>CM038363.1:1553736-2166114 GCA_021464625.1 Proterorhinus semilunaris | reverse complement strand
AGTTGACAGTGCATGTTTATGAACACACCACACCGGAATGTAGCCATGGGCTAATTTGCATCCATTGTCCGACACTGAAACTAAATAAAAAGGCCAGTCGGCAGAAAAACAAGATGCAGCAAATTATAAAAATGCAAAGAGTTCAATTCCATGTTTCAGAAGAGGCCAAACTTTGGATAAGAACTTGAGTCGCCTTGGTGTAGCATTTGAGTTGTAGGATAGAGGAAAGTTAGTGAATGCATGTACTGCAATGTAATTGTATAATGCTTTTCTTTCACATGTATTTACAGCCCCACTGTTAAGCAGAGCATCAGAAAATGGTCAAAATCTCTTTGCTGTAGCATTTTTAAAGCAGGACAGAGGAAGGTGGGACATTCAATGTATTTTAATTTATTGGCAAATAACACGCCAACATCTCAAATCTCAATTTTGTTATCTTCCTTTTGTCAATGACAATTTCCAGCCTAAAAATACAGACTAGCTAGCTAGGAACAGAACCTAGAATCTTCTCATCCATGGTCAGACGCTTTATCCATTGCTCCACTAGCCCCTTTAAAACCCAGTGTTAATTAAAATTCCTTCATGTCCTACTTAGAACCAACCCTTAAATTTTGTTGAGCGATCACGGTTTTCTATAAGACTTTCAAGCATATCCAAATGTCACATTTGAGATATTATGGAACGAGTCTTTTTGAATGTATGGCTACTTGGAAATGTGAACAATTGCCATATATTGATAGCTCAGTTGGTGGAGCGAACACCTTTTACGGGTGAGCATGAAAGCCTTCAATTGCAGTGTGAAAGTGTTGGTAGGGTACCAAAACTATTCAGGTATGGTCCCTTGAGGCTCGTTGGTCTAGGGGTATGATTCTCGCTTCGGGTGCGAGAGGTCCCGGGTTCAATTCCCGGACGAGCGCACACGTGTACTGTGTAGCAGTTGCTGAAGAGAGTTGATAATTTTCTGTTGAGTACTCTAGAAGACAGCGGTCTGTTTTGTAGGTAACTCATTTGAAACAGTTGTCGATGAGATGGCAAAGGGCCTCACTGCGTATAACGTCGTATGTGAGCATTTCCAAGGAATGATTGTGTTTTCTGAAAACATTTCTTATTAGTAGAGGAGTTTGTGCAAATGGGCCTCATTGTAAAAAGGCACCAGACCAAAATGACTTCTCCAAAATCTTCCTTGTGAGATTAGCGTTGCATGGCGCACAGTTTTTGAAAAATAGTCTAGCTTTTCTGAAGGACCAATGTGTCCACAGAGACAGCAACTACTCCATATGATACACTGGCACCAAAGACTAGCAGAGGATGGTTTCGATCCATAGACCTCCGGGTTATGGGCCCAGCACGCTTCCGCTGCGCCACTCTGCTTCAGCAGAAATGTCAGATGGCAGTTGAACACTCAACCCTAGCTAAGGAAGCCAGTGCCAGTCTTGTTCAAACGTTTGCCCCAAATATCGAAAGGAAGATCAGAAATAACTCCAAAGAAAATGAAACAGATATTCCAAAGTGAGCACCGAGCCAACAATATCAGAAGCACAGTTGGTATTAGCATGCATCCGAAACAGTCTCCTCTTTCAGCAGTTGGGTTTGTTACATTTTCAATTAAACATTTTTTTTATGATGTTTCAGAGAAATTGTTGATTCTCAAAATGCAGCAGAAAGAACCTTCGATAGCTCAGTTGGTAGAGCGGAGGACTGTAGGTTCCTAAGTAGACATCCTTAGGTCACTGGTTCAAATCCGGCTCGAAGGAGAATTTTCCAGTTGACTCAAAGGCAGACTGACCTTTTAAAGCCTAGACAGTCATGTCCAATGACTCGACTAATGTAGGCTGTATCAAATCAGCTTGTATAAATAACAATCTTCTGGCCTTGCACTATTATGGAATGTCAGGTCAAAATCAAATTTTGACTTTTGACTCATATCAAAGGTTGGCGATAGTGAATAATGTGTGTCCTTTGCTCAGAAGTTTGAGGCTCGTTGGTCTAGGGGTATGATTCTCCCTTAAAGAGCGAGAGGGCCAGAGTCCGAATGGCGGACGAGCCCTGCATGGATATATTCAGATAAGTCATTATCACATGCTAGGCCTATTTTGGTAGAACTGAACACTTGAAAAAGCACTACTGACAAAATATTTGGCTACCTGCCATATTCAGTTTAAAAACACACACCGACCGGTCAAAACCCAGCACATATTTAAAGGTAACGGTTGCTCTTAGGAATTAAAAAAAACTCTTAGAGCTTGAAAGCTTTGGACTATCAGTTTCTGGTTGAAACAATTGTACTGCAAATAAACGAGACAGCATTGCCTTTGAGGAATTGATCACTAATGCCATGACCCGGATTTGAACCGGGGTTGCTGCGGCCACAACGCAGAGTACTAACCTCTATACGATCACGGCTGTGGATTTCCACAGTTTTGTTTTTAATGTGTGATCATTCTGTGGGAATGTATTTGTTTATTGGTTGATTTGGTAGTTGACAGTGCATGTTTATGAACACACCACACCGGAATGTAGCCATGGGCTAATTTGCATCCATTGTCCGACACTGAAACTAAATAAAAAGGCCAGTCGGCAGAAAAACAAGATGCAGCAAATTATAAAAATGCAAAGAGTTCAATTCCATGTTTCAGAAGAGGCCAAACTTTGGATAAGAACTTGAGTCGCCTTGGTGTAGCATTTGAGTTGTAGGATAGAGGAAAGTTAGTGAATGCATGTACTGCAATGTAATTGTATAATGCTTTTCTTTCACATGTATTTACAGCCCCACTGTTAAGCAGAGTATCAGAAAATGGTCAAAATCTCTTTGCTGTAGCATTTTTAAAGCAGGACAGAGGAAGGTGGGACATTCAATGTATTTTAATTTAGTGGCAAATAACACGCCAACATCTCAAATCTCAATTTTGTTATCTTCCTTTTGTCAATGACAATTTCCAGCCTAAAAATACAGACTAGCTAGCTAGGAACAGAACCTAGAATCTTCTCATCCATGGTCAGACGCTTTATCCATTGCTCCACTAGCCCCTTTAAAACCCAGTGTTAATTAAAATTCCTTCATGTCCTACTTAGAACCTAGCCTTAAATTTTGTTGAGCGATCATGGATTTCTAAAAGACTTTCAAGCATATCCAAATGTCACATTTGAGATATTATGGAACGAGTCTTTTTGAATGTATGGCTACTTGGAAATGTGAACAATTGCCATATATTGATAGCTCAGTTGGTGGAGCGAACACCTTTTACGGGTGAGCATGAAAGCCTTCCATTGCAGTGTGAAAGTGTTGGTAGGGTACCAAAACTATTCAGGTGTGGTCCCTTGAGGCTCGTTGGTCTAGGGGTATGATTCTCGCTTCGGGTGCGAGAGGTCCCGGGTTCAATTCCCGGAGGAGCCCACACGTGGACTGTGTAGCAGTTGCTGAAGAGAGTTGATAATTTTCTGTTGAGTACTCTAGAAGACAGCGGTCTGTTTTGTAGGTAACTCATTTTAAACAGTTGTCGATGAGATGGCAAAGGGCCTCACTGCGTATAACGTCGTATGTGAACATTTCCAAGTAATGATTGTGTTTTCTGAAAAAAATTCTTATTAGTAGAGGAGTTTGTGCAAATAGCCTCATTGTAAAAAGGCACCAGACCAAAATGACTTCTCCAAAATCTTCCTTGTGAGATTAGCTTTGCATGGCCCACAGTTTTTGAAAAATAGTCTAGCTTTTCTGAAGGACCAATGTGTCCACAGAGACAGCCACTACTCCATATGATACACTGACACCAAAGACTAGCAGAGGATGGTTTCGATCCATCGACCTCTGGGTTATGGGCCCAGCACGCTTCCGCTGCGCCACTCTGCTTCAGCAGAAATGTCAGAGGGCAGTTGAACACTCAACCCTAAGGGAGCCAGTGCCAGTCTTGTTCAAACGTTTGCCCCAAATATCGAAAGGAAGATCAGAAATAACTCCAAAGAAAATGAAACAGATATTCCAAAGTGAGCACCGAGCCAACAATATCAGAAGCACAGTTGGTATTAGCATGCATCCGAAACAGTCTCCTCTTTCAGCAGTTGGGTTTGTTACATTTTCAATTAAACATTTTTTTTATGATGTTTCAGAGAAATTGTTGATTCTCAAAATGCAGCAGAAAGAACCTTCGATAGCTCAGTTGGTAGAGCGGAGGACTGTAGGTTCCTAAGTAGACATCCTTAGGTCGCTGGTTCAAATCCGGCTCGAAGGAGAATTTTCCAGTTGACTCAAAGGCAGACTGACCTTTTAAAGCCTAGACAGTCATGTCCAATGACTCGACTAATGTAGGCTGTATCAAATCAGCTTGTATAAATAACAATCTTCTGGCCTTGCACTATTATGGAATCTCAGGTGTTAATTGTCACCATAGTATTGGTGTCTTATATAACGGGACATACTGTATCAACGGTTAGTGTGTTTGATCACATGGAAAAAGATTAAGAGTAAGTTTGTTGTTCCGACAAGGAATGACCAAGCTTGAGCCCATTCAAGGCAAAAGGATTGATAGTTGTATCAATCCATCGGTATAAAACTACCTACAGAACAGTGGGGGTGTAGCTCAGTGGTAGAGCATTTGACAGCAGATCAAGAGGTCTCTGGTTCAAATCCAGATACCCCCTCTCTGGTGCTGAAAGAGGAAGTTCAGTCTTGAATAAAAACCTGATCACTCAAGAGTGTTCTCTTTCTACAGTTATGTTTGTACATCTTTAATTTGAGTTTTTTGCATTATCTATGCCAGTGTGTTTGAATCAAATAGTGCTTTTGTGTGCCTCCGTTAGCTCACTTGGTAGAGGAGTGTAGGTTCCTTTGGCTCGAAGGCGAATTTTAAATTTGAACAAAGACAGACTGAACTTGAAAAGTCTACACAGGCGTTCAACTAATGCAGCAGTCAGAAAGAGGAGCTACACTTATTTCTTGGGTTTGGCTTAAATTTTGACTTTTGACTCATATCAAAGGTTGGCGATAGTGAATAATGTGTGTCCTTTGCTCAGAAGTTTGAGGCTCGTTGGTCTAGGGGTATGATTCTCCCTTAAAGAGCGAGAGGGCCAGAGTCCGAATGGCGGACGAGCCCTGCATGGATATATTCAGATAAGTCATTATCACATGCTAGGCCTATTTTGGTAGAACTGAACACTTGAAAAAGTAAGCACACTTAAACTTAATCTTGAAAAAGCTGAGCAAGAGACGCATGAACAGACCAAAAGGCTGCAGCTCCAACTTTCATCATGTGCAGAAGAAATAGAAAAACTCAAAGAAATCAAACAACAAAAGGAAGAAAGTCTTTTTCAAACCAAGGAACGGATTAAAAATCTTATGGCTATCACACTTAAATCAAGGCCTCGTTGGCGCAGTAGGCAGCGCGTCAGTCTCATAATCTGAAGGTAGTGAGATCGAGCCTCACAAGGGTTAAGAATTTTGAAGAACAACTAACACGACATAAAATCTGCAAAACACAGTGAGGAACTGTTTTAAAACTGACTATTACTATGTTAGTTCATATTTGTCTGCTCTCACCACAGTTTAATGTAATTCTTTCACTCTAAACTATTCTAAATTAAATAAAGCTGGTTGAATGTGTCTGAAATAAATATATGAAAGATATCTAAGATAAGATAATATAAGCCTTCATGGATTTACAATGGAGAACTTTAGATTCTAAATAATAAAATGGTAATTACACGTGAAAGGTACTAAGGAAAAATCGTACTTAAAAGTTGCTTTATGCAACTTTTTATGTGAAAAGGTTGATATTTGTGCATATTTCACCTTGTAGCGACCCAGCGGCTGTATGGGTGGTTAGCATGGCGCCTTTACTTTCCATCACAAGGGTCTCTAGGACACGTTGGAAGGTTTTTACTGCTGACGGACCCTCTCACCAGAAAACCTACAAAACAATTGATCCTGGATCAAAGACCACCGTGCCATGCTGACCACTCATACAGCGCCGGGGCACTACATGGCCAAAGGTAAGAAATGAGTGCAGTACATGAAATTGGAGGTTCCTCTTGTTACTGAATTTGAAATAGTTTACAGGCCATGTTGGCGCAGTAGGCAGCGCGTCAGTCTCAAAATCTGAAGGTTGTGAGTTTGAGCCTGACACGGGGTGTAACATTTGAAGAAGAACTAAGTGAAGATCTAGCTTCAAACTCAGTATTACTATGTTATTACATATTTGTTACAATGATCTAACCACACAGTCCAATGTAATCCTTTCAATTTGAACTATGGTAAATAAAGCGAGTTGAATGGGTCGGAAATAAATGTGTTGAAGTCTTGACAAAGGCCACACCAGCTCTGCCTCAGGTCCAGACGTGCTGAGGAGCTGGGACGTCTCAGCCAAAGCCACACTGAAAACCACACCAGCATCAACCTGGAGAATCTAATGCACCAGACCTGACCGTGCAGGGTCAAGGCAAATTCAAGTACATATCGTAACATTATTCATGTTTACAGATTACAATTTGTTTATTCGTTGGTCCAGGTTGGCTGCAGTGTCTTAGCCTCGTCAACCCTGTTTAGTAAAAATAATGCTCATGTTGCGACACGTTTAACAAAATAAATGATGCCCTTTGCTGATGACCTTTGACACACATTCCTCTTTGGTCAGTCTCTCTGGAGCTGATGGATTTATAATAGCACAGATTCTCAACAAAATGTATGAAAGATATCAAGAGATTCTAAATAATAAAAACATTTATTACACCTTTATAAGTACTAAAGTACGCACACGTTTTCAGTATTTTTACAAATAAAATATTTAAATAAAAATAAAATACATTTTAGTTTAAATACTTTTGTAATGACTTATTTAAATGTGCAACCCCAAAAAACTACTTGGGACCCCCTCTACATAAAGTTATTCCCTCTTATGATACTTTAGGGCAGACAAAACAGTGTAAAATGAAGTTTATATGTATAAACTGTTTATTTTGGATATTTGGATTTCATCATTTCACAAATTATATGATGTTTTACACACAAAAAATATAAGTACGTAAGTAAGGAAGAGCTTTATTTATCATTGTACAAACGTACAACGAAATTGTGTTCAGGCGTTAGTACTAAGCCGCTGCGACTGAGCCGCAAAGCCAACCTGACCAGCATGTTTTTGGAGATAGGTGAAACTAAAAACAGTTCTCTTTTTATGTCATCTTAAAATAATCTGGGGACCCTCACCCCGGCCTCACATCCCCCACTTTGGGAACCATTGCAATAGGTAAATCTAAAGGCTGCCTTAGCTTTGATCAGAAACATCTGATTGATAAAGTCAGAAAACACCAGCGATACATTCCCTTGTGTTTGCCCATATGTTTCAAAATCTGTGTACTTTCACAATTTAATTTTAAGTAGATTTGAGAGTGGATAATTATCCTTGCACGATGCTTTCATCTAATACCTTTACTTGCATAACATTTTTGTTCCTGTGTACTTTTACATCAGTAAAGAAATTGAGTAATTCTTCCACCAAAAGTGAAGCATAATAGTGAAGTACGTAGAATAGAAGGCTCATCTAAGAACTTAAATCCCATCCATATGAGCCTTGTTGGCGCAGTAGGCAGCGCGTCAGTCTCATAATCTGAAGGTCGTGAGTTCGAGCCTCACACGGGGCAAATCTTTAGAAGGAAAAGCATACGTAACATAAAATCTATAAAACAAAGTGACAATCTTGTTACAAACTGACTAGTGTGTTATTACTTATTTATTACAATGATATTGCTACATAGTCCAACTGTTTTGTTTTTTTATTGTATGGGTGTTGAACAGGAGTGAAATAAAATGGGGAATAGATGTAGGTGAGCGCATCAAACAGGCCCACTGTGTATGTTTAGAAACAAATGTGATCCACGGGTGCTCATCAAGAATAAGGCCCGTGCAATTCTTCAACAACAGCGCAGAATGACTTTTTTTTTTTTTGCGATCCGTGGCCCCCATGTACGAAAGTCCTTTATTTACATGGACAGCCTACGCATGCTCTGGATGACTTCCAGTACTATGATTTTGAGATCCTGTACGTTCGAGTGGCCCATGTTTTTTAAATGTTTTGCTTTTGGGTGTCAAGATTCTGACATATTTGTTTTCTGCGAGTTTCTTTTCTGTTCATTTTGCCGATATAGAAACACCTGCAAACACAAGGCGAACAAGCTGCACTGGTTCGTGTGGCTTGAGTTTGTGATGGTAGTTGCTCTGTTTATGTGGGAGCAGTGATTGCATCAGCCACAACTGTATGTGCCGATCAGTTTTTGAAGAAAAAGTGATTGATCAATCAAACAATCAAACTTTATTTATAAAGAGCTTTTCATACTGAAAGGTATCACAAAGTGCTTTACAGATTACAACATTTAAGAAAAATACACCCCACATCCATATATATATATATATATAAACATACATACACATAATATACAATATATAATTAGGACTAAATAAATAGATCAGTTAAAAGCTAAGCTAAAAAGGTGGGTCTTGAGCCTGCTCTTAAAAACATGAACGTTCTCTGCGGTCCTGAGCTCCTCCTCAGGTCGTTCCAGAGGCGAGGGCCATAATATTGGAAAGACGCCTCGCCGTGAGTCTTTCTGTTGACTTTAGGAATAACTAGGAGACCCCTGCCAGAGGAGTGAAGGGGCCGTGAAGGCTCATATGG
The DNA here is from genome assembly GCA_021464625.1 of Proterorhinus semilunaris. Lineage (NCBI taxonomy): Eukaryota > Metazoa > Chordata > Actinopteri > Gobiiformes > Gobiidae > Proterorhinus > Proterorhinus semilunaris. Next base: position 2,157,457 of record CM038363.1, on the reverse strand, counting down.
TAAAATCAATTCTGAAAGATAAGAAGGACCAAGACCATTAATGTCGTGTGTGAGGGGGAATGATGACCCAAATGCAAACATGTCCCAACAAAAACCTAAATTTAATGGTAGACCAAGCCAAAACAACACAGGATTAACTTACAGGCACGAGCAGAACTCCATGGAACAGAACAGACTGAGACTGAGACTGAGACTGAGACTGAGACTGAGACTGAGACTGAGACTGAGACTGAGACTGAGACTGAGACTGAGACTGAGACTGAGACTGAGATGAACGACATACAACAATGATCCGACAAGGACAATGGAAAACACAGGGGTATAAATACACAGGGAAACAGGGCACAGGTGAAACACATCAGGGCGGGGCAGGTAATCAACAAGAGGAAGGGAAAGCAGGACGACACAGACACAGACCAAGACTATCAAAATAAACACAAGACAGAGACACAGACCAGGACAGGGGAGAAACAAACCAAAACCAGGACAAAACCAACAATCAAAAACCCACATCATAACAATTAAGACATTTAAAAACCATTAAAAGAACTTCGATCCTGAAACACACGGGGAGCCAATGCAGCGACTCTAAAACCGGTGTAATGTGGTCCCACCTCCTGGTCTTCGTCAGGACACGAGCTGCTGAATTTGACGTGATGATCTTATCTTATCTTTTCAACTGTTAAAAAGGTACCAGCCCTTGTTCCTTCACAAATTCTTGCCCTGACGAAGAGACACGAGCTTGTCGAAACCCAAAGGCTGTCCATGTAAATTAAGAACTTTTAACTTTTTTGTACACGGACCCAAGGAGCGCCTCGGATGCTCTTTTTTGACTGCGAAAAATAGCAAGGTAAGTCATTCTGCACTGTTTTTGTGAAATAAATGTGTATAAAGGAAAGTAAATGAAAGATGAATAGAGATTGTAATGACTATAACTCAGTTTATGTTGAGTAGATTTAATACTTTTGCCTTTAAATTACAATTTTGATGTGCTAATGTAAAACAATTGACTTCACCGTTTGTAAGAATGAAATTAGTGAAATATATGAAATTGGGGGCCCATCTGGAAACTGTTTATCGAGCCTTGTTAGCGCAGTAGTTAGCGTGTCAGTCTCCCAATCTGAAGGTCGTGAGTTCAAGCCTCAGATGGAGCGACTCTTTTTTATTATGAACAAAAAAGAGTCCAACAGTTAATAAATTCTCAGTTATACCCAAACACAAACCTCACAGGAATATAGAGAGAGCACAACGTAATGACAACCCAATCTAAGAGTCAAAGTAACTTGAGCAGTAAATTGTAGAATTGAGAATGAGGAGTTGTCGTCACGGCACAGAGCCCCCCCCCCCCCCCCCTCGAGGCCTTGATGGATGCAGTCCGGCGGAAATACACATTGTTTACGTGTGTTGTTAACATGGTAGTAGTGGAGGTTCTTGCTATTCCGCACTGTTTTACCGCCTGGAAGTCACTGCTGCGTTAAAAACTGCTCCAATACCTCACACGATAGATATGGAAAACGTAGGAACAATGGGACACAGTTTTGTAGGTTACAGAAATGGACACAGCATCAAGGAGCGCAAGTCTCTGACCTGTCAAACCATGTTGGAGACGTTTGTGTACATTGAACATCGCATAACAATGTAGTGTTTACGAAACACACACTTTATTACTTTGTCATTTTGGTCAAGAAGTGTCCGCTATATACAATGTAATTACAACACACTAAAACACATGTGAAGACAGTAACTTTTGCCAGTACAACGCTGCTTTCACCAGCTGGAGGCTTGTAGATGACCAAGTCCTGCACCCAGCCACAGCAGGAAGTCTCGTAACTTTCTTCCTTTTCGTTGTCGTATTCGTAGACCCGTCCCTGTCTGCTCTGGAATATGAGGAATGCGTGAAATTCTGGAGGCGTGCTCCTAATCGGCATCCAACATGGCCAACAGGCACCGAGCCCCCCACCAATTAACCCTACCTCGGCACGTGACTCCTCATTCTCAATAGGTTGGAACAGTGTTGTTTTACATCAAAAAGAAAACATTAGCATATCAGGAGACAACGACACGTGACAAACAATGTAAAGAAGGACATTAGCAAATGCATAGGGTTTGAAACAACAATTTAGACCCACAAATCCACTCTATGGCAGGGGTGCTCAAACTTACAAATAATAAAATTCACAAACGGCAAAGGTCCAAAAAATGTAATCTGTCAAATGAATTTTGCTTAAAGACAGCATTGAGCACATGAGCCGTATCCCTGCATGTATCCAGATCATTTATAAATCAGCTGGTTTTGGAGAGAGGCGGGGTGTAAACAAAGTGTCGTGCTACTACATAGCTGCTGATTCTGACACTTTCTGTCACTTTCTGCAGGTATGTCCATATTGACTATTCGATGTAAATGTTGTGACAGGCCTAGTTCAAACACAGAACCTGGTGAGATTGTAAGTTATGTTAAAAGGTTGAGAAGCACAGATGTCCTAGAATATGTCGACCCTTCTAGTTTGCACTTTGTTTGGTATAAGGTGTTAATATTGAATGTCAGAAGTTCAATACATTTCAATTAAAATAGTTGCTTACAGTTTTCTTTTTATTGCCTACAGTATTTGCATTATACTCAATATTATCGTTTATCACGACAATATATCGTCCTCAAAAATGTTTTATTGTGGCAGGCCTATGTGTCAGCATCATCAAAGTGTTGTGAGTGGAAAATAAAATGTCCAGACATTTATTACATCAATTTGCATCAATCGCATTAAATGTTTGTGGGAAAAAGAGCTAAATGTCATACATTAGATAAAAATATGAAAATACTGGCTTTCAATCAAAAAACAAGATTCTGATGTTTGCACTGGGTTAGACTAGAAATAATTTATGGAAGTTTGCAAAGTTTATGCTTCAAATGAGACAAAATATGCAAATGAATTCCCAGGTTTACCCTTTGACTCTGGATTTCAGTAAGACGAACTATAGTGGATCACATCAAGAGCACAACTATTTATTGAGCTTTTATAGTTGCAGTATGTCTCTAACAATGATATCAACAGCAACTGCAGTCGAAATAAGGGTGCAATACCAACCTATAGTCTGTCCTCTCGTCATCTAAGTCCATTCCTGGCCAGTCTCTTTTCAAATACTGACTTGCTAACTTCTGTAGTGCCTGAAAGACATAGGAAACTTTACAGTGGAAAAGCAAACAAAATATGAACACATACCACACACATTGAAGCGTCAAAAACAACATATCTTCAATTAAGTCCTTTATCTTCTGCTTAATAATAAACTACAGAGCCTGATGTGACTAGCAGGAGGCTATCTAGTCCATCAGTTGTGTGTGTAAGCCAAAAGAGTAACCTAATTTGCATGGACTGGGTCACTGTGTCAGTAGATCACCTTGGTGCATAATGCTCAATCATGTGTTCAAAAGCCTTTTTGGAAGTGAAGGGAGCGCGATGCTGCCAAAGACCCCACCCTGTCTGATGTTTAAGTCGTTTGGTGTTACTTTTTACTATGTATTTTTCTATTAGGCCTGTTTGTATTGTCCTCGTCTGGGCCTAAGATGAATTTCTACCAGTAGACAATAAAAATGTGTTCTTTTCAATTATCAATTATTCTATTCTTTTTTTAATGTATTAGAAAAAGAAACAAAACATTATCTACTAACATCGATCATATCTGGTCAACTTAAACAATTGTGCAATCTTTTTCATCTTTTTATTGCAATCTTATTCTGTCCGTTGCATTTAATAACAGGTATGTCCTTTATCTGAAAATAAAGTTAGAAATAAAATCTTAAAGGGCTTGGGCTGCTTTCGCTGACTGGCTTTTTCAGAGGAGATTGACCACACTTGAGAACTTTTTGAGTAATGTAGTTTGTAGGAGGAGAATACTGGACTCCCAACATGGACATGAGTCACCACTGAGTGACACACAGTAATTGGAACGGACTTCCACACTGGAGAAATGTGTGCTCTCATATGGTAAAGGGGCAGAGGTTAAATTGTCACCTCCCTGTTAGAGTTGAGGACAGTCTGATGCAGCCTCTTTCACTCTTTCATCCTTGTGTTTCACTGTCACATATTCCTCCTTCTGGTCAGTTGCGCTACATGTAGTTGTTGTATTTTTTTGAATCTTTTTTCCACAAGTGTGTACCATATAGTTACCTTTCCTTGGGTCACATTAAAAGGCCTGCTCTGAACTTTAACCCCTTAAATATAGTATGAATTGCACCAGAAACTTCCAATATTAAAGATGTTCAAAGAAAACCAGACAATTTTGATTAAAAAAAATATGTATAAATTGCGGCAGATCAGTGACTTAATGTTGTTAAATTAAATAGAAGTTTCAATTTCTAACTATCATGGACAACAACACACTTTCACACCTATAATTAGGAGGGAATCCATTGTCCAATCGATTGGGTGTGGTTGCTAGGCAACCATAATTTCTAAAGACTAAAGAGAACAGTAGCTGGGATAGAGTCTGTAGCACAAGGCATAATACAACCTCTAACATAAATGTAACATTGGGGAAAACCAGAGCACCTGGAGTACCTGCAAACACTTGGAGGGCCCGCACTGTCTGGTGAAAAAAATACCATCAGCTGGTATGTTGTACGCCCCAAAAAAAACACATCGGGACACCTGGCCCACTTAATCAAGTAAAGTTATTTTGGGCTTGTACTTTTGTCTGGAGGTAAGTACAGTGCATTGACATGTCATTGGTTTGCTGTCTAATGTTTCATATCGCCCTCCTCAATTTCAGAGCACGCACAGTTTTCAGAACAATTACTGAAAAGGCACTGCTGGGATTTGAACCCAGTATCTCCTGTTTACAAGACAGGCACTTTGACCAACTAAGCCACAGCACCTCAAGCCTCAGCAAATGTTCCCATCGTTGAGGGAGTAAATACAAAGAAGTGGGCCAACGTCCCATTTTGCAGTTTCCACGTTAGCTCATAGGTTCACCTTGCGGAGTCTTATTACAAAAACAAACAAAAAAAGCAAGGATTCAATTATCAATACTCTATCAACTACAGTGGAAAATGGTCTTGATGTTGTGCTTGTACAGTTACTTTTCCTGGGCTGCTTTTAGTCCAATGGGTTCCGACTGCACTGGCATTATTTGTTCATATAAAATGCAATTGTTAAGAAGACACTTTTGGAACACAAAAGTGAATTGTCCACTCCACAGACACGCTTTTTGCCCAGCTAGGCCACAACAAGACAATCTATGCACCAATGTCACATCTGGCCAATTCTTTAAATGTAGAGGAGTACAATTAGTTCCCATCCCAAGAAACATGGGAAACAAGGAATCTCCCCTGGGTGGGCTTGAACCACCAACCTCTCGGTAAACAGCCGAGCGCGCTGACCAATTGCGCCACAGAAACACAGAGTGGACAGCAGTACATACTTTAACCATCACAAACTTCATGAGTAAAGTTGATTTCATGATTCACGTTTGCCTTGGGCTTGTTACTAAAGTAATTGTGAGGCCCAGACAGTTAGAAACTGTGGAGAATGAGGGTATCGATCCCTCTACCTCTCGCATGCTAAGCAAGAGCTCTACCATTTGAGCTAATTCCCCTCTGCTTACGGTATCCAAAAAAAAAAAAACATCAGCTGGTATGTTGTACGCCCCCAAAAAAAACACATTGAGACACCTGGCCCACTTAATCAAGTAAAGTTATTTTGGGCTTGTACTTTTGTCTGGAGGTAAGTACAGTGCATTGACATGTCATTGGTTTGCTGTCTAATGTTTCATATCGCCCTCCTCAATTTCAGAGCACGCACAGTTTTCAGAACAATTACTGAAAAGGCACTGCTGGGATTTAAACCCAGGATCTCCTGTTTACAAGACAGGCACTTTGACCAACTAAGCCACAGCACCTCAAGCCTCAGCAGATGTTCCCATCGTTGAGGGAGTAAATACAAAGAAGTGGGCCAACGTCCCATTTTGCAGTTTCCACGTTAGCTCATAGGTTCACCTTGCGGAGTCTTATTACAAAAACAAACAAAAAAAGCAAGGATTGAATTGTCAATACTCTATCAACTACAGTGGAAAATGGTTTTGATGTTGTGCTTGTACAGTTACTTTTCCTGGGCTGCTTTTAGTCCAATGGGTTCCGACTGCACTGGCATTATTTGTTCATATAAAATGCAATTGTTAAGAAGACACTTTTGGAACAAAAAACATGAATTGTCCACTCCACAGACAGGCTTTTTGCCCAGCTAGGCCACAACAAGACAATCTATGCACCAATGTCACATCTGGCCAATTCTTTAAATGTAGAGGAGTACAATCAGTTCCCATCCCAAGAAACATGGGAAACAAGGAATCGCCCCTGGGTGGGCTCAAACCACCGACCTCTCGGTTAACAGCCGAGCGCGCTGACCAATTGCGCCACAGAGACAAAGAGTGGATAGCAGTACATACTTTTAACATCACAAACTTCATGAGTAAAGTTGATTTCATGATTCACGTTTGCCTTGGGCTTCTTACTAAAATAATTGTCAGTCCCAGACAGTTAGAAACTGTGGAGAATGAGGGCATCGATCCCTCTACCTCTCACGTGCTAAGCAAGCGCTCTACCATTTGAGCTAATTCCCCTCTGCTTACAGTATCCAAAAAAGTAACATCAGCTGGTATGTTGTACGCCCCGAAAAAAAACACATCGGGACACCTGGCCCACTTAATCAAGTAAAGTTATTTTGGGCTTGTACTTTTGTCTGGAGGTAAGTACAGTGCATTGACATGAGAATGTCATTGGTTTGCTGTCTAATGTTTCATATCGCCCTCCTCAATTTCAGAGCACGCACAGTTTTCAGAACAATTACTGAAAAGGCACTGCTGGGATTTGAACCCAGGATCTCCTGTTTACAAGACAGGCACTTTGACCAACTAAGCCACAGCACCTCAAGCCTCAGCAAATGTTCCCATCGTTGAGGGAGTAAATACAAAGAAGTGGGCCAACGTTCCATTTTGCAGTTTCCACGTTAGTTCATAGGTTCACCTTGCGGAGTCTTATTACAAAAAAAAAAAAAGCAAGGATTCAATTGTCAATACTCTATCAACTACAGTGGAAAATGGTCTTGATGTTGTGCTTGTACAGTTACTTTTCCTGGGCTGCTTTTAGTCCAATGGGTTCCGACTGCACTGGCATTATTTGTTCATATAAAATGCAATTGTTAAGAAGACACTTTTGGAACAAAAAACATGAATTGTCCACTCCATAGACACGCTTTTTGCCCAGCTAGGCCACAACAAGCCATCTTTTTATTGCAATCTTATTCTGTCCGTTGCATTTAATAACAGGTATGTCCTTTATCTGAAAATAACGTTAGAAATAAAATCTTAAAGGGCTTGGGCTGCTTTCGCTGACTGGCTTTTTCAGAGGAGATTGACCACACTTGAGAACTTTTTGAGTAATGTAGTTTGTAGGAGGAGAATACTGGACTCCCAACATGGACATGAGTCACCACTGAGTGACACACAGTAATTGGAACGGACTTCCACACTGGAGAAATGTGTGCTCTCATATGGTAAAGGGGCAGAGGTTAAATTGTCACCTCCCTGTTAGAGTTGAGGACAGTCTGATGCAGCCTCTTTCACTCTTTCATCCTTGTGTTTCACTGTCACATATTCCTCCTTCTGGTCAGTTGCGCTACATGTAGTTGTTGTATTTTTTTGAATCTTTTTTCCACAAGTGTGTACCATATAGTTACCTTTCCTTGGGTCACATTAAAAGGCCTGCTCTGAACTTTAACCCCTTAAATATAGTATGAATTGCACCAGAAACTTCCAATATTAAAGATGTTCAAAGAAAACCAGACAATTTTGATTAAAAAAAATATGTATAAATTGCGGCAGATCAGTGACTTAATGTTGTTAAATTAAATAGAAGTTTCAATTTCTAACTATCATGGACAACAACACACTTTCACACCTATAATTAGGAGGGAATCCATTGTCCAATCGATTGGGTGTGGTTGCTAGGCAACCATAATTTCTAAAGACTAAAGAGAACAGTAGCTGGGATAGAGTCTGTAGCACAAGGCATAATACAACCTCTAACATAAATGTAACATTGGGGAAAACCAGAGCACCTGGAGTACCTGCAAACACTTGGAGGGCCCGCACTGTCTGGTGAAAAAAATACCATCAGCTGGTATGTTGTACGCCCCAAAAAAAACACATCGGGACACCTGGCCCACTTAATCAAGTAAAGTTATTTTGGGCTTGTACTTTTGTCTGGAGGTAAGTACAGTGCATTGACATGTCATTGGTTTGCTGTCTAATGTTTCATATCGCCCTCCTCAATTTCAGAGCACGCACAGTTTTCAGAACAATTACTGAAAAGGCACTGCTGGGATTTGAACCCAGGATCTCCTGTTTACAAGACAGGCACTTTGACCAACTAAGCCACAGCACCTCAAGCCTCAGCAAATGTTCCCATCGTTGAGGGAGTAAATACAAAGAAGTGGGCCAACGTCCCATTTTGCAGTTTCCACGTTAGCTCATAGGTTCACCTTGCGGAGTCTTATTACAAAAACAAACAAAAAAAGCAAGGATTCAATTATCAATACTCTATCAACTACAGTGGAAAATGGTCTTGATGTTGTGCTTGTACAGTTACTTTTCCTGGGCTGCTTTTAGTCCAATGGGTTCCGACTGCACTGGCATTATTTGTTCATATAAAATGCAATTGTTAAGAAGACACTTTTGGAACACAAAACGTGAATTGTCCACTCCACAGACACGCTTTTTGCCCAGCTAGGCCACAACAAGACAATCTATGCACCAATGTCACATCTGGCCAATTCTTTAAATGTAGAGGAGTACAATCAGTTCCCATCCTAAGAAATATGGAATCGTCCCTGGGTGGGCTTGAACCACCAACCTCTCGATTAACAACCGAGCGCGCTGACCAATTGCGCCACAGAGACAAAGAGTGGATAGCAGTACATACTTTTAACATCACAAACTTCATGAGTAAAGTTGATTTTATGATTCACGTTTGCCTTGGGCTTCTTACTAAAATAATTGTGAGTCCCAGACAGTTAGAAACTGTGGAGAATGAGGGTATCGATCCCTCTACCTCTCGCATGCTCAGCAAGAGCTCTACCATTTGAGCTAATTCCCCTCTGCTTACAGTATCCAATAAAGTAACATCAGCTGGTATGTTGTACGCCCCAAAAAAAACACATCGGGACACCTGGCCCACTTAATCAAGTAAAGTTATTTTGGGCTTGTACTTTTGTCTGGAGGTAAGTACAGTGCATTGACATGTCATTGGTTTGCTGTCTAATGTTTCATATCGCCCTCCTCAATTTCAGAGCACGCAGAGTTTTCAGAACAATTACTGAAAAGGCACTGCTGGGATTTGAACCCAGGATCTCCTGTTAGCTCAGTGGTAGAGCATTTGACTGCAGATCAAGAGGTCTCTGGTTCAAATCCAGATACCCCCTCTCCGGTGCTGAAAGAGGAAGTTCAGTCTTGAATAAAACCTGAAACACTCAAGAGTGTTCTCTTTCTACAGTTATGTTTGTACATCTTTAATTTAAATTTTTTGCATTATCTATGCCAGTGTGTTTGAATCAAATAGTGCTTTTGTGTGCCTCCGTTAGCTCACTTGGTAGAGGAGTGTAGGTTCCTTTGGCTCGAAGGCGAATTTTAAATTTGAACAAAGACAGACTGAACTTGAAAAGTCTACACAGGCGTTCAACTAATGCAGCAGTTAGAAAGAGGAGCTACACTTATTTCTTGGGTTTGGCTTAAATTTTGACTTTTGACTCATATCAAAGGTTGGCGATAGTGAATAATGTGTGTCCTTTGCTCAGAAGTTTGAGGCTCGTTGGTCTAGGGGTATGATTCTCCCTTAAAGAGCGAGAGGGCCTGAGTCCGAATGGCGGACGAGCCCTGCATGGATATATTCAGATAAGTCATTATCACATGCTAGGCCGATTTTGGTAGAACTGAACACTTGAAAAAGCACTACTGACAAAATGTTTGGCTACCTGCCATATTCAGTTTAAAAACACACACCGACCGGTCAAAACCCAGCACATATTTAAAGGTAACGGTTGCTCTTAGGAATTAAAAAAAACTCTTAGAGGTTGAAAGCTTTGGACTATCAGTTTCTGGTTGAAACAATTATACTGCAAATAAACTAGACAGGATTGCCTTTGAGGAATTGATCACTAATGCCATGACCCGGATTCGAACCGGGGTTGCTGCGGCCACAATGCAGAGTACTAACCTCTATACGATCACGGCTGTGGATTTCCACAGTTTTGTTTTTAATGTGTGATAATTCTGTGGGAATGTATTTGTTTATTGGTTTATTTGGTAGTTAACAGTGCATGTTTATGAACACACCACACCGGAATGTAGCCATGGGCTAATTTGCATCCATTGTCCGACACTAAAACTAAATAAAAAGGCCAGTCGGCAGAAAAACAAGATGCAGCAAATTATGAAAATGCAAAGAGTTCAATTCCATGTTTCAGAAGAGGCCAAACTTTGGATAAGAATTGTAGTGAGTTGTAGGATAGAGGAAAGTTAGTGAATGCATGTACTGCAATGTAATTGTATAATGCTTTTCTTTCACATGTATTTACAGCCCCACTGTTAAGCAGAGTATCAGAAAATGGTCAAAATCTCTTTGCTGTAGCATTTTTAAAGCAGGACAGAGGAAGGTGGGACATTCAATGTATTTTAATTTAGTGGCAAATAACACGCCAACATCTCAAATCTCAATTTTGTTATCTTCCTTTTGTCAATGACAATTTCCAGCCTAAAAATACAGACTAGCTAGCTAGGAACAGAACCTAGAATCTTCTCATCCATGGTCAGACGCTTTATCCATTGCTCCACTAGCCCCTTTAAAACCCAGTGTTAATTAAAATTTCTTCATGTCCTACTTAGAACCTAGCCTTAAATTTTGTTGAGCGATCATGGATTTCTAAAAGACTTTCAAGCATATCCAAATGTCACATTTGAGATATTATGGAACGAGTCTTTTTGAATGTATGGCTACTTGGAAATGTGAACAATTGCCATATATTGATAGCTCAGTTGGTGCAGCGAACACCTTTTACGGGTGAGCATGAAAGCCTTCCATTGCAGTGTGAAAGTGTTGGTAGGGTACCAAAACTATTCAGGTGTGGTCCCTTGAGGCTCGTTGGTCTAGGGGTATGATTCTCGCTTCGGGTGCGAGAGGTCCCAGGTTCAATTCCCGGAGGAGCCCACACGTGGACTGTGTAGCAGTTGCTGAAGAGAGTTGATAATTTTCTGTTGAGTACTCTAGAAGACAGCGGTCTGTTTTGTAGGTAACTCATTTGAAACAGTTGTCGATGAGATGGCAAAGGGCCTCACTGCGTATAACGTCGTATGTGAACATTTCCAAGTAATGATTGTGTTTTCTGAAAAAAATTCTTATTAGTAGAGGAGTTTGTGCAAATAGCCTCATTGTAAAAAGGCACCAGACCAAAATGACTGCTCCAAAATCTTCCTTGTGAGATTAGCGTTGCATGGCCCACAGTTGTTGAAAAATAGTCTAGCTTTTCTGAAGGACCAATGTGTCCACAGAGACAGCAACTACTCCATATGATACACTGGCACCAAAGACTAGCAGAGGATGGTTTCGATCCATCGACCTCTGGGTTATGGGCCCAGCACGCTTCCGCTGCGCCACTCTGCTTCAGCAGAAATGTCAGATGGCAGTTGAACACTCAACCCTAGCTAAGGAAGCCAGTGCCAGTCTTGTTCAAACGTTTGCCCCAAATATCGAAAGGAAGATCAGAAATAACTCCAAAGAAAATGAAACAGATATTCCAAAGTGAGCACCGAGCCAACAATATCAGAAGCACAGTTGGTATTAGCATGCATCCGAAACAGTCTCCTCTTTCAGCAGTTGGGTTTGTTACATTTTCAATTAAACATTTTTTTTATGATGTTTCAGAGAAATTGTTGATTCTCAAAATGCAGCAGAAAGAACCTTCGATAGCTCAGTTGGTAGAGCGGAGGACTGTAGGTTCCTAAGTAGACATCCTTAGGTCGCTGGTTCAAATCCGGCTCGAAGGAGAATTTTCCAGTTGACTCAAAGGCAGACTCACGTTTTAAAGCCTAGACAGTCATGTCCAATGACTCGACTAATGTAGGCTGTATCAAATCAGCTTGTATAAATAACAATCTTCTGGCCTTGCACTATTATGGAATGTCAGGTGTTAATTGTCACCATAGTATTGGTGTCTTATATAACGGGACATACTGTATCAACGGTTAGTGTGTTTGATCACATGGAAAAAGATTAAGAGTAAGTTTGTTGTTCCGACAAGGAATGACCCAGCTTGAGCCCATTCAAGGCAAAAGGATTGATAGTTGTATCAATCCATCGGTATAAAACTACCTTCAGAAGAGTGGGGGTGTAGCTCAGTGGTAGAGCATTTGACTGCAGATCAAGAGGTCTCTGGTTCAAATCCAGATACCCCCTCTCCGGTGCTGAAAGAGGAAGTTCAGTCTTGAATAAAAACCTGAAACACTCAAGAGTGTTCTCTTTCTACAGTTATGTTTGTACATCTTTAATTTTAATTTTTTGCATTATCTATGCCAGTGTGTTTGAATCAAATAGTGCTTTTGTGTGCCTCCGTTAGCTCACTTGGTAGAGGAGTGTAGGTTCCTTTGGCTCGAAGGCGAATTTTAAATTTGAACAAAGACAGACTGAACTTGAAAAGTCTACACAGGCGTTCAACTAATGCAGCAGTTAGAAAGAGGAGCTACACTTATTTCTTGGGTTTGGCTTAAATTTTGACTTTTGACTCATATCAAAGGTTGGCGATAGTGAATAATGTGTGTCCTTTGCTCAGAAGTTTGAGGCTCGTTGGTCTAGGGGTATGATTCTCCCTTAAAGAGCGAGAGGGCCTGAGTCCGAATGGCGGACGAGCCCTGCATGGATATATTCAGATAAGTCATTATCACATGCTAGGCCTATTTTGGTAGAACTGAACACTTGAAAAAGCACTACTGACAAAATGTTTGGCTACCTGCCATATTCAGTTTAAAAACACACACCGACCGGTCAAAACCCAGCACATATTTAAAGGTAACGGTTGCTCTTAGGAATTAAAAAAAACTCTTAGAGGTTGAAAGCTTTGGACTATCAGTTTCTGGTTGAAACAATTGTACTGCAAATAAACGAGACAGCATTGCCTTTGAGCAATTGATCACTAATGCCGTGACCCGGATTCAAACCGGGGTTACTGCGGCCACAACGCAGAGTACTAACCTCTATACGATCACGGCTGTGGATTTCCACAGTTTTGTTTTTTATGCGTGATCATTCTGTGGGAATGTATTTGTTTATTGGTTGATTTGGTAGTTGACAGTGCATGTTTATGAACACACCACACCGGAATGTAGCCATGGGCTAATTTGCATCCATTGTCCGACACTGAAACTAAATAAAAAGGCCAGTCGGCAGAAAAACAAGATGCAGCAAATTATAAAAATGCAAAGAGTTCAATTCCATGTTTCAGAAGAGGCCAAACTTTGGATAAGAACTTGAGTCGCCTTGGTGTAGCATTTGAGTTGTAGGATAGAGGAAAGTTAGTGAATGCATGTACTGCAATGTAATTGTATAATGCTTTTCTTTCACATGTATTTACAGCCCCACTGTTAAGCAGAGCATCAGAAAATGGTCAAAATCTCTTTGCTGTAGCATTTTTAAAGCAGGACAGAGGAAGGTGGGACATTCAATGTATAGGAGCCAAATATGGCATTAAGGGAAGTCTTATGTTCACCTGTTTTGCATGTGTGTACACTGGGTGGCGCTGTCGCCATTTGTATATAGGCCGGTACAATCTATGGGAAGGCAGGTGTTGACCCGGAAGGGCAAACAGGTTTTTGACCGCTTTGGCGAATGGTTGTGTCAAGGCTGTCATGTTTTATTGGTGATTTTATCTTTGGAACTTATGGAATAAACAATGATTCATCTTTTGCACCTTATTGGACCTGTATGGACTATGTTCGAACAACACGAAAACATCAGGTAACCAGCCGCCTGCGCGTCATACCCACCTACCGGCAACATCCCACTAGTCCAGTATAGGCTGGCTAGTATATTGTCAAAAACCTGCCCGATTGAACTAATTTTGGAACAACATCAGGCCTATCTTGGGGAGCCAACGTTGGACGTGGACGATCGCTGGAGTTGCAGTGTGGACGAGCGGCGGCCCGGGAGCACAGCCCGCACTATAACCACCCGTGGTGACGGCTGCTGCTAACGGGGCCGAGGAGCGCGGGGACCGCGGAGCTGGAGGAACACCGCAGACGATCGATTGGATTTACAACTATAGGCGCCCAACGAGAGGTATGTGTAGCGCTACACCATCGATGGCCTAATTGTGTGCACACATAAATCCAATGCATTGGTGATCACCCCCCGTGCGCGTTAAAATAAATTGGAGCGTTGTGTTTTTCGCGTTGGATCACGTGACTCTTTGACCTACTTTCGTTGCGCTCACCTGAACTGAACTTTGCGTTTCGAACTCGTGACTTTCGTACAATGGAAGGAGCGTGCGCGTTGGACATGAATATTGACAATGAACTAATTAGTAATGTTGTGGTAACTCAAAAACGCACTGTTAAATTAACAGAAAAGGCGTTGGCTGAAAGGCTTGATAAATTACAAGGTACTAGAAAGTCTAAACTAAATAAAGCCTCTAACATTAGAAGGGAATTGAATGAACTCATGTCTGATGGGGATAAAACAAAAGTGGTAAATGCCGTTGATGAATTGAAAATTATGTGTGATGAGTCTAAAGAGGTACATGATTCATTGATGGGTCTGTTGCCTGTGGATGAGGGTGAAAAGCATGAAATATGGTTTAAAGCCAAAATGCTCCCAAACAATGAGTGTTTTTCATATGTCAATGAATGGCTTTCTCAAATTGAAAAAGGAACAAAAATGAATGCAAATACACAACATAATAATGATAACAATGAAGTTTCTCCTGAAGATAGCATTTCAAATGTAAGCCGTAAAAGCAGTTCAAAAAGCTACAAGTCCAGTGCTTCATCTGCTAAACTAAAGGCAACTGCAGAAAGAGCTGCAATTTTGGCTCGTGTCAAAGTATTAAAGGAACGGCATGCTATTGAAGAGGAGGAAGCAAAATTAAGAAAAAGAAAAGAGATGCTTGATTTGGAAGCAGAGCTGGCGGCATCGGAAGCAAAAATTGAAATTTATGATGCAATTGAAGAGCGCCAGTCCCAAATAATCTCGAATACAAAAAGTACATGCAACAAAAATGGACAAACTTTAAACCCTACTGCCCAAGAGTTCATACCTCATCATGACATTGACAAACAGAAAACAGCACAACAAAAAGAGAAAATAAAGACACCACTATTGAAAAATAAACCTGTGGATGTAAGACCAAAGCAGTGGAATGCAGCAAGTAAAAGAAAGCCACACCACTTGGAGCACAATGAAAAAAGGATGGAAATAAATGATCCATCTAACCAAAATGAAATGCTGTCGCAATCACTGACCAACTTGCATATGTCCTCTGACCTCATGACTATTATGAACAGACAAACTGATATCACAGCCGCTCTCATGAACCAGCAGCGATCAATGACACTTCCCCCAAGAGACATTCCCATCTTTGATGGTGATCCTCTGCACTACAGGACTTTCATAAAGGCTTTTGAGCAAGGAGTGGAAAGTAAGGCAACTGCTGGGGACAGTCTGTATTACTTGGAGCAATTCACCCAAGGCCAACCTCGTGAACTGGTGCAGAGTTGCCAGCATATGTCTCCAGATCGTGGCTATGCTGTTGCCAAGGCTCTACTACAGGATAATTTTGGAAATCCTTACAGAACTGCGACTGCCTATATCAGCAAGGCATTGTCTTGGCAAGTAATAAGAGCGGATGATACTAAGGCACTCCAGAGCTACGCCTTATTCCTGCGCGGTTGCTGTAACATCATGGAGGAGTTGGAGTATGTGCAGGAGCTGGACATGCCTGTCAACATGAGGGCAATTTTGGCAAAAATGCCATATAAGCTGAAGGAGCGATGGCGGAGCAAGGCTCATGACATAATGGAGTCCACTGGATACAGAGCTGGATTTGGTGACATGGTGGAATTTATAGAGCGCCACGTGAAGATTCTCTCAGACCCCTTCTTTGGAGATCTGCAAGACTATGGCTGCAATACAACATCTTTAAGTCACCCCAAGTCGCAGCCCAGTAACAAACCAAGAGGGAATGTGGTGGCTAGCACAGTAACTATGGGTGCACACAATGAAATTAAGCCGCCATTCTCAACCCAAGAGAATAGAAATGGTAACTGTTTTTGCTGCTCAATGGAACACGCAGTGGAAAATTGTACACAATTCAAGAAGAAGAAACACATGGACAAAGTGTTTTTATTGAAGAAAAAGGGAGTGTGTTTTGGCTGCCTTCGACGAGGCCATATCAGCCGTGACTGTGACGCTAGATTAAAATGTGAAATTTGTAAACTAAGCCATCCAACGGTGTTGCATATAAATCGACAGACAACTTCTTCAGAACATGAATTGGAAGCCACAGAAGCCATTTCCATCACTCACACAACTTGTGGACATACTGGGGCTGGCAAAGGTCGCACCATGCTGTCAGTGCTTCCTGTTAAAATCAAAGCTGCTAAGGGTGACACTGTGATCCAAACATATGCATTCCTGGATCCAGGCAGCACAGGAACGTTTTGCTCTGAACAGCTGATGCATCGTCTGAGCCTCCCTGGAAGAAGAACTCAAGTGCTGCTGCGAACAATGGGTCAAACAAAGATAACTTCAGCCTATTCCTTATTCAACCTTGAGGTGGCCGGCTTGGAAAGCTCGCAGTTCTTTTTACTACCAGAAGTCATTACACAAAAACAAATGCCAGTCACTACAGATGACATGGTAAGAGCTCAAGACCTGCTGAAGTGGCCTTATTTGTCAAAGATTCACATGCCATCCATCCATGCCAAGGTCGACCTGCTGATTGGGACCAATGCACCCCAGCTGCTGGAGCCGTGGGAGGTCATCAACAGCCAAGGAAATGGCCCATATGCTGTTAGAACTGTGCTTGGCTGGGTGGTTAATGGCCCATTGGATGGGAATAGTGAGCTGGAAGCTGCAACTATTACAGTGAATCGAATTGCAGTAAGCAAGCTGGAGGAATTGCTGATGAACCAGTACAATCACGATTTCTGTGAGACTATAGACAAACAGGAAATGTCCATAGAAGACCAAAAGTTTCTCGACATAATGGAAACATCTGCAAAACTAGAAGAAGGAAAGTATACTATGAACTTGCCGTTCAAGAAAAGAGATGTTTGCTTACCAAATAATTTTGCCGTGGCTCAACAGAGATTGCGAGGTCTGAAGAAAAGATTTCAGTTTAACCAGCACTTCCATCAGGAATATGTGAACTATATGAACAACATAATTGCTTGCAGTTATGCCGAACAAGTGCCTGAAGAGCAAAGACACCTTGACAATGGAAAGGTTTGGTACATTCCCCATCATGGGGTGCATCATCCAAGGAAGGGAACTTTACGTGTTGTTTTTGACTGTGGTGCCACCTTCAAAGGTGTGTCCCTAAACACTGAATTACTGCAAGGTCCCAATCTCACAAGCACATTGCTGGGTGTCCTCATGCGGTTCAGACAACAGCCAATAGCCTTCATGGGAGACATTAAAGCTATGTTCCATCAAGTGCATGTGCCAGAAGAGGATCGGGACTTTCTTCGCTTTTTGTGGTGGCCTGGTGGTGACATAACAAAAGAACCAGTGCCGTATAGAATGAGGGTGCACTTGTTTGGAGCCGTTTCATCACCCAGTTGTGCAAGCTACGCTCTAAAGAAAACTGCCCAAGACAATCAGTCAGAGTTTCCAGCCGGTGTTATAGAAACAGTCCAACAGAATTTTTATGTTGATGACTGCCTGAAGAGCTCAGCTACAGATATGGAAGCTATCGAATTGATACATGGTCTCATTGGTCTTTGTGGAAAGGGAGGCTTTGCCTTGGAAAAGTGGATAAGCAACAGTCGTGTTGTCCTGCAAGCCATCTCTGGAGAGCTGAGAGCCAAGGAGCTGAAGACGCTGAACTTGGACATAGACGAGCTTCCAATGGAAAGAGCACTTGGTCTTCAGTGGTGTGTGGAAACTGATGTTTTCAACTTTGGCATGGAAATGAAACATCGGGCTCTAACCAGGCGTGGAATGTTGTCAGTCAACAGCTCCGTTTATGACCCACTGGGATTCTTGGCCCCTGTGACACTACAAGGCAAAATAATACAGCAGGAGCTGTGCAAAAGAGGCTGTAATTGGGATGATTCGTTGCCACAGGATATTTTACAGCAATGGAGAAAGTGGCTGGAGGAGCTGAGCCAGCTGGCGGCATTTAGTGTGGACCGGTGTATCAAACCATCGGACTTTGGAATAATAAAGCAAGCACAATTACATAACTTCTCAGATGCCAGCGAAGGAGGTTATGGTACAGTCACATACATTCGTTTGGTGAATGAAGATGATAAGATCCACATCACATTTCTCCTCGGCAAGGGCAGAGTAACGCCT
Source organism: Proterorhinus semilunaris (assembly GCA_021464625.1). Classification (NCBI taxonomy): domain Eukaryota; kingdom Metazoa; phylum Chordata; class Actinopteri; order Gobiiformes; family Gobiidae; genus Proterorhinus; species Proterorhinus semilunaris. Next base: position 2,138,844 of record CM038363.1, on the reverse strand, counting down.
TTAAAAGCTGTGACCATTCCCAGACTTGAGCTGTCTGCAGCTGTGCTTGCTGTAAAAATGGATGCTATGATTAAATCAGAGCTGGGAATGCTTCTCCAGAAATCCGTGTTTTGGACTGATAGCACATCTGTGTTGAAGTACATCAGCAATGAAGACCGGCGTTTTCACACATTTGTAGCAAATCGTGTCGCCAGTATAAGAGAATTGTCTGAGCCTGTGCAATGGAGACATGTCGGTACGAAGGAAAACCCAGCTGATTATGTGTCCAGAGGGCTGAAGGTTGCAGATTTTTTGAAAAGCAGAAGATGGTTGGAAGGACCGGAGTATCTGTGGAAGAATGAGGAACAGTGGCCCAACGCTGTGGTGGATATGTCACTAGATATGGGAGATAAAGAGGTCAGGAGGGAGGCGGTTGCTAATTCTCTCAGAGTGGACACTCTTGCACCGACAGACCAGCTGATCTCGTTCTTCTCAGACTGGTGGAGGCTCAAAAGAGCTGTGGCTTGGTACTTGAAGTTGAAGTCGTGGTTGAAGGAGAAGTGTAAAGGGAACAATCAGTCGTTCTCTTCAAGAAACAAAGCTCGCCGTAAAAAGGCCACTGAACAGCTACAAGGAAATGGTTTGTCACTGGAAGATCTACAAAATGCTGAAATTTCGATCATCACTTACTGTCAGCATCAGAGGTTCAAGCTGGAAATCAAAGCCCTTTCTAAAAACTCAAAGGTCAGCCACCACAGTCCCATCTATAATTTGGACCCCATCTTTGAAGACGGGCTGTTGAGAGTCGGGGGTAGGCTCCGTAAAAGTGCAATGCCAATGGAAGCTAAACATCCAATTATCCTTGATAAACAGTTGCATATTTCCAGCCTCATTCTCAAGCATGTGCATCAAAGTCTTGGACATGCAGGACGATCTCACACTCTGTCATCCATCAGGAGAAAGTACTGGATCACAAAAGGCAATTCTGCCATTAGAAAGGTAATTGGAGAATGTACCTTCTGTAAACGCTACAATGGCAGACCTTTACAACAGAAGATGGCCGACTTACCTGCTGCAAGGATTTTACCAGATCTTCCCCCTTTTACCAACACTGGGGTCGATTACTTTGGTCCAATTGAAGTAAAAAGAGGGAGGTCCTGCTGCAGAAGGTATGGTGTTATATTCACCTGCATGGCGAGTCGAGCCATTCATTTGGAGGTAGCATCTACGTTGGATACTGATGCATGCATAAATGCCCTGAGACGTTTCATAAGTCGGAGAGGACAAGTCCAGCACCTTTGGTCCGATAATGGAACAAACTTTGTAGGAGCGGAGCGAGAATTAAAGAAAGCTCTTGCCAAGTTGGACCAGGAAGCAATAGCAGGATATCTGTCACATGCAGGAGTAAAATGGACGTTTAATCCACCTGCAGGCTCCCATTTTGGTGGTGTATGGGAGAGGATGATTCGCTTGGTAAGAAGGGTCCTAAGCTCAGTGTTGCACCAGCAGACCCTGAATGATGATGGGCTAGCAACAGTACTATGTGAGGCGGAAGCCATTTTGAATGACAGGCCAATCACCAAACTGTCAGATGACCCCAATGATTTGGAGCCGCTTACGCCCAACCATCTTCTCCTGCTAAGAGGAAAACCAGCAATTCCTCCTGGAGTCTTTACACCACAGGATCAGTACGGAAGAAGGAGGTGGAAGCAGGTGCAATACCTTGCTGACTTATTCTGGAAGAGATGGGTTCGTGAATACTTACCGTTGCTCCAACAAAGACAGAAATGGAATGAAAAGAAAAAGAACCTTGCTGTTGGAGATATTGTGGCCATTATGGATGCATCGGCTCCACGAGGATCCTGGCCTCTGGGTAGAGTTTTGGAGGTTCATTCAGATGCTCAAAGTTTAGTGAGATCTGTGAAATTGAAAACTAAGTCCAATACAATCATAAGACCAATTTCCAAACTGTGTCTGGTACATGGGGTCGAAAATACTAAAAGACTACACTGTATTTGTCACCTTCTAAAATGTTTTGAGAATTACCATGTTTGTTTTACCATGCCAATTAGGGGCCAGTGTATAGGAGCCAAATATGGCATTAAGGGAAGTCTTATGTTCACCTGTTTTGCATGTGTGTACACTGGGTGGCGCTGTCGCCATTTGTATATAGGCCGGTACAATCTATGGGAAGGCAGGTGTTGACCCGGAAGGGCAAACAGGTTTTTGACCGCTTTGGCGAATGGTTGTGTCAAGGCTGTCATGTTTTATTGGTGATTTTATCTTTGGAACTTATGGAATAAACAATGATACATCTTTTGCACCTTATTGGACCTGTATGGACTATGTTCGAACAACACGAAAACATCAGGTAACCAGCCGCCTGCGCGTCATACCCACCTACCGGCAACATCCCACTAGTCCAGTATAGGCTGGCTAGTATACAATGTATTTTAATTTAGTGGCAAATAACACGCCAACATCTCAAATCTCAATTTTGTTATCTTCCTTTTGTCAATGACAATTTCCAGCCTAAAAATACAGACTAGCTAGCTAGGAACAGAACCTAGAATCTTCTCATCCATGGTCAGACGCTTTATCCATTGCTCCACTAGCCCCTTTAAAACCCAGTGTTAATTAAAATTCCTTCATGTCCTACTTAGAACCAACCCTTAAATTTTGTTGAGCGATCATGGTTTTCTAAAAGACTTTCAAGCATATCCAAATGTCACATTTGAGATATTATGGAACGAGTCTTTTTGAATGTATGGCTACTTGGAAATGTGAACAATTGCCATATATTGATAGCTCAGTTGGTGGAGCGAACACCTTTTACGGGTGAGCATGAAAGCCTTCAATTGCAGTGTGAAAGTGTTGGTAGGGTACCAAAACTATTCAGGTATGGTCCCTTGAGGCTCGTTGGTCTAGGGGTATGATTCTCGCTTCGGGTGCGAGAGGTCCCGGGTTCAATTCCCGGAGGAGCCCACACGTGGACTGTGTAGCAGTTGCTGAAGAGAGTTGATAATTTTCTCTTGAGTACTCTAGAAGACAGCGGTCTGTTTTGTAGGTAACTCATTTGAAACAGTTGTCGATGAGATGGCAAAGGGCCTCACTGCGTATAACGTCGTATGTGAGCATTTCCAAGGAATGATTGTGTTTTCTGAAAACATTTCTTATTAGTAGAGGAGTTTGTGCAAATGGGCCTCATTGTAAAAAGGCACCAGACCAAAATGACTTCTCCAAAATCTTCCTTGTGAGATTAGCGTTGCATGGCGCACAGTTTTTGAAAAATAGTCTAGCTTTTCTGAAGGACCAATGTGTCCACAGAGACAGCAACTACTCCATATGATACACTGGCACCAAAGACTAGCAGAGGATGGTTTCGATCCATCGACCTCTGGGTTATGGGCCCAGCACGCTTCCGCTGCGCCACTCTGCTTCAGCAGAAATGTCAGATGGCAGTTGAACACTCAACCCTAGCTAAGGAAGCCAGTGCCAGTCTTGTTCAAACGTTTGCCCCAAATATCGAAAGGAAGATCAGAAATAACTCCAAAGAAAATGAAACAGATATTCCAAAGTGAGCACCGAGCCAACAATATCAGAAGCACAGTTGGTATTAGCATGCATCCGAAACAGTCTCCTCTTTCAGCAGTTGGGTTTGTTACATTTTCAATTAAACATTTTTTTTATGATGTTTCAGAGAAATTGTTGATTCTCAAAATGCAGCAGAAAGAACCTTCGATAGCTCAGTTGGTAGAGCGGAGGACTGTAGGTTCCTAAGTAGACATCCTTAGGTCGCTGGTTCAAATCCGGCTCGAAGGAGAATTTTCCAGTTGACTCAAAGGCAGACTGACCTTTTAAAGCCTAGACAGTCATGTCCAATGACTCGACTAATGTAGGCTGTATCAAATCAGCTTGTATAAATAACAATCTTCTGGCCTTGCACTATTATGGAATGTCAGGTGTTAATTGTCACCATAGTATTGGTGTCTTATATAACGGGACATACTGTATCAACGGTTAGTGTGTTTGATCACATGGAAAAAGATTAAGAGTAAGTTTGTTGTTCCGACAAGGAATGACCCAGCTTGAGCCCATTCAAGGCAAAAGGATTGATAGTTGTATCAATCCATCGGTATAAAACTACCTTCAGAAGAGTGGGGGTGTAGCTCAGTGGTAGAGCATTTGACTGCAGATCAAGAGGTCTCTGGTTCAAATCCAGATACCCCCTCTCCGGTGCTGAAAGAGGAAGTTCAGTCTTGAATAAAAACCTGAAACACTCAAGAGTGTTCTCTTTCTACAGTTATGTTTGTACATCTTTAATTTAATTTTTTTGCATTATCTATGCCAGTGTGTTTGAATCAAATAGTGCTTTTGTGTGCCTCCGTTAGCTCACTTGGTAGAGGAGTGTAGGTTCCTTTGGCTCGAAGGCGAATTTTAAATTTGAACAAAGACAGACTGAACTTGAAAAGTCTACACAGGCGTTCAACTAATGCAGCAGTCAGAAAGAGGAGCTACACTTATTTCTTGGGTTTGGCTTAAATTTTGACTTTTGACTCATATCAAAGGTTGGCGATAGTGAATAATGTGTGTCCTTTGCTCAGAAGTTTGAGGCTCGTTGGTCTAGGGGTATGATTCTCCCTTAAAGAGCGAGAGGGCCTGAGTCCGAATGGCGGACGAGCCCTGCATGGATATATTCAGATAAGTCATTATCACATGCTAGGCCTATTTTGGTAGAACTGAACACTTGAAAAAGTAAGCACACTTAAACTTAATCTTGAAAAAGCTGAGCAAGAGACGCATGAACAGACCAAAAGGCTGCAGCTCCAACTTTCATCATGTGCAGAAGAAATAGAAAAACTCAAAGAAATCAAACAACAAAAGGAAGAAAGTCTTTTTCAAACCAAGGAACGGATTAAAAATCTTATGGCTATCACACTTAAATCAAGGCCTCGTTGGCGCAGTAGGCAGCGCGTCAGTCTCATAATCTGAAGGTAGTGAGATCGAGCCTCACAAGGGTTAAGAATTTTGAAGAACAACTAACACGACATAAAATCTGCAAAACACAGTGAGGAACTGTTTTAAAACTGACTATTACTATGTTAGTTCATATTTGTCTGCTCTCACCACAGTTTAATGTAATTCTTTCACTCTAAACTATTCTAAATAAAATAAAGCTGGTTGAATGTGTCTGAAATAAATATATGAAAGATATCTAAGATAAGATAATATAAGCCTTCATGGATTTACAATGGAGAACTTTAGATTCTAAATAATAAAATGGTAATTACACGTGAAAGGTACTAAGGAAAAATCGTACTTAAAAGTTGCTTTATGCAACTTTTTATGTGAAAAGGTTGATATTTGTGCATATTTCACCTTGTAGCGACCCAGCGGCTGTATGGGTGGTTAGCATGGCGCCTTTACTTTCCATCACAAGGGTCTCTAGGACACGTTGGAAGGTTTTTACTGCTGACGGACCCTCTCACCAGAAAACCTACAAAACAATTGATCCTGGATCAAAGACCACCGTGCCATGCTGACCACTCATACAGCGCCGGGGCACTACATGGCCAAAGGTAAGAAATGAGTGCAGTACATGAAATTGGAGGTTCCTCTTGTTACTGAATTTGAAATAGTTTACAGGCCATGTTGGCGCAGTAGGCAGCGCGTCAGTCTCAAAATCTGAAGGTTGTGAGTTTGAGCCTGACACGGGGTGTAACATTTGAAGAAGAACTAAGTGAAGATCTAGCTTCAAACTCACTATTACTATGTTATTACATATTTGTTACAATGATCTAACCACACAGTCCAATGTAATCCTTTCAATTTGAACTATGGTAAATAAAGCGAGTTGAATGGGTCGGAAATAAATGTGTTGAAGTCTTGACAAAGGCCACACCAGCTCTGCCTCAGGTCCAGACGTGCTGAGGAGCTGGGACGTCTCAGCCAAAGCCACACTGAAAACCACACCAGCATCAACCTGGAGAATCTAATGCACCAGACCTGACCGTGCAGGGTCAAGGCAAATTCAAGTACATATCGTAACATTATTCATGTTTACAGATTACAATTTGTTTATTCGTTGGTCCAGGTTGGCTGCAGTGTCTTAGCCTCGTCAACCCTGTTTAGTAAAAATAATGCTCATGTTGCGACACGTTTAACAAAATAAATGATGCCCTTTGCTGATGACCTTTGACACACATTCCTCTTTGGTCAGTCTCTCTGGAGCTGATGGATTTATAATAGCACAGATTCTCAACAAAATGTATGAAAGATATCAAGAGATTCTAAATAATAAAAACATTTATTACACCTTTATAAGTACTAAAGTACGCACACGTTTTCAGTATTTTTACAAATAAAATATTTAAATAAAAATAAAATACATTTTAGTTTAAATACTTTTGTAATGACTTATTTAAATGTGCAACCCCAAAAAACTACTTGGGACCCCCTCTACATAAAGTTATTCCCTCTTATGATACTTTAGGGCAGACAAAACAGTGTAAAATGAAGTTTATATGTATAAACTGTTTATTTTGGATATTTGGATTTCATCATTTCACAAATTATATGATGTTTTACACACAAAAAATATAAGTACGTAAGTAAGGAAGAGCTTTATTTATCATTGTACAAACGTACAACGAAATTGTGTTCAGGCGTTAGTACTAAGCCGCTGCGACTGAGCCGCAAAGCCAACCTGACCAGCATGTTTTTGGAGATAGGTGAAACTAAAAACAGTTCTCTTTTTATGTCATCTTAAAATAATCTGGGGACCCTCACCCCGGCCTCACATCCCCCACTTTGGGAACCATTGCAATAGGTAAATCTAAAGGCTGCCTTAGCTTTGATCAGAAACATCTGATTGATAAAGTCAGAAAACACCAGCGATACATTCCCTTGTGTTTGCCCATATGTTTCAAAATCTGTGTACTTTCACAATTTAATTTTAAGTAGATTTGAGAGTGGATAATTATCCTTGCACGATGCTTTCATCTAATACCTTTACTTGCATAACATTTTTGTTCCTGTGTACTTTTACATCAGTAAAGAAATTGAGTAATTCTTCCACCAAAAGTGAAGCATAATAGTGAAGTACGTAGAATAGAAGGCTCATCTAAGAACTTAAATCCCATCCATATGAGCCTTGTTGGCGCAGTAGGCAGCGCGTCAGTCTCATAATCTGAAGGTCGTGAGTTCGAGCCTCACACGGGGCAAATCTTTAGAAGGAAAAGCATACGTAACATAAAATCTATAAAACAAAGTGACAATCTTGTTACAAACTGACTACTAGTGTGTTATTACTTATTTATTACAATGATATTGCTACATAGTCCAACTGTTTTTTGTTTTTTTATTGTATGGGTGTTGAACAGGAGTGAAATAAAATGGGGAATAGATGTAGGTGAGCGCATCAAACAGGCCCACTGTGTATGTTTAGAAACAAATGTGATCCACGGGTGCTCATCAAGAATAAGGCCCGTGCAATTCTTCAACAACAGCGCAGAATGACTTTTTTTTTTTTTGCGATCCGTGGCCCCCATGTACGAAAGTCCTTTATTTACATGGACAGCCTACGCATGCTCTGGATGACTTCCAGTACTATGATTTTGAGATCCTGTACGTTCGAGTGGCCCATGTTTTTTAAATGTTTTGCTTTTGGGTGTCAAGATTCTGACATATTTGTTTTCTGCGAGTTTCTTTTCTGTTCATTTTGCCGATATAGAAACACCTGCAAACACAAGGCGAACAAGCTGCACTGGTTCGTGTGGCTTGAGTTTGTGATGGTAGTTGCTCTGTTTATGTGGGAGCAGTGATTGCATCAGCCACAACTGTATGTGCCGATCAGTTTTTGAAGAAAAAGTGATTGATCAATCAAACAATCAAACTTTATTTATAAAGAGCTTTTCATACTGAAAGGTATCACAAAGTGCTTTACAGATTACAACATTTAAGAAAAATACACCCCACATCCATATATATATATATATATATATAAACATACATACACATAATATACAATATATAATTAGGACTAAATAAATAGATCAGTTAAAAGCTAAACTAAAAAGGTGGGTCTTGAGCCTGCTCTTAAAAACATGAACGTTCTCTGCGGTCCTGAGCTCCTCCTCAGGTCGTTCCAGAGGCGAGGGCCATAATATTGGAAAGACGCCTCGCCGTGAGTCTTTCTGTTGACTTTAGGAATAACTAGGAGACCCCTGCCAGAGGAGCGAAGGGGCCGTGAAGGCTCATATGGTAAAATCAATTCTGAAAGATAAGAAGGACCAAGACCATTAATGTCGTGTGTGAGGGGGAATGATGACCCAAATGCAAACATGTCCCAACAAAAACCTAAATTTAATGGTAGACCAAGCCAAAACAACACAGGATTAACTTACAGGCACGAGCAGAACTCCATGGAACAGAACAGACTGAGACTGAGACTGAGACTGAGACTGAGACTGAGACTGAGACTGAGACTGAGACTGAGACTGAGACTGAGACTGAGACTGAGACTGAGACTGAGACTGAGACTGAGATGAACGACATACAACAATGATCCGACAAGGACAATGGAAAACACAGGGGTATAAATACACAGGGAAACAGGGCACAGGTGAAACACATCAGGGCGGGGCAGGTAATCAACAAGAGGAAGGGAAAGCAGGACGACACAGACACAGACCAAGACTATCAAAATAAACACAAGACAGAGACACAGACCAGGACAGGGGAGAAACAAACCAAAACCAGGACAAAACCAACAATCAAAAACCCACATCATAACAATTAAGACATTTAAAAACCATTAAAAGAACTTCGATCCTGAAACACACGGGGAGCCAATGCAGCGACTCTAAAACCGGTGTAATGTGGTCCCACCTCCTGGTCTTCGTCAGGACACGAGCTGCTGAATTTGACGTGATGATCTTATCTTATCTTTTCAACTGTTAAAAAGGTACCAGCCCTTGTTCCTTCACAAATTCTTGCCCTGACGAAGAGACACGAGCTTGTCGAAACCCAAAGGCTGTCCATGTAAATTAAGAACTTTTAACTTTTTTGTACACGGACCCAAGGAGCGCCTCGGATGCTCTTTTTTGACTGCGAAAAATAGCAAGGTAAGTCATTCTGCACTGTTTTTGTGAAATAAATGTGTATAAAGGAAAGTAAATGAAAGATGAATAGAGATTGTAATGACTATAACTCAGTTTATGTTGAGTAGATTTAATACTTTTGCCTTTAAATTACAATTTTGATGTGCTAATGTAAAACAATTGACTTCACCGTTTGTAAGAATGAAATTAGTGAAATATATGAAATTGGGGGCCCATCTGGAAACTGTTTATCGAGCCTTGTTGGCGCAGTAGTTAGCGTGTCAGTCTCCCAATCTGAAGGTCGTGAGTTCAAGCCTCAGATGGAGCGACTCTTTTTTATTATGAACAAAAAAGAGTCCAACAGTTAATAAATTCTCAGTTATACCCAAACACAAACCTCACAGGAATATAGAGAGAGCACAACGTAATGACAACCCAATCTAAGAGTCAAAGTAACTTGAGCAGTAAATTGTAGAATTGAGAATGAGGAGTTGTCGTCACGGCACAGAGCCCCCCCCCCCCCCCTCGAGGCCTTGATGGATGCAGTCCGGCGGAAATACACATTGTTTACGTGTGTTGTTAACATGGTAGTAGTGGAGGTTCTTGCTATTCCGCACTGTTTTACCGCCTGGAAGTCACTGCTGCGTTAAAAACTGCTCCAATACCTCACACGATAGATATGGAAAACGTAGGAACAATGGGACACAGTTTTGTAGGTTACAGAAATGGACACAGCATCAAGGAGCGCAAGTCTCTGACCTGTCAAACCATGTTGGAGACGTTTGTGTACATTGAACATCGCATAACAATGTAGTGTTTACGAAACACACACTTTATTACTTTGTCATTTTGGTCAAGAAGTGTCCGCTATATACAATGTAATTACAACACACTAAAACACATGTGAAGACAGTAACTTTTGCCAGTACAACGCTGCTTTCACCAGCTGGAGGCTTGTAGATGACCAAGTCCTGCACCCAGCCACAGCAGGAAGTCTCGTAACTTTCTTCCTTTTCGTTGTCGTATTCGTAGACCCGTCCCTGTCTGCTCTGGAATATGAGGAATGCGTGAAATTCTGGAGGCGTGCTCCTAATCGGCATCCAACATGGCCAACAGGCACCGAGCCCCCCACCAATTAACCCTACCTCGGCACGTGACTCCTCATTCTCAATAGGTTGGAACAGTGTTGTTTTACATCAAAAAGAAAACATTAGCATATCAGGAGACAACGACACGTGACAAACAATGTAAAGAAGGACATTAGCAAATGCATAGGGTTTGAAACAACAATTTAGACCCACAAATCCACTCTATGGCAGGGGTGCTCAAACTTACAAATAATAAAATTCACAAACGGCAAAGGTCCAAAAAATGTAATCTGTCAAATGAATTTTGCTTAAAGACAGCATTGAGCACATGAGCCGTATCCCTGCATGTATCCAGATCATTTATAAATCAGCTGGTTTTGGAGAGAGGCGGGGTGTAAACAAAGTGTCGTGCTACTACATAGCTGCTGATTCTGACACTTTCTGTCACTTTCTGCAGGTATGTCCATATTGACTATTCGATGTAAATGTTGTGACAGGCCTAGTTCAAACACAGAACCTGGTGAGATTGTAAGTTATGTTAAAAGGTTGAGAAGCACAGATGTCCTAGAATATGTCGACCCTTCTAGTTTGCACTTTGTTTGGTATAAGGTGTTAATATTGAATGTCAGAAGTTCAATACATTTCAATTAAAATAGTTGCTTACAGTTTTCTTTTTATTGCCTACAGTATTTGCATTATACTCAATATTATCGTTTATCACGACAATATATCGTCCTCAAAAATGTTTTATTGTGGCAGGCCTATGTGTCAGCATCACCAAAGTGTTGTGAGTGGAAAATAAAATGTCCAGACATTTATTACATCAATTTGCATCAATCGCATTAAATGTTTGTGGGAAAAAGAGCTAAATGTCATACATTAGATAAAAATATGAAAATACTGGCTTTCAATCAAAAAACAAGATTCTGATGTTTGCACTGGGTTAGACTAGAAATAATTTATGGAAGTTTGCAAAGTTTATGCTTCAAATGAGACAAAATATGCAAATGAATTCCCAGGTTTACCCTTTGACTCTGGATTTCAGTAAGACGAACTATAGTGGATCACATCAAGAGCACAACTATTTATTGAGCTTTTATAGTTGCAGTATGTCTCTAACAATGATATCAACAGCAACTGCAGTCGAAATAAGGGTGCAATACCAACCTATAGTCTGTCCTCTCGTCATCTAAGTCCATTCCTGGCCAGTCTCTTTTCAAATACTGACTTGCTAACTTCTGTAGTGCCTGAAAGACATAGGAAACTTTACAGTGGAAAAGCAAACAAAATATGAACACATACCACACACATTGAAGCGTCAAAAACAACATATCTTCAATTAAGTCCTTTATCTTCTGCTTAATAATAAACTACAGAGCCTGATGTGACTAGCAGGAGGCTATCTAGTCCATCAGTTGTGTGTGTAAGCCAAAAGAGTAACCTAATTTGCATGGACTGGGTCACTGTGTCAGTAGATCACCTTGGTGCATAATGCTCAATCATGTGTTCAAACGCCTTTTTGGAAGTGAAGGGAGCGCGATGCTGCCAAAGACCCCACCCTGTCTGATGTTTAAGTCGTTTGGTGTTACTTTTTACTATGTATTTTTCTATTAGGCCTGTTTGTATTGTCCTCGTCTGGGACTAAGATGAATTTCTACCAGTAGACAATAAAAATGTGTTCTTTTCAATTATCAATTATTCTATTCTTTTTTTAATGTATTAGAAAAAGAAACAAAACATTATCTACTAACATCGATCATATCTGGTCAACTTAAACAATCGTGCAATCTTTTTCATCTTTTTATTGCAATCTTATTCTGTCCGTTGCATTTAATAACAGGTATGTCCTTTATCTGAAAATAAAGTTAGAAATAAAATCTTAAAGGGCTTGGGCTGCTTTCGCTGACTGGCTTTTTCAGAGGAGATTGACCACACTTGAGAACTTTTTGAGTAATGTAGTTTGTAGGAGGAGAATACTGGACTCCCAACATGGACATGAGTCACCACTGAGTGACACACAGTAATTGGAACGGACTTCCACACTGGAGAAATGTGTGCTCTCATATGGTAAAGGGGCAGAGGTTAAATTGTCACCTCCCTGTTAGAGTTGAGGACAGTCTGATGCAGCCTCTTTCACTCTTTCATCCTTGTGTTTCACTGTCACATATTCCTCCTTCTGGTCAGTTGCGCTACATGTAGTTGTTGTATTTTTTTGAATCTTTTTTCCACAAGTGTGTACCATATAGTTACCTTTCCTTGGGTCACATTAAAAGGCCTGCTCTGAACTTTAACCCCTTAAATATAGTATGAATTGCACCAGAAACTTCCAATATTAAAGATGTTCAAAGAAAACCAGACAATTTTGATTAAAAAAAATATGTATAAATTGCGGCAGATCAGTGACTTAATGTTGTTAAATTAAATAGAAGTTTCAATTTCTAACTATCATGGACAACAACACACTTTCACACCTATAATTAGGAGGGAATCCATTGTCCAATCGATTGGGTGTGGTTGCTAGGCAACCATAATTTCTAAAGACTAAAGAGAACAGTAGCTGGGATAGAGTCTGTAGCACAAGGCATAATACAACCTCTAACATAAATGTAACATTGGGGAAAACCAGAGCACCTGGAGTACCTGCAAACACTTGGAGGGCCCGCACTGTCTGGTGAAAAAAATACCATCAGCTGGTATGTTGTACGCCCCAAAAAAAACACATCGGGACACCTGGCCCACTTAATCAAGTAAAGTTATTTTGGGCTTGTACTTTTGTCTGGAGGTAAGTACAGTGCATTGACATGTCATTGGTTTGCTGTCTAATGTTTCATATCGCCCTCCTCAATTTCAGAGCACGCACAGTTTTCAGAACAATTACTGAAAAGGCACTGCTGGGATTTGAACCCAGGATCTCCTGTTTACAAGACAGGCACTTTGACCAACTAAGCCACAGCACCTCAAGCCTCAGCAAATGTTCCCATCGTTGAGGGAGTAAATACAAAGAAGTGGGCCAACGTCCCATTTTGCAGTTTCCACGTTAGCTCATAGGTTCACCTTGCGGAGTCTTATTACAAAAACAAACAAAAAAAGCAAGGATTCAATTATCAATACTCTATCAACTACAGTGGAAAATGGTCTTGATGTTGTGCTTGTACAGTTACTTTTCCTGGGCTGCTTTTAGTCCAATGGGTTCCGACTGCACTGGCATTATTTGTTCATATAAAATGCAATTGTTAAGAAGACACTTTTGGAACACAAAACGTGAATTGTCCACTCCATAGACACGCTTTTTGCCCAGCTAGGCCACAACAAGACAATCTATGCACCAATGTCACATCTGGCCAATTATTTAAATGTAGAGGAGTACAATCAGTTCCCATCCCAAGAAACATGGGAAACAAGGAATCTCCCCTGGGTGGGCTTGAACCACCAACCTCTCGGTAAACAGCCGAGCGCGCTGACCAATTGCGCCACAGAAACACAGAGTGGACAGCAGTACATACTGTTAACATCACAAACTTCATGAGTAAAGTTGATTTCATGATTCACGTTTGCCTTGGGCTTGTTACTAAAGTAATTGTGAGGCCCAGACAGTTAGAAACTGTGGAGAAAGAGGGTATCGATCCCTCTACCTCTCGCATGCTAAGCAAGAGCTCTACCATTTGAGCTAATTCCCCTCTGCTTACGGTATCCAAAAAAAAAAAAACATCAGCTGGTATGTTGTACGCCCCCAAAAAAAACACATTGAGACACCTGGCCCACTTAATCAAGTAAAGTTATTTTGGGCTTGTACTTTTGTCTGGAGGTAAGTACAGTGCATTGACATGTCATTGGTTTGCTGTCTAATGTTTCATATCGCCCTCCTCAATTTCAGAGCACGCACAGTTTTCAGAACAATTACTGAAAAGGCACTGCTGGGATTTGAACCCAGGATCTCCTGTTTACAAGACAGGCACTTTGACCAACTAAGCCACAGCACCTCAAGCCTCAGCAGATGTTCCCATCGTTGAGGGAGTAAATACAAAGAAGTGGGCCAACGTTCCATTTTGCAGTTTCCACGTTAGTTCATAGGTTCACCTTGCGGAGTCTTATTACAAAAAAAAAAAAAGCAAGGATTCAATTGTCAATACTCTATCAACTACAGTGGAAAATGGTCTTGATGTTGTGCTTGTACAGTTACTTTTCCTGGGCTGCTTTTAGTCCAATGGGTTCCGACTGCACTGGCATTATTTGTTCATATAAAATGCAATTGTTAAGAAGACACTTTTGGAACAAAAAACATGAATTGTCCACTCCATAGACACGCTTTTTGCCCAGCTAGGCCACAACAAGCCATCTTTTTATTGCAATCTTATTCTGTCCGTTGCATTTAATAACAGGTATGTCCTTTATCTGAAAATAAAGTTAGAAATAAAATCTTAAAGGGCTTGGGCTGCTTTCGCTGACTGGCTTTTTCAGAGGAGATTGACCACACTTGAGAACTTTTTGAGTAATGTAGTTTGTAGGAGGAGAATACTGGACTCCCAACATGGACATGAGTCACCACTGAGTGACACACAGTAATTGGAACGGACTTCCACACTGGAGAAATGTGTGCTCTCATATGGTAAAGGGGCAGAGGTTAAATTGTCACCTCCCTGTTAGAGTTGAGGACAGTCTGATGCAGCCTCTTTCACTCTTTCATCCTTGTGTTTCACTGTCACATATTCCTCCTTCTGGTCAGTTGCGCTACATGTAGTTGTTGTATTTTTTTGAATCTTTTTTCCACAAGTGTGTACCATATAGTTACCTTTCCTTGGGTCACATTAAAAGGCCTGCTCTGAACTTTAACCCCTTAAATATAGTATGAATTGCACCAGAAACTTCCAATATTAAAGATGTTCAAAGAAAACCAGACAATTTTGATTAAAAAAAATATGTATAAATTGCGGCAGATCAGTGACTTAATGTTGTTAAATTAAATAGAAGTTTCAATTTCTAACTATCATGGACAACAACACACTTTCACACCTATAATTAGGAGGGAATCCATTGTCCAATCGATTGGGTGTGGTTGCTAGGCAACCATAATTTCTAAAGACTAAAGAGAACAGTAGCTGGGATAGAGTCTGTAGCACAAGGCATAATACAACCTCTAACATAAATGTAACATTGGGGAAAACCAGAGCACCTGGAGTACCTGCAAACACTTGGAGGGCCCGCACTGTCTGGTGAAAAAAATACCATCAGCTGGTATGTTGTACGCCCCAAAAAAAACACATCGGGACACCTGGCCCACTTAATCAAGTAAAGTTATTTTGGGCTTGTACTTTTGTCTGGAGGTAAGTACAGTGCATTGACATGTCATTGGTTTGCTGTCTAATGTTTCATATCGCCCTCCTCAATTTCAGAGCACGCACAGTTTTCAGAACAATTACTGAAAAGGCACTGCTGGGATTTGAACCCAGGATCTCCTGTTTACAAGACAGGCACTTTGACCAACTAAGCCACAGCACCTCAAGCCTCAGCAAATGTTCCCATCGTTGAGGGAGTAAATACAAAGACGTGGGCCAACGTCCCATTTTGCAGTTTCCACGTTAGCTCATAGGTTCACCTTGCGGAGTCTTATTACAAAAACAAACAAAAAAAGCAAGGATTCAATTATCAATACTCTATCAACTACAGTGGAAAATGGTCTTGATGTTGTGCTTGTACAGTTACTTTTCCTGGGCTGCTTTTAGTCCAATGGGTTCCGACTGCACTGGCATTATTTGTTCATATAAAATGCAATTGTTAAGAAGACACTTTTGGAACACAAAACGTGAATTGTCCACTCCACAGACACGCTTTTTGCCCAGCTAGGCCACAACAAGACAATCTATGCACCAATGTCACATCTGGCCAATTCTTTAAATGTAGAGGAGTACAATCAGTTCCCATCCTAAGAAATATGGAATCGTCCCTGGGTGGGCTTGAACCACCAACCTCTCGGTTAACAACCGAGCGCGCTGACCAATTGCGCCACAGAGACAAAGAGTGGATAGCAGTACATACTTTTAACATCACAAACTTCATGAGTAAAGTTGATTTTATGATTCACGTTTGCCTTGGGCTTCTTACTAAAATAATTGTGAGTCCCAGACAGTTAGAAACTGTGGAGAATGAGGGTATCGATCCCTCTACCTCTCGCATGCTCAGCAAGAGCTCTACCATTTGAGCTAATTCCCCTCTGCTTACAGTATCCAATAAAGTAACATCAGCTGGTATGTTGTACGCCCCAAAAAAAACACATCGGGACACCTGGCCCACTTAATCAAGTAAAGTTATTTTGGGCTTGTACTTTTGTCTGGAGGTAAGTACAGTGCATTGACATGTCATTGGTTTGCTGTCTAATGTTTCATATCGCCCTCCTCAATTTCAGAGCACGCAGAGTTTTCAGAACAATTACTGAAAAGGCACTGCTGGGATTTGAACCCAGGATCTCCTGTTAGCTCAGTGGTAGAGCATTTGACTGCAGATCAAGAGGTCTCTGGTTCAAATCCAGATACCCCCTCTCTGGTGCTGAAAGAGGAAGTTCAGTCTTGAATAAAACCTGAAACACTCAAGAGTGTTCTCTTTCTACAGTTATGTTTGTACATCTTTAATTTAAATTTTTTGCATTATCTATGCCAGTGTGTTTGAATCAAATAGTGCTTTTGTGTGCCTCCGTTAGCTCACTTGGTAGAGGAGTGTAGGTTCCTTTGGCTCGAAGGCGAATTTTAAATTTGAACAAAGACAGACTGAACTTGAAAAGTCTACACAGGCGTTCAACTAATGCAGCAGTTAGAAAGAGGAGCTACACTTATTTCTTGGGTTTGGCTTAAATTTTGACTTTTGACTCATATCAAAGGTTGGCGATAGTGAATAATGTGTGTCCTTTGCTCAGAAGTTTGAGGCTCGTTGGTCTAGGGGTATGATTCTCCCTTAAAGAGCGAGAGGGCCTGAGTCCGAATGGCGGACGAGCCCTGCATGGATATATTCAGATAAGTCATTATCACATGCTAGGCCGATTTTGGTAGAACTGAACACTTGAAAAAGCACTACTGACAAAATGTTTGGCTACCTGCCATATTCAGTTTAAAAACACACACCGACCGGTCAAAACCCAGCACATATTTAAAGGTAACGGTTGCTCTTAGGAATTAAAAAAAACTCTTAGAGGTTGAAAGCTTTGGACTATCAGTTTCTGGTTGAAACAATTATACTGCAAATAAACTAGACAGGATTGCCTTTGAGGAATTGATCACTAATGCCATGACCCGGATTCGAACCGGGGTTGCTGCGGCCACAATGCAGAGTACTAACCTCTATACGATCACGGCTGTGGATTTCCACAGTTTTGTTTTTAATGTGTGATCATTCTGTGGGAATGTATTTGTTTATTGGTTTATTTGGTAGTTAACAGTGCATGTTTATGAACACACCACACCGGAATGTAGCCATGGGCTAATTTGCATCCATTGTCCGACACTAAAACTAAATAAAAAGGCCAGTCGGCAGAAAAACAAGATGCAGCAAATTATGAAAATGCAAAGAGTTCAATTCCATGTTTCAGAAGAGGCCAAACTTTGGATAAGAATTGTAGTGAGTTGTAGGATAGAGGAAAGTTAGTGAATGCATGTACTGCAATGTAATTGTATAATGCTTTTCTTTCACATGTATTTACAGCCCCACTGTTAAGCAGAGTATCAGAAAATGGTCAAAATCTCTTTGCTGTAGCATTTTTAAAGCAGGACAGAGGAAGGTGGGACATTCAATGTATTTTAATTTAGTGGCAAATAACACGCCAACATCTCAAATCTCAATTTTGTTATCTTCCTTTTGTCAATGACAATTTCCAGCCTAAAAATACAGACTAGCTAGCTAGGAACAGAACCTAGAATCTTCTCATCCATGGTCAGACGCTTTATCCATTGCTCCACTAGCCCCTTTAAAACCCAGTGTTAATTAAAATTTCTTCATGTCCTACTTAGAACCTAGCCTTAAATTTTGTTGAGCGATCATGGATTTCTAAAAGACTTTCAAGCATATCCAAATGTCACATTTGAGATATTATGGAACGAGTCTTTTTGAATGTATGGCTACTTGGAAATGTGAACAATTGCCATATATTGATAGCTCAGTTGGTGCAGCGAACACCTTTTACGGGTGAGCATGAAAGCCTTCCATTGCAGTGTGAAAGTGTTGGTAGGGTACCAAAACTATTCAGGTGTGGTCCCTTGAGGCTCGTTGGTCTAGGGGTATGATTCTCGCTTCGGGTGCGAGAGGTCCCAGGTTCAATTCCCGGAGGAGCCCACACGTGGACTGTGTAGCAGTTGCTGAAGAGAGTTGATAATTTTCTGTTGAGTACTCTAGAAGACAGCGGTCTGTTTTGTAGGTAACTCATTTGAAACAGTTGTCGATGAGATGGCAAAGGGCCTCACTGCGTATAACGTCGTATGTGAACATTTCCAAGTAATGATTGTGTTTTCTGAAAAAAATTCTTATTAGTAGAGGAGTTTGTGCAAATAGCCTCATTGTAAAAAGGCACCAGACCAAAATGACTGCTCCAAAATCTTCCTTGTGAGATTAGCGTTGCATGGCCCACAGTTGTTGAAAAATAGTCTAGCTTTTCTGAAGGACCAATGTGTCCACAGAGACAGCAACTACTCCATATGATACACTGGCACCAAAGACTAGCAGAGGATGGTTTCAGCTGTTAGGGCAGCCATGTGGGGGTTTGTTGATTGGGAGTTACTGCCCTCTTCATCTGGCCCGCTCTACACTTTGGCTTTTTAATGCACCACACTATGCAGGGCTTGCAGCATACTTCACATATAACTCAATTAAATAAATATATAATAATAATGATTATGGAAATTACACCCAAATTAAAATTATACTGAGAATGGTAATGACAACTGGAAAGTATCAAGATCTCAGATTATAATATCTATTAATGTACCTTCATAACATAAAAGTAACTCTCGGTTATCAAGGGTAAAAATCTGGAAGAAATATATTAAGGATCACATTTTTTTTTTTTTTTTTGACTGCTTTGTTCTAGACATCGTACATGAAACGGGATTGTTGTTGTAGCTGTGCGTTGCTTCAATTAATTGTATAAACAGTTCATATATTATTATTTTTTTTGGTAAGTTTGTAAGTTGGTCTGTATGAATGTAGCTGCTTGAAATGTTCTTTTTTTATTTATTTTATTGCACTTGGGGGTGGGCAATCATAAGCTTTTGCTTCAGCCCACTCCTTTTGAGCACTATGTGTACTGCTCAAATAAACAAATAAACAAATAAACAAATGGTTTCGATCCATCGACCTCTGGGTTATGGGCCCAGCACGCTTCCGCTGCGCCACTCTGCTTCAGCAGAAATGTCAGATGGCAGTTGAACACTCAACCCTAGCTAAGGAAGCCAGTGCCAGTCTTGTTCAAACGTTTGCCCCAAATATCGAAAGGAAGATCAGAAATAACTCCAAAGAAAATGAAACAGATATTCCAAAGTGAGCACCGAGCCAACAATATCAGAAGCACAGTTGGTATTAGCATGCATCCGAAACAGTCTCCTCTTTCAGCAGTTGGGTTTGTTACATTTTCAATTAAACATTTTTTTTATGATGTTTCAGAGAAATTGTTGATTCTCAAAATGCAGCAGAAAGAACCTTCGATAGCTCAGTTGGTAGAGCGGAGGACTGTAGGTTCCTAAGTAGACATCCTTAGGTCGCTGGTTCAAATCCGGCTCGAAGGAGAATTTTCCAGTTGACTCAAAGGCAGACTCACGTTTTAAAGCCTAGACAGTCATGTCCAATGACTCGACTAATGTAGGCTGTATCAAATCAGCTTGTATAAATAACAATCTTCTGGCCTTGCACTATTATGGAATGTCAGGTGTTAATTGTCACCATAGTATTGGTGTCTTATATAACGGGACATACTGTATCAACGGTTAGTGTGTTTGATCACATGGAAAAAGATTAAGAGTAAGTTTGTTGTTCCGACAAGGAATGACCCAGCTTGAGCCCATTCAAGGCAAAAGGATTGATAGTTGTATCAATCCATCGGTATAAAACTACCTTCAGAAGAGTGGGGGTGTAGCTCAGTGGTAGAGCATTTGACTGCAGATCAAGAGGTCTCTGGTTCAAATCCAGATACCCCCTCTCCGGTGCTGAAAGAGGAAGTTCAGTCTTGAATAAAAACCTGAAACACTCAAGAGTGTTCTCTTTCTACAGTTATGTTTGTACATCTTTAATTTTAATTTTTTGCATTATCTATGCCAGTGTGTTTGAATCAAATAGTGCTTTTGTGTGCCTCCGTTAGCTCACTTGGTAGAGGAGTGTAGGTTCCTTTGGCTCGAAGGCGAATTTTAAATTTGAACAAAGACAGACTGAACTTGAAAAGTCTACACAGGCGTTCAACTAATGCAGCAGTTAGAAAGAGGAGCTACACTTATTTCTTGGGTTTGGCTTAAATTTTGACTTTTGACTCATATCAAAGGTTGGCGATAGTGAATAATGTGTGTCCTTTGCTCAGAAGTTTGAGGCTCGTTGGTCTAGGGGTATGATTCTCCCTTAAAGAGCGAGAGGGCCTGAGTCCGAATGGCGGACGAGCCCTGCATGGATATATTCAGATAAGTCATTATCACATGCTAGGCCTATTTTGGTAGAACTGAACACTTGAAAAAGCACTACTGACAAAATGTTTGGCTACCTGCCATATTCAGTTTAAAAACACACACCGACCGGTCAAAACCCAGCACATATTTAAAGGTAACGGTTGCTCTTAGGAATTAAAAAAAACTCTTAGAGGTTGAAAGCTTTGGACTATCAGTTTCTGGTTGAAACAATTGTACTGCAAATAAACGAGACAGCATTGCCTTTGAGCAATTGATCACTAATGCCGTGACCCGGATTCAAACCGGGGTTACTGCGGCCACAACGCAGAGTACTAACCTCTATACGATCACGGCTGTGGATTTCCACAGTTTTGTTTTTTATGCGTGATCATTCTGTGGGAATGTATTTGTTTATTGGTTGATTTGGTAGTTGACAGTGCATGTTTATGAACACACCACACCGGAATGTAGCCATGGGCTAATTTGCATCCATTGTCCGACACTGAAACTAAATAAAAAGGCCAGTCGGCAGAAAAACAAGATGCAGCAAATTATAAAAATGCAAAGAGTTCAATTCCATGTTTCAGAAGAGGCCAAACTTTGGATAAGAACTTGAGTCGCCTTGGTGTAGCATTTGAGTTGTAGGATAGAGGAAAGTTAGTGAATGCATGTACTGCAATGTAATTGTATAATGCTTTTCTTTCACATGTATTTACAGCCCCACTGTTAAGCAGAGCATCAGAAAATGGTCAAAATCTCTTTGCTGTAGCATTTTTAAAGCAGGACAGAGGAAGGTGGGACATTCAATGTATAGGAGCCAAATATGGCATTAAGGGAAGTCTTATGTTCACCTCTTTTGCATGTGTGTACACTGGGTGGCGCTGTCGCCATTTGTATATAGGCCGGTACAATCTATGGGAAGGCAGGTGTTGACCCGGAAGGGCAAACAGGTTTTTGACCGCTTTGGCGAATGGTTGTGTCAAGGCTGTCATGTTTTATTGGTGATTTTATCTTTGGAACTTATGGAATAAACAATGATTCATCTTTTGCACCTTATTGGACCTGTATGGACTATGTTCGAACAACACGAAAACATCAGGTAACCAGCCGCCTGCGCGTCATACCCACCTACCGGCAACATCCCACTAGTCCAGTATAGGCTGGCTAGTATATTGTCAAAAACCTGCCCGATTGAACTAATTTTGGAACAACATCAGGCCTATCTTGGGGAGCCAACGTTGGACGTGGACGATCGCTGGAGTTGCAGTGTGGACGAGCGGCGGCCCGGGAGCACAGCCCGCACTATAACCACCCGTGGTGACGGCTGCTGCTAACGGGGCCGAGGAGCGCGGGGACCGCGGAGCTGGAGGAACACCGCAGACGATCGATTGGATTTACAACTATAGGCGCCCAACGAGAGGTATGTGTAGCGCTACACCATCGATGGCCTAATTGTGTGCACACATAAATCCAATGCATTGGTGATCACCCCCCGTGCGCGTTAAAATAAATTGGAGCGTTGTGTTTTTCGCGTTGGATCACGTGACTCTTTGACCTACTTTCGTTGCGCTCACCTGAACTGAACTTTGCGTTTCGAACTCGTGACTTTCGTACAATGGAAGGAGCGTGCGCGTTGGACATGAATATTGACAATGAACTAATTAGTAATGTTGTGGTAACTCAAAAACGCACTGTTAAATTAACAGAAAAGCCGTTGGCTGAAAGGCTTGATAAATTACAAG
Source organism: Proterorhinus semilunaris (assembly GCA_021464625.1). Classification (NCBI taxonomy): domain Eukaryota; kingdom Metazoa; phylum Chordata; class Actinopteri; order Gobiiformes; family Gobiidae; genus Proterorhinus; species Proterorhinus semilunaris. The sequence goes on along the minus strand of CM038363.1, from coordinate 2,116,312 downwards.
GTACTAGAAAGTCTAAACTAAATAAAGCCTCTAACATTAGAAGGGAATTGAATGAACTCATGTCTGATGGGGATAAAACAAAAGTGGTAAATGCCGTTGATGAATTGAAAATTATGTGTGATGAGTCTAAAGAGGTACATGATTCATTGATGGGTCTGTTGCCTGTGGATGAGGGTGAAAAGCATGAAATATGGTTTAAAGCCAAAATGCTCCCAAACAATGAGTGTTTTTCATATGTCAATGAATGGCTTTCTCAAATTGAAAAAGGAACAAAAATGAATGCAAATACACAACATAATAATGATAACAATGAAGTTTCTCCTGAAGATAGCATTTCAAATGTAAGCCGTAAAAGCAGTTCAAAAAGCTACAAGTCCAGTGCTTCATCTGCTAAACTAAAGGCAACTGCAGAAAGAGCTGCAATTTTGGCTCGTGTCAAAGTATTAAAGGAACGGCATGCTATTGAAGAGGAGGAAGCAAAATTAAGAAAAAGAAAAGAGATGCTTGATTTGGAAGCAGAGCTGGCGGCATCGGAAGCAAAAATTGAAATTTATGATGCAATTGAAGAGCGCCAGTCCCAAATAATCTCGAATACAAAAAGTACATGCAACAAAAATGGACAAACTTTAAACCCTACTGCCCAAGAGTTCATACCTCATCATGACATTGACAAACAGAAAACAGCACAACAAAAAGAGAAAATAAAGACACCACTATTGAAAAATAAACCTGTGGATGTAAGACCAAAGCAGTGGAATGCAGCAAGTAAAAGAAAGCCACACCACTTGGAGCACAATGAAAAAAGGATGGAAATAAATGATCCATCTAACCAAAATGAAATGCTGTCGCAATCACTGACCAACTTGCATATGTCCTCTGACCTCATGACTATTATGAACAGACAAACTGATATCACAGCCGCTCTCATGAACCAGCAGCGATCAATGACACTTCCCCCAAGAGACATTCCCATCTTTGATGGTGATCCTCTGCACTACAGGACTTTCATAAAGGCTTTTGAGCAAGGAGTGGAAAGTAAGGCAACTGCTGGGGACAGTCTGTATTACTTGGAGCAATTCACCCAAGGCCAACCTCGTGAACTGGTGCAGAGTTGCCAGCATATGTCTCCAGATCGTGGCTATGCTGTTGCCAAGGCTCTACTACAGGATAATTTTGGAAATCCTTACAGAACTGCGACTGCCTATATCAGCAAGGCATTGTCTTGGCAAGTAATAAGAGCGGATGATACTAAGGCACTCCAGAGCTACGCCTTATTCCTGCGCGGTTGCTGTAACATCATGGAGGAGTTGGAGTATGTGCAGGAGCTGGACATGCCTGTCAACATGAGGGCAATTTTGGCAAAAATGCCATATAAGCTGAAGGAGCGATGGCGGAGCAAGGCTCATGACATAATGGAGTCCACTGGATACAGAGCTGGATTTGGTGACATGGTGGAATTTATAGAGCGCCACGTGAAGATTCTCTCAGACCCCTTCTTTGGAGATCTGCAAGACTATGGCTGCAATACAACATCTTTAAGTCACCCCAAGTCGCAGCCCAGTAACAAACCAAGAGGGAATGTGGTGGCTAGCACAGTAACTATGGGTGCACACAATGAAATTAAGCCGCCATTCTCAACCCAAGAGAATAGAAATGGTAACTGTTTTTGCTGCTCAATGGAACACGCAGTGGAAAATTGTACACAATTCAAGAAGAAGAAACACATGGACAAAGTGTTTTTATTGAAGAAAAAGGGAGTGTGTTTTGGCTGCCTTCGACGAGGCCATATCAGCCGTGACTGTGACGCTAGATTAAAATGTGAAATTTGTAAACTAAGCCATCCAACGGTGTTGCATATAAATCGACAGACAACTTCTTCAGAACATGAATTGGAAGCCACAGAAGCCATTTCCATCACTCACACAACTTGTGGACATACTGGGGCTGGCAAAGGTCGCACCATGCTGTCAGTGCTTCCTGTTAAAATCAAAGCTGCTAAGGGTGACACTGTGATCCAAACATATGCATTCCTGGATCCAGGCAGCACAGGAACGTTTTGCTCTGAACAGCTGATGCATCGTCTGAGCCTCCCTGGAAGAAGAACTCAAGTGCTGCTGCGAACAATGGGTCAAACAAAGATAACTTCAGCCTATTCCTTATTCAACCTTGAGGTGGCCGGCTTGGAAAGCTCGCAGTTCTTTTTACTACCAGAAGTCATTACACAAAAACAAATGCCAGTCACTACAGATGACATGGTAAGAGCTCAAGACCTGCTGAAGTGGCCTTATTTGTCAAAGATTCACATGCCATCCATCCATGCCAAGGTCGACCTGCTGATTGGGACCAATGCACCCCAGCTGCTGGAGCCGTGGGAGGTCATCAACAGCCAAGGAAATGGCCCATATGCTGTTAGAACTGTGCTTGGCTGGGTGGTTAATGGCCCATTGGATGGGAATAGTGAGCTGGAAGCTGCAACTATTACAGTGAATCGAATTGCAGTAAGCAAGCTGGAGGAATTGCTGATGAACCAGTACAATCACGATTTCTGTGAGACTATAGACAAACAGGAAATGTCCATAGAAGACCAAAAGTTTCTCGACATAATGGAAACATCTGCAAAACTAGAAGAAGGAAAGTATACTATGAACTTGCCGTTCAAGAAAAGAGATGTTTGCTTACCAAATAATTTTGCCGTGGCTCAACAGAGATTGCGAGGTCTGAAGAAAAGATTTCAGTTTAACCAGCACTTCCATCAGGAATATGTGAACTATATGAACAACATAATTGCTTGCAGTTATGCCGAACAAGTGCCTGAAGAGCAAAGACACCTTGACAATGGAAAGGTTTGGTACATTCCCCATCATGGGGTGCATCATCCAAGGAAGGGAACTTTACGTGTTGTTTTTGACTGTGGTGCCACCTTCAAAGGTGTGTCCCTAAACACTGAATTACTGCAAGGTCCCAATCTCACAAGCACATTGCTGGGTGTCCTCATGCGGTTCAGACAACAGCCAATAGCCTTCATGGGAGACATTAAAGCTATGTTCCATCAAGTGCATGTGCCAGAAGAGGATCGGGACTTTCTTCGCTTTTTGTGGTGGCCTGGTGGTGACATAACAAAAGAACCAGTGCCGTATAGAATGAGGGTGCACTTGTTTGGAGCCGTTTCATCACCCAGTTGTGCAAGCTACGCTCTAAAGAAAACTGCCCAAGACAATCAGTCAGAGTTTCCAGCCGGTGTTATAGAAACAGTCCAACAGAATTTTTATGTTGATGACTGCCTGAAGAGCTCAGCTACAGATATGGAAGCTATCGAATTGATACATGGTCTCATTGGTCTTTGTGGAAAGGGAGGCTTTGCCTTGGAAAAGTGGATAAGCAACAGTCGTGTTGTCCTGCAAGCCATCTCTGGAGAGCTGAGAGCCAAGGAGCTGAAGACGCTGAACTTGGACATAGACGAGCTTCCAATGGAAAGAGCACTTGGTCTTCAGTGGTGTGTGGAAACTGATGTTTTCAACTTTGGCATGGAAATGAAACATCGGGCTCTAACCAGGCGTGGAATGTTGTCAGTCAACAGCTCCGTTTATGACCCACTGGGATTCTTGGCCCCTGTGACACTACAAGGCAAAATAATACAGCAGGAGCTGTGCAAAAGAGGCTGTAATTGGGATGATTCGTTGCCACAGGATATTTTACAGCAATGGAGAAAGTGGCTGGAGGAGCTGAGCCAGCTGGCGGCATTTAGTGTGGACCGGTGTATCAAACCATCGGACTTTGGAATAATAAAGCAAGCACAATTACATAACTTCTCAGATGCCAGCGAAGGAGGTTATGGTACAGTCACATACATTCGTTTGGTGAATGAAGATGATAAGATCCACATCACATTTCTCCTCGGCAAGGGCAGAGTAACGCCTTTAAAAGCTGTGACCATTCCCAGACTTGAGCTGTCTGCAGCTGTGCTTGCTGTAAAAATGGATGCTATGATTAAATCAGAGCTGGGAATGCTTCTCCAGAAATCCGTGTTTTGGACTGATAGCACATCTGTGTTGAAGTACATCAGCAATGAAGACCGGCGTTTTCACACATTTGTAGCAAATCGTGTCGCCAGTATAAGAGAATTGTCTGAGCCTGTGCAATGGAGACATGTCGGTACGAAGGAAAACCCAGCTGATTATGTGTCCAGAGGGCTGAAGGTTGCAGATTTTTTGAAAAGCAGAAGATGGTTGGAAGGACCGGAGTATCTGTGGAAGAATGAGGAACAGTGGCCCAACGCTGTGGTGGATATGTCACTAGATATGGGAGATAAAGAGGTCAGGAGGGAGGCGGTTGCTAATTCTCTCAGAGTGGACACTCTTGCACCGACAGACCAGCTGATCTCGTTCTTCTCAGACTGGTGGAGGCTCAAAAGAGCTGTGGCTTGGTACTTGAAGTTGAAGTCGTGGTTGAAGGAGAAGTGTAAAGGGAACAATCAGTCGTTCTCTTCAAGAAACAAAGCTCGCCGTAAAAAGGCCACTGAACAGCTACAAGGAAATGGTTTGTCACTGGAAGATCTACAAAATGCTGAAATTTCGATCATCACTTACTGTCAGCATCAGAGGTTCAAGCTGGAAATCAAAGCCCTTTCTAAAAACTCAAAGGTCAGCCACCACAGTCCCATCTATAATTTGGACCCCATCTTTGAAGACGGGCTGTTGAGAGTCGGGGGTAGGCTCCGTAAAAGTGCAATGCCAATGGAAGCTAAACATCCAATTATCCTTGATAAACAGTTGCATATTTCCAGCCTCATTCTCAAGCATGTGCATCAAAGTCTTGGACATGCAGGACGATCTCACACTCTGTCATCCATCAGGAGAAAGTACTGGATCACAAAAGGCAATTCTGCCATTAGAAAGGTAATTGGAGAATGTACCTTCTGTAAACGCTACAATGGCAGACCTTTACAACAGAAGATGGCCGACTTACCTGCTGCAAGGATTTTACCAGATCTTCCCCCTTTTACCAACACTGGGGTCGATTACTTTGGTCCAATTGAAGTAAAAAGAGGGAGGTCCTGCTGCAGAAGGTATGGTGTTATATTCACCTGCATGGCGAGTCGAGCCATTCATTTGGAGGTAGCATCTACGTTGGATACTGATGCATGCATAAATGCCCTGAGACGTTTCATAAGTCGGAGAGGACAAGTCCAGCACCTTTGGTCCGATAATGGAACAAACTTTGTAGGAGCGGAGCGAGAATTAAAGAAAGCTCTTGCCAAGTTGGACCAGGAAGCAATAGCAGGATATCTGTCACATGCAGGAGTAAAATGGACGTTTAATCCACCTGCAGGCTCCCATTTTGGTGGTGTATGGGAGAGGATGATTCGCTTGGTAAGAAGGGTCCTAAGCTCAGTGTTGCACCAGCAGACCCTGAATGATGATGGGCTAGCAACAGTACTATGTGAGGCGGAAGCCATTTTGAATGACAGGCCAATCACCAAACTGTCAGATGACCCCAATGATTTGGAGCCGCTTACGCCCAACCATCTTCTCCTGCTAAGAGGAAAACCAGCAATTCCTCCTGGAGTCTTTACACCACAGGATCAGTACGGAAGAAGGAGGTGGAAGCAGGTGCAATACCTTGCTGACTTATTCTGGAAGAGATGGGTTCGTGAATACTTACCGTTGCTCCAACAAAGACAGAAATGGAATGAAAAGAAAAAGAACCTTGCTGTTGGAGATATTGTGGCCATTATGGATGCATCGGCTCCACGAGGATCCTGGCCTCTGGGTAGAGTTTTGGAGGTTCATTCAGATGCTCAAAGTTTAGTGAGATCTGTGAAATTGAAAACTAAGTCCAATACAATCATAAGACCAATTTCCAAACTGTGTCTGGTACATGGGGTCGAAAATACTAAAAGACTACACTGTATTTGTCACCTTCTAAAATGTTTTGAGAATTACCATGTTTGTTTTACCATGCCAATTAGGGGCCAGTGTATAGGAGCCAAATATGGCATTAAGGGAAGTCTTATGTTCACCTGTTTTGCATGTGTGTACACTGGGTGGCGCTGTCGCCATTTGTATATAGGCCGGTACAATCTATGGGAAGGCAGGTGTTGACCCGGAAGGGCAAACAGGTTTTTGACCGCTTTGGCGAATGGTTGTGTCAAGGCTGTCATGTTTTATTGGTGATTTTATCTTTGGAACTTATGGAATAAACAATGATACATCTTTTGCACCTTATTGGACCTGTATGGACTATGTTCGAACAACACGAAAACATCAGGTAACCAGCCGCCTGCGCGTCATACCCACCTACCGGCAACATCCCACTAGTCCAGTATAGGCTGGCTAGTATACAATGTATTTTAATTTAGTGGCAAATAACACGCCAACATCTCAAATCTCAATTTTGTTATCTTCCTTTTGTCAATGACAATTTCCAGCCTAAAAATACAGACTAGCTAGCTAGGAACAGAACCTAGAATCTTCTCATCCATGGTCAGACGCTTTATCCATTGCTCCACTAGCCCCTTTAAAACCCAGTGTTAATTAAAATTCCTTCATGTCCTACTTAGAACCAACCCTTAAATTTTGTTGAGCGATCATGGTTTTCTAAAAGACTTTCAAGCATATCCAAATGTCACATTTGAGATATTATGGAACGAGTCTTTTTGAATGTATGGCTACTTGGAAATGTGAACAATTGCCATATATTGATAGCTCAGTTGGTGGAGCGAACACCTTTTACGGGTGAGCATGAAAGCCTTCAATTGCAGTGTGAAAGTGTTGGTAGGGTACCAAAACTATTCAGGTATGGTCCCTTGAGGCTCGTTGGTCTAGGGGTATGATTCTCGCTTCGGGTGCGAGAGGTCCCGGGTTCAATTCCCGGAGGAGCCCACACGTGGACTGTGTAGCAGTTGCTGAAGAGAGTTGATAATTTTCTCTTGAGTACTCTAGAAGACAGCGGTCTGTTTTGTAGGTAACTCATTTGAAACAGTTGTCGATGAGATGGCAAAGGGCCTCACTGCGTATAACGTCGTATGTGAGCATTTCCAAGGAATGATTGTGTTTTCTGAAAACATTTCTTATTAGTAGAGGAGTTTGTGCAAATGGGCCTCATTGTAAAAAGGCACCAGACCAAAATGACTTCTCCAAAATCTTCCTTGTCAGATTAGCGTTGCATGGCGCACACTTTTTGAAAAATAGTCTAGCTTTTCTGAAGGACCAATGTGTCCACAGAGACAGCAACTACTCCATATGATACACTGGCACCAAAGACTAGCAGAGGATGGTTTCGATCCATCGACCTCTGGGTTATGGGCCCAGCACGCTTCCGCTGCGCCACTCTGCTTCAGCAGAAATGTCAGATGGCAGTTGAACACTCATCCCTAGCTAAGGAAGCCAGTGCCAGTCTTGTTCAAACGTTTGCCCCTATTATCGAAAGGAAGATCAGAAATAACTCCAAAGAAAATGAAACAGATATTCCAAAGTGAGCACCGAGCCAACAATATCAGAAGCACAGTTGGTATTAGCATGCATCCGAAACAGTCTCCTCTTTCAGCAGTTGGGTTTGTTACATTTTCAATTAAACATTTTTTTTATGATGTTTCAGAGAAATTGTTGATTCTCAAAATGCAGCAGAAAGAACCTTCGATAGCTCAGTTGGTAGAGCGGAGGACTGTAGGTTCCTAAGTAGACATCCTTAGGTCGCTGGTTCAAATCCGGCTCGAAGGAGAATTTTCCAGTTGACTCAAAGGCAGACTGACCTTTTAAAGCCTAGACAGTCATGTCCAATGACTCGACTAATGTAGGCTGTATCAAATCAGCTTGTATAAATAACAATCTTCTGGCCTTGCACTATTATGGAATGTCAGGTGTTAATTGTCACCATAGTATTGGTGTCTTATATAACGGGACATACTGTATCAACGGTTAGTGTGTTTGATCACATGGAAAAAGATTAAGAGTAAGTTTGTTGTTCCGACAAGGAATGACCCAGCTTGAGCCCATTCAAGGCAAAAGGATTGATAGTTGTATCAATCCATCGGTATAAAACTACCTTCAGAAGAGTGGGGGTGTAGCTCAGTGGTAGAGCATTTGACTGCAGATCAAGAGGTCTCTGGTTCAAATCCAGATACCCCCTCTCCGGTGCTGAAAGAGGAAGTTCAGTCTTGAATAAAAACCTGAAACACTCAAGAGTGTTCTCTTTCTACAGTTATGTTTGTACATCTTTAATTTAAATTTTTTGCATTATCTATGCCAGTGTGTTTGAATCAAATAGTGCTTTTGTGTGCCTCCGTTAGCTCACTTGGTAGAGGAGTGTAGGTTCCTTTGGCTCGAAGGCGAATTTTAAATTTGAACAAAGACAGACTGAACTTGAAAAGTCTACACAGGCGTTCAACTAATGCAGCAGTCAGAAAGAGGAGCTACACTTATTTCTTGGGTTTGGCTTAAATTTTGACTTTTGACTCATATCAAAGGTTGGCGATAGTGAATAATGTGTGTCCTTTGCTCAGAAGTTTGAGGCTCGTTGGTCTAGGGGTATGATTCTCCCTTAAAGAGCGAGAGGGCCTGAGTCCGAATGGCGGACGAGCCCTGCATGGATATATTCAGATAAGTCATTATCACATGCTAGGCCTATTTTGGTAGAACTGAACACTTGAAAAAGTAAGCACACTTAAACTTAATCTTGAAAAAGCTGAGCAAGAGACGCATGAACAGACCAAAAGGCTGCAGCTCCAACTTTCATCATGTGCAGAAGAAATAGAAAAACTCAAAGAAATCAAACAACAAAAGGAAGAAAGTCTTTTTCAAACCAAGGAACGGATAAAAAATCTTATGGCTATCACACTTAAATCAAGGCCTCGTTGGCGCAGTAGGCAGCGCGTCAGTCTCATAATCTGAAGGTAGTGAGATCGAGCCTCACAAGGGTTAAGAATTTTGAAGAACAACTAACACGACATAAAATCTGCAAAACACAGTGAGGAACTGTTTTAAAACTGACTATTACTATGTTAGTTCATATTTGTCTGCTCTCACCACAGTTTAATGTAATTCTTTCACTCTAAACTATTCTAAATAAAATAAAGCTGGTTGAATGTGTCTGAAATAAATATATGAAAGATATCTAAGATAAGATAATATAAGCCTTCATGGATTTACAATGGAGAACTTTAGATTCTAAATAATAAAATGGTAATTACACGTGAAAGGTACTAAGGAAAAATCGTACTTAAAAGTTGCTTTATGCAACTTTTTATGTGAAAAGGTTGATATTTGTGCATATTTCACCTTGTAGCGACCCAGCGGCTGTATGGGTGGTTAGCATGGCGCCTTTACTTTCCATCACAAGGGTCTCTAGGACACGTTGGAAGGTTTTTACTGCTGACGGACCCTCTCACCAGAAAACCTACAAAACAATTGATCCTGGATCAAAGACCACCGTGCCATGCTGACCACTCATACAGCGCCGGGGCACTACATGGCCAAAGGTAAGAAATGAGTGCAGTACATGAAATTGGAGGTTCCTCTTGTTACTGAATTTGAAATAGTTTACAGGCCATGTTGGCGCAGTAGGCAGCGCGTCAGTCTCAAAATCTGAAGGTTGTGAGTTTGAGCCTGACACGGGGTGTAACATTTGAAGAAGAACTAAGTGAAGATCTAGCTTCAAACTCACTATTACTATGTTATTACATATTTGTTACAATGATCTAACCACACAGTCCAATGTAATCCTTTCAATTTGAACTATGGTAAATAAAGCGAGTTGAATGGGTCGGAAATAAATGTGTTGAAGTCTTGACAAAGGCCACACCAGCTCTGCCTCAGGTCCAGACGTGCTGAGGAGCTGGGACGTCTCAGCCAAAGCCACACTGAAAACCACACCAGCATCAACCTGGAGAATCTAATGCACCAGACCTGACCGTGCAGGGTCAAGGCAAATTCAAGTACATATCGTAACATTATTCATGTTTACAGATTACAATTTGTTTATTCGTTGGTCCAGGTTGGCTGCAGTGTCTTAGCCTCGTCAACCCTGTTTAGTAAAAATAATGCTCATGTTGCGACACGTTTAACAAAATAAATGATGCCCTTTGCTGATGACCTTTGACACACATTCCTCTTTGGTCAGTCTCTCTGGAGCTGATGGATTTATAATAGCACAGATTCTCAACAAAATGTATGAAAGATATCAAGAGATTCTAAATAATAAAAACATTTATTACACCTTTATAAGTACTAAAGTACGCACACGTTTTCAGTATTTTTACAAATAAAATATTTAAATAAAAATAAAATACATTTTAGTTTAAATACTTTTGTAATGACTTATTTAAATGTGCAACCCCAAAAAACTACTTGGGACCCCCTCTACATAAAGTTATTCCCTCTTATGATACTTTAGGGCAGACAAAACAGTGTAAAATGAAGTTTATATGTATAAACTGTTTATTTTGGATATTTGGATTTCATCATTTCACAAATTATATGATGTTTTACACACAAAAAATATAAGTACGTAAGTAAGGAAGAGCTTTATTTATCATTGTACAAACGTACAACGAAATTGTGTTCAGGCGTTAGTACTAAGCCGCTGCGACTGAGCCGCAAAGCCAACCTGACCAGCATGTTTTTGGAGATAGGTGAAACTAAAAACAGTTCTCTTTTTATGTCATCTTAAAATAATCTGGGGACCCTCACCCCGGCCTCACATCCCCCACTTTGGGAACCATTGCAATAGGTAAATCTAAAGGCTGCCTTAGCTTTGATCAGAAACATCTGATTGATAAAGTCAGAAAACACCAGCGATACATTCCCTTGTGTTTGCCCATATGTTTCAAAATCTGTGTACTTTCACAATTTAATTTTAAGTAGATTTGAGAGTGGATAATTATCCTTGCACGATGCTTTCATCTAATACCTTTACTTGCATAACATTTTTGTTCCTGTGTACTTTTACATCAGTAAAGAAATTGAGTAATTCTTCCACCAAAAGTGAAGCATAATAGTGAAGTACGTAGAATAGAAGGCTCATCTAAGAACTTAAATCCCATCCATATGAGCCTTGTTGGCGCAGTAGGCAGCGCGTCAGTCTCATAATCTGAAGGTCGTGAGTTCGAGCCTCACACGGGGCAAATCTTTAGAAGGAAAAGCATACGTAACATAAAATCTATAAAACAAAGTGACAATCTTGTTACAAACTGACTACTAGTGTGTTATTACTTATTTATTACAATGATATTGCTACATAGTCCAACTGTTTTTTGTTTTTTTATTGTATGGGTGTTGAACAGGAGTGAAATAAAATGGGGAATAGATGTAGGTGAGCGCATCAAACAGGCCCACTGTGTATGTTTAGAAACAAATGTGATCCACGGGTGCTCATCAAGAATAAGGCCCGTGCAATTCTTCAACAGCGCAGAATGACTTTTTTTTTTTTTGCGATCCGTGGCCCCCATGTACGAAAGTCCTTTATTTACATGGACAGCCTACGCATGCTCTGGATGACTTCCAGTACTATGATTTTGAGATCCTGTACGTTCGAGTGGCCCATGTTTTTTAAATGTTTTGCTTTTGGGTGTCAAGATTCTGACATATTTGTTTTCTGCGAGTTTCTTTTCTGTTCATTTTGCCGATATAGAAACACCTGCAAACACAAGGCGAACAAGCTGCACTGGTTCGTGTGGCTTGAGTTTGTGATGGTAGTTGCTCTGTTTATGTGGGAGCAGTGATTGCATCAGCCACAACTGTATGTGCCGATCAGTTTTTGAAGAAAAAGTGATTGATCAATCAAACAATCAAACTTTATTTATAAAGAGCTTTTCATACTGAAAGGTATCACAAAGTGCTTTACAGATTACAACATTTAAGAAAAATACACCCCACATCCATATATATATATATATATATATAAACATACATACACATAATATACAATATATAATTAGGACTAAATAAATAGATCAGTTAAAAGCTAAACTAAAAAGGTGGGTCTTGAGCCTGCTCTTAAAAACATGAACGTTCTCTGCGGTCCTGAGCTCCTCCTCAGGTCGTTCCAGAGGCGAGGGCCATAATATTGGAAAGACGCCTCGCCGTGAGTCTTTCTGTTGACTTTAGGAATAACTAGGAGACCCCTGCCAGAGGAGCGAAGGGGCCGTGAAGGCTCATATGGTAAAATCAATTCTGAAAGATAAGAAGGACCAAGACCATTAATGTCGTGTGTGAGGGGGAATGATGACCCAAATGCAAACATGTCCCAACAAAAACCTAAATTTAATGGTAGACCAAGCCAAAACAACACAGGATTAACTTACAGGCACGAGCAGAACTCCATGGAACAGAACAGACTGAGACTGAGACTGAGACTGAGACTGAGACTGAGACTGAGACTGAGACTGAGACTGAGACTGAGACTGAGACTGAGACTGAGACTGAGACTGAGACTGAGACTGAGACTGAGATGAACGACATACAACAATGATCCGACAAGGACAATGGAAAACACAGGGGTATAAATACACAGGGAAACAGGGCACAGGTGAAACACATCAGGGCGGGGCAGGTAATCAACAAGAGGAAGGGAAAGCAGGACGACACAGACACAGACCAAGACTATCAAAATAAACACAAGACAGAGACACAGACCAGGACAGGGGAGAAACAAACCAAAACCAGGACAAAACCAACAATCAAAAACCCACATCATAACAATTAAGACATTTAAAAACCATTAAAAGAACTTCGATCCTGAAACACACGGGGAGCCAATGCAGCGACTCTAAAACCGGTGTAATGTGGTCCCACCTCCTGGTCTTCGTCAGGACACGAGCTGCTGAATTTGACGTGATGATCTTATCTTATCTTTTCAACTGTTAAAAAGGTACCAGCCCTTGTTCCTTCACAAATTCTTGCCCTGACGAAGAGACACGAGCTTGTCGAAACCCAAAGGCTGTCCATGTAAATTAAGAACTTTTAACTTTTTTGTACACGGACCCAAGGAGCGCCTCGGATGCTCTTTTTTGACTGCGAAAAATAGCAAGGTAAGTCATTCTGCACTGTTTTTGTGAAATAAATGTGTATAAAGGAAAGTAAATGAAAGATGAATAGAGATTGTAATGACTATAACTCAGTTTATGTTGAGTAGATTTAATACTTTTGCCTTTAAATTACAATTTTGATGTGCTAATGTAAAACAATTGACTTCACCGTTTGTAAGAATGAAATTAGTGAAATATATGAAATTGGGGGCCCATCTGGAAACTGTTTATCGAGCCTTGTTGGCGCAGTAGTTAGCGTGTCAGTCTCCCAATCTGAAGGTCGTGAGTTCAAGCCTCAGATGGAGCGACTCTTTTTTATTATGAACAAAAAAGAGTCCAACAGTTAATAAATTCTCAGTTATACCCAAACCTCACAGGAATATAGAGAGAGCACAACGTAATGACAACCCAATCTAAGAGTCAAAGTAACTTGAGCAGTAAATTGTAGAATTGAGAATGAGGAGTTGTCGTCACGGCACAGAGCCCCCCCCCCCCCCCCCCTCGAGGCCTTGATGGATGCAGTCCGGCGGAAATACACATTGTTTACGTGTGTTGTTAACATGGTAGTAGTGGAGGTTCTTGCTATTCCGCACTGTTTTACCGCCTGGAAGTCACTGCTGCGTTAAAAACTGCTCCAATACCTCACACGATAGATATGGAAAACGTAGGAACAATGGGACACAGTTTTGTAGGTTACAGAAATGGACACAGCATCAAGGAGCGCAAGTCTCTGACCTGTCAAACCATGTTGGAGACGTTTGTGTACATTGAACATCGCATAACAATGTAGTGTTTACGAAACACACACTTTATTACTTTGTCATTTTGGTCAAGAAGTGTCCGCTATATACAATGTAATTACAACACACTAAAACACATGTGAAGACAGTAACTTTTGCCAGTACAACGCTGCTTTCACCAGCTGGAGGCTTGTAGATGACCAAGTCCTGCACCCAGCCACAGCAGGAAGTCTCGTAACTTTCTTCCTTTTCGTTGTCGTATTCGTAGACCCGTCCCTGTCTGCTCTGGAATATGAGGAATGCGTGAAATTCTGGAGGCGTGCTCCTAATCGGCATACAACATGGCCAACAGGCACCGAGCCCCCCACCAATTAACCCTACCTCGGCACGTGACTCCTCATTCTCAATAGGTTGGAACAGTGTTGTTTTACATCAAAAAGAAAACATTAGCATATCAGGAGACAACGACACGTGACAAACAATGTAAAGAAGGACATTAGCAAATGCATAGGGTTTGAAACAACAATTTAGACCCACAAATCCACTCTATGGCAGGGGTGCTCAAACTTACAAATAATAAAATTCACAAACGGCAAAGGTCCAAAAAATGTAATCTGTCAAATGCACTAAAACTGTACACATTGACATAGAAAAATGTAAAATGCATTTATAAATATAATAATTTATTCATCAGAGTGCATTGTAACATACAGTAGGCTATATCAAGAGTAAGAGCAATCCTATAATGGGATACTCAAGAGTTCGAATGAGCAACACGGCACTGCCTGTTGTCTGTAAACTCCTAAAACGTGGGACAGATCTAAACGTGCGTCACGTAGCTGCAACAGGAGTTCTTTAATAACAACTATCTTTATTCAATGATTTTAATACAAGCCATTAATCTCGACTGGACCTCAAGAGCTGATTAGTAGCAGATTGTGCACTACTATTGTGCTGCCCCTACAGGCCAAAGCTCCAACTGCACTTATGGAAATGCAACAAGCGCTGCTATGGCAATAACTTTAACAGCGCAGAAGCGCCACTGGGGTCCGGACCAAATCACCTCAAGGTCCTCATCCGGACCTGAGTCCGGAGTTTGAGAAGGCCTGCTCTATGACATACCGTAAATTTCGGACAATTAAGCGCACCTTACTAAAAGCCGCGCCAGCTAAACTTGAAAATAAGCCGCTGGTTTTCATAGTGCTGTGCATCCGCTCAGAGCGGCCCATGGCGCAGATAAGGAGGAAGAGACACCTCATCCTGGAGAAAGGTGCAGTTGCGGGCAGAGGGAGGGCAGCAGGGATGGCAGTGATAAACGCGTAAAAAAGGCAGAAATGACCAGTGTAGCCGACCTCAATGTGGAAGTGTAGAGGCCAACGCGCACCAGAACGCACACACACGTTTTCTGTTATGATCCAACTGGTACTACCTGCATTTTCTTAGAAGTCAATTAGCTGTGTCAGTGGGCCTGCCACGATAATTACTATAACGAGTTATTGCTCGATAAGTAAAATGAAGGACGATAACATTTTTACTCTCGATAAATGCACGATAAATGCACGTGCTGCGTGTGCTTAAAATAAATACAGAAACATAAACGCTATCACAGCGCTGAGTGAGCGGAGCGTCCATCCAACCCGTCTCCCTATGCTTAAAGACAGCATTGAGCACATGAGCCGTATCCCTGCATGTATCCAGATCATTTATAAATCAGCTGGTTTTGGAGAGAGGCGGGGTGTAAACAAAGTGTCGTGCTACTACATAGCTGCTGATTCTGACACTTTCTGTCACTTTCTGCAGGTATGTCCATATTGACTATTTGATGTAAATGTTGTGACAGGCCTAGTTCAAACACAGAACCTGGTGAGATTGTAAGTTATGTTAAAAGGTTGAGAAGCACAGATGTCCTAGAATATGTCGACCCTTCTAGTTTGCACTTTGTTTGGTATAAGGTGTTAATATTGAATGTCAGAAGTTCAATACATTTCAATTAAAATAGTTGCTTACAGTTTTCTTTTTATTTTCTACAGTATTTGCATTATACTCAATATTATCGTTTATCACGACAATATATCGTCCTCAAAAATGTTTTATTGTGGCAGGCCTATGTGTCAGCATCATCAAAGTGTTGTGAGTGGAAAATAAAATGTCCAGACATTTATTACATCAATTTGCATCAATCGCATTAAATGTTTGTGGGAAAAAGAGCTAAATGTCATACATTAGATGAAAAAATATGAAAATACTGGCTTTCAATCAAAAAACAAGATTCTGATGTTTGCACTGGGTTAGACTAGAAATAATTTATGGAAGTTTGCAAAGTTTATGCTTCAAATGAGACAAAATATGCAAATGAATTCCCAGGTTTACCCTTTGACTCTGGATTTCAGTAAGACGAACTATAGTGGATCACATCAAGAGCACAACTATTTATTGAGCTTTTATAGTTGCAGTATGTCTCTAACAATGATATCAACAGCAACTGCAGTCGAAATAAGGGTGCAATACCAACCTATAGTCTGTCCTCTCGTCATCTAAGTCCATTCCTGGCCAGTCTCTTTTCAAATACTGACTTGCTAACTTCTGTAGTGCCTGAAAGACATAGGAAACTTTACAGTGGAAAAGCAAACAAAATATGAACACATACCACACACATTGAAGCGTCAAAAACAACATATCTTCAATTAAGTCCTTTATCTTCTGCTTAATAATAAACTACAGAGCCTGATGTGACTAGCAGGAGGCTATCTAGTCCATCAGTTGTGTGTGTAAGCCAAAAGAGTAACCTAATTTGCATGGACTGGGTCACTGTGTCAGTAGATCACCTTGGTGCATAATGCTCAATCATGTGTTCAAACGCCTTTTTGGAAGTGAAGGGAGCGCGATGCTGCCAAAGACCCCACCCTGTCTGATGTTTAAGTCGTTTGGTGTTACTTTTTACTATGTATTTTTCTATTAGGCCTGTTTGTATTGTCCTCGTCTGGGACTAAGATGAATTTCTACCAGTAGACAATAAAAATGTGTTCTTTTCAATTATCAATTATTCTATTCTTTTTTTAATGTATTAGAAAAAGAAACAAAACATTATCTACTAACATCGATCATATCTGGTCAACTTAAACAATTGTGCAATCTTTTTCATCTTTTTATTGCAATCTTATTCTGTCCGTTGCATTTAATAACAGGTATGTCCTTTATCTGAAAATAAAGTTAGAAATAAAATCTTAAAGGGCTTGGGCTGCTTTCGCTGACTGGCTTTTTCAGAGGAGATTGACCACACTTGAGAACTTTTTGAGTAATGTAGTTTGTAGGAGGAGAATACTGGACTCCCAACATGGACATGAGTCACCACTGAGTGACACACAGTAATTGGAACGGACTTCCACACTGGAGAAATGTGTGCTCTCATATGGTAAAGGGGCAGAGGTTAAATTGTCACCTCCCTGTTAGAGTTGAGGACAGTCTGATGCAGCCTCTTTCACTCTTTCATCCTTGTGTTTCACTGTCACATATTCCTCCTTCTGGTCAGTTGCGCTACATGTAGTTGTTGTATTTTTTTGAATCTTTTTTCCACAAGTGTGTACCATATAGTTACCTTTCCTTGGGTCACATTAAAAGGCCTGCTCTGAACTTTAACCCCTTAAATATAGTATGAATTGCACCAGAAACTTCCAATATTAAAGATGTTCAAAGAAAACCAGACAATTTTGATTAAAAAAAATATGTATAAATTGCGGCAGATCAGTGACTTAATGTTGTTAAATTAAATAGAAGTTTCAATTTCTAACTATCATGGACAACAACACACTTTCACACCTATAATTAGGAGGGAATCCATTGTCCAATCGATTGGGTGTGGTTGCTAGGCAACCATAATTTCTAAAGACTAAAGAGAACAGTAGCTGGGATAGAGTCTGTAGCACAAGGCATAATACAACCTGGACCCTCTAACATAAATGTAACATTGGGGAAAACCAGAGCACCTGGAGTACCTGCAAACACTTGGAGGGCCCGCACTGTCTGGTGAAAAAAATACCATCAGCTGGTATGTTGTACGCCCCAAAAAAAAAACACATCGGGACACCTGGCCCACTTAATCAAGTAAAGTTATTTTGGGCTTGTACTTTTGTCTGGAGGTAAGTGCATTGACATGTCATTGGTTTGCTGTCTAATGTTTCATATCGCCCTCCTCAATTTCAGAGCACGCACAGTTTTCAGAACAATTACTGAAAAGGCACTGCTGGGATTTGAACCCAGGATCTCCTGTTTACAAGACAGGCACTTTGACCAACTAAGCCACAGCACCTCAAGCCTCAGCAAATGTTCCCATCGTTGAGGGAGTAAATACAAAGAAGTGGGCCAACGTCCCATTTTGCAGTTTCCACGTTAGCTCATAGGTTCACCTTGCGGAGTCTTATTACAAAAACAAACAAAAAAAGCAAGGATTCAATTATCAATACTCTATCAACTACAGTGGAAAATGGTCTTGATGTTGTGCTTGTACAGTTACTTTTCCTGGGCTGCTTTTAGTCCAATGGGTTCCGACTGCACTGGCATTATTTGTTCATATAAAATGCAATTGTTAAGAAGACACTTTTGGAACACAAAACGTGAATTGTCCACTCCACAGACACGCTTTTTGCCCAGCTAGGCCACAACAAGACAATCTATGCACCAATGTCACATCTGGCCAATTCTTTAAATGTAGAGGAGTACAATCAGTTCCCATCCTAAGAAATATGGAATCGTCCCTGGGTGGGCTTAAACCACCAACCTCTCGGTTAACAGCCGAGCGCGCTGACCAATTGCGCCACAGAGACAAAGAGTGGATTGCAGTACATACTGTTAACATCACAAACTTCATGAGTAAAGTTGATTTCATGATTCACGTTTGCCTTGGGATTCTTACTAAAGTAATTGTGAATCCCAGACAGTTAGAAACTGTGGAGAATGAGGGCATCGATCCCTCTACCTCTCACGTGCTAAGCTAGCGCTCTACCATTTGAGCTAATTCCCCTCTGCTTACAGTATCCAAAAAAGTAACATCAGCTGGTATGTTGTACGCCCCAAAAAAAACACATCGGGACACGTGGCCCACTTAATCAAGTAAAGTAATGTTGGGCTTGTACTTTTGTCTGGAGGTAAGTACAGTGCATTGACATGTCATTGGTTTGCTGTCTAATGTTTCATATCGCCCTCCTCAATTTCAGAGCACGCACAGTTTTCAGAACAATTACTGAAAAGGCACTGCTGGGATTTGAACCCAGGATCTCCTGTTTACAAGACAGGCACTTTGACCAACTAAGCCACAGCACCTCAAGCCTCAGCAAATGTTCTTATCGTTGAGGGAGTAAATACAAAGAAGTGGGCCAACGTCCCATTTTGCAGTTTCCACGTTAGCTCATAGGTTCACCTTGCGGAGTCTTATTACAAAAACAAACAAAAAAAGCAAGGATTCAATTATCAATACTCTATCAACTACAGTGGAAAATGGTTTTGATGTTGTGCTTGTACAGTTACTTTTCCTGGGCTGCTTTTAGTCCAATGGGTTCCGACTGCACTGGCATTATTTGTTCATATAAAATGCAATTGTTAAGAAGACACTTTTGGAACACAAAACGTGAATTGTCCACTCCACAGACACGCTTTTTGCCCAGCTAGGCCACAACAAGACAATCTATGCACCAATGTCACATCTGGCCAATTCTTTAAATGTAGAGGAGTACAATTAGTTCCCATCCCAAGAAACATGGGAAACAAGGAATCGTCCCTGGGTGGGCTTGAACCACCGACCTCTCGGTTAACAGCCGAGCGCGCTGACCAATTGCGCCACAGAAACACAGAGTGGATAGCAGTACATACTTTAACCATCACAAACTTCATGAGTGAAGTTGATTTGATGATTCACGTTTGCCTTGGGCTTCTTACTAAAGTAATTGTGAGTCCCAGACAGTTAGAAACTGTGGAGAATGAGGGCATCGATCCCTCTACCTCTCACGTGCTCAGCAAGAGCTCTACCATTTGAGCTAATTCCCCTCTGCTTACAGTATCCAAAAAAGTAACATCAGCTGGTATGTTGTACGCCCCGAAAAAAAACACATCGGGACACCTGGCCCACTTAATCAAGTAAAGTAATGTTGGGCTTGTACTTTTGTCTGGAGGTAAGTACAGTGCATTGACATGTCATTGGTTTGCTGTCTAATGTTTCATATCGCCCTCCTCAATTTCAGAGCACGCACAGTTTTCAGAACAATTACTGAAAAGGCACTGCTGGGATTTGAACCCAGGATCTCCTGTTTACAAGACAGGCACTTTGACCAACTAAGCCACAGCACCTCAAGCCTCAGCAAATGTTCCCATCGTTGAGGGAGTAAATACAAAGAAGTGGGCCAACGTCCCATTTTGCAGTTTCCACGTTAGCTCATAGGTTCACCTTGCGGAGTCTTATTACAAAAACAAACAAAAAAAGCAAGGATTGAATTGTCAATACTCTATCAACTACAGTGGAAAATGGTTTTGATGTTGTGCTTGTACAGTTACTTTTCCTGGGCTGCTTTTAGTCCAATGGGTTCCGACTGCACTGGCATTATTTGTTCATATAAAATGCAATTGTTAAGAAGACACTTTTGGAAAACAAAACGTGAATTGTCCACTCCATAGACACGCTTTTTGCCCAGCTAGGCCACAACAAGACAATCTATGCACCAATGTCACATATGGGCAATTCTTTAAATGTAGAGGAGTACAATTAGTTCCCATCCCAAGAAACATGGGAAACAAGGAATCGTCCCTGGGTGGGCTTGAACCACCAACCTCTCGGTAAACAGCCGAGCGCGCTGACCAATTGCGCCACAGAGACACAGAGTGGATAGCAGTACATACTGTTAACATCACAAACTTCATGAGTGAAGTTGATTTGATGATTCACGTTTGCCTTGGGCTTCTTACTAAAGTAATTGTGAGTCCCAGACAGTTAGAAACTGTGGAGAATGAGGGCATCGATCCCTCTACCTCTCACGTGCTCAGCAAGAGCTCTACCATTTGAGCTAATTCCCCTCTGCTTACAGTATCCAAAAAAGTAACATCAGCTGGTATGTTGTACGCCCCGAAAAAAAACACATCGGGACACCTGGCCCACTTAATCAAGTAAAGTAATGTTGGGCTTGTACTTTTGTCTGGAGGTAAGTACAGTGCATTGACATGTCATTGGTTTGCTGTCTAATGTTTCATATCGCCCTCCTCAATTTCAGAGCACGCACAGTTTTCAGAACAATTACTGAAAAGGCACTGCTGGGATTTGAACCCAGGATCTCCTGTTTACAAGACAGGCACTTTGACCAACTAAGCCACAGCACCTCAAGCCTCAGCAGATGTTCCCATCGTTGAGGGAGTAAATACAAAGAAGTGGGCCAACGTCCCATTTTGCAGTTTCCACGTTAGCTCATAGGTTCACCTTGCGGAGTCTTATTACAAAAACAAACAAAAAAAGCAAGGATTGAATTGTCAATACTCTATCAACTACAGTGGAAAATGGTCTTGATGTTGTTCTTGTACAGTTACTTTTCCTGGGCTGCTTTTAGTCCAATGGGTTCCGACTGCACTGGCATTATTTGTTCATATAAAATGCAATTGTTAAGAAGACACTTTTGGAACACAAAACGTGAATTGTCCACTCCACAGACACGCTTTTTGCCCAGCTAGGCCACAACAAGACAATCTATGCACCAATGTCACATATGGGCAATTCTTTAAATGTAGAGGAGTACAATTAGTTCCCATCCCAAGAAACATGGGAAACAAGGAATCGCCCCTGGGTGGGCTCAAACCACCGACCTCTCGGTTAACAGCCGAGCGCGCTGACCAATTGTGGCACAGAAACACAGAGTGGACAGCAGTACATACTGTTAACATCACAAACTTCATGAGTAAAGTTGATTTCATGATTCACGTTTGCCTTGGGCTTGTTACTAAAGTAATTGTGAGTCCCAGACAGTTAGAAACTGTGGAGAATGAGGGCATCGATCCCTCTACCTCTCACGTGCTAAGCTAGCGCTCTACCATTTGAGCTAATTCCCCTCTGCTTACAGTATCCAAAAAAGTAACATCAGCTGGTATGTTGTACGCCCCGAAAAAAACCACATTGAGACACCTGGCCCACTGTAGGCTGTATCAAATCAGCTTGTATAAATAACAATCTTCTGGCCTTGCACTATTATGGAATGTCAGGTGTTAATTGTCACCATAGTATTGGTGTCTTATATAACGGGACATACTGTATCAACGGTTAGTGTGTTTGATCACATGGAAAAAGATTAAGAGTAAGTTTGTTGTTCCGACAAGGAACGACTTGGCTTGAGCCCATTCAAGGCAAAAGGATTGATAGTTGTATCAATCCATCAGTATAAAACTACCTTCAGAAGAGTGGGGGTGTAGCTCAGTGGTAGAGCATTTGACTGCAGATCAAGAGGTCTCTGGTTCAAATCCAGATACCCCCTCTCTGGTGCTGAAAGAGGAAGTTCAGTCTTGAATAAAAACCTGATCACTCAAGAGTGTTCTCTTTCTACAGTTATGTTTGTACATCTTTAATTTTAATTTGTTGCATTATCTATGCCAGTGTGTTTGAATCAAATAGTGCTTTTGTGTGCCTCCGTTAGCTCACTTGGTAGAGGAGTGTAGGTTCCTTTGGCTCGAAGGCGAATTTTAAATTTGAACAAAGACAGACTGAACTTGAAAAGTCTACACAGGCGTTCAACTAATGCAGCAGTCAGAAAGAGGAGCTACACTTATTTCTTGGGTTTGGCTTAAATTTTGACTTTTGACTCATATCAAAGGTTGGCGATAGTGAATAATGTGTGTCCTTTGCTCAGAAGTTTGAGGCTCGTTGGTCTAGGGGTATGATTCTCCCTTAAAGAGCGAGAGGGCCTGAGTCCGAATGGCGGACGAGCCCTGCATGGATATATTCAGATAAGTCATTATCACATGCTAGGCCTATTTTGGTAGAACTGAACACTTGAAAAAGCACTACTGACAAAATGTTTGGCTACCTGCCATATTCAGTTTAAAAACACACACCGACCGGTCAAAACCCAGCACATATTTAAAGGTAACGGTTGCTGTTAGCATAGGCGCCGTAAAGGGGTGGAAGGTTAGGACGATTCTAAGGGCCCAGGCTGATGAAGGGCCCAGAAGAGCAGACCCTCTTTTTCTTTTCTTATTTCTTTTCTCTTTTTTATACATACGTGTAATGTGCTAGGGCCCCTCATACACTTAATGTGTATTTTGTCCGTTTTGACCATAGATTTAATATTTAACAAACAAATAATGTATTTACTGTTTAAGTCACACCCCTCCCCCTCTCAATGGTTCATTCCACCTGTGCTGTCCGAGCTACGCTCGCCAGCGTAGCGTCTCTTGCTTATTGCATTTGTTATGATGCAGTGCAGATAGTGACACACGCAGGCATGTCACATCAAAAGTCAGGGCATCAAAAACGGAAAGAAAAGAAGGAAAGAGAAGACTAAGAACGCCGAAGTCGACAGTATGTCACACAGTTTTTCAGAAAGAAAGGTAGCTTGCCCTATTCCCTTATTCCAAAACTTTCACTTACTTATTTTTGTTGCTACATAACCTGCTTTTATCTAGCTAGCTTAGTCAAATAATTACTGAATTATGATTTACATCCAACAATAATAACATCTCTGCTGTCTCCGGGTTATCGTGTCTCGTAGACACAGATTCAGCGGCCGCTGCACACCCACGTCTTCCTTCCCCCGTGGCCCCCGTCCCCCGTCCCCGTCTCAGCCAAACAAGGTGAGCCTGAGCGCAAAACTTCACGAAGATTGAAAGCTTTAAGCACGTCTTATCTACTGTGTTCTCCACATGATGATAACTTTACTAAACAAAAAGTAATCTACACGGTTCAAAAATTACAAAATCAGTTTGCCGTGTGTTCTGTGAAGTGAGGGCCAGTTACGTGATGATCAAATCCATTCTGTATGCCAGCCATTGATTTCAAAATACAACACTGATCTGACTTGTGATTTGGAAGATGAAGTCAGACACCTCAACTCTGAATATAGGGCCACTTTCCCAGGGTGTCTGTCACCAATTGATCTGCTCAACAGCATTTACAAGATGCAGCTGCAGAGTATTTTTGGGCAGGTCTGCATAGTTTTGCGAATATTTTGCACATTGCCTGTGACCGTTGCTGGTGGCGAGAGAGCATTCAGTAAGCTGAAACTGATTAAAAATTATCTTAGGTCTGCTATGTTGCAGGACAGACTTTGTCACCTTGCCATACTATCCATTGAAAGCAAACTGGCAAGAAAGCTGAACTTTGATGATTTGATACATGATTTTGCCAGCAGAAAGGCACGCCGCTGGGCCATTATAAAGTGATGTTGAACATAACTTTGTTATACCTGGATAACAAACAGTTTATGTCTGGTTCAGTACTTGTTTAGTCCTGGACTGGTTTAGGCCTGGCATTACTCCTGGTGTGTCTTGATTTTGAGCCCTTTTGGCCTAGTTTTAGTCTTGGACTGATTTAATTATGGGTTAGTTGTAGCTGATGTTTCCTGATTGAGCAGTTGGACCCAGTTAAAGCTTGTTCACGTAAAGTATGTCAATATGTGTACATTATGTTCTGTTGTGTTTGCAATTGCAATTGAGATAATAAATATTCTCCTTTTATGTAAACAAGTACATATTTCCATAGCTTTTTCTTGTTTTTGTAGGCTTTTACTCATCAGACATTTTAACTATGCAATGTGCTCAATATCTTTTTGAAAGTATACAGGGCATGTTTTTTGGGTTACATTTTATCTGTAAAAAATGTAGGGGGCCCAGAAATTTTTGTTTCCATAGGGCCCAGAATTTCTGGCGGCACCCCTGGCTCTTAGGAATTAAAAAAAACTCTTAGAGGTTGAAAGCTTTGGACTATCAGTTTCTGGTTGAAACAATTGTACTGCAAATAAACGAGACAGCATTGCCTTTGAGGAATTGATCACTAATGCCGTGACCCAGATTCGAACCGGTGTTGCTGCTGCCACAACGCAGAGTACTAACCTCTATACGATCACGGCTGTGAATTTCCACAGTTTTGTTTTTAATGTGTGATCATTCTGTGGGAATGTATTTGTTTATTGGTTTATTTGGTAGCTGACAGTGCATGTTTATGAACACACCACACCGGAATGTAGCCATGGGCTAATTTGCATCCATTGTCCGACACTGAAACTAAATAAAAAGGCCAGTCGGCAGAAAAACAAGATGCAGCAAATTATGAAAATGCAAAGAGTTCAATTCCATGTTTCAGAAGAGGCCAAACTTTGGATAAGAACTTGAGTCGCCTTGGTGTAGCATTTGAGTTGTAGGATAGAGGAAAGTTAGTGAATGCATGTACTGCAATGTAATTGTATAATGCTTTTCTTTCACATGTATTTACAGCCCCACTGTTAAGCAGAGCATCAGAAAATGGTCAAAATCTCTTTGCTGTAGCATTTTTAAAGCAGGACAGAGGAAGGTGGGACATTCAATGTATTTTAATTTAGTGGCAAATAACACGCCAACATTTCAAATCTCAATTTTGTTATCTTCCTTTTGTCAATGACAATTTCCAGCCTAAAAATACAGACTAGCTAGCTAGGAACAGAACCTAGAATCTTCTCATCCATGGTCAGACGCTTTATCCATTGCTCCACTAGCCCCTTTAAAACCCAGTGTTAATTAAAAATCCTTCATGTCCTACTTAGAACCAACCCTTAAATTTTGTTGAGCGATCACGGTTTTCTATAAGACTTTCAAGCATATCCAAATGTCACATTTGAGATATTATGGAACGAGTCTTTTTGAATGTATGGCTACTTGGAAATGTGAACAATTGCCATATATTGATAGCTCAGTTGGTGGAGCGAACACCTTTTACGGGTGAGCATGAAAGCCTTCAATTGCAGTGTGAAAGTGTTGGTAGGGTACCAAAACTATTCAGGTGTGGTCCCTTGAGGCTCGTTGGTCTAGGGGTATGATTCTCGCTTTGGGTGCGAGAGGTCACGGGTTCAATTCCCGGACGAGCCCACACGTGTACTGTGTAGCAGTTGCTGAAGAGAGTTGATGATTTTCTGTTGAGTACTCTAGAAGACAGCGGTCTGTTTTGTAGGTAACTCATTTGAAACAGTTGTCGATGAGATGGCAAAGGGCCTCACTGCGTATAACGTCGTATGTGAACATTTCCAAGGAATGATTGTGTTTTCTGAAAACATTTCTTATTAGTAGAGGAGTTTGTGCAAATGGGCCTCATTGTAAAAAGGCACCAGACTAAAATGACTTCTCCAAAATCTTCCTTGTGAGATTAGCGTTGCATGGCGCGCAGTTTTTGAAAAATAGTCTAGCTTTTCTGAAGGACCAATGTGTCCACAGAGACAGCAAATACTCCATAGGATACACTGGCACCAAAGACTAGCAGAGGATGGTTTCGATCCATCGACCTCTGGGTTATGGGCCCAGCACGCTTCCGCTGCGCCACCTTGGCGATAGTGAATAATGTGTGTCCTTTGCTCAGAAGTTTGAGGCTTGTTGGTCTAGGGGTATGATTCTCCCTTAAAGAGCGAGAGGGCCTGAGTCCGAATGGCGGACGAGCCCTGCATGGATATATTCAGATAAGTCATTATCACATGCTAGGCCTATTTTGGTAGAACTGAACACTTGAAAAAGCACTACTGACAAAATGTTTGGCTACCTGCCATATTCAGTTTAAAAACACACACCGACCGGTCAAAACCCAGCACATATTTAAAGGTAACGGTTGCTCTTAGGAATTAAAAAAAACTCTTAGAGGTTGAAAGCTTTGGACTATCAGTTTCTGGTTGAAACAATTATACTGCAAATAAACGAGACAGCATTGCCTTTGTGCAATTGATCACTAATGCCGTGACCCGGATTCGAACCGGGGTTGCTGCGGCCACAACGCAGAGTACTAACCTCTATACGATCACGTCTGAAACAGTTGTCGATGAGATGGCAAAGGGCCTCACTGCGTATAACGTCGTATGTGAACATTTCCAAGTAATGATTGTGTTTTCTGAAAAAAATTCTTATTAGTAGAGGAGTTTGTGCAAATGGGCCTCATTGTAAAAAGGCACCAGACCAAAATGACTTCTCCAAAATCTTCCTTGTGAGATTAGCGTTGCATGGCGCACACTTTTTGAAAAATAGTCTAGCTTTTCTGAAGGACCAATGTGTCCACAGGGACAGCAACTACTCCATAAGATACACTGGCACCAAAGACTAGCAGAGGATGGTTACGATCCATCGACCTGTGGGTTATGGGCCCAGCACGCTTCCGCTGCGCCACTCTGCTTCAGCAGAAATGTCAGATGGCAGTTGAACACTCAACCCTAGCTAAGGAAGCCAGTGCCAGTCTTGTTCAAACGTTTGCCCCAAATATCGAAAGGAAGATCAGAAATAACTCCAAAGAAAATGAAACAGATATTCCAAAGTGAGCACCGAGCCAACAATATCAGAAGCACAGTTGGTATTAGCATGCATCCGAAACAGTCTCCTCTTTCAGCAGTTGGGTTTGTTACATTTTCAATTAAACATTTTTTTTATGATGTTTCAGAGAAATTGTTGATTCTCAAAATGCAGCAGAAAGAACCTTCGATAGCTCAGTTGGTAGAGCGGAGGACTGTAGGTTCCTAAGTAGACATCCTTAGGTCGCTGGTTCAAATCCGGCTCGAAGGAGAATTTTCCAGTTGACTCAAAGGCAGACTGACCTTTTAAAGCCTAGACAGTCATGTCCAATGACTCGACTAATGTAGGCTGTATCAAATCAGCTTGTATAAATAACAATCTTCTGGCCTTGCACTATTATGGAATGTCAGGTGTTAATTGTCACCATAGTATTGGTGTCTTATATAACGGGACATAATGTATCAACGGTTAGTGTGTTTGATCACATGGAAAAAGATTAAGAGTAAGTTTGTTGTTCCGACAAGGAATGACCCAGCTTGAGCCCATTCAAGGCAAAAGGATTGATAGTTGTATCAATCCATCGGTATAAAACTACCTTCAGAAGAGTGGGGGTGTAGCTCAGTGGTAGAGCATTTGACTGCAGATCAAGAGGTCTCTGGTTCAAATCCAGATACCCCCTCTGTGGTGCTGAAAGAGGAAGTTCAGTCTTGAATAAAAACCTGAAACACTCAAGAGTGTTCTCTTTCTACAGTTATGTTTGTACATCTTTAATTTTAATTTTTTGCATTATCTATGCCAGTGTGTTTGAATCAAATAGTGCTTTTGTGTGCCTCCGTTAGCTCACTTGGTAGAGGAGTGTAGGTTCCTTTGGCTCGAAGGCGAATTTTAAATTTGAACAAAGACAGACTGAACTTGAAAAGTCTACACAGGCGTTCAACTAATGCAGCAGTCAGAAAGAGGAGCTACACTTATTTCTTGGGTTTGGCTTAAATTTTGACTTTTGACTCATATCAAAGGTTGGCGATAGTGAATAATGTGTGTCCTTTGCTCAGAAGTTTGAGGCTCGTTGGTCTAGGGGTATGATTCTCCCTTAAAGAGCGAGAGGGCCAGAGTCCGAATGGCGGACGAGCCCTGCATGGATATATTCAGATAAGTCATTATCACATGCTAGGCCTATTTTGGTAGAACTGAACACTTGAAAAAGCACTACTGACAAAATGTTTGGCTACCTGCCATATTCAGTTTAAAAACACACACCGACCGGTCAAAACCCAGCACATATTTAAAGGTAACGGTTGCTCTTAGGAATTAAAAAAAACTCTTAGAGCTTGAAAGCTTTGGACTATCAGTTTCTGGTTAAAACAATTGTACTGCAAATAAACGAGACAGCATTGCCTTTGAGGAATTGATCACTAATGCCTTGACCCGGATTCGAACTGGGGTTGCTGCAGCCACAACGCAGAGTACTAACCTCTATACGATCACGGCTGTGGATTTCCACAGTTTTGTTTTTAATGTGTGATCATTCTGTGGGAATGTATTTGTTTATTGGTTTATTTGGTAGTTGACAGTGCATGTTTATGAACACACCACACCGGAATGTAGCCATGGGCTAATTTGCATCCATTGTCCAACACTGAAACTAAATACAAAGGCCAGTCAGCAGAAAAACAAGATGCAGCAAATTATAAAAATGCAAAGAGTTCAATTCCATGTTTCAGAAGAGGCCAAACTTTGGATAAGAACTTGAGTCGCCTTGGTGTAGCATTTGAGTTGTAGGATAGAGGAAAGTTAGTGAATGCATGTACTGCAATGTAATTGTATAATGCTTTTCTTTCACATGTATTTACAGCCCCACTGTTAAGCAGAGCATCAGAAAATGGTCAAAATCTCTTTGCTGTAGCATTTTTAAAGCAGGACAGAGGAAGGTGGGACATTCAATGTATTTTAATTTAGTGGCAAATAACACGCCAACATCTCAAATCTCAATTTTGTTATCTTCCTTTTGTCAATGACAATTTCCAGCCTAAAAATACAGACTAGCTAGCTAGGAACAGAACCTAGAATCTTCTCATCCATGGTCAGACGCTTTATCCATTGCTCCACTAGCCCCTTTAAAACCCAGTGTTAATTAAAATTCCTTCATGTCCTACTTAGAACCTAGCCTTAAATTTTGTTGAGCGATCATGGTTTTCTAAAAGACTTTCAAGCATATCCAAATGTCACATTTGAGATATTATGGAACGAGTCTTTTTGAATGTATGGCTACTTGGAAATGTGAACAATTGCCATATATTGATAGCTCAGTTGGTGGAGCGAACACCTTTTACGGATGAGCATGAAAGCCTTCAATTGCAGTGTGAAAGTGTTGGTAGGGTACCAAAACTATTCAGGTCTGATCTCTTGAGGCTCGTTGGTCTAGGGGTATGATTCTCGCTTTGGGTGCGAGAGGTCCCGGGTTCAATTCCCGGACGAGCCCACACGTGAACTGTGTCGCAGTTGCTGAAGAGAGTTGATGATTTTCTTTTGAGTACTCTAGAAGACAGCGGTCTTTTTTGTAGGTAACTCATTTTAAACAGTTGTCGATGAGATGGCAAAGGGCCTCACTGCGTATAACGTCGTATGTGAGCATTTCCAAGTAATGATTGTGTTTTCTGAAAACATTTCTTATTAGTAGAGGAGTTTGTGCAAATGGGCCTCATTGTAAAAAGGCACCAGACCAAAATGACTTCTGCGGGTTCCTTGTCAGATTAGCGTTGCATGGCGCACAGTTTTTGAAAAATAGTCTAGCTTTACTGAAGGACCAATGTGTCCACAGAGACAGCAAATACTCCATAAGATACACTGGCACCAAAGACTAGCAGAGGATGGTTACGATCCATCGACCTCTGGGTTATGGGCCCAGCACACTTCTGCTGCGCCACTCTGCTTCAGCAGAAATGTCAGATGGCAGTTAAACACTCAACCCTAGCTAAGGAAGCCAGTGCCAGTCTTGTTCAAACGTTTGCCCCAAATATCGAAAGGAAGATCAGAAATAACTCCAAAGAAAATGAAACAGATATTCCAAAGTGAGCACCGAGCCAACAATATCAGAAGCACAGTTGGTATTAGCATGCATCCGAAACAGTCTCCTCTTTCAGCAGTTGGGTTTGTTACATTTTCAATTAAACATTTTTTTTATGATGTTTCAGAGAAATTGTTGATTCTCAAAATGCAGCAGAAAGAACCTTCGATAGCTCAGTTAGTAGAGCGGAGGACTGTAGGTTCCTAAGTAGACATCCTTAGGTTGCTGGTTCAAATCCGGCTCGAAGGAGAATTTTCCAGTTGACTCAAAGGCAGACTGACCTTTTAAAGCCTAGAGAGTCATGTCCAATGACTCGACTAATGTAGGCTGTATCAAATCAGCTTGTATAAATAACAATCTTCTGGCCTTGCACTATTATGGAATGTCAGGTGTTAATTGTCACCATAGTATTGGTGTCTTATATAACGGGACATACTGTATCAACGGTTAGTGTGTTTGATCACATGGAAAAAGATTAAGAGTAAGTTTGTTGTTCCGACAAGGAATGACCCAGCTTGAGCCCATTCAAGGCAAAAGGATTGATAGTTGTATCAATCCATCGGTATAAAACTACCTTCAGAACAGTGGGGGTGTAGCTCAGTGGTAGAGCATTTGACTGCAGATCAAGAGGTCTCTGGTTCAAATCCGGATACCCCCTCTCTGGTGCTGAAAGAGGAAGTTCTGTCTTGAATAAAAACCTGAAACACTCAAGAGTGTTCTCTTTCCACAGTTATGTTTGTACATCTTTAATTTTAATTTTTTGCATTATCTATGCCAGTGTGTTTGAATCAAATAGTTCTTTTGTGTGCCTCCGTTAGCTCACTTGGTAGAGGAGTGTAGGTTCCTTTGGCTCGAAGGCGAATTTTAAATTTGAACAAAGACAGACTGAACTTGAAAAGTCTACACAGGCGTTCAACTAATGCAGCAGTCAGAAAGAGGAGCTACACTTATTTCTTGGGTTTGGCTTAAATTTTGACTTTTGACTCATATCAAAGGTTGGCGATAGTGAATAATGTGTGTCCTTTGCTCAGAAGTTTGAGGCTCGTTGGTCTAGGGGTATGATTCTCCCTTAAAGAGCGAGAGGGCCAGAGTCCGAATGGCGGACGAGCCCTGCATGGATATATTCAGATAAGTCATTATCACATGCTAGGCCTATTTTGGTAGAACTGAACACTTGAAAAAGCACTACTGACAAAATGTTTGGCTACCTGCCATATTCAGTTTAAAAACACACACCGACCGGTCAAAACCCAGCACATATTTAAAGGTAACGGTTGCTCTTAGGAATTAAAAAAAACTCTTAGAGCTTGAAAGCTTTGGACTATCAGTTTCTGGTTGAAACAATTGTACTGCAAATAAACGAGACAGCATTGCCTTTGAGGAATTGATCACTAATGCCGTGACCCGGATTCAAACCGGGGTTGCTGCAGCCACAACGCAGAGTACTAACCTCTATACGATCACGGCTGTGGATTTCCACAGTTTTGTTTTTAATGTGTGATCATTCTGTGGGAATGTATTTGTTTATTGGTTTATTTGGTAGTTGACAGTGCATGTTTATGAACACACCACACCGGAATGTAGCCATGGGCTAATTTGCATCCATTGTCCGACACTGAAACTAAATACAAAGGCCAGTCAGCAGAAAAACAAGATGCAGCAAATTATAAAAATGCAAAGAGTTCAATTCCATGTTTCAGAAGAGGCCAAACTTTGGATAAGAACTTGAGTCGCCTTGGTGTAGCATTTGAGTTGTAGGATAGAGGAAAGTTAGTGAATGCATGTACTGCAATGTAATTGTATAATGCTTTTCTTTCACATGTATTTACAGCCCCACTGTTAAGCAGAGCATCAGAAAATGGTCAAAATCTCTTTGCTGTAGCATTTTTAAAGCAGGACAGAGGAAGGTGGGACATTCAATGTATTTTAATTTAGTGGCAAATAACACGCCAACATCTCAAATCTCAATTTTGTTATCTTCCTTTTGTCAATGACAATTTCCAGCCTAAAAATACAGACTAGCTAG
This sequence comes from Proterorhinus semilunaris, assembly GCA_021464625.1. Taxonomy (NCBI): domain Eukaryota; kingdom Metazoa; phylum Chordata; class Actinopteri; order Gobiiformes; family Gobiidae; genus Proterorhinus; species Proterorhinus semilunaris. Next base: position 2,083,991 of record CM038363.1, on the reverse strand, counting down.
CTAGGAACAGAACCTAGAATCTTCTCATCCATGGTCAGACGCTTTATCCATTGCTCCACTAGCCCCTTTAAAACCCAGTGTTAATTAAAATTCCTTCATGTCCTACTTAGAACCTAGCCTTAAATTTTGTTGAGCGATCATTGTTTTCTAAAAGACTTTCAAGCATATCCAAATGTCACATTTGAGATATTATGGAACGAGTCTTTTTGAATGTATGGCTACTTGGAAATGTGAACAATTGCCATATATTGATAGCTCAGTTGGTGGAGCGAACACCTTTTACGGGTGAGCATGAAAGCCTTCAATTGCAGTGTGAAAGTGTTGGTAGGGTACCAAAACTATTCAGGTCTGATCTCTTGAGGCTCGTTGGTCTAGGGGTATGATTCTCGCTTAAAGAGCGAGAGGGCCTGAGTCCGAATGGTGGACGAGCCCTGCATGGATATATTCAGATAAGTCATTATCACATGCTAGGCCTATTTTGGTAGAACTGAACACTTGAAAAAGCACTACTGACAAAATGTTTGGCTACCTGCCATATTCAGTTTAAAAACACACACCGACCGGTCAAAACCCAGCACATATTTAAAGGTAACGGTTGCTCTTAGGAATTAAAAAAAACTCTTAGAGCTTGAAAGCTTTGGACTATCAGTTTCTGGTTGAAACAATTGTACTGCAAATAAACGAGACAGCATTGCCTTTGAGGAATTGATCACTAATGCCTTGACCCGGATTCGAACCGGGGTTGCTGCGGCCACAACGCAGAGTACTAACCTCTATACAATCACGGCTGTGGATTTCCAAAGTTTTGTTTTTAATGTGTGATCATTCTGTGGGAATGTATTTGTTTATTGGTTTATTTGGTAGTTGACAGTGCATGTTTATGAACACACCACACCGGAATGTAGCCATGGGCTAATTTGCATCCATTGTCCGATACTGAAACTAAATAAAAAGGCCAGTCGGCAGAAAAACAAGATGCAGCAAATTATAAAAATGCAAAGAGTTCAATTCCATGTTTCAGAAGAGGCCAAACTTTGGATAAGAACTTGAGTCGCCTTGGTGTAGCATTTGAGTTGTAGGATAGAGGAAAGTTAGTGAATGCATGTACTGCAATGTAATTGTATAATGCTTTTCTTTCACATGTATTTACAGCCCCACTGTTAAGCAGAGCATCAGAAAATGGTCAAAATCTCTTTGCTGTAGCATTTTTAAAGCAGGACAGAGGAAGGTGGGACATTCAATGTATTTTAATTTAGTGGCAAATAACACGCCAACATCTCAAATCTCAATTTTGTTATCTTCCTTTTGTCAATGACAATTTCCAGCCTAAAAATACAGACTAGCTAGCTAGGAACAGAACCTAGAATCTTCTCATCCATGGTCAGACGCTTTATCCATTGCTCCACTAGCCCCTTTAAAACCCAGTGTTAATTAAAATTCCTTCATGTCCTACTTAGAACCTAGCCTTAAATTTTGTTGAGCGATCATGGTTTTCTAAAAGACTTTCAAGCATATCCAAATGTCACATTTGAGATATTATGGAACGAGTCTTTTTGAATGTATGGCTACTTGGAAATGTGAACAATTGCCATATATTGATAGCTCAGTTGGTGGAGCGAACACCTTTTACGGGTGAGCATGAAAGCCTTCAATTGCAGTGTGAAAGTGTTGGTAGGGTACCAAAACTATTCAGGTCTGATCTCTTGAGGCTCGTTGGTCTAGGGGTATGATTCTCGCTTTGGGTGCGAGAGGTCCCGGGTTCAATTCCCGGACGAGCCCACACGTGTACTGTGTAGCAGTTGCTGAAGAGAGTTGATGATTTTCTGTTGAGTACTCTAGAAGACAGCGGTCTTTTTTGTAGGTAACTCATTTGAAACAGTTGTCGATGAGATGGCAAAGGGCCTCACTGCGTATAACGTCGTATGTGAGCATTTCCAAGGAATGATTGTGTTTTCTGAAAACATTTCTTATTAGTAGAGGAGTTTGTGCAAATGGGCCTCATTGTAAAAAGGCACCAGACCAAAATGACTTCTCCAAAATCTTCCTTGTGAGATTAGCGTTGCATGGCGCACAGTTTTTGAAAAATAGTGTAGCTTTTCTGAAGGACCAATGTGTCCACAGAGACAGCAACTACTCCATATGATACACTGGCACCAAAGACTAGCAGAGGATGGTTTCGATCCATTGACCTCTAGGTTATGGGCCCAGCACGCTTCCGCTGCGCCACTCTGCTTCAGCAGAAATGTCAGATGGCAGATGAACACTCAACTCAGAAATAACTCCAAAGAAAATGAAACAGATATTCCAAAGTGAGCACCGAGCCAACAATATCAGAAGCACAGTTGGTATTAGCATGCATCCGAAACAGTCTCCTCTTTCAGCAGTTGGGTTTGTTACATTTTCAATTAAACATTTTTTTTATGATGTTTCAGAGAAATTGTTGATTCTCAAAATGCAGCAGAAAGAACCTTCGATTGCTCAGTTGGTAGAGCGGAGGACTGTAGGTTCCTAAGTAGACATCCTTAGGTCGCTGGTTCAAATCCGGCTCGAAGGAGAATTTTCCAGTTGACTCAAAGGCAGACTGACCTTTTAAAGCCTAGACAGTCATGTCCAATGACTCGACTAATGTAGGCTGTATCAAATCAGCTTGTATAAATAACAATCTTCTGGCCTTGCACTATTATGGAATGTCAGGTGTTAATTGTCACCATAGTATTGGTGTCTTATATAACGGGACATACTGTATCAACGGTTAGTGTGTTTGATCACATGGAAAAAGATTAAGAGTAAGTTTGTTGTTCCGATAAGGAATGACCCAGCTTGAGCCCATTCAAGGCAACAGGATTGATAGTTGTATCAATCCATCGGTATAAAACTACCTTCAGAGCAGTGGGGGTGTAGCTCAGTGGTAGAGCATTTGACTGCAGATCAAGAGGTCTCTGGTTCAAATCCGGATACCCCCTCTCGGGTGCTGAAAGAGGAAGTTCAGTCTTGAATAAAAACCTGAAACACTCAAGAGTGTTCTCTTTCTACAGTTATGTTTGTACATCTTTAATTTTAATTTTTTGCATTATCTATGCCAGTGTGTTTGAATCAAATAGTGCTTTTGTGTGCCTCCGTTAGCTCACTTGGTAGAGGAGTGTAGGTTCCTTTGGCTCGAAGGCGAATTTTAAATTTGAACAAAGACAGACTGAACTTGAAAAGTCTACACAGGCGTTCAACTAATGCAGCAGTCAGAAAGAGGAGCTACACTTATTTCTTGGGTTTGGCTTAAATTTTGACTTTTGACTCATATCAAAGGTTGGCGATAGTGAATAATGTGTGTCCTTTGCTCAGAAGTTTGAGGCTCGTTGGTCTAGGGGTATGATTCTCCCTTAAAGAGCGAGAGGGCCAGAGTCCGAATGGCGGACGAGCCCTGCATGGATATATTCAGATAAGTCATTATCACATGCTAGGCCTATTTTGGTAGAACTGAACACTTGAAAAAGCACTACTGACAAAATGTTTGGCTACCTGCCATATTCAGTTTAAAAACACACACCGACCGGTCAAAACCCAGCACATATTTAAAGGTAACGGTTGCTCTTAGGAATTAAAAAAAACTCTTAGAGCTTGAAAGCTTTGGACTATCAGTTTCTGGTTGAAATAATTGTACTGCAAATAAACGAGACAGCATTGCCTTTGAGGAATTGATCACTAATGCCTTGACCCGGATTCGAACCGGGGTTGCTGCGGCCACAACGCAGAGTACTAACCTCTATACGATCACGGCTGTGGATTTCCACAGTTTTGTTTTTAATGTGTGATCATTCTGTGGGAATGTATTTGTTTATTGGTTTATTTGGTAGTTGACAGTGCATGTTTATGAACACACCACACCGGAATGTAGCCACGGGCTAATTTGCATCCATTGTCCGACACTGAAACTAAATACAAAGGCCAGTCAGCAGAAAAACAAGATGCAGCAAATTATAAAAATGCAAAGAGTTCAATTCCATGTTTCAGAAGAGGCCAAACTTTGGATAAGAACTTGAGTCGCCTTGGTGTAGCATTTGAGTTGTAGGATAGAGGAAAGTTAGTGAATGCATGTACTGCAATGTAATTGTATAATGCTTTTCTTTCACATGTATTTACAGCCCCACTGTTAAGCAGAGCATCAGAAAATGGTCAAAATCTCTTTGCTGTAGCATTTTTAAAGCAGGACAGAGGAAGGTGGGACATTCAATGTATTTTAATTTAGTGGCAAATAACACGCCAACATCTCAAATCTCAATTTTGTTATCTTCCTTTTGTCAATGACAATTTCCAGCCTAAAAATACAGACTAGCTAGCTAGGAACAGAACCTAGAATCTTCTCATCCATGGTCAGACGCTTTATCCATTGCTCCACTAGCCCCTTTAAAACCCAGTGTTAATTAAAATTCCTTCATGTCCTACTTAGAACCTAGCCTTAAATTTTGTTGAGCGATCATGGTTTTCTAAAAGACTTTCAAGCATATCCAAATGTCACATTTCAGATATTATGGAACGAGTCTTTTTGAATGTATGGCTACTTGGAAATGTGAACAATTGCCATATATTGATAGCTCAGTTGGTGGAGCGAACACCTTTTACGGATGAGCATGAAAGCCTTCAATTGCAGTGTGAAAGTGTTGGTAGGGTACCAAAACTATTCAGGTCTGATCTCTTGAGGCTCGTTGGTCTAGGGGTATGATTCTCGCTTTGGGTGCGAGAGGTCCCGGGTTCAATTCCCAGAAGAGCCCACACGTGAACTGTGTCGCAGTTGCTGAAGAGAGTTGATGATTTTCTGTTGAGTACTCTAGAAGACAGCGGTCTTTTTTGTAGGTAACTCATTTTAAACAGTTGTCGATGAGATGGCAAAGGGCCTCACTGCGTATAACGTCGTATGTGAGCATTTCCAAGTAATGATTGTGTTTTCTGAAAACATTTCTTATTAGTAGAGGAGTTTGTGCAAATGGGCCTCATTGTAAAAAGGCACCAGACCAAAATGACTTCTGCGGGTTCCTTGTCAGATTAGCGTTGCATGGCGCACAGTTTTTGAAAAATAGTCTAGCTTTACTGAAGGACCAATGTGTCCACAGAGACAGCAACTACTCCATAAGATACACTGGCACCAAAGACTAGCAGAGGATGGTTACGATCCATCGACCTGTGGGTTATGGGCCCAGCACGCTTCTGCTGCGCCACTCTGCTTCAGCAGAAATGTCAGATGGCAGTTAAACACTCAACCCTAGCTAAGGAAGCCAGTGCCAGTCTTGTTCAAACGTTTGCCCCAAATATCGAAAGGAAGATCAGAAATAACTCCAAAGAAAATGAAACAGATATTCCAAAGTGAGCACCGAGCCAACAATATCAGAAGCACAGTTGGTATTAGCATGCATCCGAAACAGTCTCCTCTTTCAGCAGTTGGGTTTGTTACATTTTCAATTAAACATTTTTTTTATGATGTTTCAGAGAAATTGTTGATTCTCAAAATGCAGCAGAAAGAACCTTCGATAGCTCAGTTAGTAGAGCGGAGGACTGTAGGTTCCTAAGTAGACATCCTTAGGTTGCTGGTTCAAATCCGGCTCGAAGGAGAATTTTCCAGTTGACTCAAAGGCAGACTGACCTTTTAAAGCCTAGACAGTCATGTCCAATGACTCGACTAATGTAGGCTGTATCAAATCAGCTTGTATAAATAACAATCTTCTGGCCTTGCACTATTATGGAATGTCAGGTGTTAATTGTCACCATAGTATTGGTGTCTTATATAACGGGACATACTGTATCAACGGTTAGTGTGTTTGATCACATGGAAAAAGATTAAGAGTAAGTTTGTTGTTCCGACAAGGAATGACCCAGCTTGAGCCCATTCAAGGCAAAAGGATTGATAGTTGTATCAATCCATCGGTATAAAACTACCTTCAGAAGAGTGGGGGTGTAGCTCAGTGGTAGAGCATTTGACTGCAGATCAAGAGGTCTCTGGTTCAAATCCGGATACCCCCTCTCTGGTGCTGAAAGAGGAAGTTCTGTCTTGAATAAAAACCTGAAACACTCAAGAGTGTTCTCTTTCTACAGTTATGTTTGTACATCTTTAATTTTAATTTTTTGCATTATCTATGCCAGTGTGTTTGAATCAAATAGTGCTTTTGTGTGCCTCCGTTAGCTCACTTGGTAGAGGAGTGTAGGTTCCTTTGGCTCGAAGGCGAATTTTAAATTTGAACAAAGACAGACTGAACTTGAAAAGTCTACACAGGCGTTCAACTAATGCAGCAGTCAGAAAGAGGAGCTACACTTATTTCTTGGGTTTGGCTTAAATTTTGACTTTTGACTCATATCAAAGGTTGGCGATAGTGAATAATGTGTGTCCTTTGCTCAGAAGTTTGAGGCTCGTTGGTCTAGGGGTATGATTCTCCCTTAAAGAGCGAGAGGGCCAGAGTCCGAATGGCGGACGAGCCCTGCATGGATATATTCAGATAAGTCATTATCACATGCTAGGCCTATTTTGGTAGAACTGAACACTTGAAAAAGCACTACTGACAAAATGTTTGGCTACCTGCCATATTCAGTTTAAAAACACACACCGACCGGTCAAAACCCAGCACATATTTAAAGGTAACGGTTGCTCTTAGGAATTAAAAAAAACTCTTAGAGCTTGAAAGCTTTGGACTATCAGTTTCTGGTTGAAACAATTGTACTGCAAATAAACGAGACAGCATTGCCTTTGAGGAATTGATCACTAATGCCTTGACCCGGATTCGAACCGGGGTTGCTGCGGCCACAACGCAGAGTACTAACCTCTATACGATCACGGCTGTGGATTTCCACAGTTTTGTTTTTAATGTGTGATCATTCTGTGGGAATGTATTTGTTTATTGGTTTATTTGGTAGTTGACAGTGCATGTTTATGAACACACCACACCGGAATGTAGCCATGGGCTAATTTGCATCCATTGTCCGACACTGAAACTAAATACAAAGGCCAGTCAGCAGAAAAACAAGATGCAGCAAATTATAAAAATGCAAAGAGTTCAATTCCATGTTTCAGAAGAGGCCAAACTTTGGATAAGAACTTGAGTCGCCTTGGTGTAGCATTTGAGTTGTAGGATAGAGGAAAGTTAGTGAATGCATGTACTGCAATGTAATTGTATAATGCTTTTCTTTCACATGTATTTACAGCCCCACTGTTAAGCAGAGCATCAGAAAATGGTCAAAATCTCTTTGCTGTAGCATTTTTAAAGCAGGACAGAGGAAGGTGGGACATTCAATGTATTTTAATTTAGTGGCAAATAACACGCCAACATCTCAAATCTCAATTTTGTTATCTTCCTTTTGTCAATGACAATTTCCAGCCTAAAAATACAGACTAGCTAGCTAGGAACAGAACCTAGAATCTTCTCATCCATGGTCAGACGCTTTATCCATTGCTCCACTAGCCCCTTTAAAACCCAGTGTTAATTAAAATTCCTTCATGTCCTACTTAGAACCTAGCCTTAAATTTTGTTGAGCGATCATTGTTTTCTAAAAGACTTTCAAGCATATCCAAATGTCACATTTGAGATATTATGGAACGAGTCTTTTTGAATGTATGGCTACTTGGAAATGTGAACAATTGCCATATATTGATAGCTCAGTTGGTGGAGCGAACACCTTTTACGGGTGAGCATGAAAGCCTTCAATTGCAGTGTGAAAGTGTTGGTAGGGTACCAAAACTATTCAGGTCTGATCTCTTGAGGCTCGTTGGTCTAGGGGTATGATTCTCGCTTTGGGTGCGAGAGGTCCCGGGTTCAATTCCCGGACGAGCCCACACGTGTACTGTGTAGCAGTTGCTGAAGAGAGTTGATGATTTTCTGTTGAGTACTCTAGAAGACAGCGGTCTTTTTTGTAGGTAACTAATTTGAAACAGTTGTCGATGAGATGGCAAAGGGCCTCACTGCGTATAACGTCGTATGTGAGCATTTCCAAGGAATGATTGTGTTTTCTGAAAACATTTCTTATTAGTAGAGGAGTTTGTGCAAATGGGCCTCATTGTAAAAAGGCACCAGACCAAAATGACTTCTCCAAAATCTTCCTTGTGAGATTAGCGTTGCATGGCGCACAGTTTTTGAAAAATAGTGTAGCTTTTCTGAAGGACCAATGTGTCCACAGAGACAGCAACTACTCCATATGATACACTGGCACCAAAGACTAGCAGAGGATGGTTTCGATCCATTGACCTCTAGGTTATGGGCCCAGCACGCTTCCGCTGCGCCACTCTGCTTCAGCAGAAATGTCAGATGGCAGTTAAACACTCAACCCTAGCTAAGGAAGCCAGTGCCAGTCTTGTTCAAACGTTTGCCCCAAATATCGAAAGGAAGATCAGAAATAACTCCAAAGAAAATGAAACAGATATTCCAAAGTGAGCACCGAGCCAACAATATCAGAAGCACAGTTGGTATTAGCATGCATCCGAAACAGTCTCCTCTTTCAGCAGTTGGGTTTGTTACATTTTCAATTAAACATTTTTTTTATGATGTTTCAGAGAAATTGTTGATTCTCAAAATGCAGCAGAAAGAACCTTCGATTGCTCAGTTGGTAGAGCGGAGGACTGTAGGTTCCTAAGTAGACATCCTTAGGTCGCTGGTTCAAATCCGGCTCGAAGGAGAATTTTCCAGTTGACTCAAAGGCAGACTGACCTTTTAAAGTCTAGACAGTCATGTCCAATGACTCGACTAATGTAGGCTGTATCAAATCAGCTTGTATAAATAACAATCTTCTGGCCTTGCACTATTATGGAATGTCAGGTGTTAATTGTCACCATAGTATTTGTGTCTTATATAACGGGACATAATGTATCAACGGTTAGTGTGTTTGATCACATGGAAAAAGATTAAGAGTAAGTTTGTTGTTCCGACAAGGAATGACCCAGCTTGAGCCCATTCAAGGCAAAAGGATTGATAGTTGTATCAATCCATCGGTATAAAACTACCTTCAGAAGAGTGGGGGTGTAGCTCAGTGGTAGAGCATTTGACTGCAGATCAAGAGGTCTCTGGTTCAAATCCAGATACCCCCTCTCTGGTGCTGAAAGAGGAAGTTCTGTCTTGAATAAAAACCTGAAACACTCAAGAGTGTTCTCTTTCTACAGTTATGTTTGTACATCTTTAATTTTAATTTTTTGCATTATCTATGCCAGTGTGTTTGAATCAAATAGTGCTTTTGTGTGCCTCCGTTAGCTCACTTGGTAGAGGAGTGTAGGTTCCTTTGGCTCGAAGGCGAATTTTAAATTTGAACAAAGACAGACTGAACTTGAAAAGTCTACACAGGCGTTCAACTAATGCAGCAGTCAGAAAGAGGAGCTACACTTATTTCTTGGGTTTGGCTTAAATTTTGACTTTTGACTCATATCAAAGGTTGGCGATAGTGAATAATGTGTGTCCTTTGCTCAGAAGTTTGAGGCTCGTTGGTCTAGGGGTATGATTCTCCCTTAAAGAGCGAGAGGGCCAGAGTCCGAATGGCGGACGAGCCCTGCATGGATATATTCAGATAAGTCATTATCACATGCTAGGCCTATTTTGGTAGAACTGAACACTTGAAAAAGCACTACTGACAAAATGTTTGGCTACCTGCCATATTCAGTTTAAAAACACACACCGACCGGTCAAAACCCAGCACATATTTAAAGGTAACGGTTGCTCTTAGGAATTAAAAAAAACTCTTAGAGCTTGAAAGCTTTGGACTATCAGTTTCTGGTTGAAACAATTGTACTGCAAATAAACGAGACAGCATTGCCTTTGAGGAATTGATCACTAATGCCTTGACCCGGATTCGAACCGGGGTTGCTGCGGCCACAACGCAGAGTACTAACCTCTATACGATCACGGCTGTGGATTTCCACAGTTTTGTTTTTAATGTGTGATCATTCTGTGGGAATGTATTTGTTTATTGGTTTATTTGGTAGTTGACAGTGCATGTTTATGAACACACCACACCGGAATGTAGCCATGGGCTAATTTGCATCCATTGTCCGACACTGAAACTAAATACAAAGGCCAGTCAGCAGAAAAACAAGATGCAGCAAATTATAAAAATGCAAAGAGTTCAATTCCATGTTTCAGAAGAGGCCAAACTTTGGATAAGAACTTGAGTCGCCTTGGTGTAGCATTTGAGTTGTAGGATAGAGGAAAGTTAGTGAATGCATGTACTGCAATGTAATTGTATAATGCTTTTCTTTCACATGTATTTACAGCCCCACTGTTAAGCAGAGCATCAGAAAATGGTCAAAATCTCTTTGCTGTAGCATTTTTAAAGCAGGACAGAGGAAGGTGGGACATTCAATGTATTTTAATTTAGTGGCAAATAACACGCCAACATCTCAAATCTCAATTTTGTTATCTTCCTTTTGTCAATGACAATTTCCAGCCTAAAAATACAGACTAGCTAGCTAGGAACAGAACCTAGAATCTTCTCATCCATGGTCAGACGCTTTATCCATTGCTCCACTAGCCCCTTTAAAACCCAGTGTTAATTAAAATTCCTTCATGTCCTACTTAGAACCTAGCCTTAAATTTTGTTGAGCGATCATTGTTTTCTAAAAGACTTTCAAGCATATCCAAATGTCACATTTGAGATATTATGGAACGAGTCTTTTTGAATGTATGGCTACTTGGAAATGTGAACAATTGCCATATATTGATAGCTCAGTTGGTGGAGCGAACACCTTTTACGGGTGAGCATGAAAGCCTTCAATTGCAGTGTGAAAGTGTTGGTAGGGTACCAAAACTATTCAGGTCTGATCTCTTGAGGCTCGTTGGTCTAGGGGTATGATTCTCGCTTTGGGTGCGAGAGGTCCCGGGTTCAATTCCCGGACGAGCCCACACGTGTACTGTGTAGCAGTTGCTGAAGAGAGTTGATGATTTTCTGTTGAGTACTCTAGAAGACAGCGGTCTTTTTTGTAGGTAACTAATTTGAAACAGTTGTCGATGAGATGGCAAAGGGCCTCACTGCGTATAACGTCGTATGTGAGCATTTCCAAGGAATGATTGTGTTTTCTGAAAACATTTCTTATTAGTAGAGGAGTTTGTGCAAATGGGCCTCATTGTAAAAAGGCACCAGACCAAAATGACTTCTCCAAAATCTTCCTTGTGAGATTAGCGTTGCATGGCGCACAGTTTTTGAAAAATAGTGTAGCTTTTCTGAAGGACCAATGTGTCCACAGAGACAGCAACTACTCCATATGATACACTGGCACCAAAGACTAGCAGAGGATGGTTTCGATCCATTGACCTCTAGGTTATGGGCCCAGCACGCTTCCGCTGCGCCACTCTGCTTCAGCAGAAATGTCAGATGGCAGTTAAACACTCAACCCTAGCTAAGGAAGCCAGTGCCAGTCTTGTTCAAACGTTTGCCCCAAATATCGAAAGGAAGATCAGAAATAACTCCAAAGAAAATGAAACAGATATTCCAAAGTGAGCACCGAGCCAACAATATCAGAAGCACAGTTGGTATTAGCATGCATCCGAAACAGTCTCCTCTTTCAGCAGTTGGGTTTGTTACATTTTCAATTAAACATTTTTTTTATGATGTTTCAGAGAAATTGTTGATTCTCAAAATGCAGCAGAAAGAACCTTCGATTGCTCAGTTGGTAGAGCGGAGGACTGTAGGTTCCTAAGTAGACATCCTTAGGTCGCTGGTTCAAATCCGGCTCGAAGGAGAATTTTCCAGTTGACTCAAAGGCAGACTGACCTTTTAAAGTCTAGACAGTCATGTCCAATGACTCGACTAATGTAGGCTGTATCAAATCAGCTTGTATAAATAACAATCTTCTGGCCTTGCACTATTATGGAATGTCAGGTGTTAATTGTCACCATAGTATTTGTGTCTTATATAACGGGACATAATGTATCAACGGTTAGTGTGTTTGATCACATGGAAAAAGATTAAGAGTAAGTTTGTTGTTCCGACAAGGAATGACCCAGCTTGAGCCCATTCAAGGCAAAAGGATTGATAGTTGTATCAATCCATCGGTATAAAACTACCTTCAGAAGAGTGGGGGTGTAGCTCAGTGGTAGAGCATTTGACTGCAGATCAAGAGGTCTCTGGTTCAAATCCAGATACCCCCTCTCTGGTGCTGAAAGAGGAAGTTCAGTCTTGAATAAAAACCTGAAACACTCAAGAGTGTTCTCTTTCTACAGTTATGTTTGTACATCTTTAATTTTAATTTTTTGCATTATCTATGCCAGTGTGTTTGAATCAAATAGTGCTTTTGTGTGCCTCCGTTAGCTCACTTGGTAGAGGAGTGTAGGTTCCTTTGGCTCGAAGGCGAATTTTAAATTTGAACAAAGACAGACTGAACTTGAAAAGTCTACACAGGCGTTCAACTAATGCAGCAGTCAGAAAGAGGAGCTACACTTATTTCTTGGGTTTGGCTTAAATTTTGACTTTTGACTCATATCAAAGGTTGGCGATAGTGAATAATGTGTGTCCTTTGCTCAGAAGTTTGCGGCTCGTTGGTCTAGGGGTATGATTCTCCCTTAAAGAGCGAGAGGGCCAGAGTCCGAATGGCGGACGAGCCCTGCATGGATATATTCAGATAAGTCATTATCACATGCTAGGCCTATTTTGGTAGAACTGAACACTTGAAAAAGCACTACTGACAAAATGTTTGGCTACCTGCCATATTCAGTTTAAAAACACACACCGACCGGTCAAAACCCAGCACATATTTAAAGGTAACGGTTGCTCTTAGGAATTAAAAAAAACTCTTAGAGCTTGAAAGCTTTGGACTATCAGTTTCTGGTTGAAATAATTGTACTGCAAATAAACGAGACAGCATTGCCTTTGAGGAATTGATCACTAATGCCTTGACCCGGATTCGAACCGGGGTTACTGCGGCCACAACGCAGAGTACTAACCTCTATACGATCACGGCTGTGGATTTCCACAGTTTTGTTTTTAATGTGTGATCATTCTGTGGGAATGTATTTGTTTATTGGTTTATTTGGTAGTTGACAGTGCATGTTTATGAACACACCACACCGGAATGTAGCCATGGGCTAATTTGCATCCATTGTCCGACACTGAAACTAAATACAAAGGCCAGTCAGCAGAAAAACAAGATGCAGCAAATTATAAAAATGCAAAGAGTTCAATTCCATGTTTCAGAAGAGGCCAAACTTTGGATAAGAACTTGAGTCGCCTTGGTGTAGCATTTGAGTTGTAGGATAGAGGAAAGTTAGTGAATGCATGTACTGCAATGTAATTGTATAATGCTTTTCTTTCACATGTATTTACAGCCCCACTGTTAAGCAGAGCATCAGAAAATGGTCAAAATCTCTTTGCTGTAGCATTTTTAAAGCAGGACAGAGGAAGGTGGGACATTTAATGTATTTTAATTTAGTGGCAAATAACACGCCAACATCTCAAATCTCAATTTTGTTATCTTCCTTTTGTCAATGACAATTTCCAGCCTAAAAATACAGACTAGCTAGCTAGGAACAGAACCTAGAATCTTCTCATCCATGGTCAGACGCTTTATCCATTGCTCCACTAGCCCCTTTAAAACCCAGTGTTAATTAAAATTCCTTCATGTCCTACTTAGAACCTAGCCTTAAATTTTGTTGAGCGATCATGGTTTTCTAAAAGACTTTCAAGCATATCCAAATGTCACATTTGAGATATTATGGAACGAGTCTTTTTGAATGTATGGCTACTTGGAAATGTGAACAATTGCCATATATTGATAGCTCAGTTGGTGGAGCGAACACCTTTTACGGGTGAGCATGAAAGCCTTCAATTGCAGTGTGAAAGTGTTGGTAGGGTACCAAAACTATTCAGGTCTGATCTCTTGAGGCTCGTTGGTCTAGGGGTATGATTCTCGCTTTGGGTGCGAGAGGTCCCGGGTTCAATTCCCGGAAGAGCCCACACGTGTACTGTGTAGCAGTTGCTGAAGAGAGTTGATGATTTTCTGTTGAGTACTCTAGAAGACAGCGGTCTTTTTTGTAGGTAACTCATTTTAAACAGTTGTCGATGAGATGGCAAAGGGCCTCACTGCGTATAACGTCGTATGTGAGCATTTCCAAGTAATGATTGTGTTTTCTGAAAACATTTCTTATTAGTAGAGGAGTTTGTGCAAATGGGCCTCATTGTAAAAAGGCACCAGACCAAAATGACTTCTGCGGGTTCCTTGTCAGATTAGCGTTGCATGGCGCACAGTTTTTGAAAAATAGTCTAGCTTTACTGAAGGACCAATGTGTCCACAGAGACAGCAACTACTCCATAAGATACACTGGCACCAAAGACTAGCAGAGGATGGTTACGATCCATCGACCTCTGGGTTATGGGCCCAGCACGCTTCTGCTGCGCCACTCTGCTTCAGCAGAAATGTCAGATGGCAGTTAAACACTCAACCCTAGCTAAGGAAGCCAGTGCCAGTCTTGTTCAAACGTTTGCCCCAAATATCGAAAGGAAGATCAGAAATAACTCCAAAGAAAATGAAACAGATATTCCAAAGTGAGCACCGAGCCAACAATATCAGAAGCACAGTTGGTATTAGCATGCATCCGAAACAGTCTCCTCTTTCAGCAGTTGGGTTTGTTACATTTTCAATTAAACATTTTTTTTATGATGTTTCAGAGAAATTGTTGATTCTCAAAATGCAGCAGAAAGAACCTTCGATAGCTCAGTTGGTAGAGCGGAGGACTGTAGGTTCCTAAGTAGACATCCTTAGGTCGCTGGTTCAAATCCGGCTCGAAGGAGAATTTTCCAGTTGACTCAAAGGCAGACTGACCTTTTAAAGCCTAGACAGTCATGTCCAATGACTCGACTAATGTAGGCTGTATCAAATCAGCTTGTATAAATAACAATCTTCTGGCCTTGCACTATTATGGAATGTCAGGTGTTAATTGTCACCATAGTATTGGTGTCTTATATAACGGGACATACTGTATCAACGGTTAGTGTGTTTGATCACATGGAAAAAGATTAAGAGTAAGTTTGTTGTTCCGACAAGGAATGACCCAGCTTGAGCCCATTCAAGGCAAAAGGATTGATAGTTGTATCAATCCATCGGTATAAAACTACCTTCAGAACAGTGGGGGTGTAGCTCAGTGGTAGAGCATTTGACTGCAGATCAAGAGGTCTCTGGTTCAAATCCGGATACCCCCTCTCTGGTGCTGAAAGAGGAAGTTCTGTCTTGAATAAAAACCTGAAACACTCAAGAGTGTTCTCTTTCTACAGTTATGTTTGTACATCTTTAATTTTAATTTTTTGCATTATCTATGCCAGTGTGTTTGAATCAAATAGTGCTTTTGTGTGTCTCCGTTAGCTCACTTGGTAGAGGAGTGTAGGTTCCTTTGGCTCGAAGGCGAATTTTAAATTTGAACAAAGACAGACTGAACTTGAAAAGTCTACACAGGCGTTCAACTAATGCAGCAGTCAGAAAGAGGAGCTACACTTATTTCTTGGGTTTGGCTTAAATTTTGACTTTTGACTCATATCAAAGGTTGGCGATAGTGAATAATGTGTGTCCTTTGCTCAGAAGTTTGAGGCTCGTTGGTCTAGGGGTATGATTCTCCCTTAAAGAGCGAGAGGGCCAGAGTCCGAATGGCGGACGAGCCCTGCATGGATATATTCAGATAAGTCATTATCACATGCTAGGCCTATTTTGGTAGAACTGAACACTTGAAAAAGCACTACTGACAAAATGTTTGGCTACCTGCCATATTCAGTTTAAAAACACACACCGACCGGTCAAAACCCAGCACATATTTAAAGGTAACGGTTGCTCTTAGGAATTAAAAAAAACTCTTAGAGCTTGAAAGCTTTGGACTATCAGTTTCTGGTTGAAACAATTGTACTGCAAATAAACGAGACAGCATTGCCTTTGAGGAATTGATCACTAATGCCTTGACCCGGATTCGAACCGGGGTTGCTGCGGCCACAACGCAGAGTACTAACCTCTATACGATCACGGCTGTGGATTTCCACAGTTTTGTTTTTAATGTGTGATCATTCTGTGGGAATGTATTTGTTTATTGGTTTATTTGGTAGTTGACAGTGCATGTTTATGAACACACCACACCGGAATGTAGCCATGGGCTAATTTGCATCCATTGTCCGATACTGAAACTAAATAAAAAGGCCAGTCGGCAGAAAAACAAGATGCAGCAAATTATAAAAATGCAAAGAGTTCAATTCCATGTTTCAGAAGAGGCCAAACTTTGGATAAGAACTTGAGTCGCCTTGGTGTAGCATTTGAGTTGTAGGATAGAGGAAAGTTAGTGAATGCATGTACTGCAATGTAATTGTATAATGCTTTTCTTTCACATGTATTTACAGCCCCACTGTTAAGCAGAGCATCAGAAAATGGTCAAAATCTCTTTGCTGTAGCATTTTTAAAGCAGGACAGAGGAAGGTGGGACATTCAATGTATTTTAATTTAGTGGCAAATAACACGCCAACATCTCAAATCTCAATTTTGTTATCTTCCTTTTGTCAATGACAATTTCCAGCCTAAAAATACAGACTAGCTAGCTAGGAACAGAACCTAGAATCTTCTCATCCATGGTCAGACGCTTTATCCATTGCTCCACTAGCCCCTTTAAAACCCAGTGTTAATTAAAATTCCTTCATGTCCTACTTAGAACCTAGCCTTAAATTTTGTTGAGCGATCATGGTTTTCTAAAAGACTTTCAAGCATATCCAAATGTCACATTTGAGATATTATGGAACGAGTCTTTTTGAATGTATGGCTACTTGGAAATGTGAACAATTGCCATATATTGATAGCTCAGTTGGTGGAGCGAACACCTTTTACGGGTGAGCATGAAAGCCTTCAATTGCAGTGTGAAAGTGTTGGTAGGGTACCAAAACTATTCAGGTCTGATCTCTTGAGGCTCGTTGGTCTAGGGGTATGATTCTCGCTTTGGGTGCGAGAGGTCCCGGGTTCAATTCCCGGACGAGCCCACACGTGTACTGTGTAGCAGTTGCTGAAGAGAGTTGATGATTTTCTGTTGAGTACTCTAGAAGACAGCGGTCTGTTTTGTAGGTAACTCATTTGAAACAGTTGTCGATGAGATGGCAAAGGGCCTCACTGCGTATAACGTCGTATGTGAGCATTTCCAAGTAATGATTGTGTTTTCTGAAAACATTTCTTATTAGTAGAGGAGTTTGTGCAAATGGGCCTCATTGTAAAAAGGCACCAGACCAAAATGACTTCTCCAAAATCTTCCTTGTGAGATTAGCGTTGCATGGCGCACAGTTTTTGAAAAATAGTGTAGCTTTTCTGAAGGACCAATGTGTCCACAGAGACAGCAACTACTCCATATGATACACTGGCACCAAAGACTAGCAGAGGATGGTTTCGATCCATCGACCTCTGGGTTATGGGCCCAGCACGCTTCCGCTGCGCCACTCTGCTTCAGCAGAAATGTCAGATGGCAGTTGAACACTCAACTCAGAAATAACTCCAAAGAAAATGAAACAGATATTCCAAAGTGAGCACCGAGCCAACAATATCAGAAGCACAGTTGGTATTAGCATGCATCCGAAACAGTCTCCTCTTTCAGCAGTTGGGTTTGTTACATTTTCAATTAAACATTTTTTTTATGATGTTTCAGAGAAATTGTTGATTCTCAAAATGCAGCAGAAAGAACCTTCGATTGCTCAGTTGGTAGAGCGGAGGACTGTAGTTTCCTAAGTAGGCATCCTTAGGTCGCTGGTTCAAATCCGGCTCGAAGGAGAATTTTCCAGTTGACTCAAAGGCAGACTGACCTTTTAAAGCCTAGACAGTCATGTCCAATGACTCGACTAATGTAGGCTGTATCAAATCAGCTTGTATAAATAACAATCTTCTGGCCTTGCACTATTATGGAATGTCAGGTGTTAATTGTCACCATAGTATTGGTGTCTTATATAACGGGACATACTGTATCAACGGTTAGTGTGTTTGATCACATGGAAAAAGATTAAGAGTAAGTTTGTTGTTCCGACAAGGAATGACCCAGCTTGAGCCCATTCAAGGCAAAAGGATTGATAGTTGTATCAATCCATCGGTATAAAACTACCTTCAGAACAGTGGGGGTGTAGCTCAGTGGTAGAGCATTTGACTGCAGATCAAGAGGTCTCTGGTTCAAATCCGGATACCCCCTCTCTGGTGCTGAAAGAGGAAGTTCTGTCTTGAATAAAAACCTGAAACACTCAAGAGTGTTCTCTTTCTACAGTTATGTTTGTACATCTTTAATTTTAATTTTTTGCATTATCTATGCCAGTGTGTTTGAATCAAATAGTGCTTTTGTGTGCCTCCGTTAGCTCACTTGGTAGAGGAGTGTAGGTTCCTTTGGCTCGAAGGCGAATTTTAAATTTGAACAAAGACAGACTGAACTTGAAAAGTCTACACAGGCGTTCAACTAATGCAGCAGTCAGAAAGAGGAGCTACACTTATTTCTTGGGTTTGGCTTAAATTTTGACTTTTGACTCATATCTAAGGTTGGCGATAGTGAATAATGTGTGTCCTTTGCTCAGAAGTTTGAAGCTCGTTGGTCTAGGGGTATGATTCTCCCTTAAAGAGCGAGAGGGCCAGAGTCCGAATGGCGGACGAGCCCTGCATGGATATATTCAGATAAGTCATTATCACATGCTAGGCCTATTTTGGTAGAACTGAACACTTGAAAAAGCACTACTGACAAAATGTTTGGCTACCTGCCATATTCAGTTTAAAAACACACACCCACCGGTCAAAACCCAGCACATATTTAAAGGTAACGGTTGCTCTTAGGAATTAAAAAAAACTCTTAGAGGTTGAAAGCTTTGGACTATCAGTTTCTGGTTGAAACAATTGTACTGCAAATAAACGAGACAGCATTGCCTTTGAGGAATTGATCACTAATGCCTTGACCCGGATTCGAACCGGGGTTGCTGCGGCCACAACGCAGAGTACTAACCTCTATACGATCACGGCTGTGGATTTCCACAGTTTTGTTTTTTATGCGTGATCATTCTGTGGGAATGTATTTGTTTATTGGTTTATTTGGTAGTTGACAGTGCATGTTTATGAACACACCACACCGGAATGTAGCCATGGGCTAATTTGCATCCATTGTCCGACACTGAAACTAAATAAAAAGGCCAGTCGGCAGAAAAACAAGATGCAGCAAATTATAAAAATGCAAAGAGTTCAATTCCATGTTTCAGAAGAGGCCAAACTTTGGATAAGAACTTGAGTCGCCTTGGTGTAGCATTTGAGTTGTAGGATAGAGGAAAGTTAGTGAATGCATGTACTGCAATGTAATTGTATAATGCTTTTCTTTCACATGTATTTACAGCCCCACTGTTAAGCAGAGCATCAGAAAATGGTCAAAATCTCTTTGCTGTAGCATTTTTAAAGCAGGACAGAGGAAGGTGGGACATTCAATGTATTTTAATTTAGTGGCAAATAACACGCCAACATCTCAATACTCAATTTTGTTATCTTCCTTTTGTCAATGACAATTTCCAGCCTAAAAATACAGACTAGCTAGCTAGGAACAGAACCTAGAATCTTCTCATCCATGGTCAGACGCTTTATCCATTGCTCGACTAGCCCCTTTAAAACCCGGTGTTAATTAAAATTCCTTCATGTCCTACTTAGAACCTAGCCTTAAATTTTGTTGAGCGATCACGGTTTTCTATAAGACTTTCAAGCATATCCAAATGTCACATTTGAGATATTATGGAACGAGTCTTTTTGAATGTATGGCTACTTGGAAATGTGAACAATTGCCATATATTGATAGCTCAGTTGGTGCAGCGAACACCTTTTACGGGTGAGCATGAAAGCCTTCAATTGCAGTGTGAAAGAGTTGGTAGGGTACCAAAACTATTTAGGCATGGTCCCTTGAGGCTCGTTGGTCTAGGGGTATGATTCTTGCTTCGGGTGCGAGAGGTCCCGGGTTCAATTCCCGGACGAGCCCACACGTGAACTGTGTCGCAGTTGCTGAAGAGAGTTGATGATTTTCTGTTGAGTACTCTAGATTTCGCTGCAACCCTTACAATCCCCCTGTTACTTACTCAGCAAGAGTAAGTATAATAAGTATAATAACAAGAAGTTCCAAAACCAAGCCCTCTAAAATAGCCCTTAATCCTAAACCAACTAACTCAGCTTGTGTGGTGTGTGATCCTATGTGTAGGACATTCCACTGTCACCTCCATAGCTAGGCGTGGCTTTAACGTGATGCTGACCACCCCCAACTCAGCTCTGCCACCCTTTCAGTTCCAGTCAATGCCAGCATGTAGCGTGTGTGTTTTTTGTTTTTGTTTTGCAAAGCACATAGTGTATTATTTTCATTACTAAACATTGTGTTCCTGACAAAAATATAAATAAGCAACCCTACAACTATTTCTAGCAAAGCACAGCGTAAACATGTGTGATTCACTTTAGCAACATTGTGTATCAGTAATGTAGACCCTAAACTGTCACGTCCGAGGTTTCCAGCCTCATGATCTCCATCTCCATCTCACCAACACCTGTAACAGAATCAAGGAGAACAACTGGGGACGTTTCCCTACTCTCCCTCACCCCCATGTCTAACCTTGTTATTGTCCAATTGGCTCACCTGGTAATTTTGAGGTTCATTTCCTATACTTTTAATAATGTTTGTCTATGTCCTTTTTTAATTCAATTCAATTCAAAACATGTAATGTCAATTCTTACCAGAATCTACTTTTTTTTATTTAGATTCGAAGCCTTATTATTTGTGTATTCCGATCAGAAAGAGTCACAATTATTTCTACGGAGGTCAAATCGACTCTCCTTCTGGCCCATCCCCTTTTTAATAATCATAGCGAGCTCTGTGTGCACCCAGAGTCGGGATGAATGTTAAAAAAACTGGACAATATACCATTGAGGTCATGACCTTTTGAGTGACTCTTAAGATACCGTTTTTACACTGATTGTACTACTTTTGCCTTTTCGAAATACTTACCATGTTCCTCGTCCCACCGTGAGGTTTCTGACAACGTCCATCATGCATGACCAATCCCGTGTGCTAAACCAGCAAAGTGCCTGCACCAGTTTCCATCTCACAAAGTCAAGAAAACACTTCATCATTAGTTTCCTTTTGGACAAACAGATGTTTGTGCGGCTGGAGGAGCAAAAGGCCCTCAGCAGTCTGGGCTGAAAAACGAGAAGACACTGGGCCGGATACAACAGTGTCAAATTCAGAACATACAGAACATACAGACCAAACAGAACATTCAGAACATACAGAACATACAGAACAAACAGAACATACAGAACATACAGATCAGGGTATAATCAGAAGCACATCAGAGAGGTCAGTACGTGTTGTACAGACTTTCCTCTACAGCTATACAGCCGTGTTCGTCTCCATCTGTGGGGACGGGACAAAGTCAAGCAGGGTTAAGTTCTCCCACTCTCTTCACAAAGTTATTTGAAAGTTCAAGAAGCACAGCAATATAGCGTAGCCAGCGAGCAAGTGACAGGTGCCAAGTTTCTTGCCATTGTGAGAAAGCCGCTCCACAGTCTCCAAGAAAGTCCCGCGCGTAACACCATGCGTTTGCTTTAGAGAAGCGTGGTACGCGCACACGCTGTGAGATACATAAACATAAACACCAGCTTCACCTCATCCAGCCAATCAGACGCTCCCACACACATTCATCAAGAAATTCCTGAACTTCGACCCACATCACAGCCTCAGGCTTAGATAACGCTATGTGAGGACACAGCTCGAGACATGTAAAAACATTTTTCTATTCACTGTTTAAACATACACTCAATTCTGCGCAGTGTCGATTAAAAACCAAATATTTTGACATCATTTTGTCTTCACATGTGAATGTAGTGAAATAAAGAGGCTCTAAATAAAGAGGCTCTTACCACTTGCAATTTAAGTTTGTCCCACCTCCACTTGTTCCGTCTTCTCATCACCCGGTCTCCTTCCTGTATTTACTCCAGGACCACTTCCAAGGGTTCCCCGACAAGGTTTCCTGTACACCTTTGTATCAGAACTTCACAGCAGAGTTTAGTATTCCCATGTATTCAATTATTTATTTGAGTTGTTTTTTCAATAATGTCGTTTTGGCGCTGGTCCCTATAGTACATATACCTTTCCGGCCTGACACCTCCCCCGTTGGCCCCTGACACCCCTAGAGCGGTGGAAGGTTATGTGCATTAGGTAGAGTGTACTGTGCCCCTTGCGCTCCCTGTGGTTGCACCCCCTGTTGATGTACACCTACCCCCTGTACAGGTTGGTAGTAAGCATTTGCCTGTGGCTGTTGGTTTGGTGTCATTAAATACAGCTGTGGTTGTGGTGGGGGAGCCTGAACCATGGGCATGTACTGTTGTTGTGGCATATAATTTGCATTGTACATATCAACGTATTGCATTTGGTTTCCATACTGTCCTCTCCATGCCCTTCCCCTATTGCGACGGTAATTATTATTCCTTGGTTCCTCAGAGTAGGGACAACCTCTTGCAAAATGGCCAATATTTTGGCAATTATAACATTGTATGCCTCCCCCTGGAGAGGGCCCTTGTACAGAAGCATACATCTGAGTACCCGGAGACTCCTCAGTTTCAGCCTCATCAGAGGAAGTCTGCTTTTGAGTGATAATTTTTTTCTCAGCATTTACTTGTTTTCTTGCATTTTCTAGGTTCAACTTGGCTAATTGTAACTGCACGTCTCTAAGATGGTTCTCCTGTTTTTCGTTATGATCATTGTGGGCGTTAATGTGATGGCACACATGCTCTTTCCATCCTTCCAGGGGCATTGATGATAACCCTACGGTCCCTATCAGTTTGTTTTTCACTGTATCTGGACAACCGGCCTCAACTGCATTCCTGTATAGCAGCATTGTTTGGCAATTTAATTCTGCTCCCAACTGTTGGACCCATAAGGTTCTAAATCTCTGTAGATAATCTGCCCCTGATTCACCCCTTCTCCATTTTTCTTGTGTTAGGCGGCCAGCGTCTATTTTAGTTGGATATTTCTCTCTCAAAATTTTCCACAGGTCCTCCACGTAACCATAAAAAGGGGTGTGGTTTGGCTCCTCTATTGTACCAAGATCTTGCTCAAGCATTGCCATTTCTGTTCTTGAAATGTGTCCTTTTAACGCTATTCTTATGTCTCCCAGGGCTAGTGTGTGTCCTGTAGTGAGATCTGCAAATGCTGAAATCCAGGGTCCTCCCCCCTCCCTGAGTGGGGGAAGCTTTGCCCTGAATAGTTCTGCATCATTCATTGAAAATGGGGTGTAAGTCTGTTCTTCTCTCCCTAACTCATCGTTCTTTAGTATCAGTGGCATGGCCAGGGTGACGTCAGTGTATGCGTTGAATTTCTTATCTCCCTTTCCCTTTGGTGTTGTCCCTCCAGTGTTTTGTCCAAACTGTTTCCCACTCCTGGTTGTGGACAGCTCCTTTTCTACCACTCCTAATCGTTTTTTTAATTTTGCTAATCTTATCATTGTTTTTTGTAACTGCTTCTCTTCCTTCTCCTCAATCACTTTTTTCCTTAGCCTTTCTGTCTCCTCTTTCTGTTCTTGTGACTTCATTTTAATGATTTCCTCCTCCTCGTCCCACTCTTCCTCTGTGTCCTCCTCCTCTTCACTGCCTGACAGGGTGAGCATGTTACTGATATCTGTGTTTGCACCTCTAACTGTGTAACCTTGTGCCCCACTCTCACTCGCCTCTCCTGTTTTGTTTCTGAGTAATTCTTGTTTTAGGTTCTCTAATTCTTTCAGTTCCTCTGCTTTCCATACATCTTTTTGCGCCTCCATATTCATTTTTAGTTCCCTCATTTCTGCTGTTAGCCTTGTTATTTGCTGTAGGCCTGCTCTACGCTCATCCCCATCTTTCAACGCCTCTCGCTGCAGCTCATTCTGTTCTTCCCACAGTTTGGTGTATTCATGCTCTTTTTCTAGTTTTTGTCTAGAGTACTCCTGTTGTTCTTTCAACAGTTTTGTTTCTAACGCCAAAAAACCTGGGTCCTCGCTGGTTGTGTCTAAGGCAAATTCATCACAATTTAGTATTCCTTCTTTGATCGATATCATAGGGGCCTGTACAGTGTGTGCCTGTTTTGCAATTAACTCTGTTTTACCCAAATCTTTGAGTGCCTGGATCACCTCAGCATATGGTGAGACATGTGCTGTGTCTATCTGCTCAGTTTGTAGTTGAGCCTGACTGCACTGAGCTGTCTGGTCACAGGGCGTTATCTCTCCTACTGTTGTGTCTTTCTTTTGCTCTCGCTCGGCAATATTATACCATGTCTTCATGATCCACACATTTAACGCTGACATAGCTGTCAATTTTTTCACTTTGTCTTGTACTGTTCTCCCTTTGAAAAGTTTAGGACCTTGCTCCTGACCAAAAAAAACCTGTACCTTGTTGTCAATGGTCCTGTTATATGTTTGAATCGTTTTTAGGCTTGGTATAAGCCCCTTTTTGCCAGTAATTATTCCACATTTCTTTGCTATTTCCATCCACTGCTCTAGGTCCCCTGCTCTGACCATAATATCGGTTTTAGATTTACCAGGCATCCATTCTCTGATCAACTTCAGCATCATTCCTCTCACAGTTTCTGGGTCCGCTGCAACCCATTTTGGGCACACTTGTTCCAATATTTCATTAGTTAGGGCTGAACCTTCCCCTATTTCTTTCCTATCCATTTTGTAAGACTTTATTTTCATTTATCTTTTATTTATTATTATGTTTTGACTTAATTTTTTTTTATTTTTTTTATTTTTATTTTTTTATTTATTTATTTATGCTTACTTAGTTTTCTCGACGTGTTTACGCACGGACCTTAGTTTTCTCGACGTGTTTACGCACGGAACTTAGTTTTCTCGACGTGTTTACGCACGGACCTTAGTTTTCTCGACGTGTTTACGCACGGAACTTAGTTTTCTCGACGTGTTTACGCACGGACCTTAGTTTTCTCGACGTGTTTACGCACGGACCTTAGTTTTCTCGACGTGTTTACGCACGGAACTTAGTTTTCTCGACGTGTTTACGCACGGAACTTAGTTTTCTCGACGTGTTTACGCACGGAACTTAGTTTTCTCGACGTGTTTACGCACGGACCTTAGTTTTCTCGACGTGTTTACGCACGGAACTTAGTTTTCTCGACGTGTTTACGCACGGAACTTAGTTTTCTCGACGTGTTTACGCACGGAACTTAAATACAACCTTAACTGTTATCTAAGGGATCCTTGTAAGAAGGAACGGCAATCTGTTTTTCCTCTATTTCTCTTGCCTTTGATCAGTGTATGTCAAAAAATTTAAACAGGGATGTACCAAACCTTAAGAGCGAGGCCACTCAAATACAGGGAAATAACACGCCAGAGTGTGGCAGAAATTTAGAAAAGGTTTTCTGCTCACCTTGTTTTGAGGCCCCTTTCCCCTTTGAGTGGTCCCGTCCTCAGGCTGCGGCTCCCACGTCTGCTACTGGTTGGCCAGTCCAATTAGGAGATCGCCATGTTGTCTCGTTCGAGGCTCTAAACAAGAAAGAAAACAATTATTATCCTCGTGAAGACATCCGGGTCACGGCACCATTTGTAAGGTTCTTTTATGTCACACGAGGAGAGTAACTTGGATATAGCCAAAGCATACACTGGAGATAGAAGTTGTCTCAAAGAAAGGCCTTTATTGCCATTGTTCCTAGTTACAAAGTTACAGAGCAGAATAACCAGCTGGTGACTTCAGAGAAAGAGAAGAAGTGAAGTCCAGACCCCCGTCCACCGTCTTCTTTTATCCTCGTCTCACACTTCTCTCCGTAGAGAGGGGGACAGCCTACCAGTGAATCAGTTGTTTGGTCTATGTGCGTGTACTCTATCTGTCCTTCACGTTTATGTTCAGACTAATTATGGTGTTGCCAGTTACCGTGACCGGGCATCTTGTTCTGTAGCCTGTGAGCAAAGCACGAATCAGGAGCTTAGATTTCGCTGCAACCCTTACAGAAGACAGCGGTCTTTTTTGTAGGTAACTCATTTTAAACAGTTGTCGATGAGATGGCAAAGGGCCTCACTGCGTATAACGTCGTATGTGAGCATTTCCAAGTAATGATTGTGTTTTCTGAAAACATTTCTTATTAGTAGAGGAGTTTGTGCAAATGGGCCTCATTGTAAAAAGGCACCAGACCAAAATGACTTCTGCGGGTTCCTTGTCAGATTAGCGTTGCATGGCGCACAGTTTTTGAAAAATAGTCTAGCTTTACTGAAGGACCAATGTGTCCACAGAGACAGCAACTACTCCATAAGATACACTGGCACCAAAGACTAGCAGAGGATGGTTACGATCCATCGACCTCTGGGTTATGGGCCCAGCACGCTTCCGCTGCGCCACTCTGCTTCAGCAGAAATGTCAGATGGCAGTTAAACACTCAACCCTAGCTAAGGAAGCCAGTGCCAGTCTTGTTCAAACGTTTGCCCCAAATATCGAAAGGAAGATCAGAAATAACTCCAAAGAAAATGAAACAGATATTCCAAAGTGAGCACCGAGCCAACAATATCAGAAGCACAGTTGGTATTAGCATGCATCCGAAACAGTCTCCTCTTTCAGCAGTTGGGTTTGTTACATTTTCAATTAAACATTTTTTTTATGATGTTTCAGAGAAATTGTTGATTCTCAAAATGCAGCAGAAAGAACCTTCGATAGCTCAGTTGGTAGAGCGGAGGACTGTAGGTTCCTAAGTAGACATCCTTAGGTCGCTGGTTCAAATCCGGCTCGAAGGAGAATTTTCCAGTTGACTCAAAGGCAGACTGACCTTTTAAAGCCTAGACAGTCATGTCCAATGACTCGACTAATGTAGGCTGTATCAAATCAGCTTGTATAAATAACAATCTTCTGGCCTTGCACTATTATGGAATGTCAGGTGTTAATTGTCACCATAGTATTGGTGTCTTATATAACGGGACATACTGTATCAACGGTTAGTGTGTTTGATCACATGGAAAAAGATTAAGAGTAAGTTTGTTGTTCCGACAAGGAATGACCCAGCTTGAGCCCATTCAAGGCAAAAGGATTGATAGTTGTATCAATCCATCGGTATAAAACTACCTTCAGAACAGTGGGGGTGTAGCTCAGTGGTAGAGCATTTGACTGCAGATCAAGAGGTCTCTGGTTCAAATCCGGATACCCCCTCTCTGGTGCTGAAAGAGGAAGTTCTGTCTTGAATAAAAACCTGAAACACTCAAGAGTGTTCTCTATCTACAGTTATGTTTGTACATCTTTAATTTTAATTTTTTGCATTATCTATGCCAGTGTGTTTGAATCAAATAGTGCTTTTGTGTGCCTCCGTTAGCTCACTTGGTAGAGGAGTGTAGGTTCCTTTGGCTCGAAGGCGAATTTTAAATTTGAACAAAGACAGACTGAACTTGAAAAGTCTACACAGGCGTTCAACTAATGCAGCAGTCAGAAAGAGGAGCTACACTTATTTCTTGGGTTTGGCTTAAATTTTGACTTTTGACTCATATCAAAGGTTGGCGATAGTGAATAATGTGTGTCCTTTGCTCAGAAGTTTGAGGCTCGTTGGTCTAGGGGTATGATTCTCCCTTAAAGAGCGAGAGGGCCAGAGTCCGAATGGCGGACGAGCCCTGCATGGATATATTCAGATAAGTCATTATCACATGCTAGGCCTATTTTGGTAGAACTGAACACTTGAAAAAGCACTACTGACAAAATGTTTGGCTACCTGCCATATTCAGTTTAAAAACACACACCGACCGGTCAAAACCCAGCACATATTTAAAGGTAACGGTTGCTCTTAGGAATTAAAAAAAACTCTTAGAGCTTGAAAGCTTTGGACTATCAGTTTCTGGTTGAAACAATTGTACTGCAAATAAACGAGACAGCATTGCCTTTGAGGAATTGATCACTAATGCCTTGACCCGGATTCGAACCGGGGTTGCTGCGGCCACAACGCAGAGTACTAACCTCTATACGATCACGGCTGTGGATTTCCACAGTTTTGTTTTTAATGTGTGATCATTCTGTGGGAATGTATTTGTTTATTGGTTTATTTGGTAGTTGACAGTGCATGTTTATGAACACACCACACCGGAATGTAGCCATGGGCTAATTTGCATCCATTGTCCGATACTGAAACTAAATAAAAAGGCCAGTCGGCAGAAAAACAAGATGCAGCAAATTATAAAAATGCAAAGAGTTCAATTCCATGTTTCAGAAGAGGCCAAACTTTGGATAAGAACTTGAGTCGCCTTGGTGTAGCATTTGAGTTGTAGGATAGAGGAAAGTTAGTGAATGCATGTACTGCAATGTAATTGTATAATGCTTTTCTTTCACATGTATTTACAGCCCCACTGTTAAGCAGAGCATCAGAAAATGGTCAAAATCTCTTTGCTGTAGCATTTTTAAAGCAGGACAGAGGAAGGTGGGACATTCAATGTATTTTAATTTAGTGGCAAATAACACGCCAACATCTCAAATCTCAATTTTGTTATCTTCCTTTTGTCAATGACAATTTCCAGCCTAAAAATACAGACTAGCTAGCTAGGAACAGAACCTAGAATCTTCTCATCCATGGTCAGACGCTTTATCCATTGCTCCACTAGCCCCTTTAAAACCCAGTGTTAATTAAAATTCCTTCATGTCCTACTTAGAACCTAGCCTTAAATTTTGTTGAGCGATCATGGTTTTCTAAAAGACTTTCAAGCATATCCAAATGTCACATTTGAGATATTATGGAACGAGTCTTTTTGAATGTATGGCTACTTGGAAATGTGAACAATTGCCATATATTGATAGCTCAGTTGGTGGAGCGAACACCTTTTACGGGTGAGCATGAAAGCCTTCAATTGCAGTGTGAAAGTGTTGGTAGGGTACCAAAACTATTCAGGTCTGATCTCTTGAGGCTCGTTGGTCTAGGGGTATGATTCTCGCTTTGGGTGCGAGAGGTCCCGGGTTCAATTCCCGGACGAGCCCACACGTGTACTGTGTAGCAGTTGCTGAAGAGAGTTGATGATTTTCTGTTGAGTACTCTAGAAGACAGCGGTCTTTTTTGTAGGTAACTCATTTGAAACAGTTGTCGATGAGATGGCAAAGGGCCTCACTGCGTATAACGTCGTATGTGAGCATTTCCAAGGAATGATTGTGTTTTCTGAAAACATTTCTTATTAGTAGAGGAGTTTGTGCAAATGGGCCTCATTGTAAAAAGGCACCAGACCAAAATGACTTCTCCAAAATCTTCCTTGTGAGATTAGCGTTGCATGGCGCACAGTTTTTGAAAAATAGTGTAGCTTTTCTGAAGGACCAATGTGTCCACAGAGACAGCAACTACTCCATATGATACACTGGCACCAAAGACTAGCAGAGGATGGTTTCGATCCATTGACCTCTAGGTTATGGGCCCAGCACGCTTCCGCTGCGCCACTCTGCTTCAGCAGAAATGTCAGATGGCAGTTGAACACTCAACTCAGAAATAACTCCAAAGAAAATGAAACAGATATTCCAAAGTGAGCACCGAGCCAACAATATCAGAAGCACAGTTGGTATTAGCATGCATCCGAAACAGTCTCCTCTTTCAGCAGTTGGGGTTGTTACATTTTCAATTAAACATTTTTTTTATGATGTTTCAGAGAAATTGTTGATTCTCAAAATGCAGCAGAAAGAACCTTTGATTGCTCAGTTGGTAGAGCGGAGGTCTGTAGGTTCCTAAGTAGACATCCTTAGGTCGCTGGTTCAAATCCGGCTCGAAGGAGAATTTTCCAGTTGACTCAAAGGCAGACTGACCTTTTAAAGCCTAGACAGTCATGTCCAATGACTCGACTAATGTAGGCTGTATCAAATCAGCTTGTATAAATAACAATCTTCTGGCCTTGCACTATTATGGAATGTCAGGTGTTAATTGTCACCATAGTATTGGTGTCTTATATAACGGGACATACTGTATCAACGGTTAGTGTGTTTGATCACATGGAAAAAAATTAAGAGTAAGTTTGTTGTTCCGATAAGGAATGACCCAGCTTGAGCCCATTCAAGGCAAAAGGATTGATAGTTGTATCAATCCATCGGTATAAAACTACCTTCAGAGCAGTGGGGGTGTAGCTCAGTGGTAGAGCATTTGACTGCAGATCAAGAGGTCTCTGGTTCAAATCCGGATACCCCCTCTCTGGTGCTGAAAGAGAAGTTCTGTCTTGAATAAAAACCTGAAACACTCAAGAGTGTTCTCTTTCTACAGTTATGTTTGTTCATCTTTAATTTTAATTTTTTGCATTATCTATGCCAGTGTGTTTGAATCAAATAGTGCTTTTGTGTGCCTCCGTTAGCTCACTTGGTAGAGGAGTGTAGGTTCCTTTGGCTCGAAGGCGAATTTTAAATTTGAACAAAGACAGACTGAACTTGAAAAGTCTACACAGGCGTTCAACTAATGCAGCAGTCAGAAAGAGGAGCTACACTTATTTCTTGGGTTTGGCTTAAATTTTGACTTTTGACTCATATCTAAGGTTGGCGATAGTGAATAATGTGTGTCCTTTGCTCAGAAGTTTGAAGCTCGTTGGTCTAGGGGTATGATTCTCCCTTAAAGAGCGAGAGGGCCTGAGTCCGAATGGCGGACGAGCCCTGCATGGATATATTCAGATAAGTCATTATCACATGCTAGGCCTATTTTGGTAGAACTGAACACTTGAAAAAGCACTACTGACAAAATGTTTGGCTACCTGCCATATTCAGTTTAAAAACACACACCGACCGGTCAAAACCCAGCACATATTTAAAGGTAACGGTTGCTCTTAGGAATTAAAAAAAACTCTTAGAGCTTGAAAGCTTTGGACTATCAGTTTCTGGTTGAAACAATTGTACTGCAAATAAACGAGACAGCATTGCCTTTGAGGAATTGATCACTAATGCCTTGACCCGGATTCGAACCGGGGTTACTGCGGCCACAACGCAGAGTACTAACCTCTATACGATCACGGCTGTGGATTTCCGCAGTTTTGTTTTTTATGCGTGATCATTCTGTGGGAATGTATTTGTTTATTGGTTTATTTGGTAGTTGACAGTGCATGTTTATGAACACACCACACCGGAATGTAGCCATGGGCTAATTTGCATCCATTGTCCGACACTGAAACTAAATAAAAAGGCCAGTCGGCAGAAAAACAAGATGCAGCAAATTATAAAAATGCAAAGAGTTCAATTCCATGTTTCAGAAGAGGCCAAACTTTGGATAAGAACTTGAGTCGCCTTGGTGTAGCATTTGAGTTGTAGGATAGAGGAAAGTTAGTGAATGCATGTACTGCAATGTAATTGTATAATGCTTTTCTTTCACATGTATTTACAGCCCCACTGTTAAGCAGAGCATCAGAAAATGGTCAAAATCTCTTTGCTGTAGCATTTTTAAAGCAGGACAGAGGAAGGTGGGACATTCAATGTATTTTAATTTAGTGGCAAATAACACGCCAACATCTCAATACTCAATTTTGTTATCTTCCTTTTGTCAATGACAATTTCCAGCCTAAAAATACAGACTAGCTAGCTAGGAACAGAACCTAGAATCTTCTCATCCATGGTCAGACGCTTTATCCATTGCTCGACTAGCCCCTTTAAAACCCGGTGTTAATTAAAATTCCTTCATGTCCTACTTAGAACCTAGCCTTAAATTTTGTTGAGCGATTACGGTTTTCTATAAGACTTTCAAGCATATCCAAATGTCACATTTCAGATATTATGGAACGAGTCTTTTTGAATGTATGGCTACTTGGAAATGTGAACAATTGCCATATATTGATAGCTCAGTTGGTGCAGCGAACACCTTTTACGGGTGAGCATGAAAGCCTTCAATTGCAGTGTGAAAGAGTTGGTAGGGTACCAAAACTATTTAGGCATGGTCCCTTGAGGCTCGTTGGTCTAGGGGTATGATTCTTGCTTCGGGTGCGAGAGGTCCCGGGTTCAATTCCCGGACGAGCCCACACGTGAACTGTGTCGCAGTTGCTGAAGAGAGTTGATGATTTTCTGTTGAGTACTCTAGAAGACAGCGGTCTTTTTTGTAGGTAACTCATTTTAAACAGTTGTCGATGAGATGGCAAAGGGCCTCACTGCGTATAACGTCGTATGTGAGCATTTCCAAGTAATGATTGTGTTTTCTGAAAACATTTCTTATTAGTAGAGGAGTTTGTGCAAATGGGCCTCATTGTAAAAAGGCACCAGACCAAAATGACTTCTGCGGGTTCCTTGTCAGATTAGCGTTGCATGGCGCACAGTTTTTGAAAAATAGTCTAGCTTTACTGAAGGACCAATGTGTCCACAGAGACAGCAACTACTCCATAAGATACACTGGCACCAAAGACTAGCAGAGGATGGTTTCGATCCATCGACATCTGGGTTATGGGCCCAGCACGTTTCCGCTGCGCCACTCTGCTTCAGCAGAAATATCAGATGGCAGTTGAACACTCAACCCTAGCTAAGGAAGCCAGTGCCAGTCTTGTTCAAACGTTTGCCCCAAATATCGAAAGGAAGATCAGAAATAACTCCAAAGAAAATGAAACAGATATTCCAAAGTGAGCACCGAGCCAACAATATCAGAAGCACAGTTGGTATTAGCATGCATCCGAAACAGTCTCCTCTTTCAGCAGTTGGGTTTGTTACATTTTCAATTAAACATTTTTTTTATGATGTTTCAGAGAAATTGTTGATTCTCAAAATGCAGCAGAAAGAACCTTCGATAGCTCAGTTGGTAGAGCGGAGGACTGTAGGTTCCTAAGTAGACATCCTTAGGTCGCTGGTTCAAATCCGGCTCGAAGGAGAATTTTCCAGTTGACTCAAAGGCAGACTGACCTTTTAAAGCCTAGACAGTCATGTCCAATGACTCGACTAATGTAGGCTGTATCAAATCAGCTTGTATAAATAACAATCTTCTGGCCTTGCACTATTATGGAATGTCAGGTGTTAATTGTCACCATAGTATTGGTGTCTTATATAACGGGACATACTGTATCAACGGTTAGTGTGTTTGATCACATGGAAAAAGATTAAGAGTAAGTTTGTTGTTCCGACAAGGAATGACCCAGCTTGAGCCCATTCAAGGCAAAAGGATTGATAGTTGTATCAATCCATCGGTATAAAACTACCTTCAGAACAGTGGGGGTGTAGCTCAGTGGTAGAGCATTTGACTGCAGATCAAGAGGTCTCTGGTTCAAATCCAGATACCCCCTCTTTGGTGCTGAAAGAGGAAGTTCAGTCTTGAATAAAAACCTGAAACACTCAAGAGTGTTCTCTTTCTACAGTTATGTTTGTACATCTTTAATTTTAATTTTTTGCATTATCTATGCCAGTGTGTTTGAATCAAATAGTGCTTTTGTGTGCCTCCGTTAGCTCACTTGGTAGAGGAGTGTAGGTTCCTTTGGCTCGAAGGCGAATTTTAAATTTGAACAAAGACAGACTGAACTTGAAAAGTCTACACAGGCGTTCAACTAATGCAGCAGTCAGAAAGAGGAGCTACACTTATTTCTTGGGTTTGGCTTAAATTTTGACTTTTGACTCATATCAAAGGTTGGCGATAGTGAATAATGTGTGTCCTTTGCTCAGAAGTTTGAGGCTCGTTGGTCTAGGGGTATGATTCTCCCTTAAAGAGCGAGAGGGCCAGAGTCCGAATGGCGGACGAGCCCTGCATGGATATATTCAGATAAGTCATTATCACATGCTAGGCCTATTTTGGTAGAACTGAACACTTGAAAAAGCACTACTGACAAAATGTTTGGCTACCTGCCATATTCAGTTTAAAAACACACACCGACCGGTCAAAACCCAGCACATATTTAAAGGTAACGGTTGCTCTTAGGAATTAAAAAAAACTCTTAGAGCTTGAAAGCTTTGGACTATCAGTTTCTGGTTGAAACAATTATACTGCAAATAAACGAGACAGCATTGCCTTTGAGGAATTGATCACTAATGCCTTGACCCGGATTCAAACCGGGGTTGCTGCGGCCACAACGCAGAGTACTAACCTCTATACGATCACGGCTGTGGATTTCCACAGTTTTGTTTTTAATGTGTGATCATTCTGTTTGTTTATTTGTTTATTTGTTTATTTGTTTATTTGAGCAATACACCTTGTGCTCAAAAGGAGTGGGCTGAAGCAAAAAGCTTATGAGCCCCCACCCAAATACATTCTGTGGGAATGTATTTGTTTATTGGTTTATTTGGTAGTTGACAGTGCATGTTTATGAACACACCACACCGGAATGTAGCCATGGGCTAATTTGCATCCATTGTCCGACACTGAAACTAAATACAAAGGCCAGTCAGCAGAAAAACAAGATGCAGCAAATTATAAAAATGCAAAGAGTTCAATTCCATGTTTCAGAAGAGGCCAAACTTTGGATAAGAACTTGAGTCGCCTTGGTGTAGCATTTGAGTTGTAGGATAGAGGAAAGTTAGTGAATGCATGTACTGCAATGTAATTGTATAATGCTTTTCTTTCACATGTATTTACAGCCCCACTGTTAAGCAGAGCATCAGAAAATGGTCAAAATCTCTTTGCTGTAGCATTTTTAAAGCAGGACAGAGGAAGGTGGGACATTCAATGTATTTTAATTTAGTGGCAAATAACACGCCAACATCTCAAATCTCAATTTTGTTATCTTCCTTTTGTCAATGACAATTTCCAGCCTAAAAATACAGACTAGCTAGCTAGGAACAGAACCTAGAATCTTCTCATCCATGGTCAGACGCTTTATCCATTGCTCCACTAGCCCCTTTAAAACCCAGTGTTAATTAAAATTCCTTCATGTCCTACTTAGAACCTAGCCTTAAATTTTGTTGAGCGATCATGGTTTTCTAAAAGACTTTCAAGCATATCCAAATGTCACATTTGAGATATTATGGAACGAGTCTTTTTGAATGTATGGCTACTTGGAAATGTGAACAATTGCCATATATTGATAGCTCAGTTGGTGGAGCGAACACCTTTTACGGGTGAGCATGAAAGCCTTCAATTGCAGTGTGAAAGTGTTGGTAGGGTACCAAAACTATTCAGGTCTGATCTCT
Organism: Proterorhinus semilunaris; assembly: GCA_021464625.1. Taxonomy (NCBI): domain Eukaryota; kingdom Metazoa; phylum Chordata; class Actinopteri; order Gobiiformes; family Gobiidae; genus Proterorhinus; species Proterorhinus semilunaris. The sequence goes on along the minus strand of CM038363.1, from coordinate 2,049,025 downwards.
TGAGGCTCGTTGGTCTAGGGGTATGATTCTCGCTTTGGGTGCGAGAGGTCCAGGGTTCAATTCCCGGACGAGCCCACGCGTGTACTGTGTCGCAGTTGCTGAAGAGAGTTGATGATTTTCTGTTGAGTACTCTAGAAGACAGCGGTCTGTTTTGTAGGTAACTCATTTGAAACAGTTGTCGATGAGATGGCAAAGGGCCTCACTGCGTATAACGTCGTATGTGAGCATTTCCAAGGAATGATTGTGTTTTCTGAAAACATTTCTTATTAGTAGAGGAGTTTGTGCAAATGGGCCTCATTGTAAAAAGGCACCAGACCAAAATGACTTCTCCAAAATCTTCCTTGTGAGATTAGCGTTGCATGGCGCACAGTTTTTGAAAAATAGTGTAGCTTTTCTGAAGGACCAATGTGTCCACAGAGACAGCAACTACTCCATATGATACACTGGCACCAAAGACTAGCAGAGGATGGTTTCGATCCATTGACCTCTAGGTTATGGGCCCAGCACGCTTCCGCTGCGCCACTCTGCTTTAGCAGAAATGTCAGATGCCAGTTGAACACTCAACTCAGAAATAACTCCAAAGAAAATGAAACAGATATTCCAAAGTGAGCACCGAGCCAACAATATCAGAAGCACAGTTGGTATTAGCATGCATCCGAAACAGTCTCCTCTTTCAGCAGTTGGGTTTGTTACATTTTCAATTAAACATTTTTTTATGATGTTTCAGAGAAATTGTTGATTCTCAAAATGCAGCAGAAAGAACCTTCGATTGCTCAGTTGGTAGAGCGGAGGACTGTAGGTTCCTAAGTAGACATCCTTAGGTCGCTGGTTCAAATCCGGCTCGAAGGAGAATTTTCCAGTTGACTCAAAGGCAGACTGACCTTTTAAAGCCTAGACAGTCATGTCCAATGACTCGACTAATGTAGGCTGTATCAAATCAGCTTGTATAAATAACAATCTTCTGGCCTTGCACTATTATGGAATGTCAGGTGTTAATTGTCACCATAGTATTGGTGTCTTATATAACGGGACATACTGTATCAACGGTTAGTGTGTTTGATCACATGGAAAAAGATTAAGAGTAAGTTTGTTGTTCCGACAAGGAATGACCCAGCTTGAGCCCATTCAAGGCAAAAGGATTGATAGTTGTATCAATCCATCGGTATAAAACTACCTTCAGAACAGTGGGGGTGTAGCTCAGTGGTAGAGCATTTGACTGCAGATCAAGAGGTCTCTGGTTCAAATCCGGATACCCCCTCTCTGGTGCTGAAAGAGGAAGTTCAGTCTTGAATAAAAACCTGAAACACTCAAGAGTGTTCTCTTTCTACAGTTTTGTTTGTACATCTTTAATTTTAATTTTTTGCATTATCTATGCCAGTGTGTTTGAATCAAATAGTGCTTTTGTGTGCCTCCGTTAGCTCACTTGGTAGAGGAGTGTAGGTTCCTTTGGCTCGAAGGCGAATTTTAAATTTGAACAAAGACAGACTGAACTTGAAAAGTCTACACAGGCGTTCAACTAATGCAGCAGTCAGAAAGAGGAGCTACACTTATTTCTTGGGTTTGGCTTAAATTTTGACTTTTGACTCATATCAAAGGTTGGCGATAGTGAATAATGTGTGTCCTTTGCTCAGAAGTTTGAGGCTCGTTGGTCTAGGGGTATGATTCTCCCTTAAAGAGCGAGAGGGCCAGAGTCCGAATGGCGGACGAGCCCTGCATGGATATATTCAGATAAGTCATTATCACATGCTAGGCCTATTTTGGTAGAACTGAACACTTGAAAAAGCACTACTGACAAAATGTTTGGCTACCTGCCATATTCAGTTTAAAAACACACACCGACCGGTCAAAACCCAGCACATATTTAAAGGTAACGGTTGCTCTTAGGAATTAAAAAAAACTCTTAGAGCTTGAAAGCTTTGGACTATCAGTTTCTGGTTAAAACAATTGTACTGCAAATAAACGAGACAGCATTGCCTTTGAGGAATTGATCACTAATGCCTTGACCCGGATTCGAACCGGGGTTGCTGCAGCCACAACGCAGAGTACTAACCTCTATACGATCACGGCTGTGGATTTCCACAGTTTTGTTTTTAATGTGTGATCATTCTGTGGGAATGTATTTGTTTATTGGTTTATTTGGTAGTTGACAGTGCATGTTTATGAACACACCACACCGGAATGTAGCCATGGGCTAATTTGCATCCATTGTCCGACACTGAAACTAAATAAAAAGGCCAGTCGGCAGAAAAACAAGATGCAGCAAATTATAAAAATGCAAAGAGTTCAATTCCATGTTTCAGAAGAGGCCAAACTTTGGATAAGAACTTGAGTCGCCTTGGTGTAGCATTTGAGTTGTAGGATAGAGGAAAGTTAGTGAATGCATGTACTGCAATGTAATTGTATAATGCTTTTCTTTCACATGTATTTACAGCCCCACTGTTAAGCAGAGCATCAGAAAATGGTCAAAATCTCTTTGCTGTAGCATTTTTAAAGCAGGACAGAGGAAGGTGGGACATTCAATGTATTTTAATTTAGTGGCAAATAACACGCCAACATCTCAATACTCAATTTTGTTATCTTCCTTTTGTCAATGACAATTTCCAGCCTAAAAATACAGACTAGCTAGCTAGGAACAGAACCTAGAATCTTCTCATCCATGGTCAGACGCTTTATCCATTGCTCGACTAGCCCCTTTAAAACCCGGTGTTAATTAAAATTCCTTCATGTCCTACTTAGAACCTAGCCTTAAATTTTGTTGAGCGATCACGGTTTTCTATAAGACTTTCAAGCATATCCAAATGTCACATTTCAGATATTATGGAACAAGTCTTTTTGAATGTATGGCTACTTGGAAATGTGAACAATTGCCATATATTGATAGCTCAGTTGGTGCAGCGAACACCTTTTACGGGTGAGCATGAAAGCCTTCAATTGCAGTGTGAAAGAGTTGGTAGGGTACCAAAACTATTTAGGCATGGTCCCTTGAGGCTCGTTGGTCTAGGGGTATGATTCTTGCTTCGGGTGCGAGAGGTCCCGGGTTCAATTCCCGGAAGAGCCCACACGTGAACTGTGTCGCAGTTGCTGAAGAGAGTTGATGATTTTCTGTTGAGTACTCTAGAAGACAGCGGTCTTTTTTGTAGGTAACTCATTTTAAACAGTTGTCGATGAGATGGCAAAGGGCCTCACTGTGTATAACGTCGTATGTGAGCATTTCCAAGTAATGATTGTGTTTTCTGAAAACATTTCTTATTAGTAGAGGAGTTTGTGCAAATGGGCCTCATTGTAAAAAGGCACCAGACCAAAATGACTTCTGCGGGTTCCTTGTCAGATTAGCGTTGCATGGCGCACAGTTTTTGAAAAATAGTCTAGCTTTACTGAAGGACCAATGTGTCCACAGAGACAGCAACTACTCCATAAGATACACTGGCACCAAAGACTAGCAGAGGATGGTTTCGATCCATCGACCTCTGGGTTATGGGCCCAGCACGCTTCCGCTGCGCCACTCTGCTTCAGCAGAAATATCAGATGGCAGTTGAACACTCAACCCTAGCTAAGGAAGCCAGTGCCAGTCTTGTTCAAACGTTTGCCCCAAATATCGAAAGGAAGATCAGAAATAACTCCAAAGAAAATGAAACAGATATTCCAAAGTGAGCACCGAGCCAACAATATCAGAAGCACCGTTGGTATTAGCATGCATCCGAAACAGTCTCCTCTTTCAGCAGTTGGGTTTGTTACATTTTCAATTAAAATTTTTTTTTATGATGTTTCAGAGAAATTGTTGATTCTCAAAATGCAGCAGAAAGAACCTTCGATAGCTCAGTTGGTAGAGCGGAGGACTGTAGGTTCCTAAGTAGACATCCTTAGGTCGCTGGTTCAAATCCGGCTCGAAGGAGAATTTTCCAGTTGACTCAAAGGCAGACTGACCTTTTAAAGCCTAGACAGTCATGTCCAATGACTCGACTAATGTAGGCTGTATCAAATCAGCTTGTATAAATAACAATCTTCTGGCCTTGCACTATTATGGAATGTCAGGTGTTAATTGTCACCATAGTATTGGTGTCTTATATAACGGGACATACTGTATCAACGGTTAGTGTGTTTGATCACATGGAAAAAGATTAAGAGTAAGTTTGTTGTTCCGACAAGGAATGACCCAGCTTGAGCCCATTCAAGGCAAAAGGATTGATAGTTGTATCAATCCATCGGTATAAAACTACCTTCAGAAGAGTGGGGGTGTAGCTCAGTGGTAGAGCATTTGACTGCAGATCAAGAGGTCTCTGGTTCAAATCCAGATACCCCCTCTGTGGTGCTGAAAGAGGAAGTTCAGTCTTGAATAAAAACCTGAAACACTCAAGAGTGTTCTCTTTCTACAGTTATGTTTGTACATCTTTAATTTTAATTTTTTGCATTATCTATGCCAGTGTGTTTGAATCAAATAGTGCTTTTGTGTGCCTCCGTTAGCTCACTTGGTAGAGGAGTGTAGGTTCCTTTGGCTCGAAGGCGAATTTTAAATTTGAACAAAGACAGACTGAACTTGAAAAGTCTACACAGGCGTTCAACTAATGCAGCAGTCAGAAAGAGGAGCTACACTTATTTCTTGGGTTTGGCTTAAATTTTGACTTTTGACTCATATCAAAGGTTGGCGATAGTGAATAATGTGTGTCCTTTGCTCAGAAGTTTGAGGCTCGTTGGTCTAGGGGTATGATTCTCCCTTAAAGAGCGAGAGGGCCAGAGTCCGAATGGCGGACGAGCCCTGCATGGATATATTCAGATAAGTCATTATCACATGCTAGGCCTATTTTGGTAGAACTGAACACTTGAAAAAGCACTACTGACAAAATGTTTGGCTACCTGCCATATTCAGTTTAAAAACACACACCGACCGGTCAAAACCCAGCACATATTTAAAGGTAACGGTTGCTCTTAGGAATTAAAAAAAACTCTTAGAGCTTGAAAGCTTTGGACTATCAGTTTCTGGTTGAAACAATTGTACTGCAAATAAACGAGACAGCATTGCCTTTGAGGAATTGATCACTAATGCCGTGACCCGGATTCGAACCGGGGTTGCTGCGGCCACAACGCAGAGTACTAACCTCTATACGATCACGGCTGAAACAGTTGTCGATGAGATGGCAAAGGGCCTCACTGCGTATAACGTCGTATGTGAACATTTCCAAGTAATGATTGTGTTTTCTGAAAAAAATTCTTATTAGTAGAGGAGTTTGTGCAAAAGGGCCTCATTGTAAAAAGGCACCAGACCAAAATGACTTCTCCAAAATCTTCCTTGTGAGATTAGCGTTGCATGGCGCACACTTTTTGAAAAATAGTCTAGCTTTACTGAAGGACCAATGTGTCCACAGAGACAGCAACTACTCCATAAGATACACTGGCACCAAAGACTAGCAGAGGATGGTTACGATCCATCGACCTCTGGGTTATGGGCCCAGCACGCTTCTGCTGCGCCACTCTGCTTCAGCAGAAATGTCAGATGGCAGTTAAACACTCAACCCTAGCTAAGGAAGCCAGTGCCAGTCTTGTTCAAACGTTTGCCCCAAATATCGAAAGGAAGATCAGAAATAACTCCAAAGAAAATGAAACAGATATTCCAAAGTGAGCACCGAGCCAACAATATCAGAAGCACAGTTGGTATTAGCATGCATCCGAAACAGTCTCATCTTTCAGCAGTTGGGTTTGTTACATTTTCAATTAAACATTTTTTTTATGATGTTTCAGAGAAATTGTTGATTCTCAAAATGCAGCAGAAAGAACCTTCGATAGCTCAGTTGGTAGAGCGGAGGACTGTAGGTTCCTAAGTAGACATCCTTAGGTCGCTGGTTCAAATCCGGCTCGAAGGAGAATTTTCCAGTTGACTCAAAGGCAGACTGACCTTTTAAAGCCTAGACAGTCATGTCCAATGACTCGACTAATGTAGGCTGTATCAAATCAGCTTGTATAAATAACAATCTTCTGGCCTTGCACTATTATGGAATGTCAGGTGTTAATTGTCACCATAGTATTGGTGTCTTATATAACGGGACATACTGTATCAACGGTTAGTGTGTTTGATCACATGGAAAAAGATTAAGAGTAAGTTTGTTGTTCCGACAAGGAATGACCCAGCTTGAGCCCATTCAAGGCAAAAGGATTGATAGTTGTATCAATCCATCGGTATAAAACTACCTTCAGAACAGTGGGGGTGTAGCTCAGTGGTAGAGCATTTGACTGCAGATCAAGAGGTCTCTGGTTCAAATCCGGATACCTCCTCTCTGGTGCTGAAAGAGGAAGTTCTGTCTTGAATAAAAACCTGAAACACTCAAGAGTGTTCTCTTTCTACAGTTATGTTTGTACATCTTTAATTTTAATTTTTTGCATTATCTATGCCAGTGTGTTTGAATCAAATAGTGCTTTTGTGTGCCTCCGTTAGCTCACTTGGTAGAGGAGTGTAGGTTCCTTTGGCTCGAAGGCGAATTTTAAATTTGAACAAAGACAGACTGAACTTGAAAAGTCTACACAGGCGTTCAACTAATGCAGCAGTCAGAAAGAGGAGCTACACTTATTTCTTGGGTTTGGCTTAAATTTTGACTTTTGACTCATATCAAAGGTTGGCGATAGTGAATAATGTGTGTCCTTTGCTCAGAAGTTTGAGGCTCGTTGGTCTAGGGGTATGATTCTCCCTTAAAGAGCGAGAGGGCCAGAGTCCGAATGGCGGACGAGCCCTGCATGGATATATTCAGATAAGTCATTATCACATGCTAGGCCTATTTTGGTAGAACTGAACACTTGAAAAAGCACTACTGACAAAATGTTTGGCTACCTGCCATATTCAGTTTAAAAACACACACCGACCGGTCAAAACCCAGCACATATTTAAAGGTAACGGTTGCTCTTAGGAATTAAAAAAAACTCTTAGAGCTTGAAAGCTTTGGACTATCAGTTTCTGGTTAAAACAATTGTACTGCAAATAAACGAGACAGCATTGCCTTTGAGGAATTGATCACTAATGCCTTGACCCGGATTCGAACCGGGGTTGCTGCAGCCACAACGCAGAGTACTAACCTCTATACGATCACGGCTGTGGATTTCCACAGTTTTGTTTTTAATGTGTGATCATTCTGTGGGAATGTATTTGTTTATTGGTTTATTTGGTAGTTGACAGTGCATGTTTATGAACACACCACACCGGAATGTAGCCATGGGCTAATTTGCATCCATTGTCCGACACTGAAACTAAATACAAAGGCCAGTCAGCAGAAAAACAAGATGCAGCAAATTATAAAAATGCAAAGAGTTCAATTCCATGTTTCAGAAGAGGCCAAACTTTGGATAAGAACTTGAGTCGCCTTGGTGTAGCATTTGAGTTGTAGGATAGAGGAAAGTTAGTGAATGCATGTACTGCAATGTAATTGTATAATGCTTTTCTTTCACATGTATTTACAGCCCCACTGTTAAGCAGAGCATCAGAAAATGGTCAAAATCTCTTTGCTGTAGCATTTTTAAAGCAGGACAGAGGAAGGTGGGACATTCAATGTATTTTAATTTAGTGGCAAATAACACGCCAACATCTCAAATCTCAATTTTGTTATCTTCCTTTTGTCAATGACAATTTCCAGCCTAAAAATACAGACTAGCTAGCTAGGAACAGAACCTAGAATCTTCTCATCCATGGTCAGACGCTTTATCCATTGCTCCACTAGCCCCTTTAAAACCCAGTGTTAATTAAAATTCCTTCATGTCCTACTTAGAACCTAGCCTTAAATTTTGTTGAGCGATCATGGTTTTCTAAAAGACTTTCAAGCATATCCAAATGTCACATTTGAGATATTATGGAACGAGTCTTTTTGAATGTATGGCTACTTGGAAATGTGAACAATTACCATATATTGATAGCTCAGTTGGTGGAGCGAACACCTTTTACGGGTGAGCATGAAAGCCTTCAATTGCAGTGTGAAAGTGTTGGTAGGGTACCAAAACTATTCAGGTCTGATCTCTTGAAGCTCGTTGGTCTAGGGGTATGATTCTCGCTTTGGGTGCGAGAGGTCCCGGGTTCAATTCCCGGACGAGCCCACACGTGTACTGTGTAGCAGTTGCTGAAGAGAGTTGATAATTTTCTGTTGAGTACTCTAGAAGACAGCGGTCTGTTTTGTAGGTAACTCATTTGAAACAGTTGTCGATGAGATGGCAAAGGGCCTCACTGCGTATAACGTCGTATGTGAACATTTCCAAGGAATGATTGTGTTTTCTGAAAACATTTCTTATTAGTAGAGGAGTTTGTGCAAATGGGCCTCATTGTAAAAAGGCACCAGACCAAAATGACTTCTGCGGGTTCCTTGTCAGATTAGCGTTGCATGGCGCACAGTTTTTGAAAAATAGTCTAGCTTTACTGAAGGACCAATGTGTCCACAGAGACAGCAACTACTCCATAAGATACACTGGCACCAAAGACTAGCAGAGGATGGTTACGATCCATCGACCTCTGGGTTATGGGCCCAGCACGCTTCTGCTGCGCCACTCTGCTTCAGCAGAAATGTCAGATGGCAGTTAAACACTCAACCCTAGCTAAGGAAGCCAGTGCCAGTCTTGTTCAAACGTTTGCCCCAAATATCGAAAGGAAGATCAGAAATAACTCCAAAGAAAATGAAACAGATATTCCAAAGTGAGCACCGAGCCAACAATATCAGAAGCACAGTTGGTATTAGCATGCATCCGAAACAGTCTCATCTTTCAGCAGTTGGGTTTGTTACATTTTCAATTAAACATTTTTTTTATGATGTTTCAGAGAAATTGTTGATTCTCAAAATGCAGCAGAAAGAACCTTCGATAGCTCAGTTGGTAGAGCGGAGGACTGTAGGTTCCTAAGTAGACATCCTTAGGTCGCTGGTTCAAATCCGGCTCGAAGGAGAATTTTCCAGTTGACTCAAAGGCAGACTGACCTTTTAAAGCCTAGACAGTCATGTCCAATGACTCGACTAATGTAGGCTGTATCAAATCAGCTTGTATAAATAACAATCTTCTGGCCTTGCACTATTATGGAATGTCAGGTGTTAATTGTCACCATAGTATTGGTGTCTTATATAACGGGACATACTGTATCAACGGTTAGTGTGTTTGATCACATGGAAAAAGATTAAGAGTAAGTTTGTTGTTCCGACAAGGAATGACCCAGCTTGAGCCCATTCAAGGCAAAAGGATTGATAGTTGTATCAATCCATCGGTATAAAACTACCTTCAGAACAGTGGGGGTGTAGCTCAGTGGTAGAGCATTTGACTGCAGATCAAGAGGTCTCTGGTTCAAATCCGGATACCTCCTCTCTGGTGCTGAAAGAGGAAGTTCTGTCTTGAATAAAAACCTGAAACACTCAAGAGTGTTCTCTTTCTACAGTTATGTTTGTACATCTTTAATTTTAATTTTTTGCATTATCTATGCCAGTGTGTTTGAATCAAATAGTGCTTTTGTGTGCCTCCGTTAGCTCACTTGGTAGAGGAGTGTAGGTTCCTTTGGCTCGAAGGCGAATTTTAAATTTGAACAAAGACAGACTGAACTTGAAAAGTCTACACAGGCGTTCAACTAATGCAGCAGTCAGAAAGAGGAGCTACACTTATTTCTTGGGTTTGGCTTAAATTTTGACTTTTGACTCATATCAAAGGTTGGCGATAGTGAATAATGTGTGTCCTTTGCTCAGAAGTTTGAGGCTCGTTGGTCTAGGGGTATGATTCTCCCTTAAAGAGCGAGAGGGCCAGAGTCCGAATGGCGGACGAGCCCTGCATGGATATATTCAGATAAGTCATTATCACATGCTAGGCCTATTTTGGTAGAACTGAACACTTGAAAAAGCACTACTGACAAAATGTTTGGCTACCTGCCATATTCAGTTTAAAAACACACACCGACCGGTCAAAACCCAGCACATATTTAAAGGTAACGGTTGCTCTTAGGAATTAAAAAAAACTCTTAGAGCTTGAAAGCTTTGGACTATCAGTTTCTGGTTAAAACAATTGTACTGCAAATAAACGAGACAGCATTGCCTTTGAGGAATTGATCACTAATGCCTTGACCCGGATTCGAACCGGGGTTGCTGCAGCCACAACGCAGAGTACTAACCTCTATACGATCACGGCTGTGGATTTCCACAGTTTTGTTTTTAATGTGTGATCATTCTGTGGGAATGTATTTGTTTATTGGTTTATTTGGTAGTTGACAGTGCATGTTTATGAACACACCACACCGGAATGTAGCCATGGGCTAATTTGCATCCATTGTCCGACACTGAAACTAAATACAAAGGCCAGTCAGCAGAAAAACAAGATGCAGCAAATTATAAAAATGCAAAGAGTTCAATTCCATGTTTCAGAAGAGGCCAAACTTTGGATAAGAACTTGAGTCGCCTTGGTGTAGCATTTGAGTTGTAGGATAGAGGAAAGTTAGTGAATGCATGTACTGCAATGTAATTGTATAATGCTTTTCTTTCACATGTATTTACAGCCCCACTGTTAAGCAGAGCATCAGAAAATGGTCAAAATCTCTTTGCTGTAGCATTTTTAAAGCAGGACAGAGGAAGGTGGGACATTCAATGTATTTTAATTTAGTGGCAAATAACACGCCAACATCTCAAATCTCAATTTTGTTATCTTCCTTTTGTCAATGACAATTTCCAGCCTAAAAATACAGACTAGCTAGCTAGGAACAGAACCTAGAATCTTCTCATCCATGGTCAGACGCTTTATCCATTGCTCCACTAGCCCCTTTAAAACCCAGTGTTAATTAAAATTCCTTCATGTCCTACTTAGAACCTAGCCTTAAATTTTGTTGAGCGATCATGGTTTTCTAAAAGACTTTCAAGCATATCCAAATGTCACATTTGAGATATTATGGAACGAGTCTTTTTAAATGTATGGCTACTTGGAAATGTGAACAATTACCATATATTGATAGCTCAGTTGGTGGAGCGAACACCTTTTACGGGTGAGCATGAAAGCCTTCAATTGCAGTGTGAAAGTGTTGGTAGGGTACCAAAACTATTCAGGTCTGATCTCTTGAAGCTCGTTGGTCTAGGGGTATGATTCTCGCTTTGGGTGCGAGAGGTCCCGGGTTCAATTCCCGGACGAGCCCACACGTGTACTGTGTAGCAGTTGCTGAAGAGAGTTGATAATTTTCTGTTGAGTACTCTAGAAGACAGCGGTCTGTTTTGTAGGTAACTCATTTGAAACAGTTGTCGATGAGATGGCAAAGGGCCTCACTGCGTATAACGTCGTATGTGAACATTTCCAAGGAATGATTGTGTTTTCTGAAAACATTTCTTATTAGTAGAGGAGTTTGTGCAAATGGGCCTCATTGTAAAAAGGCACCAGACCAAAATGACTTCTGCGGGTTCCTTGTCAGATTAGCGTTGCATGGCGCACAGTTTTTGAAAAATAGTCTAGCTTTACTGAAGGACCAATGTGTCCACAGAGACAGCAACTACTCCATAAGATACACTGGCACCAAAGACTAGCAGAGGATGGTTACGATCCATCGACCTCTGGGTTATGGGCCCAGCACGCTTCTGCTGCGCCACTCTGCTTCAGCAGAAATGTCAGATGGCAGTTAAACACTCAACCCTAGCTAAGGAAGCCAGTGCCAGTCTTGTTCAAACGTTTGCCCCAAATATCGAAAGGAAGATCAGAAATAACTCCAAAGGAAATGAAACAGATATTCCAAAGTGAGCACCGAGCCAACAATATCAGAAGCACAGTTGGTATTAGCATGCATCCGAAACAGTCTCATCTTTCAGCAGTTGGGTTTGTTACATTTTCAATTAAACATTTTTTTTATGATGTTTCAGAGAAATTGTTGATTCTCAAAATGCAGCAGAAAGAACCTTCGATAGCTCAGTTGGTAGAGCGGAGGACTGTAGGTTCCTAAGTAGACATCCTTAGGTCGCTGGTTCAAATCCGGCTCGAAGGAGAATTTTCCAGTTGACTCAAAGGCAGACTGACCTTTTAAAGCCTAGACAGTCATGTCCAATGACTCGACTAATGTAGGCTGTATCAAATCAGCTTGTATAAATAACAATCTTCTGGCCTTGCACTATTATGGAATGTCAGGTGTTAATTGTCACCATAGTATTGGTGTCTTATATAACGGGACATACTGTATCAACGGTTAGTGTGTTTGATCACATGGAAAAAGATTAAGAGTAAGTTTGTTGTTCCGACAAGGAATGACCCAGCTTGAGCCCATTCAAGGCAAAAGGATTGATAGTTGTATCAATCCATCGGTATAAAACTACCTTCAGAACAGTGGGGGTGTAGCTCAGTGGTAGAGCATTTGACTGCAGATCAAGAGGTCTCTGGTTCAAATCCGGATACCCCCTCTCTGGTGCTGAAAGAGGAAGTTCTGTCTTGAATAAAAACCTGAAACACTCAAGAGTGTTCTCTTTCTACAGTTATGTTTGTACATCTTTAATTTTAATTTTTTGCATTATCTATGCCAGTGTGTTTGAATCAAATAGTGCTTTTGTGTGCCTCCGTTAGCTCACTTGGTAGAGGAGTGTAGGTTCCTTTGGCTCGAAGGCGAATTTTAAATTTGAACAAAGACAGACTGAACTTGAAAAGTCTACACAGGCGTTCAACTAATGCAGCAGTCAGAAAGAGGAGCTACACTTATTTCTTGGGTTTGGCTTAAATTTTGACTTTTGACTCATATCAAAGGTTGGCGATAGTGAATAATGTGTGTCCTTTGCTCAGAAGTTTGAGGCTCGTTGGTCTAGGGGTATGATTCTCCCTTAAAGAGCGAGAGGGCCTGAGTCCGAATGGCGGACGAGCCCTGCATGGATATATTCAGATAAGTCATTATCACATGCTAGGCCTATTTTGGTAGAACTGAACACTTGAAAAAGCACTACTGACAAAATGTTTGGCTACCTGCCATATTCAGTTTAAAAACACACACCGACCGGTCAAAACCCAGCACATATTTAAAGGTAACGGTTGCTCTTAGGAATTAAAAAAAACTCTTAGAGCTTGAAAGCTTTGGACTATCAGTTTCTGGTTGAAACAATTGTACTGCAAATAAACAAGACAGCATTGCCTTTGAGGAATTGATCACTAATGCCTTGACCCGGATTCGAACCGGGGTTACTGCGGCCACAACGCAGAGTACTAACCTCTATACGATCACGGCTGTGGATTTCCACAGTTTTGTTTTTAATGTGTGATCATTCTGTGGGAATGTATTTGTTTATTGGTTTATTTGGTAGTTGACAGTGCATGTTTATGAACACACCACACCGGAATGTAGCCATGGGCTAATTTGCATCCATTGTCCGACACTGAAACTAAATAAAAAGGCCAGTCGGCAGAAAAACAAGATGCAGCAAATTATAAAAATGCAAAGAGTTCAATTCCATGTTTCAGAAGAGGCCAAACTTTGGATAAGAACTTGAGTCGCCTTGGTGTAGCATTTGAGTTGTAGGATAGAGGAAAGTTAGTGAATGCATGTACTGCAATGTAATTGTATAATGCTTTTCTTTCACATGTATTTACAGCCCCACTGTTAAGCAGAGCATCAGAAAATGGTCAAAATCTCTTTGCTGTAGCATTTTTAAAGCAGGACAGAGGAAGATGGGACATTCAATGTATTTTAATTTAGTGGCAAATAACACGCCAACATCTCAAATCTCAATTTTGTTATCTTCCTTTTGTCAATGACAATTTCCAGCCTAAAAATACAGACTAGCTAGCTAGGAACAGAACCTAGAATCTTCTCATCCATGGTCAGACGCTTTATCCATTGCTCCACTAGCCCCTTTAAAACCCAGTGTTAATTAAAATTCCTTCATGTCCTACTTAGAACCTAGCCTTAAATTTTGTTGAGCGATCATGGTTTTCTAAAAGACTTTCAAGCATATCCAAATGTCACATTTGAGATATTATGGAACGAGTCTTTTTGAATGTATGGCTACTTGGAAATGTGAACAATTACCATATATTGATAGCTCAGTTGGTGGAGCGAACACCTTTTACGGGTGAGCATGAAAGCCTTCAATTGCAGTGTGAAAGTGTTGGTAGGGTACCAAAACTATTCAGGTCTGATCTCTTGAAGCTCGTTGGTCTAGGGGTATGATTCTCGCTTTGGGTGCGAGAGGTCCCGGGTTCAATTCCCGGACGAGCCCACACGTGTACTGTGTAGCAGTTGCTGAAGAGAGTTGATAATTTTCTGTTGAGTACTCTAGAAGACAGCGGTCTGTTTTGTAGGTAACTCATTTTAAACAGTTGTCGATGAGATGGCAAAGGGCCTCACTGCGTATAACGTCGTATGTGAACATTTCCAAGGAATGATTGTGTTTTCTGAAAACATTTCTTATTAGTAGAGGAGTTTGTGCAAATGGGCCTCATTGTAAAAAGGCACCAGACCAAAATGACTTCTGCGGGTTCCTTGTCAGATTAGCGTTGCATGGCGCACAGTTTTTGAAAAATAGTCTAGCTTTACTGAAGGACCAATGTGTCCACAGAGACAGCAACTACTCCATAAGATACACTGGCACCAAAGACTAGCAGAGGATGGTTACGATCCATCGACCTCTGGGTTATGGGCCCAGCACGCTTCTGCTGCGCCACTCTGCTTCAGCAGAAATGTCAGATGGCAGTTAAACACTCAACCCTAGCTAAGGAAGCCAGTGCCAGTCTTGTTCAAACGTTTGCCCCAAATATCGAAAGGAAGATCAGAAATAACTCCAAAGAAAATGAAACAGATATTCCAAAGTGAGCACCGAGCCAACAATATCAGAAGCACAGTTGGTATTAGCATGCATCCGAAACAGTCTCATCTTTCAGCAGTTGGGTTTGTTACATTTTCAATTAAACATTTTTTTTATGATGTTTCAGAGAAATTGTTGATTCTCAAAATGCAGCAGAAAGAACCTTCGATAGCTCAGTTGGTAGAGCGGAGGACTATAGGTTCCTAAGTAGACATCCTTAGGTCGCTGGTTCAAATCCGGCTCGAAGGAGAATTTTCCAGTTGACTCAAAGGCAGACTGACCTTTTAAAGCCTAGACAGTCATGTCCAATGACTCGACTAATGTAGGCTGTATCAAATCAGCTTGTATAAATAACAATCTTCTGGCCTTGCACTATTATGGAATCTCAGGTGTTAATTGTCACCATAGTATTGGTGTCTTATATAACGGGACATACTGTATCAACGGTTAGTGTGTTTGATCACATGGAAAAAGATTAAGAGTAAGTTTGTTGTTCCGACAAGGAATGACCCAGCTTGAGCCCATTCAAGGCAAAAGGATTGATAGTTGTATCAATCCATCGGTATAAAACTACCTTCAGAACAGTGGGGGTGTAGCTCAGTGGTAGAGCATTTGACTGCAGATCAAGAGGTCTCTGGTTCAAATCCGGATACCCCCTCTCTGGTGCTGAAAGAGGAAGTTCTGTCTTGAATAAAAACCTGAAACACTCAAGAGTGTTCTCTTTCTACAGTTATGTTTGTACATCTTTAATTTTAATTTTTTGCATTATCTATGCCAGTGTGTTTGAATCAAATAGTGCTTTTGTGTGCCTCCGTTAGCTCACTTGGTAGAGGAGTGTAGGTTCCTTTGGCTCGAAGGCGAATTTTAAATTTGAACAAAGACAGACTGAACTTGAAAAGTCTACACAGGCGTTCAACTAATGCAGCAGTCAGAAAGAGGAGCTACACTTATTTCTTGGGTTTGGCTTAAATTTTGACTTTTGACTCATATCAAAGGTTGGCGATAGTGAATAATGTGTGTCCTTTGCTCAGAAGTTTGAGGCTCGTTGGTCTAGGGGTATGATTCTCCCTTAAAGAGCGAGAGGGCCAGAGTCCGAATGGCGGACGAGCCCTGCATGGATATATTCAGATAAGTCATTATCACATGCTAGGCCTATTTTGGTAGAACTGAACACTTGAAAAAGCACTACTGACAAAATGTTTGGCTACCTGCCATATTCAGTTTAAAAACACACACCGACCGGTCAAAACCCAGCACATATTTAAAGGTAACGGTTGCTCTTAGGAATTAAAAAAAACTCTTAGAGCTTGAAAGCTTTGGACTATCAGTTTCTGGTTAAAACAATTGTACTGCAAATAAACGAGACAGCATTGCCTTTGAGGAATTGATCACTAATGCCTTGACCCGGATTCGAACCGGGGTTGCTGCAGCCACAACGCAGAGTACTAACCTCTATACGATCACGGCTGTGGATTTCCACAGTTTTGTTTTTAATGTGTGATCATTCTGTGGGAATGTATTTGTTTATTGGTTTATTTGGTAGTTGACAGTGCATGTTTATGAACACACCACACCGGAATGTAGCCATGGGCTAATTTGCATCCATTGTCCGACACTGAAACTAAATACAAAGGCCAGTCAGCAGAAAAACAAGATGCAGCAAATTATAAAAATGCAAAGAGTTCAATTCCATGTTTCAGAAGAGGCCAAACTTTGGATAAGAACTTGAGTCGCCTTGGTGTAGCATTTGAGTTGTAGGATAGAGGAAAGTTAGTGAATGCATGTACTGCAATGTAATTGTATAATGCTTTTCTTTCACATGTATTTACAGCCCCACTGTTAAGCAGAGCATCAGAAAATGGTCAAAATCTCTTTGCTGTAGCATTTTTAAAGCAGGACAGAGGAAGGTGGGACATTCAATGTATTTTAATTTAGTGGCAAATAACACGCCAACATCTCAAATCTCAATTTTGTTATCTTCCTTTTGTCAATGACAATTTCCAGCCTAAAAATACAGACTAGCTAGCTAGGAACAGAACCTAGAATCTTCTCATCCATGGTCAGACGCTTTATCCATTGCTCCACTAGCCCCTTTAAAACCCAGTGTTAATTAAAATTCCTTCATGTCCTACTTAGAACCTAGCCTTAAATTTTGTTGAGCGATCATGGTTTTCTAAAAGACTTTCAAGCATATCCAAATGTCACATTTGAGATATTATGGAACGAGTCTTTTTGAATGTATGGCTACTTGGAAATGTGAACAATTACCATATATTGATAGCTCAGTTGGTGGAGCGAACACCTTTTACGGGTGAGCATGAAAGCCTTCAATTGCAGTGTGAAAGTGTTGGTAGGGTACCAAAACTATTCAGGTCTGATCTCTTGAAGCTCGTTGGTCTAGGGGTATGATTCTCGCTTTGGGTGCGAGAGGTCCCGGGTTCAATTCCCGGACGAGCCCACACGTGTACTGTGTAGCAGTTGCTGAAGAGAGTTGATAATTTTCTGTTGAGTACTCTAGAAGACAGCGGTCTGTTTTGTAGGTAACTCATTTGAAACAGTTGTCGATGAGATGGCAAAGGGCCTCACTGCGTATAACGTCGTATGTGAACATTTCCAAGGAATGATTGTGTTTTCTGAAAACATTTCTTATTAGTAGAGGAGTTTGTGCAAATGGGCCTCATTGTAAAAAGGCACCAGACCAAAATGACTTCTGCGGGTTCCTTGTCAGATTAGCGTTGCATGGCGCACAGTTTTTGAAAAATAGTCTAGCTTTACTGAAGGACCAATGTGTCCACAGAGACAGCAACTACTCCATAAGATACACTGGCACCAAAGACTAGCAGAGGATGGTTACGATCCATCGACCTCTGGGTTATGGGCCCAGCACGCTTCTGCTGCGCCACTCTGCTTCAGCAGAAATGTCAGATGGCAGTTAAACACTCAACCCTAGCTAAGGAAGCCAGTGCCAGTCTTGTTCAAACGTTTGCCCCAAATATCGAAAGGAAGATCAGAAATAACTCCAAAGAAAATGAAACAGATATTCCAAAGTGAGCACCGAGCCAACAATATCAGAAGCACAGTTGGTATTAGCATGCATCCGAAACAGTCTCATCTTTCAGCAGTTGGGTTTGTTACATTTTCAATTAAACATTTTTTTTATGATGTTTCAGAGAAATTGTTGATTCTCAAAATGCAGCAGAAAGAACCTTCGATAGCTCAGTTGGTAGAGCGGAGGACTGTAGGTTCCTAAGTAGACATCCTTAGGTCGCTGGTTCAAATCCGGCTCGAAGGAGAATTTTCCAGTTGACTCAAAGGCAGACTGACCTTTTAAAGCCTAGACAGTCATGTCCAATGACTCGACTAATGTAGGCTGTATCAAATCAGCTTGTATAAATAACAATCTTCTGGCCTTGCACTATTATGGAATGTCAGGTGTTAATTGTCACCATAGTATTGGTGTCTTATATAACGGGACATACTGTATCAACGGTTAGTGTGTTTGATCACATGGAAAAAGATTAAGAGTAAGTTTGTTGTTCCGACAAGGAATGACCCAGCTTGAGCCCATTCAAGGCAAAAGGATTGATAGTTGTATCAATCCATCGGTATAAAACTACCTTCAGAACAGTGGGGGTGTAGCTCAGTGGTAGAGCATTTGACTGCAGATCAAGAGGTCTCTGGTTCAAATCCGGATACCCCCTCTCTGGTGCTGAAAGAGGAAGTTCTGTCTTGAATAAAAACCTGAAACACTCAAGAGTGTTCTCTTTCTACAGTTATGTTTGTACATCTTTAATTTTAATTTTTTGCATTATCTATGCCAGTGTGTTTGAATCAAATAGTGCTTTTGTGTGCCTCCGTTAGCTCACTTGGTAGAGGAGTGTAGGTTCCTTTGGCTCGAAGGCGAATTTTAAATTTGAACAAAGACAGACTGAACTTGAAAAGTCTACACAGGCGTTCAACTAATGCAGCAGTCAGAAAGAGGAGCTACACTTATTTCTTGGGTTTGGCTTAAATTTTGACTTTCACTCATATCAAAGGTTGGCGATAGTGAATAATGTGTGTCCTTTGCTCAGAAGTTTGAGGCTTGTTGGTCTAGGGGTATGATTCTCCCTTAAAGAGCGAGAGGGCCTGAGTCCGAATGGCGGACGAGCCCTGCATGGATATATTCAGATAAGTCATTATCACATGCTAGGCCTATTTTGGTAGAACTGAACACTTGAAAAAGCACTACTGACAAAATGTTTGGCTACCTGCCATATTCAGTTTAAAAACACACACCGACCGGTCAAAACCCAGCACATATTTAAAGGTAACGGTTGCTCTTAGGAATTAAAAAAAACTCTTAGAGCTTGAAAGCTTTGGACTATCAGTTTCTGGTTGAAACAATTGTACTGCAAATAAACAAGACAGCATTGCCTTTGAGGAATTGATCACTAATGCCTTGACCCGGATTCGAACCGGGGTTACTGCGGCCACAACGCAGAGTACTAACCTCTATACGATCACGGCTGTGGATTTCCACAGTTTTGTTTTTAATGTGTGATCATTCTGTGGGAATGTATTTGTTTATTGGTTTATTTGGTAGTTGACAGTGCATGTTTATGAACACACCACACCGGAATGTAGCCATGGGCTAATTTGCATCCATTGTCCGACACTGAAACTAAATAAAAAGGCCAGTCGGCAGAAAAACAAGATGCAGCAAATTATAAAAATGCAAAGAGTTCAATTCCATGTTTCAGAAGAGGCCAAACTTTGGATAAGAACTTGAGTCGCCTTGGTGTAGCATTTGAGTTGTAGGATAGAGGAAAGTTAGTGAATGCATGTACTGCAATGTAATTGTATAATGCTTTTCTTTCACATGTATTTACAGCCCCACTGTTAAGCAGAGCATCAGAAAATGGTCAAAATCTCTTTGCTGTAGCATTTTTAAAGCAGGACAGAGGAAGATGGGACATTCAATGTATTTTAATTTAGTGGCAAATAACACGCCAACATCTCAAATCTCAATTTTGTTATCTTCCTTTTGTCAATGACAATTTCCAGCCTAAAAATACAGACTAGCTAGCTAGGAACAGAACCTAGAATCTTCTCATCCATGGTCAGACGCTTTATCCATTGCTCCACTAGCCCCTTTAAAACCCAGTGTTAATTAAAATTCCTTCATGTCCTACTTAGAACCAACCCTTAAATTTTGTTGAGCGATCATGGTTTTCTAAAAGACTTTCAAGCATATCCAAATGTCACATTTGAGATATTATGGAACGAGTCTTTTTGAATGTATGGCTACTTGGAAATGTGAACAATTGCCATATATTGATAGCTCAGTTGGTGGAGCGAACACCTTTTACGGGTGAGCATGAAAGCCTTCAATTGCAGTGTGAAAGTGTTGGTAGGGTACCAAAACTATTCAGGTATGGTCCCTTGAGGCTCGTTGGTCTAGGGGTATGATTCTCGCTTCGGGTGCGAGAGGTCCCGGGTTCAATTCCCGGACGAGCCCACATGAGTACTGTGTAGCAGTTGCTGAAGAGAGTTGATAATTTTCTGTTGAGTACTCTAGAAGACAGCGGTCTGTTTTGTAGGTAACTCATTTTAAACAGTTGTCGATGAGATGGCAAAGGGCCTCACTGCGTATAACGTCGTATGTGAGCATTTCCAAGGAATGATTGTGTTTTCTGAAAACATTTCTTATTAGTAGAGGAGTTTGTGCAAATGGGCCTCATTGTAAAAAGGCACCAGACCAAAATGACTTCTCCAAAATCTTCCTTGTGAGATTAGCGTTGCATGGCGCACAGTTTTTGAAAAATAGTCTAGCTTTTCTGAAGGACCAATGTGTCCACAGAGACAGCAACTACTCCATATGATACACTGGCACCAAAGACTAGCAGAGGATGGTTTCGATCCATCGACCTCTGGGTTATGGGCCCAGCACGCTTCCGCTGCGCCACTCTGCTTCAGCAGAAATGTCAGATGGCAGTTGAACACTCAACCCTAGCTAAGGAAGCCAGTGCCAGTCTTGTTCAAACGTTTGCCCCAAATATCGAAAGGAAGATCAGAAATAACTCCAAAGAAAATGAAACAGATATTCCAAAGTGAGCACCGAGCCAACAATATCAGAAGCACAGTTGGTATTAGCATGCATCCGAAACAGTCTCCTCTTTCAGCAGTTGGGTTTGTTACATTTTCAATTAAACATTTTTTTTATGATGTTTCAGAGAAATTGTTGATTCTCAAAATGCAGCAGAAAGAACCTTTGATAGCTCAGTTGGTAGAGCGGAGGACTGTAGGTTCCTAAGTAGACATCCTTAGGTCGCTGGTTCAAATCCGGCTCGAAGGAGAATTTTCCAGTTGACTCAAAGGCAGACTGACCTTTTAAAGCCTAGACAGTCATGTCCAATGACTCAACTAATGTTGGCTGTATCAAATCAGCTTGTATAAATAACAATCTTCTGGCCTTGCACTATTATGGAATGTCAGGTGTTAATTGTCACCATAGTATTGGTGTCTTATATAACGGGACATACTGTATCAACGGTTAGTGTGTTTGATCACATGGAAAAAGATTAAGAGTAAGTTTGTTGTTCCGACAAGGAATGACCCAGCTTGAGCCCATTCAAGGCAAAAGGATTGATAGTTGTATCAATCCATCGGTATAAAACTACCTTCTGAACAGTGGGGGTGTAGCTCAGTGGTAGAGCATTTGACTCCAGATCAAGAGGTCTCTGGTTCAAATCCAGATACCCCCTCTCTGGTGCTGAAAGAGGAAGTTCAGTCTTGAATAAAAACCTGAAACACTCAAGAGTGTTCTCTTTCTACAGTTATGTTTGTACATCTTTAATTTTAATTTTTTGCATTATCTATGCCAGTGTGTTTGAATCAAATAGTGCTTTTGTGTGCCTCCGTTAGCTCACTTGGTAGAGGAGTGTAGGTTCCTTTGGCTCGAAGGCGAATTGTAAATTTGAACAAAGACAGACTGAACTTGAAAAGTCTACACAGGCGTTCAACTAATGCAGCAGTCAGAAAGAGGAGCTACACTTATTTCTTGGGTTTGGCTTAAATTTTGACTTTTGACTCATATCAAAGGTTGGCGATAGTGAATAATGTGTGTCCTTTGCTCAGAAGTTTGAGGCTCGTTGGTCTAGGGGTATGATTCTCCCTTAAAGAGCGAGAGGGCCTGAGTCCGAATGGCGGACGAGCCCTGCATGGATATATTCAGATAAGTCATTATCACATGCTAGGCCTATTTTGGTAGAACTGAACAATTGAAAAAGCACTACTGACAAAATGTTTGGCTACCTGCCATATTCAGTTTAAAAACACACACCGACCGGTCAAAACCCAGCACATATTTAAAGGTAACGGTTGCTCTTAGGAATTAAAAAAAACTCTTAGAGGTTGAAAGCTTTGGACTATCAGTTTCTGGTTGAAACAATTATACTGCAAATAAACAAGACAGCATTGCCTTTGAGCAATTGATCACTAATGCCGTGACCCGGATTCGAACCGGGGTTGCTGCGGCCACAACGCAGAGTACTAACCTCTATACGATCACGGCTGAAACAGTTGTCGATGAGATGGCAAAGGGCCTCACTGCGTATAACGTCGTATGTGAACATTTCCAAGTAATGATTGTGTTTTCTGAAAAAAATTCTTATTAGTAGAGGAGTTTGTGCAAATGGGCCTCATTGTAAAAAGGCACCAGACCAAAATGACTTCTCCAAAATCTTCCTTGTGAGATTAGCGTTGCATGGCGCACACTTTTTGAAAAATAGTCTAGCTTTACTGAAGGACCAATGTGTCCACAGAGACAGCAACTACTCCATAAGATACACTGGCACCAAAGACTAGCAGAGGATGGTTACGATCCATCGACCTCTGGGTTATGGGCCCAGCACGCTTCTGCTGCGCCACTCTGCTTCAGCAGAAATGTCAGATGGCAGTTAAACACTCAACCCTAGCTAAGGAAGCCAGTGCCAGTCATGTTCAAACGTTTGCCCCAAATATCGAAAGGAAGATCAGAAATAACTCCAAAGAAAATGAAACAGATATTCCAAAGTGAGCACCGAGCCAACAATATCAGAAGCACAGTTGGTATTAGCATGCATCCGAAACAGTCTCATCTTTCAGCAGTTGGGTTTGTTACATTTTCAATTAAACATTTTTTTTATGATGTTTCAGAGAAATTGTTGATTCTCAAAATGCAGCAGAAAGAACCTTCGATAGCTCAGTTGGTAGAGCGGAGGACTGTAGGTTCCTAAGTAGACATCCTTAGGTCGCTGGTTCAAATCCGGCTCGAAGGAGAATTTTCCAGTTGACTCAAAGGCAGACTGACCTTTTAAAGCCTAGACAGTCATGTCCAATGACTCGACTAATGTAGGCTGTATCAAATCAGCTTGTATAAATAACAATCTTCTGGCCTTGCACTATTATGGAATGTCAGGTGTTAATTGTCACCATAGTATTGGTGTCTTATATAACGGGACATACTGTATCAACGGTTAGTGTGTTTGATCACATGGAAAAAGATTAAGAGTAAGTTTGTTGTTCCGACAAGGAATGACCCAGCTTGAGCCCATTCAAGGCAAAAGGATTGATAGTTGTATCAATCCATCGGTATAAAACTACCTTCAGAACAGTGGGGGTGTAGCTCAGTGGTAGAGCATTTGACTGCAGATCAAGAGGTCTCTGGTTCAAATCCGGATACCCCCTCTCTGGTGCTGAAAGAGGAAGTTCTGTCTTGAATAAAAACCTGAAACACTCAAGAGTGTTCTCTTTCTACAGTTATGTTTGTACATCTTTAATTTTAATTTTTTGCATTATCTATGCCAGTGTGTTTGAATCAAATAGTGCTTTTGTGTGCCTCCGTTAGCTCACTTGGTAGAGGAGTGTAGGTTCCTTTGGCTCGAAGGCGAATTTTAAATTTGAACAAAGACAGACTGAACTTGAAAAGTCTACACAGGCGTTCAACTAATGCAGCAGTCAGAAAGAGGAGCTACACTTATTTCTTGGGTTTGGCTTAAATTTTGACTTTTGACTCATATCAAAGGTTGGCGATAGTGAATAATGTGTGTCCTTTGCTCAGAAGTTTGAGGCTCGTTGGTCTAGGGGTATGATTCTCCCTTAAAGAGCGAGAGGGCCAGAGTCCGAATGGCGGACGAGCCCTGCATGGATATATTCAGATAAGTCATTATCACATGCTAGGCCTATTTTGGTAGAACTGAACACTTGAAAAAGCACTACTGACAAAATGTTTGGCTACCTGCCATATTCAGTTTAAAAACACACACCGACCGGTCAAAACCCAGCACATATTTAAAGGTAACGGTTGCTCTTAGGAATTAAAAAAAACTCTTAGAGCTTGAAAGCTTTGGACTATCAGTTTATGGTTAAAACAATTGTACTGCAAATAAACGAGACAGCATTGCCTTTGAGGAATTGATCACTAATGCCTTGACCCGGATTCGAACCGGGGTTGCTGCGGCCACAATGCAGAGTACTAACCTCTATACGATCACGGCTGTGGATTTCCACAGTTTTGTTTTTAATGTGTGATCATTCTGTGGGAATGTATTTGTTTATTGGTTTATTTGGTAGTTGACAGTGCATGTTTATGAACACACCACACCGGAATGTAGCCATGGGCTAATTTGCATCCATTGTCCGACACTGAAACTAAATACAAAGGCCAGTCAGCAGAAAAACAAGATGCAGCAAATTATAAAAATGCAAAGAGTTCAATTCCATGTTTCAGAAGAGGCCAAACTTTGGATAAGAACTTGAGTCGCCTTGGTGTAGCATTTGAGTTGTAGGATAGAGGAAAGTTAGTGAATGCATGTACTGCAATGTAATTGTATAATGCTTTTCTTTCACATGTATTTACAGCCCCACTGTTAAGCAGAGCATCAGAAAATGGTCAAAATCTCTTTGCTGTAGCATTTTTAAAGCAGGACAGAGGAAGGTGGGACATTCAATGTATTTTAATTTAGTGGCAAATAACACGCTAACATCTCAAATCTCAATTTTGTTATCTTCCTTTTGTCAATGACAATTTCCAGCCTAAAAATACAGACTAGCTAGCTAGGAACAGAACCTAGAATCTTCTCATCCATGGTCAGACGCTTTATCCATTGCTCGACTAGCCCCTTTAAAACCCGGTGTTAATTAAAATTCCTTCATGTCCTACTTAGAACCTAGCCTTAAATTTTGTTGAGCGATCACGGTTTTCTATAAGACTTTCAAGCATATCCAAATGTCACATTTCAGATATTATGGAACGAGTCTTTTTGAATGTATGGCTACTTGGAAATGTGAACAATTGCCATATATTGATAGCTCAGTTGGTGCAGCGAACACCTTTTACGGGTGAGCATGAAAGCCTTCAATTGCAGTGTGAAAGAGTTGGTAGGGTACCAAAACTATTTAGGCATGGTCCCTTGAGGCTCGTTGGTCTAGGGGTATGATTCTTGCTTCGGGTGCGAGAGGTCCCGGGTTCAATTCCCGGACGAGCCCACACGTGAACTGTGTCGCAGTTGCTGAAGAGAGTTGATGATTTTCTGTTGAGTACTCTAGAAGACAGCGGTCTTTTTTGTAGGTAACTCATTTTAAACAGTTGTCGATGAGATGGCAAAGGGCCTCACTGCGTATAACGTCGTATGTGAGCATTTCCAAGTAATGATTGTGTTTTCTGAAAACATTTCTTATTAGTAGAGGAGTTTGTGCAAATGGGCCTCATTGTAAAAAGGCACCAGACCAAAATGACTTCTGCGGGTTCCTTGTCAGATTAGCGTTGCATGGCGCACAGTTTTTGAAAAATAGTCTAGCTTTACTGAAGGACCAATGTGTCCACAGAGACAGCAACTACTCCATAAGATACACTGGCACCAAAGACTAGCAGAGGATGGTTACGATCCATCGACCTCTGGGTTATGGGCCCAGCACGCTTCTGCTGCGCCACTCTGCTTCAGCAGAAATGTCAGATGGCAGTTAAACACTCAACCCTAGCTAAGGAAGCCAGTGCCAGTCTTGTTCAAACGTTTGCCCCAAATATCGAAAGGAAGATCAGAAATAACTCCAAAGAAAATGAAACAGATATTCCAAAGTGAGCACCGAGCCAACAATATCAGAAGCACAGTTGGTATTAGCATGCATCCGAAACAGTCTCCTCTTTCAGCAGTTGGGTTTGTTACATTTTCAATTAAACATTTTTTTTATGATGTTTCAGAGAAATTGTTGATTCTCAAAATGCAGCAGAAAGAACCTTCGATAGCTCAGTTGGTAGAGCGGAGGACTGTAGGTTCCTAAGTAGACATCCTTAGGTCGCTGGTTCAAATCCGGCTCGAAGGAGAATTTTCCAGTTGACTCAAAGGCAGACTGACCTTTTAAAGCCTAGACAGTCATGTCCAATGACTCGACTAATGTAGGCTGTATCAAATCAGCTTGTATAAATAACAATCTTCTGGCCTTGCACTATTATGGAATGTCAGGTGTTAATTGTCACCATAGTATTGGTGTCTTATATAACGGGACATACTGTATCAACGGTTAGTGTGTTTGATCACATGGAAAAAGATTAAGAGTAAGTTTGTTGTTCCGACAAGGAATGACCCAGCTTGAGCCCATTCAAGGCAAAAGGATTGATAGTTGTATCAATCCATCGGTATAAAACTACCTTCAGAACAGTGGGGGTGTAGCTCAGTGGTAGAGCATTTGACTGCAGATCAAGAGGTCTCTGGTTCAAATCCGGATACCCCCTCTCTGGTGCTGAAAGAGGAAGTTCTGTCTTGAATAAAAACCTGAAACACTCAAGAGTGTTCTCTTTCTACAGTTATGTTTGTACATCTTTAATTTTAATTTTTTGCATTATCTATGCCAGTGTGTTTGAATCAAATAGTGCTTTTGTGTGCCTCCGTTAGCTCACTTGGTAGAGGAGTGTAGGTTCCTTTGGCTCGAAGGCGAATTTTAAATTTGAACAAAGACAGACTGAACTTGAAAAGTCTACACAGGCGTTCAACTAATGCAGCAGTCAGAAAGAGGAGCTACACTTATTTCTTGGGTTTGGCTTAAATTTTGACTTTTGACTCATATCAAAGGTTGGCGATAGTGAATAATGTGTGTCCTTTGCTCAGAAGTTTGAGGCTCGTTGGTCTAGGGGTATGATTCTCCCTTAAAGAGCGAGAGGGCCTGAGTCCGAATGGCGGACGAGCCCTGCATGGATATATTCAGATAAGTCATTATCACATGCTAGGCCTATTTTGGTAGAACTGAACACTTGAAAAAGCACTACTGACAAAATGTTTGGCTACCTGCCATATTCAGTTTAAAAACACACACCGACCGGTCAAAACCCAGCACATATTTAAAGGTAACGGTTGCTCTTAGGAATTAAAAAAAACTCTTAGAGCTTGAAAGCTTTGGACTATCAGTTTATGGTTAAAACAATTGTACTGCAAATAAACGAGACAGCATTGCCTTTGAGGAATTGATCACTAATGCCTTGACCCGGATTCGAACCGGGGTTGCTGCAGCCACAACGCAGAGTACTAACCTCTATACGATCACGGCTGTGGATTTCCACAGTTTTGTTTTTAATGTGTGATCATTCTGTGGGAATGTATTTGTTTATTGGTTTATTTGGTAGTTGACAGTGCATGTTTATGAACACACCACACCGGAATGTAGCCATGGGCTAATTTGCATCCATTGTCCGACACTGAAACTAAATACAAAGGCCAGTCAGCAGAAAAACAAGATGCAGCAAATTATAAAAATGCAAAGAGTTCAATTCCATGTTTCAGAAGAGGCCAAACTTTGGATAAGAACTTGAGTCGCCTTGGTGTAGCATTTGAGTTGTAGGATAGAGGAAAGTTAGTGAATGCATGTACTGCAATGTAATTGTATAATGCTTTTCTTTCACATGTATTTACAGCCCCACTGTTAAGCAGAGCATCAGAAAATGGTCAAAATCTCTTTGCTGTAGCATTTTTAAAGCAGGACAGAGGAAGGTGGGACATTCAATGTATTTTAATTTAGTGGCAAATAACACGCCAACATCTCAAATCTCAATTTTGTTATCTTCCTTTTGTCAATGACAATTTCCAGCCTAAAAATACAGACTAGCTAGCTAGGAACAGAACCTAGAATCTTCTCATCCATGGTCAGACGCTTTATCCATTGCTCCACTAGCCCCTTTAAAACCCAGTGTTAATTAAAATTCCTTCATGTCCTACTTAGAACCTAGCCTTAAATTTTGTTGAGCGATCATGGTTTTCTAAAAGACTTTCAAGCATATCCAAATGTCACATTTGAGATATTATGGAACGAGTCTTTTTGAATGTATGGCTACTTGGAAATGTGAACAATTACCATATATTGATAGCTCAGTTGGTGGAGCGAACACCTTTTACGGGTGAGCATGAAAGCCTTCAATTGCAGTGTGAAAGTGTTGGTAGGGTACCAAAACTATTCAGGTCTGATCTCTTGAAGCTCGTTGGTCTAGGGGTATGATTCTCGCTTTGGGTGCGAGAGGTCCCGGGTTCAATTCCCGGACGAGCCCACACGTGTACTGTGTAGCAGTTGCTGAAGAGAGTTGATAATTTTCTGTTGAGTACTCTAGAAGACAGCGGTCTGTTTTGTAGGTAACTCATTTGAAACAGTTGTCGATGAGATGGCAAAGGGCCTCACTGCGTATAACGTCGTATGTGAACATTTCCAAGGAATGATTGTGTTTTCTGAAAACATTTCTTATTAGTAGAGGAGTTTGTGCAAATGGGCCTCATTGTAAAAAGGCACCAGACCAAAATGACTTCTGCGGGTTCCTTGTCAGATTAGCGTTGCATGGCGCACACTTTTTGAAAAATAGTCTAGCTTTACTGAAGGACCAATGTGTCCACAGAGACAGCAACTACTCCATAAGATACACTGGCACCAAAGACTAGCAGAGGATGGTTACGATCCATCGACCTCTGGGTTATGGGCCCAGCACGCTTCTGCTGCGCCACTCTGCTTCAGCAGAAATGTCAGATGGCAGTTAAACACTCAACCCTAGCTAAGGAAGCCAGTGCCAGTCTTGTTCAAACGTTTGCCCCAAATATCGAAAGGAAGATCAGAAATAACTCCAAAGAAAATGAAACAGATATTCCAAAGTGAGCACCGAGCCAACAATATCAGAAGCACAGTTGGTATTAGCATGCATCCGAAACAGTCTCATCTTTCAGCAGTTGGGTTTGTTACATTTTCAATTAAACATTTTTTTTATGATGTTTCAGAGAAATTGTTGATTCTCAAAATGCAGCAGAAAGAACCTTCGATAGCTCAGTTGGTAGAGCGGAGGACTGTAGGTTCCTAAGTAGACATCCTTAGGTCGCTGGTTCAAATCCGGCTCGAAGGAGAATTTTCCAGTTGACTCAAAGGCAGACTGACCTTTTAAAGCCTAGACAGTCATGTCCAATGACTCGACTAATGTAGGCTGTATCAAATCAGCTTGTATAAATAACAATCTTCTGGCCTTGCACTATTATGGAATGTCAGGTGTTAATTGTCACCATAGTATTGGTGTCTTATATAACGGGACATACTGTATCAACGGTTAGTGTGTTTGATCACATGGAAAAAGATTAAGAGTAAGTTTGTTGTTCCGACAAGGAATGACCCAGCTTGAGCCCATTCAAGGCAAAAGGATTGATAGTTGTATCAATCCATCGGTATAAAACTACCTTCAGAACAGTGGGGGTGTAGCTCAGTGGTAGAGCATTTGACTGCAGATCAAGAGGTCTCTGGTTCAAATCCGGATACCCCCTCTCTGGTGCTGAAAGAGGAAGTTCTGTCTTGAATAAAAACCTGAAACACTCAAGAGTGTTCTCTTTCTACAGTTATGTTTGTACATCTTTAATTTTAATTTTTTGCATTATCTATGCCAGTGTGTTTGAATCAAATAGTGCTTTTGTGTGCCTCCGTTAGCTCACTTGGTAGAGGAGTGTAGGTTCCTTTGGCTCGAAGGCGAATTTTAAATTTGAACAAAGACAGACTGAACTTGAAAAGTCTACACAGGCGTTCAACTAATGCAGCAGTCAGAAAGATGAGCTACACTTATTTCTTGGGTTTGGCTTAAATTTTGACTTTTGACTCATATCAAAGGTTGGCGATAGTGAATAATGTGTGTCCTTTGCTCAGAAGTTTGAGGCTCGTTGGTCTAGGGGTATGATTCTCCCTTAAAGAGCGAGAGGGCCAGAGTCCGAATGGCGGACGAGCCCTGCATGGATATATTCAGATAAGTCATTATCACATGCTAGGCCTATTTTGGTAGAACTGAACACTTGAAAAAGCACTACTGACAAAATGTTTGGCTACCTGCCATATTCAGTTTAAAAACACACACCGACCGGTCAAAACCCAGCACATATTTAAAGGTAACGGTTGCTCTTAGGAATTAAAAAAAACTCTTAGAGCTTGAAAGCTTTGGACTATCAGTTTCTGGTTAAAACAATTGTACTGCAAATAAACGAGACAGCATTGCCTTTGAGGAATTGATCACTAATGCCTTGACCCGGATTCGAACCGGGGTTGCTGCAGCCACAACGCAGAGTACTAACCTCTATACGATCACGGCTGTGGATTTCCACAGTTTTGTTTTTAATGTGTGATCATTCTGTGGGAATGTATTTGTTTATTGGTTTATTTGGTAGTTGACAGTGCATGTTTATGAACACACCACACCGGAATGTAGCCATGGGCTAATTTGCATCCATTGTCCGACACTGAAACTAAATAAAAAGGCCAGTCGGCAGAAAAACAAGATGCAGCAAATTATAAAAATGCAAAGAGTTCAATTCCATGTTTCAGAAGAGGCCAAACTTTGGATAAGAACTTGAGTCGCCTTGGTGTAGCATTTGAGTTGTAGGATAGAGGAAAGTTAGTGAATGCATGTACTGCAATGTAATTGTATAATGCTTTTCTTTCACATGTATTTACAGCCCCACTGTTAAGCAGAGCATCAGAAAATGGTCAAAATCTCTTTGCTGTAGCATTTTTAAAGCAGGACAGAGGAAGGTGGGACATTCAATGTATTTTAATTTAGTGGCAAATAACACGCCCAACATCTCAAATCTCAATTTTGTTATCTTCCTTTTGTCAATGACAATTTCCAGCCTAAAAATACAGACTAGCTAGCTAGGAACAGAACCTAGAATCTTCTCATCCATGGTCAGACGCTTTATCCATTGCTCCACTAGCCCCTTTAAAACCCAGTGTTAATTAAAATTCCTTCATGTCCTACTTAGAACCAACCCTTAAATTTTGTTGAGCGATCATGGTTTTCTAAAAGACTTTCAAGCATATCCAAATGTCACATTTGAGATATTATGGAACGAGTCTTTTTGAATGTATGGCTACTTGGAAATGTGAACAATTGCCATATATTGATAGCTCAGTTGGTGGAGCGAACACCTTTTACGGGTGAGCATGAAAGCCTTCAATTGCAGTGTGAAAGTGTTGGTAGGGTACCAAAACTATTCAGGTATGGTCCCTTGAGGCTCGTTGGTCTAGGGGTATGATTCTCGCTTCGGGTGCGAGAGGTCCCGGGTTCAATTCCCGGAGGAGCCCACACGTGGACTGTGTAGCAGTTGCTGAAGAGAGTTGTTAATTTTCTGTTGAGTACTCTAGAAGACAGCGGTCTGTTTTGTAGGTAACTCATTTGAAACAGTTGTCGATGAGATGGCAAAGGGCCGCACTGCGTATAACGTCGTATGTGAACATTTCCAAGGAATGATTGTGTTTTCTGAAAAAAATTCTTATTAGTAGAGGAGTTTGGGCAAATGGGCCTCATTGTAAAAAGGCACCAGACCAAAATGACTTCTCCAAAATCTTCCTTGTGAGATTAGCGTTGCATGGCGCACAGTTTTTGAAAAATAGTCTAGCTTTTCTGAAGGACCAATGTGTCCACAGAGACAGCAACTACTCCATAGGATACACTGGCACCAAAGACTAGCAGAGGATGGTTTCGATCCATCGACCTCTGGGTTATGGGCCCAGCACGCTTCCGCTGCGCCACTCTGCTTCAGCAGAAATGTCAGATGGCAGTTGAACACTCAACCCTAGCTAAGGAAGCCAGTGCCAGTCTTGTTCAAACGTTTGCCCCAAATATCGAAAGGAAGATCAGAAATAACTCCAAAGAAAATGAAACAGATATTCCAAAGTGAGCACCGAGCCAACAATATCAGAAGCACAGTTGGTATTAGCATGCATCCGAAACAGTCTCCTCTTTCAGCAGTTAGGTTTGTTACATTTTCAATTAAACATTTTTTTTATGATGTTTAAGAGAAATTGTTGATTCTCAAAATGCAGCAGAAAGAACCTTCGATAGCTCAGTTGGTAGAGCGGAGGACTGTAGGTTCCTAAGTAGACATCCTTAGGTCGCTGGTTCAAATCCGGCTCGAAGGAGAATTTTCCAGTTGACTCAAAGGCAGGCTGACCTTTTAAAGCCTAGACAGTCATGTCCAATGACTCGACTAATGTAGGCTGTATCAAATCAGCTTGTATAAATAACAATTTTCTGGCCTTGCACTATTATGGAATGTCAGGTGTTAATTGTCACCATAGTATTGGTGTCTTATATAACGGGACATACTGTATCAACGGTTAGTGTGTTTGATCACATGGAAAAAGATTAAGAGTAAGTTTGTTGTTCCGACAAGGAATGACCCAGCTTGAGCCCATTCAAGGCAAAAGGATTGATAGTTGTATCAATCCATCGGTATAAAACTACCTACAGAACAGTGGGGGTGTAGCTCAGTGGTAGAGCATTTGACTGCAGATCAAGAGGTCTCTGGTTCAAATCCAGATACCCCCTCTCTGGTGCTGAAAGAGGAAGTTCAGTCTTGAATAAAAACCTGAAACACTCAAGAGTGTTCTCTTTCTACAGTTATGTTTGTACATCTTTAATTTTAATTTTTTGCATTATCTATGCCAGTGTGTTTGAATCAAATAGTGCTTTTGTGTGCCTCCGTTAGCTCACTTGGTAGAGGAGTGTAGGTTCCTTTGGCTCGAAGGCGAATTTTAAATTTGAACAAAGACAGACTGAACTTGAAAAGTCTACACAGGCGTTCAACTAATGCAGCAGTCAGAAAGAGGAGCTACACTTATTTCTTGGGTTTGGCTTAAATTTTGACTTTTGACTCATATCAAAGGTTGGCGATAGTGAATAATGTGTGTCCTTTGCTCAGAAGTTTGAGGCTTGTTGGTCTAGGGGTATGATTCTCCCTTAAAGAGCGAGAGGGCCTGAGTCCGAATGGCGGACGAGCCCTGCATGGATATATTCAGATAAGTCATTATCACATGCTAGGCCTATTTTGGTAGAACTGAACACTTGAAAAAGCACTACTGACAAAATGTTTGGCTACCTGCCATATTCAGTTTAAAAACACACACCGACCGGTCAAAACCCAGCACATATTTAAAGGTAACGGTTGCTCTTAGGAATTAAAAAAAACTCTTAGAGCTTGAAAGCTTTGGACTATCAGTTTCTGGTTGAAACAATTGTACTGCAAATAAACAAGACAGCATTGCCTTTGAGGAATTGATCACTAATGCCGTGACCCGGATTCGAACCGGGGTTGCTGCGGCCACAACGCAGAGTACTAACCTCTATACGATCACGGCTGTGGATTTCCACAGTTTTGTTTTTAATGTGTGATAATTCTGTGGGAATGTATTTGTTTATTGGTTGATTTGGTAGTTGACAGTGCATGTTTATGAACACACCACACCGGAATGTAGCCATGGGCTAATTTGCATCCATTGTCCGATACTGAAACTAAATAAAAAGGCCAGTCGGCAGAAAAACAAGATGCAGCAAATTATAAAAATGCAAAGAGTTCAATTCCATGTTTCAGTAGAGGCCAAACTTTGGATAAGAACTTGAGTCGCCTTGGTGTAGCATTTGAGTTGTAGGATAGAGGAAAGTTAGTGAATGCATGTACTGCAATGTAATTGTATAATGCTTTTCTTTCACATGTATTTACAGCCCCACTGTTAAGCAGAGCATCAGAAAATGGTCAAAATCTCTTTGCTGTAGCATTTTTAAAGCAGGACAGAGGAAGGTGGGACATTCAATGTATTTTAATTTAGTGGCAAATAACACGCTAACATCTCAAATCTCAATTTTGTTATCTTCCTTTTGTCAATGACAATTTCCAGCCTAAAAATACAGACTAGCTAGCTAGGAACAGAACCTAGAATCTTCTCATCCATGGTCAGACGCTTTATCCATTGCTCCACTAGCCCCTTTAAAACCCAGTGTTAATTAAAATTCCTTCATGTCCTACTTAGAACCAACCCTTAAATTTTGTTGAGCGATCATGGTTTTCTATAAGACTTTCAAGCATATCCAAATGTCACATTTCAGATATTATGGAACGAGTCTTTTTGAATGTATGGCTACTTGGAAATGTGAACAATTGCCATATATTGATAGCTCAGTTGGTGCAGCGAACACCTTTTACGGGTGAGCATGAAAGCCTTCAATTGCAGTGTGAAAGTGTTGGTAGGGTACCAAAACTATTCAGGCATGGTACCTTGAGGCTCGTTGGTCTAGGGGTATGATTCTTGCTTCGGGTGCGAGAGGTCCCGGGTTCAATTCCTGGACGAGCCCACACGTGAACTGTGTCGCAGTTGCTGAAGAGAGTTGATGATTTTCTGTTGAGTACTCTAGAAGACAGCGGTCTTTTTTGTAGGTAACTCATTTGAAACAGTTGTCGATGAGATGGCAAAGGGCCTCACTGCGTATAACGTCGTATGTGAGCATTTCCAAGGAATGATTGTGTTTTATGAAAACATTTCTTATTAGTAGAGGAGTTTGTGCAAATGGGCCTCATTGTAAAAAGGCACCAGACCAAAATGACTTCTGCGGGTTCCTTGTCAGATTAGCGTTGCATGGCGCACAGTTTTTGAAAAATAGTCTAGCTTTTCTGAAGGACCAATGTGTCCACAGAGACAGCAACTACTCCATATGATACACTGGCACCAAAGACTAGCAGAGGATGGTTTCAATCCATCGACCTCTGGGTTATGGGCCCAGCACGCTTCCGCTGCGCCACTCTGCTTCAGCAGAAATGTCAGATGGCAGTTGAACACTCAACCCTAGCTAAGGAAGCCAGTGCCAGTCTTGTTCAAACGTTTGCCCCAAATATCGAAAGGAAGATCAGAAATAACTCCAAAGAAAATGAAACAGATATTCCAAAGTGAGCACCGAGCCAACAATATCAGAAGCACAGTTGGTATTAGCATGCATCCGAAACAGTCTCCTCTTTCAGCAGTTGGGTTTGTTACATTTTCAATTAAACATTTTTTTTATGATGTTTCAGAGAAATTGTTGATTCTCAAAATGCAGCAGAAACAACCTTCGATAGCTCAGTTGGTAGAGCGGAGGACTGTAGGTTCCTAAGTAGACATCCTTAGGCCGCTGGTTCAAATCCGTCTCGAAGGAGAATTTTCCAGTTGAATCAAAGGCAGACTGACCTTTTAAAGCCTAGACAGTCATGTCCAATGACTCGACTAATGTAGGCTGTATCAAATCAGCTTGTATAAATAACAATCTTCTGGCCTTGCACTATTATGGAATGTCAGGTGTTAATTGTCACCATAGTATTGGTGTCTTATATAACGGGACATACTGTATCAACGGTTAGTGTGTTTGATCACATGGAAAAAGATTAAGAGTAAGTTTGTTGTTCCGACAAGGAATGACCCAGCTTGAGCCCATTCAAGGCAAAAGGATTGATAGTTGTATCAATCCATCGGTATAAAACTACCTACAGAACAGTGGGGGTGTAGCTCAGTGGTAGAGCATTTGACTGCAGATCAAGAGGTCTCTGGTTCAAATCCAGATACCCCCTCTCTGGTGCTGAAAGAGGAAGTTCAGTCTTGAATAAAAACCTGAAACACTCAAGAGTGTTCTCTTTCTACAGTTATGTTTGTACATCTTTAATTTTAATTTTTTGCATTATCTATGCCAGTGTGTTTGAATCAAATAGTGCTTTTGTGTGCCTCCGTTAGCTCACTTGGTAGAGGAGTGTAGGTTCCTTTGGCTCGAAGGCGAATTTTAAATTTGAACAAAGACAGACTGAACTTGAAAAGTCTACACAGGCGTTCAACTAATGCAGCAGTCAGAAAGAGGAGCTACACTTATTTCTTGGGTTTGGCTTAAATTTTGACTTTTGACTCATATCAAAGGTTGGCGATAGTGAATAATGTGTGTCCTTTGCTCAGAAGTTTGAGGCTTGTTGGTCTAGGGGTATGATTCTCCCTTAAAGAGCGAGAGGGCCTGAGTCCGAATGGCGGACGAGCCCTGCATGGATATATTCAGATAAGTCATTATCACATGCTAGGCCTATTTTGGTAGAACTGAACACTTGAAAAAGCACTACTGACAAAATGTTTGGCTACCTGCCATATTCAGTTTAAAAACACACACCGACCGCTTAAAACCCAGCACATATTTAAAGGTAACGGTTGCTCTTAGGAATTAAAAAAAACTCTTAGAGGTTGAAAGCTTTGGACTATCAGTTTCTGGTTGAAACAATTGTACTGCAAATAAACAAGACAGCATTGCCTTTGAGGAATTGATCACTAATGCCATGACCCGGATTCGAACCGGGGTTGCTGCGGCCACAACGCAGAGTACTAACCTCTATACGATCACGGCTGTGGATTTCCACAGTTTTGTTTTTAATGTGTGATCATTCTGTGGGAATGTATTTGTTTATTGGTTTATTTGGTAGCTGACAGTGCATGTTTATGAACACACCACACCGGAATGTAGCCATGGGCTAATTTGCATCCATTGTCCGACACTGAAACTAAATAAAAAGGCCAGTCGGCAGAAAAACAAGATGCAGCAAATTATAAAAATGCAAAGAGTTCAATTCCATGTTTCAGAAGAGGCCAAACTTTGGATAAGAACTTGAGTCGCCTTGGTGTAGCATTTGAGTTGTAGGATAGAGGAAAGTTAGTGAATGCATGTACTGCAATGTAATTGTATAATGCTTTTCTTTCACATGTATTTACAGCCCCACTGTTAAGCAGAGCATCAGAAAATGGTCAAAATCTCTTTGCTGTAGCATTTTTAAAGCAGGACAGAGGAAGGTGGGACATTCAATGTATTTTAATTTAGTGGCAAATAACACGCCAACATCTCAAATCTCAATTTTGTTATCTTCCTTTTGTCAATGACAATTTCCAGCCTAAAAATACAGACTAGCTAGCTAGGAACAGAACCTAGAATCTTCTCATCCATGGTCAGACGCTTTATCCATTGCTCCACTAGCCCCTTTAAAACCCAGTGTTAATTAAAATTTCTTCATGTCCTACTTAGAACCTAGCCTTAAATTTTGTTGAGCGATCATGGTTTTCTAAAAGACTTTCAAGCATATCCAAATGTCACATTTGAGATATTATGGAACGAGTCTTTTTGAATGTATGGCTACTTGGAAATGTGAACAATTGCCATATATTGATAGCTCAGTTGGTGGAGCGAACACCTTTTACGGGTGAGCATGAAAGCCTTCAATTGCAGTGTGAAAGTGTTGGTAGGGTACCAAAACTTTTCAGGTCTGATCTCTTGAGGCTCGTTGGTCTAGGGGTATGATTCTCGCTTTGGGTGCGAGAGGTCCCGGGTTCAATTCCCGGACGAGCCCACACGTGTACTGTGTAGCAGTTGCTGAAGAGAGTTGATGATTTTCTGTTGAGTACTCTAGAAGACAGCGGTCTTTTTTGTAGGTAACTCATTTGAAACAGTTGTCGATGAGATGGCAAAGGGCCGCACTGCGTATAACGTCGTATGTGAACATTTCCAAGGAATGATTGTGTTTTCTGAAAAAAATTCTTATTAGTAGAGGAGTTTGGGCAAATGGGCCTCATTGTAAAAAGGCACCAGACCAAAATGACTTCTCCAAAATCTTCCTTGTGAGATTAGCGTTGCATGGCGCACAGTTTTTGAAAAATAGTCTAGCTTTTCTGAAGGACCAATGTGTCCACAGAGACAGCAACTACTCCATAGGATACACTGGCACCAAAGACTAGCAGAGGATGGTTTCGATCCATCGACCTCTGGGTTATGGGCCCAGCACGCTTCCGCTGCGCCACTCTGCTTCAGCAGAAATGTCAGATGGCAGTTGAACACTCAACCCTAGCTAAGGAAGCCAGTGCCAGTCTTGTTCAAACGTTTGCCCCAAATATCGAAAGGAAGATCAGAAATAACTCCAAAGAAAATGAAACAGATATTCCAAAGTGAGCACCGAGCCAACAATATCAGAAGCACAGTTGGTATTAGCATGCATCCGAAACAGTCTCCTCTTTCAGCAGTTAGGTTTGTTACATTTTCAATTAAACATTTTTTTTATGATGTTTAAGAGAAATTGTTGATTCTCAAAATGCAGCAGAAAGAACCTTCGATAGCTCAGTTGGTAGAGCGGAGGACTGTAGGTTCCTAAGTAGACATCCTTAGGTCGCTGGTTCAAATCCGGCTCGAAGGAGAATTTTCCAGTTGACTCAAAGGCAGGCTGACCTTTTAAAGCCTAGACAGTCATGTCCAATGACTCGACTAATGTAGGCTGTATCAAATCAGCTTGTATAAATAACAATCTTCTGGCCTTGCACTATTATGGAATGTCAGGTGTTAATTGTCACCATAGTATTGGTGTCTTATATAACGGGACATACTGTATCAACGGTTAGTGTGTTTGATCACATGGAAAAAGATTAAGAGTAAGTTTGTTGTTCCGACAAGGAATGACCCAGCTTGAGCCCATTCAAGGCAAAAGGATTGATAGTTGTATCAATCCATCGGTATAAAACTACCTACAGAACAGTGGGGGTGTAGCTCAGTGGTAGAGCATTTGACTGCAGATCAAGAGGTCTCTGGTTCAAATCCAGATACCCCCTCTCTGGTGCTGAAAGAGGAAGTTCAGTCTTGAATAAAAACCTGAAACACTCAAGAGTGTTCTCTTTCTATAGTTATGTTTGTACATCTTTAATTTTAATTTTTTGCATTATCTATGCCAGTGTGTTTGAATCAAATCGTGCTTTTGTGTGCCTCCGTTAGCTCACTTGGTAGAGGAGTGTAGGTTCCTTTGGCTCGAAGGCGAATTTTAAATTTGAACAAAGACAGACTGAACTTGAAAAGTCTACACAGGCGTTCAACTAATGCAGCAGTTAGAAAGAGGAGCTACACTTATTTCTTGGGTTTGGCTTAAATTTTGACTTTTGACTCATATCAAAGGTTGGCGATAGTGAATAATGTGTGTCCTTTGCTCAGAAGTTTGAGGCTCGTTGGTCTAGGGGTATGATTCTCCCTTAAAGAGCGAGAGGGCCAGAGTCCGAATGGCGGACGAGCCCTGCATGGATATATTCAGATAAGTCATTATCACATGCTAGGCCTATTTTGGTAGAACTGAACACTTGAAAAAGCACTACTGACAAAATGTTTGGC
Organism: Proterorhinus semilunaris; assembly: GCA_021464625.1. Taxonomy (NCBI): domain Eukaryota; kingdom Metazoa; phylum Chordata; class Actinopteri; order Gobiiformes; family Gobiidae; genus Proterorhinus; species Proterorhinus semilunaris. The sequence continues at coordinate 2,009,812 of CM038363.1, read as the reverse complement.
TACCTGCCATATTCAGTTTAAAAACACACACCGACCGGTCAAAACCCAGCACATATTTAAAGGTAACGGTTGCTCTTAGGAATTAAAAAAAACTCTTAGAGGTTGAAAGCTTCGGACTATCAGTTTCTGGTTGAAACAATTATACTGCAAATAAACGAGACAGCATTGCCTTTGAGGAAATGATCACTAATGCCATGACCCGGATTCGAACCGGGGTTGCTGCGGCCACAACGCAGAGTACTAACCTCTATACGATCACGGCTGTGGATTTCCACAGTTTTGTTTTTAATGTGTGATAATTCTGTGGGAATGTATTTGTTTATTGGTTTATTTGGTAGTTAACAGTGCATGTTTATGAACACACCACACCGGAATGTAGCCATGGGCTAATTTGCATCCATTGTCCGACACTAAAACTAAATAAAAAGGCCAGTCGGCAGAAAAACAAGATGCAGCAAATTATGAAAATGCAAAGAGTTCAATTCCATGTTTCAGAAGAGGCCAAACTTTGGATAAGAACTGTAGTGAGTTGTAGGATAGAGGAAAGTTAGTGAATGCATGTACTGCAATGTAATTGTATAATGCTTTTCTTTCACATGTATTTACAGCCCCACTGTTAAGCAGAGTATCAGAAAATGGTCAAAATCTCTTTGCTGTAGCATTTTTAAAGCAGGACAGAGGAAGGTGGGACATTCAATGTATTTTAATTTAGTGGCAAATAACACGCCAACATCTCAAATCTCAATTTTGTTATCTTCCTTTTGTCAATGACAATTTCCAGCCTAAAAATACAGACTAGCTAGCTAGGAACAGAACCTAGAATCTTCTCATCCATGGTCAGACGCTTTATCCATTGCTCCACTAGCCCCTTTAAAACCCGGTGTTAATTAAAAATCCTTCATGTCCTACTTAGAACCTAGCCTTAAATTTTGTTGAGCGATCACGGTTTTCTATAAGACTTTCAAGCATATCCAAATGTCACATTTGAGATATTATGGAACGAGTCTTTTTGAATGTATGGCTACTTGGAAATGTGAACAATTGCCATATATTGATAGCTCAGTTGGTGGAGCGAACACCTTTTACGGGTGAGCATGAAAGCCTTCAATTGCAGTGTGAAAGTGTTGGTAGGGTACCAAAACTATTCAGGCATGGTCCCTTGAGGCTCGTTGGTCTAGGGGTATGATTCTCGCTTCGGGTGCGAGAGGTCCCGGGTTCAATTCCCGGAGGAGCCCACACGTGGACTGTGTAGCAGTTGCTGAAGAGAGTTGATAATTTTCTGTTGAGTACTCTAGAAGACAGCGGTCTGTTTTGTAGGTAACTCATTTGAAACAGTTGTCGATGAGATGGCAAAGGGCCTCAATGCGTATAACGTCGTATGTGAACATTTCCAAGTAATGATTGTGTTTTCTGAAAAAAATTCTTATTAGTAGAGGAGTTTGTGCAAATGGGCCTCATTGTAAAAAGGCACCAGACCAAAATGACTTCTCCAAAATCTTCCTTGTGAGATTACCGTTGCATGGCGCACAGTTTTTGAAAAATAGTCTAGCTTTTCTGAAGGACCAATGTGTCCACAGAGACAGCAACTACTCCATAGGATACACTGGCACCAAAGACTAGCAGAGGATGGTTTCGATCCATCGACCTCTGGGTTATGGGCCCAGCACACTTCCGCTGCGCCACTCTGCTTCAGCAGAAATGTCAGATGGCAGTTGAACACTCAACCCTAGCTAAGGAAGCCAGTGCCAGTCTTGTTCAAACGTTTGCCCCAAATATCGAAAGGAAGATCAGAAATAACTCCAAAGAAAATGAAACAGATATTCCAAAGTGAGCACCGAGCCAACAATATCAGAAGCACAGTTGGTATTAGCATGCATCCGAAACAGTCTCCTCTTTCAGCAGTTGGGTTTGTTACATTTTCAATTAAACATTTTTTTCATGATGTTTCAGAGAAATTGTTGATTCTCAAAATGCAGCGGAAAGAACCTTCGATAGCTCAGTTGGTAGAGCGGAGGACTGTAGGTTCCTAAGTAGACATCCTTAGGCCGCTGGTTCAAATCCGGCTCGAAGGAGAATTTTCCAGTTGACTCAAAGTTGACTCAAAGACTCAAAGGCAGACTGACCTTTTAAAGCCTAGACAGTCATGTCCATTTTGACTTTTGACTCATATCAAAGGTTGGCGATAGTGAATAATGTGTGTCCTTTGCTCAGAAGTTTGAGGCTCGTTGGTCTAGGGGTATGATTCTCCCTTAAAGAGCGAGAGGGCCTGAGTCCGAATGGCGGACGAGCCCTGCATGGATATATTCAGATAAGTCATTATCACATGCTAGGCCTATTTTGGTAGAACTGAACACTTGAAAAAGCACTACTGACAAAATGTTTGGCTACCTGCCATATTCAGTTTAAAAACACACACCGACCGGTCAAAACCCAGCACATATTTAAAGGTAACGGTTGCTCTTAGGAATTAAAAAAAACTCTTAGAGGTTGAAAGCTTTGGACTATCAGTTTCTGGTTGAAACAATTATACTGCAAATAAACGAGACAGCATTGCCTTTGAGCAATTGATCACTAATGCCGTGACCCGGATTCGAACCGGGGTTGCTGCGGCCACAACGCAGAGTACTAACCTCTATACGATCACGGCTGAAACAGTTGTCGATGAGATGGCAAAGGGCCTCACTGCGTATAACGTCGTATGTGAACATTTCCAAGTAATGATTGTGTTTTCTGAAAAAAATTCTTATTAGTAGAGGAGTTTGTGCAAAAGGGCCTCATTGTAAAAAGGCACCAGACCAAAATGACTTCTCCAAAATCTTCCTTGTGAGATTAGCGTTGCATGGCGCACACTTTTTGAAAAATAGTCTAGCTTTACTGAAGGACCAATGTGTCCACAGAGACAGCAACTACTCCATAAGATACACTGGCACCAAAGACTAGCAGAGGATGGTTACGATCCATCGACCTCTGGGTTATGGGCCCAGCACGCTTCTGCTGCGCCACTCTGCTTCAGCAGAAATGTCAGATGGCAGTTAAACACTCAACCCTAGCTAAGGAAGCCAGTGCCAGTCTTGTTCAAACGTTTGCCCCAAATATCGAAAGGAAGATCAGAAATAACTCCAAAGAAAATGAAACAGATATTCCAAAGTGAGCACCGAGCCAACAATATCAGAAGCACAGTTGGTATTAGCATGCATCCGAAACAGTCTCATCTTTCAGCAGTTGGGTTTGTTACATTTTCAATTAAACATTTTTTTTATGATGTTTCAGAGAAATTGTTGATTCTCAAAATGCAGCAGAAAGAACCTTCGATAGCTCAGTTGGTAGAGCGGAGGACTGTAGGTTCCTAAGTAGACATCCTTAGGTCGCTGGTTCAAATCCGGCTCGAAGGAGAATTTTCCAGTTGACTCAAAGGCAGACTGACCTTTTAAAGCCTAGACAGTCATGTCCAATGACTCGACTAATGTAGGCTGTATCAAATCAGCTTGTATAAATAACAATCTTCTGGCCTTGCACTATTATGGAATGTCAGGTGTTAATTGTCACCATAGTATTGGTGTCTTATATAACGGGACATACTGTATCAACGGTTAGTGTGTTTGATCACATGGAAAAAGATTAAGAGTAAGTTTGTTGTTCCGACAAGGAATGACCCAGCTTGAGCCCATTCAAGGCAAAAGGATTGATAGTTGTATCAATCCATCGGTATAAAACTACCTTCAGAACAGTGGGGGTGTAGCTCAGTGGTAGAGCATTTGACTGCAGATCAAGAGGTCTCTGGTTCAAATCCGGATACCCCCTCTCTGGTGCTGAAAGAGGAAGTTCTGTCTTGAATAAAAACCTGAAACACTCAAGAGTGTTCTCTTTCTACAGTTATGTTTGTACATCTTTAATTTTAATTTTTTGCATTATCTATGCCAGTGTGTTTGAATCAAATAGTGCTTTTGTGTGCCTCCGTTAGCTCACTTGGTAGAGGAGTGTAGGTTCCTTTGGCTCGAAGGCGAATTTTAAATTTGAACAAAGACAGACTGAACTTGAAAAGTCTACACAGGCGTTCAACTAATGCAGCAGTCAGAAAGAGGAGCTACACTTATTTCTTGGGTTTGGCTTAAATTTTGACTTTTGACTCATATCAAAGGTTGGCGATAGTGAATAATGTGTGTCCTTTGCTCAGAAGTTTGAGGCTTGTTGGTCTAGGGGTATGATTCTCCCTTAAAGAGCGAGAGGGCCTGAGTCCGAATGGCGGACGAGCCCTGCATGGATATATTCAGATAAGTCATTATCACATGCTAGGCCTATTTTGGTAGAACTGAACACTTGAAAAAGCACTACTGACAAAATGTTTGGCTACCTGCCATATTCAGTTTAAAAACACACACCGACCGGTCAAAACCCAGCACATATTTAAAGGTAACGGTTGCTCTTAGGAATTAAAAAAAACTCTTAGAGCTTGAAAGCTTTGGACTATCAGTTTCTGGTTGAAACAATTGTACTGCAAATAAACAAGACAGCATTGCCTTTGAGGAATTGATCACTAATGCCTTGACCCGGATTCGAACCGGGGTTACTGCGGCCACAACGCAGAGTACTAACCTCTATACGATCACGGCTGTGGATTTCCACAGTTTTGTTTTTAATGTGTGATCATTCTGTGGGAATGTATTTGTTTATTGGTTTATTTGGTAGTTGACAGTGCATGTTTATGAACACACCACACCGGAATGTAGCCATGGGCTAATTTGCATCCATTGTCCGACACTGAAACTAAATAAAAAGGCCAGTCGGCAGAAAAACAAGATGCAGCAAATTATAAAAATGCAAAGAGTTCAATTCCATGTTTCAGAAGAGGCCAAACTTTGGATAAGAACTTGAGTCGCCTTGGTGTAGCATTTGAGTTGTAGGATAGAGGAAAGTTAGTGAATGCATGTACTGCAATGTAATTGTATAATGCTTTTCTTTCACATGTATTTACAGCCCCACTGTTAAGCAGAGCATCAGAAAATGGTCAAAATCTCTTTGCTGTAGCATTTTTAAAGCAGGACAGAGGAAGATGGGACATTCAATGTATTTTAATTTAGTGGCAAATAACACGCCAACATCTCAAATCTCAATTTTGTTATCTTCCTTTTGTCAATGACAATTTCCAGCCTAAAAATACAGACTAGCTAGCTAGGAACAGAACCTAGAATCTTCTCATCCATGGTCAGACGCTTTATCCATTGCTCCACTAGCCCCTTTAAAACCCAGTGTTAATTAAAATTCCTTCATGTCCTACTTAGAACCAACCCTTAAATTTTGTTGAGCGATCATGGTTTTCTAAAAGACTTTCAAGCATATCCAAATGTCACATTTGAGATATTATGGAACGAGTCTTTTTGAATGTATGGCTACTTGGAAATGTGAACAATTGCCATATATTGATAGCTCAGTTGGTGGAGCGAACACCTTTTACGGGTGAGCATGAAAGCCTTCAATTGCAGTGTGAAAGTGTTGGTAGGGTACCAAAACTATTCAGGTATGGTCCCTTGAGGCTCGTTGGTCTAGGGGTATGATTCTCGTTTCGGGTGCGAGAGGTCCCGGGTTCAATTCCCGGACGAGCCCACATGAGTACTGTGTAGCAGTTGCTGAAGAGAGTTGATAATTTTCTGTTGAGTACTCTAGAAGACAGCGGTCTGTTTTGTAGGTAACTCATTTGAAACAGTTGTCGATGAGATGGCAAAGGGCCTCACTGCGTATAACGTCGTATGTGAGCATTTCCAAGGAATGATTGTGTTTTCTGAAAACATTTCTTATTAGTAGAGGAGTTTGTGCAAATGGGCCTCATTGTAAAAAGGCACCAGACCAAAATGACTTCTCCAAAATCTTCCTTGTGAGATTAGCGTTGCATGGCGCACAGTTTTTGAAAAATAGTCTAGCTTTTCTGAAGGACCAATGTGTCCACAGAGACAGCAACTACTCCATATGATACACTGGCACCAAAGACTAGCAGAGGATGGTTTCGATCCATCGACCTCTGGGTTATGGGCCCAGCACGCTTCCGCTGCGCCACTCTGCTTCAGCAGAAATGTCAGATGGCAGTTGAACACTCAACCCTAGCTAAGGAAGCCAGTGCCAGTCTTGTTCAAACGTTTGCCCCAAATATCGAAAGGAAGATCAGAAATAACTCCAAAGAAAATGAAACAGATATTCCAAAGTGAGCACCGAGCCAACAATATCAGAAGCACAGTTGGTATTAGCATGCATCCGAAACAGTCTCCTCTTTCAGCAGTTGGGTTTGTTACATTTTCAATTAAACATTTTTTTTATGATGTTTCAGAGAAATTGTTGATTCTCAAAATGCAGCAGAAAGAACCTTTGATAGCTCAGTTGGTAGAGCGGAGGACTGTAGGTTCCTAAGTAGACATCCTTAGGTCGCTGGTTCAAATCCGGCTCGAAGGAGAATTTTCCAGTTGACTCAAAGGCAGACTGACCTTTTAAAGCCTAGACAGTCATGTCCAATGACTCAACTAATGTTGGCTGTATCAAATCAGCTTGTATAAATAACAATCTTCTGGCCTTGCACTATTATGGAATGTCAGGTGTTAATTGTCACCATAGTATTGGTGTCTTATATAACGGGACATACTGTATCAACGGTTAGTGTGTTTGATCACATGGAAAAAGATTAAGAGTAAGTTTGTTGTTCCGACAAGGAATGACCCAGCTTGAGCCCATTCAAGGCAAAAGGATTGATAGTTGTATCAATCCATCGGTATAAAACTACCTTCTGAACAGTGGGGGTGTAGCTCAGTGGTAGAGCATTTGACTGCAGATCAAGAGGTCTCTGGTTCAAATCCAGATACCCCCTCTCTGGTGCTGAAAGAGGAAGTTCAGTCTTGAATAAAAACCTGAAACACTCAAGAGTGTTCTCTTTCTACAGTTATGTTTGTACATCTTTAATTTTAATTTTTTGCATTATCTATGCCAGTGTGTTTGAATCAAATAGTGCTTTTGTGTGCCTCCGTTAGCTCACTTGGTAGAGGAGTGTAGGTTCCTTTGGCTCGAAGGCGAATTGTAAATTTGAACAAAGACAGACTGAACTTGAAAAGTCTACACAGGCGTTCAACTAATGCAGCAGTCAGAAAGAGGAGCTACACTTATTTCTTGGGTTTGGCTTAAATTTTGACTTTTGACTCATATCAAAGGTTGGCGATAGTGAATAATGTGTGTCCTTTGCTCAGAAGTTTGAGGCTCGTTGGTCTAGGGGTATGATTCTCCCTTAAAGAGCGAGAGGGCCTGAGTCCGAATGGCGGACGAGCCCTGCATGGATATATTCAGATAAGTCATTATCACATGCTAGGCCTATTTTGGTAGAACTGAACAATTGAAAAAGCACTACTGACAAAATGTTTGGCTACCTGCCATATTCAGTTTAAAAACACACACCGACCGGTCAAAACCCAGCACATATTTAAAGGTAACGGTTGCTCTTAGGAATTAAAAAAAACTCTTAGAGGTTGAAAGCTTTGGACTATCAGTTTCTGGTTGAAACAATTATACTGCAAATAAACAAGACAGCATTGCCTTTGAGCAATTGATCACTAATGCCGTGACCCGGATTCGAACCGGGGTTGCTGCGGCCACAACGCAGAGTACTAACCTCTATACGATCACGGCTGAAACAGTTGTCGATGAGATGGCAAAGGGCCTCACTGCGTATAACGTCGTATGTGAACATTTCCAAGTAATGATTGTGTTTTCTGAAAAAAATTCTTATTAGTAGAGGAGTTTGTGCAAATGGGCCTCATTGTAAAAAGGCACCAGACCAAAATGACTTCTCCAAAATCTTCCTTGTGAGATTAGCGTTGCATGGCGCACACTTTTTGAAAAATAGTCTAGCTTTACTGAAGGACCAATGTGTCCACAGAGACAGCAACTACTCCATAAGATACACTGGCACCAAAGACTAGCAGAGGATGGTTACGATCCATCGACCTCTGGGTTATGGGCCCAGCACGCTTCTGCTGCGCCACTCTGCTTCAGCAGAAATGTCAGATGGCAGTTAAACACTCAACCCTAGCTAAGGAAGCCAGTGCCAGTCTTGTTCAAACGTTTGCCCCAAATATCGAAAGGAAGATCAGAAATAACTCCAAAGAAAATGAAACAGATATTCCAAAGTGAGCACCGAGCCAACAATATCAGAAGCACAGTTGGTATTAGCATGCATCCGAAACAGTCTCATCTTTCAGCAGTTGGGTTTGTTACATTTTCAATTAAACATTTTTTTTATGATGTTTCAGAGAAATTGTTGATTCTCAAAATGCAGCAGAAAGAACCTTCGATAGCTCAGTTGGTAGAGCGGAGGACTGTAGGTTCCTAAGTAGGCATCCTTAGGTCGCTGGTTCAAATCCGGCTCGAAGGAGAATTTTCCAGTTGACTCAAAGGCAGACTGACCTTTTAAAGCCTAGACAGTCATGTCCAATGACTCGACTAATGTAGGCTGTATCAAATCAGCTTGTATAAATAACAATCTTCTGGCCTTGCACTATTATGGAATGTCAGGTGTTAATTGTCACCATAGTATTGGTGTCTTATATAACGGGACATACTGTATCAACGGTTAGTGTGTTTGATCACATGGAAAAAGATTAAGAGTAAGTTTGTTGTTCCGACAAGGAATGACCCAGCTTGAGCCCATTCAAGGCAAAAGGATTGATAGTTGTATCAATCCATCGGTATAAAACTACCTTCAGAACAGTGGGGGTGTAGCTCAGTGGTAGAGCATTTGACTGCAGATCAAGAGGTCTCTGGTTCAAATCCGGATACCCCCTCTCTGGTGCTGAAAGAGGAAGTTCTGTCTTGAATAAAAACCTGAAACACTCAAGAGTGTTCTCTTTCTACAGTTATGTTTGTACATCTTTAATTTTAATTTTTTGCATTATCTATGCCAGTGTGTTTGAATCAAATAGTGCTTTTGTGTGCCTCCGTTAGCTCACTTGGTAGAGGAGTGTAGGTTCCTTTGGCTCGAAGGCGAATTTTAAATTTGAACAAAGACAGACTGAACTTGAAAAGTCTACACAGGCGTTCAACTAATGCAGCAGTCAGAAAGAGGAGCTACACTTATTTCTTGGGTTTGGCTTAAATTTTGACTTTTGACTCATATCAAAGGTTGGCGATAGTGAATAATGTGTGTCCTTTGCTCAGAAGTTTGAGGCTCGTTGGTCTAGGGGTATGATTCTCCCTTAAAGAGCGAGAGGGCCAGAGTCCGAATGGCGGACGAGCCCTGCATGGATATATTCAGATAAGTCATTATCACATGCTAGGCCTATTTTGGTAGAACTGAACACTTGAAAAAGCACTACTGACAAAATGTTTGGCTACCTGCCATATTCAGTTTAAAAACACACACCGACCGGTCAAAACCCAGCACATATTTAAAGGTAACGGTTGCTCTTAGGAATTAAAAAAAACTCTTAGAGCTTGAAAGCTTTGGACTATCAGTTTCTGGTTAAAACAATTGTACTGCAAATAAACGAGACAGCATTGCCTTTGAGGAATTGATCACTAATGCCTTGACCCGGATTCGAACCGGGGTTGCTGCAGCCACAACGCAGAGTACTAACCTCTATACGATCACGGCTGTGGATTTCCACAGTTTTGTTTTTAATGTGTGATCATTCTGTGGGAATGTATTTGTTTATTGGTTTATTTGGTAGTTGACAGTGCATGTTTATGAACACACCACACCGGAATGTAGCCATGGGCTAATTTGCATCCATTGTCCGACACTGAAACTAAATAAAAAGGCCAGTCGGCAGAAAAACAAGATGCAGCAAATTATAAAAATGCAAAGAGTTCAATTCCATGTTTCAGAAGAGGCCAAACTTTGGATAAGAACTTGAGTCGCCTTGGTGTAGCATTTGAGTTGTAGGATAGAGGAAAGTTAGTGAATGCATGTACTGCAATGTAATTGTATAATGCTTTTCTTTCACATGTATTTACAGCCCCACTGTTAAGCAGAGCATCAGAAAATGGTCAAAATCTCTTTGCTGTAGCATTTTTAAAGCAGGACAGAGGAAGGTGGGACATTCAATGTATTTTAATTTAGTGGCAAATAACACGCCAACATCTCAAATCTCAATTTTGTTATCTTCCTTTTGTCAATGACAATTTCCAGCCTAAAAATACAGACTAGCTAGCTAGGAACAGAACCTAGAATCTTCTCATCCATGGTCAGACGCTTTATCCATTGCTCCACTAGCCCCTTTAAAACCCAGTGTTAATTAAAATTCCTTCATGTCCTACTTAGAACCAACCCTTAAATTTTGTTGAGCGATCATGGTTTTCTAAAAGACTTTCAAGCATATCCAAATGTCACATTTGAGATATTATGGAACGAGTCTTTTTGAATGTATGGCTACTTGGAAATGTGAACAATTGCCATATATTGATAGCTCAGTTGGTGGAGCGAACACCTTTTACGGGTGAGCATGAAAGCCTTCAATTGCAGTGTGAAAGTGTTGGTAGGGTACCAAAACTATTCAGGTATGGTCCCTTGAGGCTCGTTGGTCTAGGGGTATGATTCTCGCTTCGGGTGCGAGAGGTCCCGGGTTCAATTCCCGGAGGAGCCCACACGTGGACTGTGTAGCAGTTGCTGAAGAGAGTTGTTAATTTTCTGTTGAGTACTCTAGAAGACAGCGGTCTGTTTTGTAGGTAACTCATTTGAAACAGTTGTCGATGAGATGGCAAAGGGCCGCACTGCGTATAACGTCGTATGTGAACATTTCCAAGGAATGATTGTGTTTTCTGAAAAAATTTCTTATTAGTAGAGGAGTTTGGGCAAATGGGCCTCATTGTAAAAAGGCACCAGACCAAAATGACTTCTGCGGGTTCCTTGTCAGATTAGCGTTGCATGGCGCACAGTTTTTGAAAAATAGTCTAGCTTTACTGAAGGACCAATGTGTCCACAGAGACAGCAACTACTCCATAGGATACACTGGCACCAAAGACTAGCAGAGGATGGTTTCGATCCATCGACCTCTGGGTTATGGGCCCAGCACGCTTCCGCTGCGCCACTCTGCTTCAGCAGAAATATCAGATGGCAGTTGAACACTCAACCCTAGCTAAGGAAGCCAGTGCCAGTCTTGTTCAAACGTTTGCCCCAAATATCGAAAGGAAGATCAGAAATAACTCCAAAGAAAATGAAACAGATATTCCAAAGTGAGCACCGAGCCAACAATATCAGAAGCACAGTTGGTATTAGCATGCATCCGAAACAGTCTCCTCTTTCAGCAGTTGGGTTTGTTACATTTTCAATTAAACATTTTTTTTATGATGTTTCAGAGAAATTGTTGATTTTCAAGATGCAGCAGAAAGAACCTTCGATAGCTCAGTTGGTAGAGCGGAGGACTGTAGGTTCCTAAGTAGACATCCTTAGGTCGCTGGTTCAAATCTGGCTCGAAGGAGAATTTTCCAGTTGACTCAAAGGCAGACTGACCTTTTAAAGCCTAGACAGTCATGTTCAATGACTCGACTAATGTAGGCTGTATCAAATCAGCTTGTATAAATAACAATCTTCTGGCCTTGCACTATTATGGAATCTCAGGTGTTAATTGTCACCATAGTATTGGTGTCTTATATAACGGGACATACTGTATCAACGGTTAGTGTGTTTGATCACATGGAAAAAGATTAAGAGTAAGTTTGTTGTTCCGACAAGGAATGACCCAGCTTGAGCCCATTCAAGGCAAAAGGATTGATAGTTGTATCAATCCATCGGTATAAAACTACCTTCTGAACAGTGGGGGTGTAGCTCAGTGGTAGAGCATTTGACTGCAGATCAAGAGGTCTCTGGTTCAAATCGGGATACCCCCTCTCTGGTGCTGAAAGACCAAGTTCAGTCTTGAATAAAAACCTGAAACACTCAAGAGTGTTCTCTTTCTACAGTTATGTTTGTACATCTTTAATTTTAATTTTTTGCATTATCTATGCCAGTGTGTTTGAATCAAATAGTGCTTTTGTGTGCCTCCGTTAGCTCACTTGGTAGAGGAGTGTAGGTTCCTTTGGCTCGAAGGCGAATTTTAAATTTGAACAAAGACAGACTGAACTTGAAAAGTCTACACAGGCGTTCAACTAATGCAGCAGTCAGAAAGAGGAGCTACACTTATTTCTTGGGTTTGGCTTAAATTTTGACTTTTGACTCATATCAAAGGTTGGCGATAGTGAATAATGTGTGTCCTTTGCTCAGAAGTTTGAGGCTCGTTGGTCTAGGGGTATGATTCTCCCTTAAAGAGCGAGAGGGCCAGAGTCCGAATGGCGGACGAGCCCTGCATGGATATATTCAGATAAGTCATTATCACATGCTAGGCCTATTTTGGTAGAACTGAACACTTGAAAAAGCACTACTGACAAAATGTTTGGCTACCTGCCATATTCAGTTTAAAAACACACACCGACCGGTCAAAACCCAGCACATATTTAAAGGTAACGGTTGCTCTTAGGAATTAAAAAAAACTCTTAGAGCTTGAAAGCTTTGGACTATCAGTTTCTGGTTAAAACAATTGTACTGCAAATAAACGAGACAGCATTGCCTTTGAGGAATTGATCACTAATGCCTTGACCCGGATTCGAACCGGGGTTGCTGCAGCCACAACGCAGAGTACTAACCTCTATACGATCACGGCTGTGGATTTCCACAGTTTTGTTTTTAATGTGTGATCATTCTGTGGGAATGTATTTGTTTATTGGTTTATTTGGTAGTTGACAGTGCATGTTTATGAACACACCACACCGGAATGTAGCCATGGGCTAATTTGCATCCATTGTCCGACACTGAAACTAAATAAAAAGGCCAGTCGGCAGAAAAACAAGATGCAGCAAATTATAAAAATGCAAAGAGTTCAATTCCATGTTTCAGAAGAGGCCAAACTTTGGATAAGAACTTGAGTCGCCTTGGTGTAGCATTTGAGTTGTAGGATAGAGGAAAGTTAGTGAATGCATGTACTGCAATGTAATTGTATAATGCTTTTCTTTCACATGTATTTACAGCCCCACTGTTAAGCAGAGCATCAGAAAATGGTCAAAATCTCTTTGCTGTAGCATTTTTAAAGCAGGACAGAGGAAGGTGGGACATTCAATGTATTTTAATTTAGTGGCAAATAACACGCCAACATCTCAAATCTCAATTTTGTTATCTTCCTTTTGTCAATGACAATTTCCAGCCTAAAAATACAGACTAGCTAGCTAGGAACAGAACCTAGAATCTTCTCATCCATGGTCAGACGCTTTATCCATTGCTCCACTAGCCCCTTTAAAACCCAGTGTTAATTAAAATTCCTTCATGTCCTACTTAGAACCAACCCTTAAATTTTGTTGAGCGATCATGGTTTTCTAAAAGACTTTCAAGCATATCCAAATGTCACATTTGAGATATTATGGAACGAGTCTTTTTGAATGTATGGCTACTTGGAAATGTGAACAATTGCCATATATTGATAGCTCAGTTGGTGGAGCGAACACCTTTTACGGGTGAGCATGAAAGCCTTCAATTGCAGTGTGAAAGTGTTGGTAGGGTACCAAAACTATTCAGGTATGGTCCCTTGAGGCTCGTTGGTCTAGGGGTATGATTCTCGCTTCGGGTGCGACAGGTCCCGGGTTCAATTCCCGGAGGAGCCCACACGTGGACTGTGTAGCAGTTGCTGAAGAGAGTTGTTAATTTTCTGTTGAGTACTCTAGAAGACAGCGGTCTGTTTTGTAGGTAACTCATTTGAAACAGTTGTCGATGAGATGGCAAAGGGCCGCACTGCGTATAACGTCGTATGTGAACATTTCCAAGGAATGATTGTGTTTTCTGAAAAAATTTCTTATTAGTAGAGGAGTTTGGGCAAATGGGCCTCATTGTAAAAAGGCACCAGACCAAAATGACTTCTGCGGGTTCCTTGTCAGATTAGCGTTGCATGGCGCACAGTTTTTGAAAAATAGTCTAGCTTTACTGAAGGACCAATGTGTCCACAGAGACAGCAACTACTCCATAGGATACACTGGCACCAAAGACTAGCAGAGGATGGTTTCGATCCATCGACCTCTGGGTTATGGGCCCAGCACGCTTCCGCTGCGCCACTCTGCTTCAGCAGAAATATCAGATGGCAGTTGAACACTCAACCCTAGCTAAGGAAGCCAGTGCCAGTCTTGTTCAAACGTTTGCCCCAAATATCGAAAGGAAGATCAGAAATAACTCCAAAGAAAATGAAACAGATATTCCAAAGTGAGCACCGAGCCAACAATATCAGAAGCACAGTTGGTATTAGCATGCATCCGAAACAGTCTCCTCTTTCAGCAGTTGGGTTTGTTACATTTTCAATTAAACATTTTTTTTATGATGTTTCAGAGAAATTGTTGATTTTCAAGATGCAGCAGAAAGAACCTTCGATAGCTCAGTTGGTAGAGCGGAGGACTGTAGGTTCCTAAGTAGACATCCTTAGGTCGCTGGTTCAAATCTGGCTCGAAGGAGAATTTTCCAGTTGACTCAAAGGCAGACTGACCTTTTAAAGCCTAGACAGTCATGTTCAATGACTCGACTAATGTAGGCTGTATCAAATCAGCTTGTATAAATAACAATCTTCTGGCCTTGCACTATTATGGAATCTCAGGTGTTAATTGTCACCATAGTATTGGTGTCTTATATAACGGGACATACTGTATCAACGGTTAGTGTGTTTGATCACATGGAAAAAGATTAAGAGTAAGTTTGTTGTTCCGACAAGGAATGACCCAGCTTGAGCCCATTCAAGGCAAAAGGATTGATAGTTGTATCAATCCATCGGTATAAAACTACCTTCTGAACAGTGGGGGTGTAGCTCAGTGGTAGAGCATTTGACTGCAGATCAAGAGGTCTCTGGTTCAAATCGGGATACCCCCTCTCTGGTGCTGAAAGACCAAGTTCAGTCTTGAATAAAAACCTGAAACACTCAAGAGTGTTCTCTTTCTACAGTTATGTTTGTACATCTTTAATTTTAATTTTTTGCATTATCTATGCCAGTGTGTTTGAATCAAATAGTGCTTTTGTGTGCCTCCGTTAGCTCACTTGGTAGAGGAGTGTAGGTTCCTTTGGCTCGAAGGCGAATTTTAAATTTGAACAAAGACAGACTGAACTTGAAAAGTCTACACAGGCGTTCAACTAATGCAGCAGTCAGAAAGAGGAGCTACACTTATTTCTTGGGTTTGGCTTAAATTTTGACTTTTGACTCATATCAAAGGTTGGCGATAGTGAATAATGTGTGTCCTTTGCTCAGAAGTTTGAGGCTTGTTGGTCTAGGGGTATGATTCTCCCTTAAAGAGCGAGAGGGCCTGAGTCCGAATGGTGGACGAGCCCTGCATGGATATATTCAGATAAGTCATTATCACATGCTAGGCCTATTTTGGTAGAACTGAACACTTGAAAAAGCACTACTGACAAAATGTTTGGCTACCTGCCATATTCAGTTTAAAAACACACACCGACCGGTCAAAACCCAGCACATATTTAAAGGTAACGGTTGCTCTTAGGAATTAAAAAAAATCTTAGAGGTTGAAAGCTTTGGACTATCAGTTTCTGGTTGAAACAATTATACTGCAAATAAACGAGACAGCATTGCCTTTGAGCAATTGATCACTAATGCCGTGACCTGGATTCGAACCGGGGTTGCTGCGGCCACAACGCAGAGTACTAACCTCTATACGATCACGGCTGTGGATTTCCACAGTTTTGTTTTTAATGTGTGATCATTCTGTGGGAATGTATTTGTTTATTGGTTTATTTGGTAGCTGACAGTGCATGTTTATGAACACACCACACCGGAATGTAGCCATGGGCTAATTTGCATCCATTGTCCGACACTGAAACTAAATCAAAAGGCCAGTCGGCAGAAAAACAAGATGCAGCAAATTATAAAAATGCAAAGAGTTCAATTCCATGTTTCAGAAGAGGCCAAACTTTGGATAAGAACTTGAGTCGCCTTGGTGTAGCATTTGAGTTGTAGGATAGAGGAAAGTTAGTGAATGCATGTACTGCAATGTAATTGTATAATGCTTTTCTTTCACATGTATTTACAGCCCCACTGTTAAGCAGAGCATCAGAAAATGGTCAAAATCTCTTTGCTGTAGCATTTTTAAAGCAGGACAGAGGAAGGTGGGACATTCAATGTATTTTAATTTAGTGGCAAATAACACGCCAACATCTCAAATCTCAATTTTGTTATCTTCCTTTTGTCAATGACAATTTCCAGCCTAAAAATACAGACTAGCTAGCTAGGAACAGAACCTAGAATCTTCTCATCCATGGTCAGACGCTTTATCCATTGCTCCACTAGCCCCTTTAAAACCCAGTGTTAATTAAAATTTCTTCATGTCCTACTTAGAACCTAGCCTTAAATTTTGTTGAGCGATCATGGTTTTCTAAAAGACTTTCAAGCATATCCAAATGTCACATTTGAGATATTATGGAACGAGTCTTTTTGAATGTATGGCTACTTGGAAATGTGAACAATTGCCATATATTGATAGCTCAGTTGGTGGAGCGAACACCTTTTACGGGTGAGCATGAAAGCCTTCAATTGCAGTGTGAAAGTGTTGGTAGGGTACCAAAACTATTCAGGTCTGATCTCTTGAGGCTCGTTGGTCTAGGGGTATGATTCTCGCTTTGGGTGCGAGAGGTCCCGGGTTCAATTCCCGGACGAGCCCACACGTGTACTGTGTAGCAGTTGCTGAAGAGAGTTGATGATTTTCTGTTGAGTACTCTAGAAGACAGCGGTCTTTTTTGTAGGTAACTCATTTGAAACAGTTGTCGATGAGATGGCAAAGGGCCGCACTGCGTATAACGTCGTATGTGAACATTTCCAAGGAATGATTGTGTTTTCTGAAAAAATTTCTTATTAGTAGAGGAGTTTGGGCAAATGGGCCTCATTGTAAAAAGGCACCAGACCAAAATGACTTCTCCAAAATCTTCCTTGTGAGATTAGCGTTGCATGGCGCACAGTTTTTGAAAAATAGTCTAGCTTTTCTGAAGGACCAATGTGTCCACAGAGACAGCAACTACTCCATAGGATACACTGGCACCAAAGACTAGCAGAGGATGGTTTCGATCCATCGACCTCTGGGTTATGGGCCCAGCACGCTTCCGCTGCGCCACTCTGCTTCAGCAGAAATGTCAGATGGCAGTTGAACACTCAACCCTAGCTAAGGAAGCCAGTGCCAGTCTTGTTCAAACGTTTGCCCCAAATATCGAAAGGAAGATCAGAAATAACTCCAAAGAAAATGAAACAGATATTCCAAAGTGAGCACCGAGCCAACAATATCAGAAGCACAGTTGGTATTAGCATGCATCCGAAACAGTCTCCTCTTTCAGCAGTTAGGTTTGTTACATTTTCAATTAAACATTTTTTTTATGATGTTTAAGAGAAATTGTTGATTCTCAAAATGCAGCAGAAAGAACCTTCGATAGCTCAGTTGGTAGAGCGGAGGACTGTAGGTTCCTAAGTAGACATCCTTAGGTCGCTGGTTCAAATCCGGCTCGAAGGAGAATTTTCCAGTTGACTCAAAGGCAGGCTGACCTTTTAAAGCCTAGACAGTCATGTCCAATGACTCGACTAATGTAGGCTGTATCAAATCAGCTTGTATAAATAACAATCTTCTGGCCTTGCACTATTATGGAATGTCAGGTGTTAATTGTCACCATAGTATTGGTGTCTTATATAACGGGACATACTGTATCAACGGTTAGTGTGTTTGATCACATGGAAAAAGATTAAGAGTAAGTTTGTTGTTCCGACAAGGAATGACCCAGCTTGAGCCCATTCAAGGCAAAAGGATTGATAGTTGTATCAATCCATCGGTATAAAACTACCTACAGAACAGTGGGGGTGTAGCTCAGTGGTAGAGCATTTGACTGCAGATCAAGAGGTCTCTGGTTCAAATCCAGATACCCCCTCTCTGGTGCTGAAAGAGGAAGTTCAGTCTTGAATAAAAACCTGAAACACTCAAGAGTGTTCTCTTTCTACAGTTATGTTTGTACATCTTTAATTTTAATTTTTTGCATTATCTATGCCAGTGTGTTTGAATCAAATAGTGCTTTTGTGTGCCTCCGTTAGCTCACTTGGTAGAGGAGTGTAGGTTCCTTTGGCTCGAAGGCGAATTGTAAATTTGAACAAAGACAGACTGAACTTGAAAAGTCTACACAGGCGTTCAACTAATGCAGCAGTTAGAAAGAGGAGCTACACGTATTTCTTGGGTTTGGCTTAAATTTTGACTTTTGACTCATATCAAAGGTTGGCGATAGTGAATAATGTGTGTCCTTTGCTCAGAAGTTTGAGGCTCGTTGGTCTAGGGGTATGATTCTCCCTTAAAGAGCGAGAGGGCCTGAGTCCGAATGGCGGACGAGCCCTGCATGGATATATTCAGATAAGTCATTATCACATGCTAGGCCTATTTTGGTAGAACTGAACACTTGAAAAAGCACTACTGACAAAATGTTTGGCTACCTGCCATATTCAGTTTAAAAACACACACCGACCGGTCAAAACCCAGCACATATTTAAAGGTAACGGTTGCTCTTAGGAATTAAAAAAAACTCTTAGAGGTTGAAAGCTTTGGACTATCAGTTTCTGGTTGAAACAATTATACTGCAAATAAACGAGACAGCATTGCCTTTGAGCAATTGATCACTAATGTTTGGCACACCCCTGCTCGACTGTCTAGGTGACGTCAAGGCTTGGTTAGCCCAGAATTTTTTAAAACTGAACGAGGGAAAAACAGAAGTAATGACATTTGGATGTAACCTCACGGACTTGGGATCACTCCAAAACTATTTGCATCCCAAGGTCACCAGCCTTGGCGTCACCATAGACAGTGATTTTAAATTTGATAAACAGATTAATGGCGTTTTAAAATCGGGTTTTTATCATCTTCGTCTTTTATCTAAAGTTAAGCCCTTTTTATCTTTTAATCTTTTTGAGCAAGTCGTGCACGCTTTTATTTCAAGCCGTCTGGACTACTGTAACGCACTTTACTCGGGAATTAGCCAGAAAGCACTCTCTCGTTTGCAGTTAGTCCAGAACGCTGCGGCACGACTCTTAACAGGGACCAAAAAACGCGAACATATTACCCCAATCCTTGCGTCCTTGCACTGGCTCCCTGTTCATTTTAGAATTGATTTTAAAATTTTATTGTTTGTTTTTAAAGCTTTGAATGGACTGGCCCCTCAGTATATTACAGACCTCATCCAAATTTACCGGCCCTCTCGCGCTTTGAGGTCTGAGGGCCAGCTCCAGCTCGTGGTTCTGAAGACGAACCGTAAAACCAGAGGGGACAGAGCGTTCTCCATTGTCGGCCCTAAGCTGTGGAACGCTCTGCCCCTCCACATCCGTACGGCCCCCACCGTGGAATGTTTTAAATCCCGTCTTAAGACTCACTTTTATTCTTTGGCTTTTAGCACCGCGTAAGTTGTGTGGTCCCCCTGTGTCTTTTTATCCATTTTATTGAATTTTATTTTTATTTGTAGTTTTTAATGTGTTTTTATTTCTATTCAGTCTTTTAAATTGTTTTATTTCTATTTATTTGGTGGAGCTCATTTGTATTGTTTTTGTTTTATTGTTGTTATTGTTATTGTTGTTCAGCACTTTGGAAACGTTTTGTTGTTTAAATGTGCTATATAAATAAAGTGGATTGGATTGGATTGGATAATGCCGTGACCCGGATTCGAACCGGGGTTGCTGCGGCCACAACGCAGAGTACTAACCTCTATACGATCACGACTGTGGATTTCCACAGTTTTGTTTTTAATGTGTGATCATTCTGTGGGAATGTATTTGTTTATTGGTTTATTTGGTAGCTGACAGTGCATGTTTATGAACACACCACACCGGAATGTAGCCATGGGCTAATTTGCATCCATTGTCCGACACTGAAACTAAATAAAAAGGCCAGTCGGCAGAAAAACAAGATGCAGCAAATTATAAAAATGCAAAGAGTTCAATTCCATGTTTCAGAAGAGGCCAAACTTTGGATACGAACTTGAGTCGCCTTGGTGTAGCATTTGAGTTGTAGGATAGAGGAAAGTTAGTGAATGCATGTACTGCAATGTAATTGTATAATGCTTTTCTTTCACATGTATTTACAGCCCCACTGTTAAGCAGAGCATCAGAAAATGGTCAAAATCTCTTTGCTGTAGCATTTTTAAAGCAGGACAGAGGAAGGTGGGACATTCAATGTATTTTAATTTAGTGGCAAATAACACGCCAACATCTCAAATCTCAATTTTGTATCTTCCTTTTGTCAATGACAATTTCCAGCCTAAAAATACAGACTAGCTAGCTAGGAACAGAACCTAGAATCTTCTCATCCATGGTCAGACGCTTTATCCATTGCTCCACTAGCCCCTTTAAAACCCAGTGTTAATTAAAATTCCTTCATGTCCTACTTAGAACCTAGCCTTAAATTTTGTTGAGCGATTGCGGTTTTCTATAAGACTTTCAAGCATATCCAAATGTCACATTTGAGATATTATGGAACGAGTCTTTTTGAATGTATGGCTACTTGGAAATGTGAACAATTGCCATATATTGATAGCTCAGTTGGTGGAGCGAACACCTTTTACGGGTGAGCATGAAAGCCTTCAATTGCAGTGTGAAAGTGTTGGTAGGGTACCAAAACTATTCAGGTATGGTCCCTTGAGGCTCGTTGGTCTAGGGGTATGATTCTCGCTTTAGGTGCGAGAGGTCCCGGGTTCAATTCCCGGACGAGCCCACACGTGTACTGTGTAGCAGTTGCTGAAGAGAGTCGATAATTTTCTGTTGAGTACTCTAGAAGACAGAGGTCTGTTTTGTAGGTAACTCATTTGAAACAGTTGTCGATGAGATGGCAAAGGGCCTCACTGCGTATAACGTCGTATGTGAACATTTCCAAGGAATGATTGTGTTTTCTGAAAAAAATTCTTATTAGTAGAGGAGTTTGGGCAAATGGGCCGCATTGTAAAAAGGCACCAGACCAAAATGACTTCTCCAAAATCTTCCTTGTGAGATTAGCGTTGCATGGCGCACAGTTTTTGAAAAATAGTCTAGCTTTTCTGAAGGACCAATGTGTCCACAAAGACCGCAACTACTCCATATGATACAGTGGTCAAGGTCAAGGTCAAGGTCAAGTTTATTTATAAAGCACATTTAAAACAACAATGCTGCCCAAAGTGCTGTACACAAAAATACATGTATGTAAAATAAACAATTTGAATATAATACAATTAAAATACAGATGCGGAAAAACAAAATTCAACACCAGCAAAAAAGTCCTGCTCAGTTTTAATTAAAGGACTTCGCAAACAAATGGGTCTTCAACATAGACTTAAAAATGCCTAAAGACTGGGCTGCCCTAATATTTAAGGGAAGACCATTCCAAAGCGTCGGAGCCGCGACAGCAAAAGCCCGGTCTCCTCTGGTCGACATTCGTGACCTCGGTACGTCTAACAGAAACTTGTTAGCTGACCTCAATGTTCTGCTCGGAGTATGAACAGACAGAAGCTCAGAAAGGTACACAGGAGCCGTCCCATTCAAACACTTAAACACCAACAACAACATTTTAAACTGAATTCTGTGTTTTACAGGGAGCCAATGTAAAGAGGCCAACACAGGGGTTATATGTTCAAACTTTTTGGTTCCAGTGAGTAGACGTGCTGCAGCGTTCTGTACCAACTGCAGGCGATGGATCGAGCTTTGGTCTAGCCCACAATACAACGAGTTACAGTAATCCAAGCGGCATGTTATAAAGGCATGAATCACACTCTCCAGATCTCTATGTGGTAAATACGGCTTAATTTAACTCAGAAGACGCAGTTGGTAAAAACTTGACTTTACGACAGAACCTATTTGCTTGTCCAACTTAAAAGATCCATCTAGGACCACGCCAAGGCTCCTGGCTGACTGGTGACAGTAGCCTTTTAGTGGGCCAAGAACAGATGGATCAGACAAATTTCCAAAAACGACAATTTCCGTTTTAGATTCATTAAGTTTTAGAAAATTCTGGGCCAACCAGTCCTTTACATCCTGAATACAATGTAACAGAGCTTGGATGCCGTCTGAACCTGGTTTCAATGGCAGATAGACTTGCAGGTCGTCTGCAAAACAATGAAAGGGAATCTTATGTTTTTTGAAAATAGATCCAAGGGGCAACAGGTACAGTGAAAACAATAAAGGACCTAAAACTGAGCCCTGTGGCACTCCGCAGCTCAGTGGGGCCGCATCTGAGCTGTAAGGTCCCAGGTGGACAGAGAAGGAGCGATTTTCAAGATATGATCTGAACCATTTTAGGACCGTTCCTCCAATACCAACATGATTTTCAAGGCGGGAAAGCAGTATTTGATGGTCCACCGTGTCAAACGCTGCAGTTAAATCTAAAAGCACTAAAATAGTGGGGTGACCCGAATCAACATTTAAAAGAAGGTCAGTGGCACCAAAGACTAGCAGAGGATGGTTTCGATCCATCGACCTCTGGGTTATGGGCCCAGCACGCTTCCGCTGCGCCACTCTGCTTCAGCAGAAATGTCAGATGGCAGTTGAACACTCAACCCTAGCTAAGGAAGCCAGTGCCAGTCTTGTTCAAACGTTTGCCCCAAATATCGAAAGGAAGATCAGAAATAACTCCAAAGAAAATGAAACAGATATTCCAAAGTGAGCACCGAGCCAACAATATCAGAAGCACAGTTGATATTAGCATGCATCCGAAACAGTCTCCTCTTTCAGCAGTTGGGTTTGTTACATTTTCAATTAAACATTTTTTTTATGATGTTTCAGAGAAATTGTTGATTCTCAAAATGCAGCAGAAAGAACCTTCGATAGCTCAGTTGGTAGAGCGGAGGACTGTAGGTTCCTAAGTAGACATCCTTAGGTCGATGGTTCAAATCCGTCTCGAAGGTGAATTTTCCAGTTGAATCAAAGGCAGACTGACCTTTTAAAGCCTAGACAGTCATGTCCAATGACTCGACTAATGTAGGCTGTATCAAATCAGCTTGTATAAATAACAATCTTCTGGCCTTGCACTATTATGGAATGTCAGGTGTTAATTGTCACCATAGTATTGGTGTCTTATATAACGGGACATACTGTATCAACGGTTAGTGTGTTTGATCACATGGAAAAAGATTAAGAGTAAGTTTGTTGTTCCGACAAGGAATGACCCAGCTTGAGCCCATTCAAGGCAAAAGGATTGATAGTTGTATCAATCCATCGGTATAAAACTACCTACAGAACAGTGGGGGTGTAGCTCAGTGGTAGAGCATTTGACTGCAGATCAAGAGGTCTCTGGTTCAAATCCGGATACCCCCTCTCTGGTGCTGAAAGAGGAAGTTCAGTCTTGAATAAAAACCTGAAACACTCAAGAGTGTTCTCTTTCTACAGTTATGTTTGTACATCTTTAATTTTAATTTTTTGCATTATCTATGCCAGTGTGTTTGAATCAAATCGTGCTTTTGTGTGCCTCCGTTAGCTCACTTGGTAGAGGAGTGTAGGTTCCTTTGGCTCGAAGGCGAATTTTAAATTTGAACAAAGACAGACTGAACTTGAAAAGTCTACACAGGCGTTCAACTAATGCAGCAGTCAGAAAGAGGAGCTACACTTATTTCTTGGGTTTGGCTTAAATTTTGACTTTTGACTCATATCAAAGGTTGGCGATAGTGAATAATGTGTGTCCTTTGCTCAGAAGTTTGAGGCTTGTTGGTCTAGGGGTATGATTCTCCCTTAAAGAGCGAGAGGGCCTGAGTCCGAATGGCGGACGAGCCCTGCATGGATATATTCAGATAAGTCATTATCACATTCTAGGCCTATTTTGGTAGAACTGAACACTTGAAAAAGCACTACTGACAAAATGTTTGGCTACCTGCCATATTCAGTTTAAAAACACACACCGACCGGTCAAAACCCAGCACATATTTAAAGGTAACGGTTGCTCTTAGGAATTAAAAAAAACTCTTAGAGGTTGAAAGCTTTGGACTGTCAGTTTCTGGTTGAAACAATTGTACTGCAAATAAACGAGACAGCATTGCCTTTGAGGAATTGATCACTAATGCCGTGACCCGGATTCGAACCGGGGTTGCTGCGGCTACAACGCAGAGTACTAACCTCTATACGATCACGGCTGTGGATTTCCACAGTTTTGTTTTTAATGTGTGATCATTCTGTGGGAATGTATTTGTTTATTGGTTTATTTGGTAGTTGACAGTGCATGTTTATGAACACACCACACCGGAATGTAGCCATGGGCTAATTTGCATCCATTGTACGACACTGAAACTAAATAAAAAGGCCAGTCGGCAGAAAAACAAGATGCAGCAAATTATAAAAATGCAAAGAGTTCAATTCCATGTTTCAGAAGAGGCCAAACTTTGGATACGAACTTGAGTCGCCTTGGTGTAGCATTTGAGTTGTAGGATAGAGGAAAGTTAGTGAATGCATGTACTGCAATGTAATTGTATAATGCTTTTCTTTCACATGTATTTACAGCCCCACTGTTAAGCAGAGCATCAGAAAATGGTCAAAATCTCTTTGCTGTAGCATTTTTAAAGCAGGACAGAGGAAGGTGGGACATTCAATGTATTTTAATTTAGTGGCAAATAACACGCCAACATCTCAAATCTCAATTTTGTTATCTTCCTTTTGTCAATGACAATTTTCAGCCTAAAAATACAGACTAGCTAGCTAGGAACAGAACCTAGAATCTTCTCATCCATGGTCAGACACTTTATCCATTGCTCCACTAGTCCCTTTAAAACCCAGTGTTAATTAAAAATCCTTCATGTCCTACTTAGAACCTAGCCTTAAATTTTGTTGAGCGATTGCGGTTTTCTATAAGACTTTCAAGCATATCCAAATGTCACATTTGAGATATTATGGAACGAGTCTTTTTGAATGTATGGCTACTTGGAAATGTGAACAATTGCCATATATTGATAGCTCAGTTGGTGGAGCGAACACCTTTTACGGGTGAGCATGAAAGCCTTCAATTGCAGTGTGAAAGTGTTGGTAGGGTACCAAAACTATTCAGGTATGGTCCCTTGAGGCTCGTTGGTCTAGGGGTATGATTCTCGCTTTGGGTGCGAGAAGTCCCGGGTTCAATTCCCGGACGAGCCCACACGTGTACTGTGTAGCAGTTGCTGAAGAGAGTCGATAATTTTCTGTTGAGTACTCTAGAAGACAGCGGTCTGTTTTGTAGGTAACTCATTTGAAACAGTTGTCGATGAGATGGCAAAGGGCCTCACTGCGTATAACGTCGTATGTGAGCATTTCCAAGGAATGATTGTGTTTTCTGCAAACATTTCTTATTAGTAGAGGAGTTTGTGCAAATGGGCCTCATTGTAAAAAGGCACCAGACCAAAATGACTTCTGCGGATTGAAGAAAAACCTTTTTTCTTTGTGTTGTCCTTGGTTACCTTGTACACAATGAAATATTATTACTACGTCGTATTTCACTTTTCCCTATCTGGACATTACCCCTCCGGGACAACACTGCGTATTCACACTGGAAGAGGAGTTGTCATTGTCGTCAGCACTTCTCTATCAGCTAATAATACATACCAGGATTGATGACCAGAAATCAGGAGATTGAAGTTTACGAAAGTTTATTCTCCTAACAAATGATCTAATACAGACGTCTGCTGCCTTAGGTCCCTAACAAAATGAGTCTCGTCAGCACCCCGTACCATAAGGAGACTGAAATCCTCAGGAAGTCAGACTTTTTCATACCACACACCAAATATGAATATTCATGAGCCTATTTCTACGTGTAGTGGTTTCCCATGGGTCCCGTTTAGGTCACCGAGTCCAGCCGACTCTTATCAGTTGACCTTGAGTCACCCCCTCGGATGAGAGAGTGTAGTTTTTATCTGCCTTTGGCTCTGCATTCTTTCACTGTAACAGAAACTTAAGAACACTTCGTACCAAAAACATTCTATTTCTACATAGCTTTTTTTTTAAGCAAACATCTAGCAAATTAGAAACAACTTTTCAGGGTTCCTTGTGAGATTAGCGTTGCATTGCGCTTTTCTGAAGGACCAATGTGTCCACAGAGACAGCAACTACTCCATATGATACACTGGCACCAAAGACTAGCAGAGGATGGTTTCGATCCATCGACCTCTGGGTTATGGGCCCAGCACGCTTCTGCTGCGCCACTCTGCTTCAGCAGAAATGTCAGATGGCAGTTGAACACTCAACCCTAGCTAAGGAAGCCAGTGCCAGTCTTGTTCAAACGTTTGCCCCAAATATCGAAAGGAAGATCAGAAATAACTCCAAAGAAAATGAAACAGATATTCCAAAGTGAGCACCGAGCCAACAATATCAGAAGCACAGTTGGTATTAGCATGCATCCGAAACAGTCTCCTCTTTCAGCAGTTGGGTTTGTTACATTTTCAATAAAAAAATTGTTTTATGATGTTTCAGAGAAATTGTTGATTCTCAAAATGCAGCAGAAAGAACCTTCGATAGCTCAGTTGGTAGAGCGGAGGACTGTAGGTTCCTAAGTAGACATCCTTAGGTCGCTGGTTCAAATCCGGCTCGAAGGAGAATTTTCCAGTTGACTCAAAGGCAGACTGACCTTTTAAAGCCTAGACAGTCATGTCCTATGACTCAACTAATGTAGGCTGTATCAAATCAGCTTGTATAAATAACAATCTTCTGGCCTTGCACTATTATGGAATGTCAGGTGTTAATTGTCACCATAGTATTGGTGTCTTATATAACGGGACATACTGTATCAACGGTTAGTGTGTTTGATCACATGGAAAAAGATTAAGAGTAAGTTTGTTGTTCCGACAAGGAATGACCCAGCTTGAGCCCATTCAAGGCAAAAGGATTGATAGTTGTATCAATCCATCGGTATAAAACTACCTTCTGAACAGTGGGGGTGTAGCTCAGTGGTAGAGCATTTGACTGCAGATCAAGAGGTCTCTGGTTCAAATCCGGATACCCCCTCTCCGGTGCTGAAAGAGGAAGTTCAGTCTTGAATAAAAACCTGATCACTTAAGAGTGTTCTCTTTCTACAGTTATGTTTGTACATCTTTAATTTGAGTTTTTTGCATTATCTATGCCAGTGTGTTTGAATCAAATAGTGCTTTTGTGTGCCTCCGTTAGCTCACTTGGTAGAGGAGTGTAGGTTCCTTTGGCTCGAAGGCGAATTTTAAATTTGAACAAAGACAGACTGAACTTGAAAAGTCTACACAGGCGTTCAACTAATGCAGCAGTCAGAAAGAGGAGCTACACTTATTTCTTGGGTTTGGCTTAAATTTTGACTTTTGACTCATATCAAAGGTTGGCGATAGTGAATAATGTGTGTCCTTTGCTCAGAAGTTTGAGGCTCGTTGGTCTAGGGGTATGATTCTCCCTTAAAGAGCGAGAGGGCCTGAGTCCGAATGGCGGACGAGCCCTGCATGGATATATTCAGATAAGTCATTATCACATGCTAGGCCTATTTTGGTAGAACTGAACACTTGAAAAAGCACTACTGACAAAATGTTTGGCTACCTGCCATATTCAGTTTAAAAACACACACCGACCGGTCAAAACCCAGCACATATTTAAAGGTAACGGTTGCTCTTAGGAATTAAAAAAAGCTCTTAGAGGTTGAAAGCTTTGGACTATCAGTTTCTGGTTGAAACAATTGTACTGCTAATAAACGAGACAGCATTGCCTTTGAGGAATTGATCACTAATGCAGTGACCCGGATTCGAACCGGGGTTGCTGCGGCCACAACGCAGAGTACTAACCTCTATACGATCACGGCTGTGGATTTCCACAGTTTTGTTTTTTATGTGTGATCATTTTGTGGGAATGTATTTGTTTATTGGTTTATTTGGTAGTTGACAGTGCATGTTTATGAACACACCACACCGGAATGTAGCCATGGGCTAATTTGCATCCATTGTCCGACACTGAAACTAAATAAAAAGGCCAGTCGGCAGAAAAACAAGATGCAGCAAATTATAAAAATGCAAAGAGTTCAATTCCATGTTTCAGAAGAGGCCAAACTTTGGATACGAACTTGAGTCGCCTTGGTGTAGCATTTGAGTTGTAGGATAGAGGAAAGTTAGTGAATGCATGTACTGCAATGTAATTGTATAATGCTTTTCTTTCACATGTATTTACAGCCCCACTGTTAAGCAGAGCATCAGAAAATGGTCAAAATCTCTTTGCTGTAGTATTTTTACAGCAGGACAGAGGAAGGTGGGACATTCAATGTATTTTAATTTAGTGGCAAATCGAATCAAAAACACGCCAACATCTCAAATCTCAATTTTTTTTATCTTCCTTTTGTCAATGACAATTTCCAGCCTAAAAATACAGACTAGCTAGCTAGGAACAGAACCTAGAATCTTCTCATCCATGGTCAGACGCTTTATCCATTGCTCCACTAGCCCCTTTAAAACCCGGTGTTAATTAAAATTCCTTCATGTCCTACTTAGAACCTAGCCTTAAATTTTGTTGAGCGATCACGGTTTTCTAAAAGACTTTCAAGCATATCCAAATGTCACATTTGAGATATTATGGAACGAGTCTTTTTGAATGTATGGCTACTTGGAAATGTGAACAATTGCCATATATTGATAGCTCAGTTGGTGCAGCGAACACCTTTTACGGGTGAGCATGAAAGCCTTCAATTGCAGTGTGAAAGAGTTGGTAGGGTACCAAAACTATTCAGGCATGAATAGTTTTGTGAAATGGGGATTGTGAACATCAATTTAACGGTTTCAGACGCAGCCATAGGTCTGAAGCTCTAGTTCACTAACTGCATAGAGATCTAACAGAAACATTTCGATTTATCGAATACTTTAGATGGAGCCATGTAAATATTTCTTCCTATTGTAAACACTGAGAATTGTTTTCAAAAACAGCAAATATCCTTCTTATTAGTCCTCGTTAGTATAGTGGTTAGTATCTCAGCTGTCCCTTGGAGGACCGGGGTTAAATTCCCTGACGGGGAGTTTTACAGTACTTAACCAACCTTTAAAGTCACATACAGATGTGCTGTTTAAAATATATGATGATACAAAGTGATCCTGTTGAAAATAGCGTATTCTTTAGTGCTGGACGAAAGGATGGAGACTCGGTATATTATAATCCAAATTCATTACTTTATTTCCTATTACAAGCTAACAGTCCATCTGTTCAGCTGACCTCCATGCTGACCGGTCGATGAGGCGGACGGAAGAGAACGCTTCTCTTCCTTGCAACTCAATACAAAGGAATAGGTGTGTCTTCCCCCAACCAATCAGCTCTCTCTTGGATCGTCACTTCTTCTTCTGCGCAATCTGACTCCTCGTTTCAACACACTGCCCCCCAGTGGATCAACCATACATACAAGCAGAAACTAAAATGTCCGCCAGATTCAAATGTATCTCAAAGCACAGTTTACAGATCAACACAGTATTATATAATCACTAAAACCTAATATGACAAATATGTATATAAATAATTCCACATTCCCCGTATTGATCTCTACAAAAGAGATCACAAATCAGATTGAATATTTGTCATATGAAATCACAGTGATAGATGCTTGTCCTTCAACTGGTTGTCAGTTCGTTGTCTCGGTCCATGCTTCCTCGGCGTCCGCTATAAAAACATATACTCACCACTAAGGGTGGTTTTTATTGTTTATTTTTCTACATCATGTTTTGGTCAACTTTGATTATTGTAAGGCGCTTTAAAAATACAACTTTATTGATTTGGATCAAAAACTCTCATAATGACGACCACTCACAAGCACCCACAGAGACAAGGAACCAACAGAGATCCGTAACAGAAACACAAAAGAACAGACTAAAATTACAAACAATTCTCATCAGGGCCGCTCACCGTGAGAACGACCATGCCAGCTAATCTTGCAAATTATGGCTGGACTCAAAGACCTATTTAACTTAATTTATCTGTTGGAATACTAGGGTCAATTTTATCTGGAAAATTCAGGAATTCAGGTTTCATTAATCTACAGAGAAAAACTCTCTTTTTTAGCTTCATGTTTTCCCACATTTGCCACAGATTATGTGTGCACTTCAGAATCACAGCAAACGTCAAAAACAGAGTATTATAAATGTATTTACCTATCTGAAACCGAAATCTTAGTTGGCCATAACATTTGTCAATTCGTCACTTTATGTCTTCGTTTGTTTATCTTTTAGATATATTTGTCTCAGTTCTTTCCCATGCCAAAATAAACCAAATTATAATAATTTTCCCATATAATTAACATATAATTAACACCCCCTCTTGGACTGAGGAAAACTCAGTCCAATAAAGAGTCATGTAACATGCATAAACAAGTGAAACCTCTATCCTTGTACAGGAAACAGAACAAACCAACTCAAATGTCACTGGAGATTAATAACTTCGGCACCTACATAACACAAAGAAAACACAAAGAAAACAATAGCAAAATAACAAATGTCAGGGTCAGTCCAGGGAGGTTGAAGGCGGGTTTAAATGGGTCGACATGGCGAGTGAGAGGTGGACACCACTCGTCTGGTTTGCGACCTGGACAGCATGTGAGGTCCTGGGAGTGGCCTCAAAAGGGATCAGACCAGCACTGGTTCAGTCCAATCGCGGCAGAGGACTGTCAGACAGGCTGGGAAAGGAGCTCTCAGCGGCTCCCAAAGTGAGATCAGCAATCACCTCCAACTTGAGTTCATAAACTAATGAGTGTAGATGGTTTCAATAGGGATTATAACATACAATCTTAAGATCAGTGTCCACTGGATTCCCGTGGAATCAAAGAGGAGCCTGATCTCAGGCATCAAAATGGCCTGTTTCAAGTTCATAAGAGTTTCCTCTCGATCTGCTCACGGATTGACGCCAGGAGCAGAGCAAGAGAAAGGGCCAAAACCCAATTAATTTCAGCTTTTAGACATAATTTCAGACCTTTTTGTTTTATCTATTCCAATTTATAGCTATAGCATTTCACAGTTCTATCAACATATCAATGCCCTCTAAGGCTTCGTTTAAATTTTGTATTGAGATATTCAGACAAATGCATTTAGTTGTAACTCAAAGATTATTGATTCAATTTAGTAAATAAACCAGCATCATCAGGTCCTAAAGACCATCTTTATCTGGTGCATTAAGATATTTTCAGTCAGTTCATAAACACATAATTCTCTATCATGGTGTCGTGGAATGATGTTCCAAAACGGACATAAGTATCAGACACCGATGGAGAGCACAGGACATTTTAGAAACTTAAATTTCTTACCAATCTTTTGTTTCACTCACGCTTTGGTCATGGAACAAATTCTTTAGCCTATTGTCCAGGAGAGAGAGCAAATTATATAAACACATACTATTGTTCTATAGGGTGTAAACAGTTCGCAGTCACACCTTGTTTGCCTAATTAATTTTGTCGTCATTTTAAAAGGACCATTCATGTCCACTAAGGTTAGCCTTAAAAAGCTTCTCTATATCATCATAAAGTACAGTGATCAATGGGTGGGTGGCTCTGGCAAAGTGAATGTTTGATCCAAGGTCAAACGTCAGTTTACTTGTAGAAGTCCTTCAGCTTTTCCCAGTAGATACTCGTTGTTGGTTCAATTCAAACGCCAGCAACCACTGTCCTGTGAATGATTCAAGACAGCAAGGTGTTTGTCCGATCAGGGAAAAGTCACTGTTAGTCCATTCAGAGAGCACAAAACTGTTGCTCTCTTCCATCAGCAAAGCACATCCGAGGAGAGAAACAGGAGTCTGAGTTGGTGTGTCAGATTCAGTCCTGTGAGCTGAGTAGGCACTGGTTTGGTGAAAGGTAGAACATGTGGTTTTCCTGTATCCACCCAGTAGATGGTGTCCGTTAATGATCACAGTCTCATAGTTCACAGATGAGTGTCGTTCACCTTTATCCACCAGCACGTCAAGAGTCTGTCCGTTCACCTTCACAGGTAACATGAGTTCTGGAATCCCATGCCTCTGAACCCAGCAGCAGCCAGTGATGAGTAGCATTGTTCCCATCAGCGTTGTTGTAAACGCCTCGATCTCCTCGAACGTTGTTGGTCCTCTTGTCTGAAACAATCCTTGGCCACAATTACCAACACCACACCCATAAGTCACTCCACATTTAAACTCCTTATTGCTCTTTTAATCTTTTTCATTATTACTTTCATTGCTCGCTCCTTTAAGCTGCACCTTTAAAAGTTGCACTCATTTCTTTCAGTTCAATTTTGCTCTCGCTTCTGGTCAAGGGCGTTCACATATTCTCAAAATGTATTCATTAGTTTATTTGGTTTTCTTTAACAATAATTCAAATTTTGCACAATTGCTCCTTCATAACTTTTGGTTATGCGTCCAAGATGGTGCATAAAGATCAACTTAAACTCTAAATTAATAGTGGTCTGTACTTTCAATCAATGTATTCAAACCCACGACAGGTCTTCCCTGCTTCAGTTTTCATTCCACGGCGCCACCGTGTGGAGAGAGGTTCTAATTTTTTAGCAACATCTCTCAGAGCCCTAAATGCTCAAAAATAATAGCATTTGTCTCACACTAATTTTGGATATTTATTCTTCAAATGTATGCTGTGGAGACATAACTCTACCACCAGCAGAAATGTTTCTCTATAAAAAACAAAAAAACAATAACTTTTAAAACAATAACTTTGGTCAAAAATGTTCCAATTTTTTTTTCTCAATGAGGGGCGGAGCAATTTCTCCACTTACCCTCCTACACGGATGTCTGGATACAAAGGAAAATGGCCACTCCTCCAATGCACCCATTACTTCCTGTTTGATCATTTCCTACGTCCACACAACTGCAGACACAGCAAATACACGTTTAGTTTTCTAATATAAACAGTGTCCACACAACATTCATACGCCACATCTCTGAGTAAGGAATTATCTTATCTTAACACTTTCTTTCAACCGTCTTTCTCACTTTCAATCACTTTTCCATCATGCTTCACATTTAATGCCATTTCGGCATCCAGTCTCCTCAGAGAACCATCTATCACCGTTAAATGATCAGATGCATTCACTCCAATACTTTCCAAGTCTTTCTCTCCGTTTGCTTCTCCGCCACTCACAGTCTCTTTCAGCGATACAAAAATATCACTTGTTTGTCCTTCTCCACTCGTCCATCACACTGGTCACTCTGGACACACTCGTCACTCTGGACACACTCAGTCACTCTACAATAAAAAGAACATTACACAAAGGACAAGACAACAAAACACAATAATTTCACATATAACTTTTACAATATCCCCATTACCCTGTGCACAAACATCTAAACATAATCTGGCCAGTACATTATCTCTTCAATTTCTCTTATTTTCTTTATTCTCATCTGGGATTTGTCCAGTAGAATATCTTTTATTTTCACTTTATTCTATTCCCTTATTTGGCCAGTACAAGAGCTCTTTGCAATCTGGCCAGTAGAATATTTTCACTCATTTATCTTTATTCTATTCTCTTATTTGGAATTTGTCCCGTCTCTTTCTATTTTTTTTAATTTTTATTATTTCACCGGTTTCTAAGGACCGCAAACTCCCTAACGATTTCCGGATAACGCTACAACGCTCTCTCCCGTCGGAGTCGGCACCAGTCTACGGGGCGGAAATTTAGGTCCGTACTTTACGCGACCAAGGCTTGACGCGTCCACCACAATTTACCGAGATTAATTGCCAATCAAAATCCCAAAGCCTAAATAGTAGCTCGCCGGCTACTTTTATAGAGTCATAAAGTTCGGGGACATTCCAGAGTTGCCATGTGGATGCGCCATCTCCGCAGTTGACAGCTTACACCTCTCCATTGACAAACATTAGCTAAAAAGCCGTGGAACACTTCCGCCAGCCTGCCGAGTCACTGCTGGCAACAATACAATAGGCTGCGTTCACGTTATAATGTCACGTGAACGCTACCTACTGCTGCCAATCCCACAATGCTCAGCAACATAACATCACACTCCCAAACTCCATTAGCGACTCGGTGCGATCACGTCCACCTATCCCTATTTTTGTTATTTTATTATTTTATATTTTTTATAATATTTTTTATATTACCCCACAAACAAAAACAAACAAAACAACAGTTAACAAAAAAATAGTCAAACAAGAACAAACAAGACAATTCTGTTCTCCCCCTCCGATCTCCCCGCCGGTCAACAAAATCAGATAAAAAAATTTACCTTAGTTGTTTTAGCTTTGCTAAGTGTTCCGTTTTCAGATAAAAGATGCCTGCGAAGTCACTGTTTAAGGCAGATGTAAAACAAATTTATTTTGAAAACCAGCCTCATTCCTTTAATTGTAAATAACCCAGCATTATCTCAGTAAGAATATGTAGCCATATTAAGTGTTTAAAAATAGACAACAGGCGTTAAAATAGTTCTTAATGTGTCTAAAGTCCGATGCCTTTCAATGAAAATCTAGTGGCCATATGGTGGTACTACAGGTGTGCTAGTCGGAATGTACCGTTGCCTCAATGCCCCGGTCTCAATGTACCGCATCCATTGGTCTGAATGTACCGCTCTTAAAAAACAGTTTTATCGGGCTCCATATGTACGCGTTTTATGCGTCACATTTATGCGGTTTATTAACATTTTGAGACTATAGCAATGGCGGCCATAAACTCCGGTATTACAATATAACAGCCAAATAACAGTACCACATGGAAAAAAAGCTAAATGCTAACAAATCCTTTGTTCTCAGAGCTAACTTAGCAACCTCGCATACCAACAGCAAACAGATCATATTGAAAACAAACCATGCACCACACATCAATAAAATCTTTTACTACTACACAGAACAGCCTTCAGTGTCCACACACTGAGCTGGGTTTAACACATTTGTGGGTTTATTACACGTTTATCAACAATATGCTGTATGCTAACGCACTAAGCTAACCATGCTGTATGCTAGCGCACTAAGCTAACGAAGCTAACGAAAGCTAACAACACAACATTTAGCTGTAATTTGACCAAAATATTGAGGAAATTCTTTTTCATAGACAATGGGGATATAGTTAAAGATTCACAGAACATGCCAACAGCAAAAATGGGAAACCAATCATCGCAAACAGTTATTTTTTCCAAAACAAACACATTTCCAGTAAGGCGCGGCATAACTTTAGTCTAACTTCAATAAAAACATCTACTTACAGGCCTTAAAAGCACCTTAACGTCTGCAAGGCATACGGTCTAAACACGGAACAATCCAGTCAAGTTTCATTGCATTTTTAGCTTCGTTTCGTTTTTTTTTTTTTTTTCGTTTTTTTTTTTTAATTAGCATTATTTTTATTTATTTTTTCTACTCACGAGCTCCATCCAGTCTTCCACAAATAATACATCACGTCGGGCGTCGCCAGTTGTTGAAAATAGCGTATTCTTTAGTGCTGGACGAAAGGATGGAGACTCGGTATATTATAATCCAAATTCATTACTTTATTTCCTATTACAAGCTAACAGTCCATCTGTTCAGCTGACCTCCATGCTGACCGGTCGATGAGGCGGACGGAAGAGAACGCTTCTCTTCCTTGCAACTCAATACAAAGGAATAGGTGTGTCTTCCCCCAACCAATCAGCTCTCTCTTGGATCGTCACTTCTTCTTCTGCGCAATCTGACTCCTCGTTTCAACACACTGCCCCCCAGTGGATCAACCATACATACAAGCAGAAACTAAAATGTCCGCCAGATTCAAATGTATCTCAAAGCACAGTTTACAGATCAACACAGTATTATATAATCACTAAAACCTAATAGGACAAATATGTATATAAATAATTCCACAATCCCTATGGTGAACTAATCACTTGGCAACTAAACACAGTTTCTGTAGTGTAGTGGTTATCACGTTTGCCTCACACGCGAAAGGTCCCCAGCTCGAAACTGGACAGAAACATTTTCGTAGGCATTTGGCTGCTGGTACTCTGAAAGCAAGTGATGCAGTGAGGGAAAGGAAAGTGTGCAAAGACTTTGATGGGCCCGAAACTTGCTCTGTCTCTGTGATTATTACATGCAATCCAAAACTACCAGGGAGATTCCTAATAAACTGGACAAGGATCCTCAGAACAGCCTAAGATTTTGGCGCCTGTCTATGTGATTACTCGTTATCAACAATTGATTGGGAGATTCTAAGCAAACTTACGGCCTCATAAAACCAAGTAACACTGATCAAAAAGCCAATACACATGAGTTATCCTTGTGTTTGACTGCACAAGAAGGGCTCTGCTGTAAGCGTGTGACGCTCTACTGTGACCAACAAGACATAAGTGTCAGGAGTGGGATTTGAACCCACGCCTCCATTTGGAGACCAGAAGATCCCTTTATTACTTGATCTTGAGTCTGGCGCCTTAGACCGCTCGGCCATCCTGACTGCTTTCAATGTCAGTTGCATTGAATTTTGCATATTTTGTGAGATACTAGGGTTGAAGCCAATCAACAGCACAAGCAGCAGCGGTGCATTTCGGAAGGCTGTTACAAACATCCTTTTTACTAGAAGATATGGTTTCTGTGTAGTCACTTTAAGATAAAGTTTTTAAACAGAGGACAAGTTGGTAGCACTCAAAAGCCAAATCCGAGGCATAGTTGCCTGCATGGCTGAAAGATAGTGCAACGTTTCACATTTATTACTACTTCCTGGGATGCGAACTCCATAAATTCTAAAACTGCAAGCGCGCAACGTGGGGCTCGAACCCACGACCCTGAGATTAAGAGTCTATGCTCTAAAAATGCTCTCATGTAAAGCGCTTTGTGGCTATGCCTGTAAAAGGCGCTATATAAATAAAGGTTCTTCTTCTTCTTCTTCTACCGACTGAGCTAGCCGGGCAAAGCAACATTATCCTAAACATTACCACTCCACTTTCTCTAGTATGTCTACATTTGAGCTCAACTGAAGGGGAAGCACTTGGATGCATCTACTGTGCGCAACTGGGTTGCAGGAGGAAAGAGACTCAGTGGCTCCATCCGAAACGAGCAGATTGGTAAGAGGTCTTACGCCAAACCGGATGTGTGTCAGCGTGTGCCATGATAAAAAGCGTCTGAATTGGGCTGTCGGATAGGA
This sequence comes from Proterorhinus semilunaris, assembly GCA_021464625.1. Taxonomy (NCBI): domain Eukaryota; kingdom Metazoa; phylum Chordata; class Actinopteri; order Gobiiformes; family Gobiidae; genus Proterorhinus; species Proterorhinus semilunaris. The sequence goes on along the minus strand of CM038363.1, from coordinate 1,972,794 downwards.
AGGAGTTAGGGAAAGTAGCCTGTATGCTAACTATAGTAGCCACTTTAGCATAGTGACCTCTGTTGGTCCCTTACCAGCAATTAGGAGCTATGTGCCATCCCGTATGGGTGGGGGAGGGCATGCGGCGCGGTGGCTTATGGGATGGCTCATGGCTCCGAATCGCCAGTGAGGTAGCATCAGAGATCCCTATGCTAAAGTGGCTATGATAGTTAGCATTGAGGCTCCATTTCCTAACTCCTTCCTAACTGACAGCCCAATTCGGACGCTTCTTATTATGGTGGACGCTGACGCACGGTTTGGCGTTAGACCTCTTACCAATTTAACGGTTTCAGACGCAGCCATAGCTCTGAAGCTCTAGTTCACTAACTGCATAGAGATCTAACAGTTGACCCCATGACAGAAACATTTAGATTCATCTCCAATGTGCAGAGCATAAAGACTCTACTGTAAATGTGGTTCTGAACGATTTGCTGTTACATACTGTAGCGTGGCTGAACTTAGCCATAATGGAAGAAACAAAGTGTGATTGAAAGAAAGGCATTTGTCTCTTGGAGAGTCCAAGATACTTTAGATGGAGCCATGTAAATATTTCTTCCTATTGTAAACACTGAGAATTGTTTTCAAAAAACAGCAAATATCCTTGTTAGTATAGTGGTTAGTATCTCAGCTTGTCCCTTGGAGGACCGGGGTTAAATTCCCCGACGGGGAGTTTTACAGTACTTAACCAACCTTTAAAGTCACATACAGTTGTGCTGTTTAAATATATGATGATACAAAGTGTCAAAACAAGTTTTATAAAAAAAAACTGATTTTCAACAGTTGACGGCTTCAGTTTGCAGTCTGAAAAATATTCTCTCACATGGGACAGGATGCTGAAATACATAGATATTTAGGCTGTATAGGATAGTGTGTTTTGTGTGATCCCCAATATTTTAAGGCATCGTCCGATCTGAGCAAATGTTGCTTCAAGTTCCTCCTGATTAAAAGATCAAATGTATTACATTGGCATACTAAATCACTTGCTGCTGCAGGTTGTGGAGGGATTTAATCTGGAGTTTCCAGTTCAATTAAACTGGCACATTCATGGGACAGCTTCTCCACAGCAGCGTGTGCATTGGACGGGTTCCAAAATTATATTTAAGGGTGTTGGCAAGTGTAGCACCGACTCCACTATTCATTTGGTCACATTCAACTGTAATTACATGTTTTAACTAGTGCTGTCCAACAATGACAATATTTAATCGCGATTAATCTCATGAATGTCATAGTTAACATTTTTATCTAATGAAAATAAACTGATATTTTTTTTATTGGTATTTAAAATGCTATTAATACCCGAACTTGTAAACATTCACTGTTTCTGAAAATAAAAAGGCTTTAAGAGTCATTTGCATTAAATAAATACATTGAATAATACAAAACAATGTCAACTTTACTACTTTATTATTATCATATTATCATATCATATCACAATCTAGGCTAGGTTTTATGTTCTCAAAGCGTATGCTCCCGTTTGACTGACAGCCCGCAGAAAAGAGGCTCATGCGGCGGCTTTGTGTGTTGGCAAATTCAGACTACTTTATCGAGCCTGGCAAAAATTTTGGACAGCACTAGTTTTAACATTTTTGTGATCGGAATCACTTTAAGACCAAATATCTTTCCAGCTTTTTCCTTTATTGTGGTAAGAAATTCCACGACACAGCTTTGGAAATATGTCATCAGCAATCGTTTAATTCATCATTTAGAGGGAAAACTCAAAATAATGACGCATAAGCATGCTGTGTAACTATTTACAAAAAGAAAAAAACAACTTGGCTAGGCCAGCCAAAACAATACTATTTATGAGTGGGTTGCAAGTTCATTGATTCCCCTATCTAGACTGCTTAAGCACCTATCAGTTACTCACCACATTAGGGACCTATTATTAATGCTAAACAGGTTCATTGGTCAGGGCTAACAACTATACGTTGGATCGCAATATTGTTCACAGTGACAGTGTGCAATATTGAACAACTAGGAATCATTAAATACGTTCTTTTTCTCCTGCCAATACTGTACATGCTAATCCATGAGAGGTGTTCCTGTACCGAACAACTACAGTAAGGAATTGTGGCTTGGCCATGGGCGTATGCTGCACCTAACTGCGCTGTTGCTTATGACGCTTTCAATCAGACACTCACATGTGTTCACTTCGGGCGGTGCCTGAAGTGAACACATGAACACAACTCTGCGCTGTCGCTGCTAAGCACTCACAGGCTAATTCTCAGTGGTGAGACAGAAATAACTGTCAGGTTCAGGTTTCAGTTAGTTTTAAATCAGTGGTTCCCAAACTGTGGGTCAGGAACCAGAGGTGAGAGAATGTGACCATTTGCCATTTTAAAAAGTGGGGAAAATAGACTAATAGTAGTCCTAAACCCTAGTCTGAAAGTGGATAAGTGGTCAGTGGTTCTCATACAGTGGGGCAGGGCCTGAATTGAGGTCATTATGTTCCACTTCTGCCCTGCACTACTGCACAGTGGAACTGTTTTTGACCATAAACGGATTCGCAGCCATGGGATGCGAACTGTAGGGCCCCAGTGTGGATTTTTGCTTAGGGCCCCAGAAGGGCCAGCCCCGGCTCTGCACTCACCCATTCACACAAAAATGTACGCACACACTATAGCAGAGGTCACTAAACGGCGGTCCTTGGTCCGGATCTGGACCCATGTGCCAGCCCCTCCGGACCCGAACCTTGGATCCGAACTTTGCACCCGACCCTGAATCCCAGGCGAGCAGTTGCGAGTGCTCTCCCTCTCTCTCTCCCTCTCTGACTGAGAGCGGGAAACTATAACTACATTTTTAGAAACGGTTTCGGAATGAAATAAAATATGGTTTGCTAAAAAAAAAGAGCGGAGGACTAATTAAATATGCACACGCGATCGTAATGCGCAAATAGCACGGCTGTTTCCCAATCAGCAGCGAGCAGGTCAGAACCAGGACTAAACCTGGACTAAGCCAGGACTAAGCAGGGTTCAGTGTATTGAACTGAGCAAAGAGGAGAAACACATCCTTGTCATATATTACGTGCACATTGTGTATAATGGAGGCTATGCATTGTGCTATTTAGGAGCCAAAACTTATTTTTAGAGCAAAAAAACAAGATTCAATAAATTGCATTATTTGCTTAACAATCCCCATATAACCGTGAATTAACCCCGTTTGTCTAGGTCTGTTGTAATAATAAGAGTGCATTGGTTCTATATAGTGCTTTTCTTCACACTCAGAAGCTTTACGTTGCATTATTCATTGACTCCAGACTCTGTGATGGTCTCCTGACAAAAGCGAAGCAACCAGTCTGTGCCATCAGCCCCTCCAACCACCATCTACCACTCACTCATGCTGTGTCCAGACCACACGCTTTTCGGGCGTCAAAAACACGCCGAAAGCCCCTAGTTGGACGCTTGTGCTTATTGGAGACAGACACTCGTCACAATGTCACGCGAGTCAGCTCAGAGTGTGTTCTGAAGCGTAGATAAATCTCAGAAGGAGCTCTTGCCTGAAAAATAACTGCTGTTTTGGGGCTAACTAGTCCCTCTTTGCCAATGCCATGTCCTATGGATCTTTAATATACCCCCATGGTATAGCGTTGGCTGCACTGGAGGCGCCTCAAAAGCTTCCCACTCGTGAAAAGCTTCAAAACGCGCAGCACAAGAGGGGGGAAACGCACTGGGACCTCTCGACACTCCCCGAAGCCTGTCCCACATGTATTTTGAACGTAAACTTGATGCTTTTGACGCTTTCAATGCGTTTGGTGTGAAACCATCACTCATTACATCCACCCAGGCTTCCTGGTGTTTCCCAAACTGTCTCCATCCCAGTACCAGCCAGGCCCGTTCTGCTGAGCTTCAGAGGTCTGACAGGATCAGGCATGGCAGAGTGAAGCTTTGAATCAACTGAAAGCCGTTTTCCAACAAAATATTTGAACTTATTTGAAAATTCCGCAGTCAATCAATAACAGGTCATTTAATAAAGTGACTTTAGGACTTTGTTAATTAAAAGATTCAGACTCAAAGAAAAATAGACTGAAATATATGTTATGTAATGACTCTAAATAAACTCTAAATCCCTATTACCACCACCACAGTGACGTTGTATGGCGGATGAAAATGGGTCTTCAGATCAGATTTCTGCCTGTAACCAATTTGTTAGAACTGCCCAGAAATAAATTGGCTGCGACGCACAGCTCTGCCTGGCTGCGCCTCTATATTAATTGTGTGTGTAAACTTGCTTTTAAATCGCTGTGTAGCCCAGATTTATGTATTAGTTTGCTGTCACTTCCTCTCCGCAAAGCCGTCCATCCTCTGTAAGTGGATTCAGTCTCCATTGGCCCGGAAAAGAGAAACACTTGAACATTTGAGAGTAATTGTACTGGCTTTGGCCTGCAGCGAGAGGGCCGGGGCCAACCATGTGAAGTGGATATTTCATTTGGGTAATCTGAGCAGGTTGCCTTTATTGTCCTTATTTCTACCACATGTAAAACACATAACGAGAATCAAAACTGGGTGATAAAAATATATATGTTAGGGCGAGACCCGGCTAATGATTTATTTTTTATAGTTTTCACCTGTTAATTTTCATTTCAGAGTATATAAAAAAGACAAAAGTTACCTCGTACAATGCTTATTTTATGATGTTGTGTTGCTGTAATCTTATTCCCCACACAAGCCAAAAATTTTTAAATTAGAAAAATGTGTCTGAGTTTATTTTAGTAATGGATCAAATAGATGCTTGATTATGTGTGCTATATTTACTGACAGCGTTTTCATTTGCATCGAAGTATCCCAAAGCTGTAAGTCAAAGTCCATCAACAGTGGAGTCAGACTGAAGATAATTCAGAGTTCTGACCTTTTACACTGAAATGCCAACGCTCACTCAGAACGACTTCCCATGTGACCTTGACCTTAACATTTTAAGTCTCTTCACATTTTGGAGACATTTGAGAAAGACAGAAAAGTTACAAAAACACTAAACAAAACTAACTAACTAACTTAACTAAAATTTTAAATGAACTATGGGACTGTGAGCCACACCGCGGGACTTAACATTTTGTGACAATGTCATGCCGTATTTCCAAGTTCACAATTCACGTTAGATGACGGCTACAAACCAGCACCAGTGTCTGCTCCCGCCCCCTCCCCACACTGCTCCATTATTTTCAGTATTGCCCAACAGCCCATAATATATATTTGCATTAATAATGATATACACAATTCAAAGACCCCTCCTGAAACCGCCACCTTAACGTGGTGGAGGGGTGTGAGCGCCGGAATGATCCTGGAGCTCTGTTGTCGGGGGCTTCGTGCCCCTGGTAGGGTCTTCCAGGGCAAACAGGTCCTAGGTGACGGGTCAGACAAAGAGCGGTTCAGAAGCCCCTTATGAGAGACCAACAGGTCCGGTTAGAACCATGAGGCCGTCCTTCTGTGGACCCACCACCTGCAGGGGGAGCCATAGGGGCTGGTGCAGCTCCAACAGCTGCCCCCACGACCCGGCAACGGACAAGTGGAAGAAAATGGATGGATGGACAATTCAAAGATGCTTACACATGTTTTAATAGTACCGTAACTCTGTTAGTGTAATAGTTTTTTGCTTAAAACAAGTTCAAATGCTTTATAAGCTACTATGGGCTATTAAAAATAAGTTACAATTCATAAGTGTATTACATATGTTAAGTAATAAAAAAAAACATTATTTTTTAATATTAGTGTCTAAAGTAAGCTAAGTGCTTTGTAACAGTGAAATGCAGGAGTAGTACCTTGCAGAATGTTCACACCTTGCCCTAACCATTAAATAGAGGCCACCTGTGTGTAATCTACTCTCAGTATAATTCCAGCTGTTCTGTGAGGGCCTCAGAGCTATGGTCAGAGTGTATTGGTCACTAAACAACATCATGAAGGCCAAGGAGCTCACCAGAGAGGTCAGGGATAAAGCTGTGGAGAAGTTTAAAGCAGCGTTAAGTTATACAAAGATTTCCCAAGATTTGAACATCTCACGGAGCACTGTTCATTCCATCATTCAGAAATGGAAAGAGTATAGCACCACTGTGAACTTACCAAGACACGGCCGTCCACCTAAACTAACAGACCGAACAAGGAGAGCACTGGTCAGAAATGCAACCAAGTGCCCCAAGATAACTCTGGAGGAGCGGGGACGTCCTGCCGCTGAGCTGGGGGAATCTGTACATGGGACAACTATAAGTCGTACTCTACACAAATCTGGCCTTCATGGACGAGTGGCAGAAGAAAGCCATTATTGAAAGGAGGCCATAAGAAATCCCGTTTGAAGTTTGCTAGAAGTCATATGGAGGACACAGCTCCCATGTGGAAGAAGGTGCTTTGGTCAGATGAGACAAACATTCACTTTTTATCCCAAATGCAAAACGTTATGTATGGAGCAAACCTAACACTGCTCATCGTCCTGAGTGCACCATCCCCAGTGTCAAATATGGTGGGGGGGCATCATGCTATGGGGCTGCTTTTCCTCAGCGGGGACTGGGAAGATTGTAAGAATAGTTGGGAAGATGGATGGAGCCAAATACAGAGACATTTTGGAGGAAAACCTGCTGGAGTCAGCAAGAGAATTGAGGCTGGGGCGGAGATTCACCTTCCAGCAGGACAATGACCCTAAACACAAACATGTACAATGGAATGGTTTAAAAACAAACATATTAATGTGTTAGAATGGCCCAGTCAAAGTCCTGACCTAAATCCTATTGAAAATCTGTGGAAAGACCTGAAAACTGCTGTTCACAAACGCTCTCCTTCTAATGTGGCAGAGCTTGAGTTGTTTTGTAAAGAGGAATGGGCTAAAATGTCAGTCTCTACATGTGCAAACCTTGTAGAGTCAAACCCCAGAAGACTTGCTGCTGTTATTGCAGCAAAAGGGGGTTCCACAAAGTATTCAGTCATGCTGTATAAATACTTATGCACGTCCCACTTTTTTTAAGTAACAGAATCATGTATCATTTTGCTTTCACTTCAGTTGTCTGTTACTTGTGTGTAAACTTTCAGTAAAAAATTCTAAATAAAATCTTTATGTTTATGGTTGTAAACATGACAAAATGTACAAAAGTTCAAGGTGTATTAGTATTTTCGCAGGGCACTGTATCTCCATATGGAGAGGTCAGCTGCCCAAACATCATCACTACCAAGCAACTTCCATGGCCTCTATGATAATACACAAATCATCCTTGACTCCATCCTCTCTGCTTTTACAAAGTGAATTTTTTTTTCAGCTACACATCTCACTGCACCTTCAAGGCCATGGTGAGCATTTCACCTTATGCAGCACTCACCTTTGTGTCATCCCAGTTTGAGGGTTCCATGACAGGGAGGTGTTCCGACAGTCATGTCTGTTCTCTCTCCTGAAGCGGCCATAACGGTGGATAATGGCTTTCGAGTGGATGATCTGGTGCCAGCTGTACATCGACCTGCCTTTCTCTCTAAAAGAGCACAAATGCCTGCAGAGGATGTAATGAAGCACAGTCCATTGCCCGTCTGAGAGTTCATGTGGAGTGAAAGAGAATAAACTTTTCAACAGCAGCATTCCCCTTTTAATCACAAGAAGCAGCAACCAAATCTTTATAGTGGCATGCCGTCTCTCAGCGTATCAGCGTCAGGGGCCGGACTCTGGTGGTGGGGCACACTGAGAATGTGGAAGTGGACCATAATATTGGAAACATGTAAACGGCGTATGAAAGGGAACTGTGTTTAAAAGTACATATTTAGCGTTTAGGCCCGAGCGGGTCCTTGTGGGGCCCAGGCCTGCAACTATAAAAGACTTTGAATGCAAATAAAAATGTAGCAATCCTGTTTTTGTGTCAATTCTTACCTTTTGTTCTGGCTGCATTGTCTCTCAGTGGATGCCTGTTCTTTTATGACAGTGTGTGAATAGTACTGTGGAAATGATTCTTTAAAGTCCCGGGCCCCGCGGGCATGTGGTGAATGGCTGTGCCGGTTCAAACGCTTGCCTCAGCACTCACCAAAAAGCTTTCAGATTCCCCCCTCAAAGGAAGTTGCGTTTGTGTGCCTCTACTGCCGTGAACCCAATGTCCCCACATGCTAATAATCTTCAATGTTTGACTTATTCACACACAGAAGTTGGGGAGAAGTAGACGCCAAAAGTAGTGGCCAAATAATGGTAAAGTAAAAAGTACTTTGTCGAAATATGACTTGAGGACTAAGATACCAAGTTGATTTAGTACAGCTCGATTCCACATTCTTCATGTTCACTCCACAGCAAATACTTTGCTATTATTGACAACGGTTTCACATCCGAAGTCCAGCCATAGCCGTTGTGGATCTGCTAAGTCATCAAAAAAAATAGGTCACAAGGGGGAGTTTAATCAATTTATATTAATAATTATTATTTATTGATATCACAATATGTATTACTAGTTTCTTGATTGTTTTTTACTTTCTGGCTTGTATACTTTTATTAAGGGTGTTTTTATTTTTAGAATTACCAGTGTTTCCTCTGGAGGAGCCCTCTGCCTCAGGAGTGGTGCGTGATTACATATACATATACTGATACGGGTAATTTCATATGGGTGAATGTATTTCAATGAATATACATTTATAAAACTGGTTATTTTATATAATTAATAGGTAAATAAAAATGATATTACTTTTACTGGTTAATTAAACAATGTTAATGTGAAATTAAATACATAAACAAACAAATTTAAAATTAATGATAAAACAGAATTTAAACCAGAATGATATAGTTGGCTCAGTTCAATTGTCTGTTGCTGTGGACTGTTTTGGCTCAGAACAAATTGTCCTTTTTGTGTTTGCTGTCACGCCTTCTTTTTACAGTGAGACTTGCAGTGAGAGAGATATTTTTTCCTACACTTTTGCCAATTTCAATTGTAACATGAGTAATGTTTATTTTTTTGTAACTAGGAGTTCTGGAGAGGGCTCATCTAGTGGCCTGCCACACTGCCACTCCAGGTTTAGTGGCCACATGTCTGTGGGAGGGGGGCGCCCTACAGTTCAGCTTCCACTGGAAGGCAGCGGGAGCAGTCGTCTGATGTCAGGAGGTCTGCAAGAGTACCCAAACCACAGCGACGACTGATAGAGCAGAGTGACTGTGATGGAGGGCGCTGAGGAGAATGGGGCTCATAGTGGAGGGGAGGCCAGCCTGCCAGCCTCACCTCAGTCTGAGTGAGTATATTCCAATCAAAATAAGATCACAACTGCACCTGTCTTTGCTTTGTATTTATTCACTTTTACAAGTGGAGAGATTTGTATCGCTATTGTATAACATGTAATGTTGCTTTTTTTATTATTATAATTGCATTTTTTTATTAGGAGTCCTGGATTGGGGTCTTCAGAAGGCCAGCTTCGTGGCCGCCCCAGGTTTAGGGGACGGTGTTCAGAGGGTGCCACTGCCTGAAGCCGGTCGCCACACAGTCCAGCTTCCAGAGGGTGGAGGAATGTGGAAGAGCCCGATGTTGAAGTTCACCCCGAGGCGAAGGCCTGGCGTTCAGGCTCCTCTAAACACTGGGTCACCCACACCCCTCAATATTTTTTTATTTTTTTATATTGAGGTTTTGAGGCTACTGTGCAGCAACACTAATCTGAATGCTGCTCGCAAAGAGACTCGGGAAAAGAAATATAAGTGGACGAACATCAACACTGAGGAGATGAAGAAATGTATTGGCCTTCTTCTCTACATGGGTGTTGTAAACCTACCGGAGCTGACAGACCTGTGGCGAAAACACAGCATTTATGATGTTCCTTTCCCCTCTACTGTCATGCCCAGAGACAGGTTCAAGGCCATTTTGTCCAACTTGCACATCAGCGACCCAGGAGAAGAAGGGAGCAATGAACTGGCCAGAGGAACGGAGGAATTTGACCCTCTACACCGTGTCCGACCTCTCCTCCACATGATTCGGACCCGCTGCATGGCGGTCTACCATCCGGACCGGCACATTGCTGTCGACGAAAGAATGGTAGCCACCAAAACAAGATTATCATTCAAACAATACATGAGGGACAAGCCGACAAAGTGGGGACTAAAGTGGTTTGTCTTGGTGGACTCCAATGGGTACACATTGGACTTCCAGCTCTACACAGGAGCTCATTGGTCAACAATGCCTATTGTGACAATTGTTATAGAAGCCCTTTGCTCTTTCGTCATCTTGGGCAGCTGGGGTTTGGGCCATGTGGGACATACAGGCAGGGAAGGGTGGCTTTGTTTGGTAGTTGTTAGGCCTAATTTTGTTAGTTCGAGTTTGTTCAGTTTGAGTAACTTTGTTTTGGTTAACCTTTGTAAATATTGTAAATAGCCTTTGTTTGGTTATTTGTGTTACTCCTTTGTTAAATTTACCTTTTACACTCCTTTTATTAAATTACAACTTTATTCATCCATTTTTACATCTTGGTTTTTGTCACTTCCTTTTGTCATAACAAATATCTATGAAAAGGCATGTTGTTTGGCAGGCCAGGCAAGCCGCTCACAGCTCTCTCTGATTCCCGCCCTTTATGTGGGGATGGGAGGGGCTGGAGTTGGGAGTGGGCCAATCACGGTTCAACCAGAGGGAATCACAACACGCCCCTCCCTGCTCTGACCTCTGACCTAGCCAATCAGAGCCTGCATTTTCCAACATGAGCCTCACACAGGATGCTCTCCTCGGTTCACATACAGCACTTGGCTGTGTCTGAACCCAACAGCTCATCAAGGGGACGAACAAACTCCTTTTCATCTAAAATTAGTGACACGGGCACGAGCGGACTAGATTTAAGTTGTTTTAGTGTGTTTTATCTGCATGTTTTTAAGGTTGATTTTATGCATGTTTTTATACCAAAGCTCGTTGCCCCGCCCCTGTTGATTGCCTCAAGTGGGCACACCTGCAAGAGAGGGTATATAAAGGCCTTTTTTCCACAGGAGAACGGGCAGACGGCACAGGCTGCGTGACGGGCCGCAGTAGCAACGACGGCAACGACAAAGGCAACAACAACAACAACAACAACAACAACAACAACGACGTAGGAGAGCCGAGCAGGAGGCGCGTGGACGCGGCGTGCAGGAGGAGGCGCCAAGGACGCAGGATGCCGGGCGAGGGCACCGGACGGGGCCAACGAGGGCACGACTATGAGACGCCACGTGACGCCACGCACCAATGAACCCGAACCTGTGACCGTAGCAAAGGTCTAATTATGAAAAGTGCAGACGAGAGCGACACCATGGATGTTTTGGATAGCTGTAGGATAGATCTCATTAGTTTTACGCACAACTACTGTCTCTCTACAATAATGGCCTTCAGTAAAACAAATAATCTGTTATCCAGTGATCCACCTCTCGCTTTGGCTCATGTAATTTACGGCACTTTTTTTCATTTGACCTTTTTATTTAACCAGGAAAGCCCCACTGAGATTAAGAATCCTTTTGCAACCTGTCCATATCAGACACTCTTGGTATTGTGTGATGCAGTACGTGGTTGGACACAACAGTGTTTTGTTTGGCGGCACGGTAGCGCAGCGGTTAGTGCTCTCGCTTCACAGCTAGAAGGTCCTGGGTTCAATTCCCACCTGGACGGGGCCTTTCTGTGTGGAGTTTGCATGTTCTCCCCGTGTCTGCGTAGGTTTCATCTGGGTTCTCCGGTTTCCCCTACTACCAAAAACATGTACAATAGGCCTGGATGAATGGTGTGTGTAAATGTATGGTGTTGGTCAGAGGGACCGTTGGCGCAGATGTGTGTGACAGCGCTTCCGTCAGTCTCCCCCAGGGGAAACTGAAGCTACTAGCATAGTTTATCACCACCGAGTATGGAGTGAATGCAAAGCGCTTTGTGGCTATGTCTGTGAAAGGCGCTATATAAAGTTCTTCTTCTTTTAAAGGTCCTTGTCTTTCCAGTGTCTGCGTACATTGGTGTATGAATGGGTGAGAGGTTCCTTGCTGTAAAGCGCTTTGAGTGCCTAATATGGGTGGAAAAGCGCTATATAAGTTGAAACCATTTACCATTTTATATGGAAGTGGGTGCAGGTTAAACGCTGACTCCGCAGCACTTGGATCTCCTCTCTTCATGTTCAGAACATTCTTGAGAAAAAGACAATCTCCTCATCTTTAATAATGTTGTGACATTCACGAACTGAGCACATGTTGAAAGACCAGAGCTAAACTGAGCCATCTTGACTTCCTGAATAAGGCCATCATATTGGTGGTAGTGATATTGCTTTTTACCAGTAACAATGCACCAAAGAAAAGTGACATTTTTACTGTGTTTTAGTTTATATTGGACAAGTTCCTCAGCAGCTTTTGTTTGTGCTTGCACCAAAACAGTGTGTTACGTGTGTCACAGTCACTGAACTGAAGACAGCAGACGGCTGAAGGAGCGATGTGTCCAAAGTTAAATATCCAAACAACGCATGAGCTTTGCTTGCTTTGTTTCGTCTTCAGCTGAATGACAGATCCAGTGCAGATTGCAATGTCTGAAAAGTACAGAAATACATAAACAATAGTTTGAGCGGTGGCAAAGTGAAGCGGGGGGGACCACCGCCAAAATAAATGTCACTGATTTAGATTCTACTTCTATCGCTCAATTTAAAAATTAGGTTAAGAACATGCAACAAGGTCTGTTTTTTTGTTGTGTTTAGAAGATACTCTGATTGCAAAAATACATTTACTCTACAACAAAACGTCAGGTACCACAGCTTTAAGGAATGTCAAGCCTCATCACCATTTTTAAAGAAAGAACCTGAATGAAAGAGAATGAAAATGCCTTTAGAGACCTTCAGGCCTTATCCCTATGTTAGCACAATTCATTCACTGACTTTAAATGATCTTTAATGTTTCACTGCTTTAGAACTTGGAGTGCTACAGTCATAGTCGTGAGCCCTGAGTCAAAGCAGCCCTTTAAATGACTTTTACTTGTAAACATAAAAACCCTCTGAGAGCACGCTGGTTTTCCGGAGGCGGTCAACACATTTCAGCTTATTGAGCCATGAAAGCAATGCTAAATTCAAATAAAGCAACAACAAAGACCTCCAAGTCATGCATAATCAAACCGCAGCAAACAGGCGCCCCACGGGGCTCAGTCAAGGCCGAGCCGTGCGGGAGACGTTCAAAGAGTAACCCCAAAGGGAGAACACAAGGCTGCTCTGTTGTTTAAAGCATTTATCAGTGTACAATTATAACTTGTTTTCTGTTCATCCAATCAGTCCAAAACTGATTATATGTTTAATCGTTGATGTTGTCCTTGGGCAATACACTTTTCCCACCCGTCCTGTGTATGAATGTGGGGAATGATAGACAGGACTACAGACGCAGACCCCAGGGCAGCTGTTACTAAGTTTGCAGGGCTGTTAACTTTTCAGCATACTTTGGAGTGAGCCCTCAGTCGGTCCTGAGCAGGCCTTCTTGGGTAACACTTTACATGACAACCCGGTAACTGCTAGGTAATTACAGTAGTAACTACTAGTAATAGATTTTAATAAAAGTGGTAGTTCTTGGGTAATTACAATAACTGCTAGATAATTGCGTAACCCTAACCCTACACTTTAAGTTATATTTATTACTAGTAATTACTAGACAATTACCCAGCAGTTATTGGGCTGAGTTACTAGTAACTACTACCCAAGAACTACCACTTGTATTGATATTTATTACTAGTAGTTACTACTGTAATTACTGCTTCAATTACTAGGTAATTACCTAGCAGTTACCAGGTCGTCATGTAAAGTGTTACCGAGATGGTAAATGTACTGGCCAGATTATGTTTAGATGTTTGTACACATGGTGACGGGTTATTGTGAAATTGTTGTGTCTTGTTGTTGTCGAATAATATTGCTGTTTTTATTGTGGTTGTTGAGAAAACTGTGTCCATTTTCTCCCACTTGTCCGTTGCCGGGTCGTGGGGGCAGCTGATGGATCTGCACCAGCCCCTATGGCTCCTCCTGGAGGTGGTGTGTCCACAGAAGGACGGCCTCATGGTTCCAAAAGGGCCTGTTGGTCTCTCATAGGGGGCCCATTCACACTCTCATTCATACACCGGTGTATACAGACACTGGAGGCAAGGAGGGTGAAGTGTCTTGCCCAAGGACACAACGACAATGTGCACCTTAAGGAGGCGGGATTCGAACCCCCGACCTTCCGATCATGAGACGACCCGCTCTACCATCTGTGCCTCCAGAAAACTGTGTGGAATGTGATAAAAAAAGAAATAGTGAACATGGATGGTGAATTTGAGTGTGACGAGTATGGCACGTGTGATGAGTTTGTGCAAACAAAGGAAGTCGAACGTGAGGGAAAATGATATTTGTGCGCAGCTAGAAGAGCAGATTGTGAGTGGCGTGGAGGCACCGGACTATTCAAGGATGAGTGATGAAGTGATGAAACTAGATGCTGAAATAGCATCGATGGTGGGGTGTGTGACAAAAAGTTAAAAAAGAAGGTGCGTGAAAGTGAAAGAGAAGACGGTTGAAAGTGAGAAAAGAAGGTTAAAATCTAATAAAGTCGTAAAATACGAGAAAAGTGCCTTGCTCAGAGGTATCTGTGCATGCTCGTGGGTATCCTAGCCCAAAGAAATTACCCGTGCATGATTATTGTGTAAACACTGTTTGCATTAGAAAACTAAGAAAGTAGGAATTCAGGCAGTGGCCAACCCGCCTCTTTGTACCCAGCCATCCCTATGGGAGGAGTAGCGGAGGCAACGGCTCCGCCCCCTCCTTAGAAAAGAAAAAAGAAAAAACTTGTACAAGAAACCAAGTTATTTTTTAGGTAGAGACATTTCTGCTATTTTTCCAACACTAACTAATGTGAGACAAATGCTATAATTTTTGGGCCTGTGCCGAACAGAGCATTTAGGGCCCTGAGAGAGATGTTCCCAGACGTCCTTGAGAAATTCCAGTCTGGCTTTAGAGTAAACCACAGCACCGAGACGGCCCTTTTAAAGATCTTAAATGATCTTAGATTAAATTATAACTCACAGAAGGTCACAGTGTTGGTTCTACTGGATCTGAGCGCTGCCTTTGATACAGTCGACTATACTATTCTTTTAACTCGTTTAAAACACATCGGCCTCTCTGGTGCTGTCCACAAATGGTTTACATCCTACCTCACAGACAGGACATTCATGGTAAGTTTGGATACCTGCTCCTCCAAGGTCCATAACATTACATGTGGTGTGCCCCAGGGTTCGATTTTAGGCCCAGTGCTTTTTAACCTGTATATGCTCCCTCCTGGTGATGTCATCAGGAGACATGGAGTCAACTCTCATAGTTACGCTGATGATACACAGTTGTACATCTCCATGTCTCCTGATGACACCAGGCCAATGGATGCACTTTTTAACTGAATTTTAGATCAAATCCTGGATGGCAGAAAGCTTTCTCCAACTTAACCAGGATCTTTTATCAGTCCTAAGGCCCAGAGAGAGAAACTTTTACCCAAACTACAGTCATTGTCTTTTAATCCTTCCTCACAGGTGAAGAACCTGGGTGTGATTTTTGACTCTGAGCTGACTTTAATTCCACACATTAAGAATATCACAAAGATAGGTTTTTACCATCTAAAGAACATAGCCATCAGTCCGCCCCATTCTCTCACGGGCCAACACGGAGACGCTCATGCATGCTTTTATCACCAGTCGTATTGACTACTGTAATGCCCGGCTTTCTGGTCTTCCCAAAAAGAGTATCTCAGGTTTACAACTTTTACAAAATTCAGCAGCTCGTGTCCTGACGAAGACCAGGAGGCGGGACCACATTACACCGGTTTTAGAGTCGCTGCATTGGCTCCCCGTGTGTTTCAGGATCCATTTTAAAGTTCTTTTAATGGTTTTTAAATGTCTTAATGGTCTTGGTCCTTCTTATCTTTCAGAACTGCTTTTACCTTATGAACCTTCACGGCCCCTTCGCTCCTCTGGCAGGAGTTATTCCTATTCCAATTACCTGGGATTGTTCCAAAAACGTTTATAATTTCCGAAAGGAAGAAATGTTTCAAAAAAAACATATATGAGAACGAGTGCAGTTGGATCAAGAGCTAAAAGACTGTAAAACCAATTTAAAATTATTTTGAAGAAATCAATTATAATGATTTTTTTCTTTCTTCTTTGTGACAGCTTTTACAGTTTATGTTTTGTAAATACACTGGGATAGACGCAATGAGCTTTAGCTTCTGCCTATTATTATTTGACTTTATTCCGAACACTAGAATGATGGTCTATATTAAAAGAAAAAGACACACATAACAATACATTTATCTCCTGTATAGGCTCAAACGCCAGCGAGTCCACATACGAGATGAATATCGCACCGAGCTTAACCCAGGGTTGGTCAATGCAGTGATGATACTGTTCATTGAGTTTGTAAGCCTGCACATGCACCTGTACATTAGATTTCGCAGTACAGGGCAGTTTGGCACACGCGCATTTACAAACATTTGGCTTGCACTACATCGTGGGACCCTCAGTAGCATCCGCATGGCATCATTATAAGCCACAGTTAGCCTTTGCATACTGCTCTTTTTGTAGCGCCTCCACAGGTGGGCAGTATACATGGCAGTGCAATACGCCTGAAAGAGTCTGATTTTAACAGGTGTGGAGCACATTCCAAACCTGCGGATCAGCGCGTTAGCTCGTCCATAAAGCGACACTGTCTGTAAATGTCTTCGTCATCGGACAAGTCTGCAGTCACATAGTGTCCCAGATATTTACATTCATCAGTGACATTAAGAATATTTCCTGATAAAAATAAATCAGGGAATATCAGTTTGGAGTCCTCTCTGCTCCGGGCTATCATAATAATGCTTTTCCTTGAGTTGTATTTAATATCAAAGTCTGGGAGTTCAGCTTCCCGATGGCCCTGTGTACGAAACTGTTCTTAAGGCGACTCGACCTGGCCCGTAGATTCCGCAGTCTCCTCCCTGAAGGCATTACCTTGAAGAGACTGTGTGATGGGTGCGTAGGGTCCCTGGTGATTCTGAGGGCTTTGCGGGTGAGACGGGTGGAGTACATGTCCTTAATGTTGGGGAGAGGAGCTCCTCAGATCTTCTCCACTGCTCTCACGATGTGCTGGAGGCTCTTTCGGCAGGAGGCAGTGCTGGCACCGTGCCACACAGTGATGGAGCTGGTCAGGATGCTCTCCATAGTCCCTCTGTAGAAGAGCCACACAGTGATCGAGCTGGTCAGGATGCTCTCTATAGTCCCTCTGTAGAAGAGCCACACAGTGATGGAGCTGGTCAGGATGCTCTCTATAGTCCCTCTGTAGAAGAGCCACACAGTGATGGAGCTGGTCAGGATGCTCTCCATAGTCCCTCTGTAGAAGAACCACACAGTGATCGAGCTGGTCAGGATGCTCTCTATAGTCCCTCTGTAGAAGAGCCACACAGTGATGGAGCTGGTCAGGATGCTCTCTATAGTCCCTCTGTAGAAGAGCCACACAGTGATGGAGCTGGTCAGGATGCTCTCTATAGTCCCTCTGTAGAAGAACCACACAGTGATGGAGCTGGTCAGGATGCTCTCTATAGTCCCTCTGTAGAAGTTGCACATAACAGAGGCTGGGACTCTAGCTCTTCTTAACTTGCGGAGAAAGTAGAGACGCTGATTACTTTTCTTGACCAGAGATGTAGTGTGCATGGTCCAGGAAAGGTTCTCTGTGATGTGCACACCCAGGAACTTAGTGCTGGTCACCCTCTCCACTGCAGCACCATTGATTGTTAGAGGAGCATGCTGGACCTGCACTCTTCGAAAGTCCACAACAATCTCTTTTGTCTTCTCCACATTTAGAGAGAGGTTGTTCTGTGTGCACCACATGGCCAGACTGCTCACCTCACTCCTGTAGTTTGACTCGTCTCTGTTGTTGATGAGACCCACCACTGTTGTGTCGTCTGCAAACTTGATGAAGAGGTTTGAGTCGTACTTTGGAGCGCAGTCATGGGTCAGCAGAGTGAACAGGAGGGGGCTCAGCACACAGCCTTGGGGAGCTCCCGTGTTCAGTGTGATGGTTCTGGAGGACTTTCCACCGACACGTACAGCCTGTGGTCTCCCCGTCAGAAAGTCCAGCAGCCAGTTGCACAGTGATGTGTTGATCCCCAGGTGGAGCAGTTTGTGTATTAGCTGCTGTGGGATTATAGTGTTGAATGCTGAGCTAAAGTCTAAAAACAGCATTCTAACGTAAGAGTCCTTTGTTTCAAGGTGAGTGAGGGCTGAATGAAGTGCAGTGGAGATGGCATCTTCAGTTGAGCGATTGGACCGGTAAGCAAACTGGTATGGGTCCAGGGTGGGAGGGAGAACAGACTTGATATGTTCCATGACGAGCCGCTCGAAGCACTTCATAAGAATTGGAGTGAGTGCTACTGGGCGGAGTCATTAAAGCAGGAGGGTGGTGACTTCTTTGGCACCGGAATGATAGTGGTCGCTTTGAGGCACGTTGGGACCACAGCCTGCTGCAGAGATGTGTTAAAAATGTCTGTGAAGACCTCAGTGAGTTCATCAGCGCAACCTTTCAGTACACGACCTGGTATGTTGTCTGGACCCGGTGCTTTGTGTACATTGATCCTGCTCAGAGATCTTCTCACACTCTCTGGAGATAGCTTCAGCACTTGGTCTTCAGGAGGGGGTGTTGACTTTTGTGCCGGGGTTCTGTTGAGTGCCTCGTAGCGAGCAAAGAATTCATTTAGAGCGTTCAACAGAGAGGTGTCACTGGCACAAGTTTGTCGAGGAGGTTTATGTCTGTGATGGTCTTTATCCCCTCCCACAGACTCCGAGTGTCTCTGCTGTCTCTGAAGTGATCAGTTATCTTTTGGAGTACTGCTTCTTGGCTTTTTTGATGCCGCGGGACAGGTTGGCCCTAGCTGTCCGCAGTTTCTCCTTGTCACCAGATTTGAAGGCAGCATTCCGAACCCTCATGAGCCTGAGGACTTCACTTGTAATCCAAGGTTTCTGGTTGGACCTGATAATGATGGTCTTAGAGTCTGTAACATCCTCAGTGCACTTGGTGATGTAGGCAGTGACAGTCTCTGTATACTCCTGGAGATCAGTGATAGTGTTGTGACAGCCTGCTTGAACATATTCCAATCCGTTGTGTGAAAGCAGTCCTTAAGTTTCTCTAAATAGTCTTTACTCCACACTTGAATCTGTTTCCAAACCGGTTTAGTGGTTCTAACCAGTGGCCTGTATGCTGGCAGTAACATAATAGTTATGTGGTCCGAGGCACCAAGATGGGGGAGGGGGTGTGCCTTGTACGCTCCTTTTTTGGGTGGTGTAAACCAGATCCAGGATGTTGTTTCCCCTTGTTGGAAAGTCAATGTGTTGATAGACTTTGGGGAAAACGCTCTTTGGGTCTGCGTGGTTAAAATCCCCAGCTAAGATGAGAAAGGCATCTGGGTGGGCTGTCTGTTGGTCACGGACACTCTGGAACAGTTCATTCAGTGCCTCTTTCCTGTTTTTGAGGTTAGAGGTGGGCGCAATATATAGACAGACACAAGCAGTACAACCGTAAATTAGTATTGTGTCTATTGTACAGATCCAAGATTTCTTTCAAAGCAAAAATGCACATGTCTGTTCCATTTTTGGGTTTAAAGCCAAACTGGTTATCAGAGGTCAGCAAAAACTCTTCCAACTTATTCAGAATGGACTTTTCCAGTACCTTAGACAGAGTGCTGGCCAGCAAAAACTCTTCCAACTTATTCAGAATGGACTTTTCCAGTACCTTAGACAGAGTGCTGGCCAGCGCTATAGGCCTATAGTTATCTTTACTGTTAATTTTGCCAGCTTTGTCTTTTACAATTGGAACCAAAATAACAGACAATAATCGGTCAGGTAAGACTCCATGTATTAGAAAGCCTGTAAAACAAAAGGCGAGCAGAGGGTACAGTTTCCTGCTAGCATATTTTAAATGCTCAGCAGATACCCCGTCAGCACCACATGCCTTGTTGTTATCCAGCTTCATCACTATCTCAAAAACTTCTTGTGGAGTGACAATCACATCTACACTCTTCTCAATGTTGTCAACAATAAAATAATTACTCTTAACAGTCTTAAAAAAGTCACAGTAATGTTTCTGCCACATCTGAGCAATCTGTTCTGCTCCATTTACACCATCAATATGTGTTGGTAGGGACAGTTTGTTGCTGTTCATTCTTTTTATTTCTTTCCAGAAGTCTGTAGGACTATTGCTTTGCCGTTTCTTTGCCAGTAAATCAGCCTTAAGAGTGTGCACAATACTTTGAATAGAACGTAGGGCATATTTAAAGTTTGCATTTGCTTTCTTCTTATACTCAAACACCTGGCCACACTTGGGTTTGCCTGACTCAACCCAAGCTTTAAAGGCCCTTCTAGCCTCAGCATGGGACTGCTCCACATACTCGTTCCAGCCTGGTTTAGCCTCGTATGTTTTTGTCTTATACAGAGGTTGACTTGAGACAAGGAGAGAGTCTACAATTGTATCATACAGTGAGCACAGTTCAACTCTGTGTTGCAGATTCTGACAATGAATATCATTACAGGTTACAGCACTATTAGACAGCTCAATATTACTCAACCTGATTTCAGACTGGGTAAGATATGTACAAATGTCCTCTTGCGTTAAGGTGGACCACTTAATTTTTCCAACTTGTGTATCATTGTTCACACATTTAAGAGATGGTACTTTGCCCACATTCACCGACAAAGAGAAGGGCACATGATCCGAAGTAGCAAATTCATAGCTGATCCAAATGGATACAATAGAGTCATGAACATCACTGGTACATATGCAATGATCTAACCAGGAGGTGGTGTGCCATGCCTCACTAATGTAAGTGTAGCTGTCATTAGATAAAAGTGCTCCACTGGAGAGAAAAAGGCTATTTTCTGAGCAGAAATGCTTTAAATGGTTAGCAAACAAGGACCTAATATCTGAGAGATCTGCATTGAAATCCCCCACAATGAAGATGCTGCTGGAAGCATTGTCTTGGATATAAGCCATAATATAGGCCAGCCTATTTAGGTACTCAGATTCATTATCAGAGCATTCATATATATATGTTCAGTATTGTTAACTTTTTATCCTTAGAGCAGAATTCAAGCCCTATAGCCCAGTCAACGCCTAGCCTAACCACTTTGATCAGATGGTCATGCTTTTTACGCCACAACACCGCAACTCCTCCAGAAATTCTGCCACGGAGTATCCTGGTACTACAGTCTGTGGTAGATTCCCCTGCCCCATAGAAGTCTTTGTGTATGGAGTTCAGCTTTTCCAAATCCTGTTTTGATAGGAAAGTCTCCTGCACGCACAGTATATCATGAGTTTCTAAAAGCTTGTTTACAACGAGGCGGCGAGCTTTGTCGGCTTCGTCATGCCCAACGCGTAATCCTCGAACATTATATGATCCAATTGTAAGATTCATTGTCTATGGAGTAAGATCACTAGCACTTTCCTCGCAAATCGCTTCGAGAGGCACAGGCCCAGGTGTAACCCCAGGTGCAGAGCTGCGTTCAGCCCCACCAGACATTTGGGCTAAGCTATCACTCTCGGTTTGCGAGCCTCGTAGTACATAGGCACATAGGTCCCTTTGGGCCAAAGTTGCGTATCATAGAGATCTGCTACTTCTTTGCACTCCGCCATCACATGGAATGAACCAAATCGGTTGCTAGTGGACGCAATTTTCTTACAGGTCACCGGTTTACCCAGGTGCCATTGCAGCCCCAGTCTCAGTCGATGGAACAGGTGTCGCTTCGTAGACAGCGTCTCCGTAGGCTAGGCCAGGTGGTGCGCGCAGCCTTTCCAAAGCAAACACTCGCTGCTCCACAGCCGCAGCGGCCGCCCTCACGTTCTCATTCTCACTTATCCGAGTTTCCAGAGTCGCTCTCAGACTAGCTACTTCCCGGCTCAGCTCCTGTACTCTGCTGAGCAACGCAGATGCGTCCACATGCTCGAATCCGACGGGGGGAGCTCATCCAGATTGTGTGATACAAATCTGGGAATCTTTTCTCCGCACTCATTAAGCACTCTCAGGCAGTCTTCTATATTGTTGATGTCCTTCTGGGACCCCTTGCACTCTACACAGCGCATTGAAGACGGGCACATTTCAAACAGCAGCCGCTTGGACTCTTCAATCCACTCAGAGGAGAAATTGTTTGTCACCAACAATACAATTTTGTCATGGGCCAATGTTCTCATTATAACGACAATAAAGTTTAAAAGTTCATCCTCAATTATCACTTTGCCGTCAGTAGTTTTATACACACAAATCTCGTTTTTGTTCTTGAGCACCCAGCTCCTCCAGCACGCACAGCTGAAAAAAAGTCAGAACTGTTTATATTTCGCCAGAAAACGGCTAAAAAGAGTGGAAAATGTTGTTTGTGTGTCCCAAAACATGCCCCCTTCTATGAGGCGATGCTATACAGCACTTTGAGAATATCCAACCTATTTTGTTATTACCTTTTGAGGCTTTTGTCAATGATGGTTTTCAATGATGGTCCTTTTGAAATGGTTTTCGGTTTGTCATTGAAGATAACACAGACTCATCCAGGTCATGTTTATCTGAAGGCTTGACTAAGGGTCTGTAACATCTCGCTATTCCTTCTCCAACTCGCTACGGGGGCGTGAGCGAGACTGGTCCGCTTTTATAGCCCAGCGCGGCGGGGCATTGACGTCATCTCAAACCTCTGCGCAAATAGGGGCGCCGAATTCAAAAATCAAATGCAGTACCGACAGTTTGCTGTAGATGGCGCCTCACTGACGCTTTTAGGCAGAAAGTTGATCTTTCAACTAATTTGCACTAAATAGCCGAAATAATGACCAGGATATGCAGACAACACTATTGGACTCATTTATACAGTTTATCAGGAAAAAAAAGTGGATTCGAGGGTGAGTTACTCTTTAAAGTCACTTTTGGACTCGCTGGTGCCGGCTGTGATATAATGTTGTAACTCATCCCAGTCGTCATGTTCTCCATAAAACATCTCCTTCGTGGCACTTCGGCCCAGTTCCCCCTTGTACCTCCGTGACTCACCCCCCTCGTGTCCCGTGACGGTCTCCCGCGGCGACACTCCACAGTGCGTCCTGATTGGCTCTCTCTCGCCCCCCGTCCTTTGAGAACATGATGGAAAGGATAATGGCGGGGCAGACATCTGTCATCAGCCAGATTTCTTACACAGGAAATGAAGTTATTCCACTCAGTTCAGTTCAGGACCTGCTGACAGAGTTTCATAACTCTGAGGCGTGACCATCTCCCCAATATCATGTACGTTATCGTGGGACAAGATTAATAAGATAGTGTTCAAAGTGGAAGTTTTGAGGCTAGAATATGAAAGAAAAAAGAAAAAACTGTCAATTCAGGGGATCAAAATAACACTTCTATGAAATAAAGAACATTTCAGTTGTTTGTGTTTGTGTGTTTTTTGTTTTGTTTTTTTTTACATGAACCGCCGTTATCATTACGTAAATAAGAAAAGGACTGTCTCTGCCCTTGTTAAGAATCATGGAAAGTACCATCAATTCTTTTACACGTGTTATGACAACACTAACACACAAAAGAAACCAAACAGGCCCAGTCGACAATCAGCTCAAAAGACCTTTTAGGTTGAGCCCCAGGCGTGAGGGGGGCCCAGGCCCCGTCCTTCGTCTGGGGCGTGCTGGGACATCATTTCAGCACAGGAGTTATATTATTTAAATCGGTCCACACTTCAGATTTTTTTCTGTTCATTAAAGTGATGTGTGAGTGAGTCTGTATGTATGTAAGAGAGATGAGAGTAAAAATTTGAAAGTTAAGAATCAAATTCTTCCCCTCTTTAAGCAGTACGACGGGAGGAATTGGATTGTTTCAAATTCCTGAAATAATCAGGATTTTGAAACAATGGTAGATCGGGGGGTGTTACGCGCATTCACAGGTTTCATTTGGCAGGTTTTCATTTACTACAGCTCTTTGACAGTGACGACCACAGGTTTTTAAAGGTACAACAGCCTCATTTGCATCAAGTACATTATGTCCACGTCCAAATCCAACATGTAATAATGTAGTTCTGCAGAGTTAAACATACAATATTATGGCCTATTTCCATTTCCTAGGCAACCAGCGGCTAGTTGTCGGTGTAACCCCCGGCTCACATTAACTCCGGTTAAGGTCCGGTACGGCGTCCGCAAACTTAGAAAGTCATTCAAACCAATGTTGCACACTCACACTGCTCCGCGAGGTCCGGGTCCGGCTACCGAGGCCATCCGGCAGCAACGGAAACAATCCGCAAGAAGTCTATGTGAGTGGTAGTTTGGGGCAAACCCGGACCGGATCAGGACCGAACCCGGACCGTAGTTAATGTGAGCCGGGGGTAACGCTGTTTATTGTCCCACTGAAACGCATAAAAGGCATTAATGTTAAAACTAGGCAGAGAGGGAGGGAGAGATTAACACATGACCAGTCGATGATGTCGACTGGTGCTGCAGTAGTCAGTGTTAAATTATGTATATTTATATAACATACAAATAAACACATTATAACAATGATGATGATAATATACATTATTTTAATAACAATGACTCTTACTTTTTGTGGAAAACTTGTGGTAACAATAACACAATTGTCTTTTACAGAAAATATGTATAATAAAATATATCATAGATACACAATTATATCCTATAGAAATACAAATAAACAGATTGCAAAATTAATATAACAATTATTCAATTAATTTAATAAATAAATAGATCACAACAATTACAAAACATTAAATTACATTTCAAATACCTAAATACATTTAAATTGTTTTTTCAAGACAAACAAGAAGTTTGGAAACAATTGCAGGCGCAACAGCGGCTCAACCATCACCCACTTGGTAAATAAGTCCGTCATTGAGATAATGCATTTTTGTTTTACTTTGTGTCTCTGGTAGCACGTCCCATGGCTCATGTACCTGCAGTAATGGAAACATGTAGGACAGCTGCTCAGTGCAGAAGTTAAACTGTGATGTTTCAACCATCACCTTGACTGCCCTCTGGCTTTCAGGTCCCACTCATATGTAATGAGCACTTACTGAGATATAAGGCTCCCTGGTTGAGCTTGTCCATAGATCTGTTGTTAGCGACACACTCCTTCCATACATCTCCCCCTTGATCAGCTCTCGCAGGCTGTCGCTTAAGAATACCCCATAGAGTGGCTCGGGACAGTATAGTTTGGTTTAAAAAAAAATTATAATTTCTTTAAAGCCTTCACCATGTACTGCAGCTAAAGGTCTCACGTTTTAACTATAAAGTTAAAGAAGAACTAAGTAACTTGTTGACCTTGATAAATCCTTTCCGTAGTCCCTCTGGGGGTAATACAAGTGTTAATGGAATGATTGGGGGGTCTTTTATCTCCCCCTGGTGTCTCTGGACAGAAAACCACAATTGCAACTTCACTGCCACCGGGTCAAAGTCACCAATACACACTAATAGAATCATGAAGAAGAAGCTAACTGCGGGCTAGCGCCACTTAAACAGTATTTACAGCCAAGTTTGCGTTTATATTTCTATAAATTAATTTAGTTTCAAATGTGTTCCAGCCATTTAATAATGGTGTTAAAAATGAAATACCCCTTTTGCGTTCGTCATGTATAAGTAATGGGAACGGCGCAGTGGGTGGGGCGCACACTAATGGTTAACCGAGTATTAACTGGTAAGGGCCTCGGTTAACGGTTAATGAAAAACATTTTCGTCTCATCTCATTGACGTAAACTCATGAACGTCTCGTCATGTTTTAGTCCCCAAAGAACAATTTTTAGCTCGTCGTCGTTACGTTATCATCATTCCAAAAAAAAAAGTCAGTGGAATTATATCGTTAGGTGAACACGACGACACTGTGTTCATGTGCATTGGTCAGATCATCCACAGGCAAAGTTTCAAATTAAAATCCTTGAACTTGAAAATGTCTCCTATTCACCTGCGGGCCTTAGAAGACACTCCATCTGTCTGCCTCGCCCTCGTTGATCTGACCCTCGCCCCGGAGATCAACTCATTTCAGCCTCACTATGGGACAACACATTGGCCCAGAGATCACTGTGGTTGGCTTTATTTATCCACTGTCCACCTCTGACCGGAGACACAGCCTGGAGATCAGTGGCCGTCACACACGGAGGAGATGAGCCGGCCATCCCTCTGCTGCTATTGTGATGAGATTAAAGCCGTCCCCAAGAAGAGCCGGATAGAGGTCAAGGATATAAGAAAGCTTTGAAAGAAAGACCTGACACACTGCCGCTGAATGGGGATTATATACATTACTGTGGACATCATGCATATACTATGGGGCTTGAAAAAAACAAGCTTAAATTATTCTTCGAGTACCTGAAATGATGTTTATATAGAGGTTAGACGGCGGCTCTTGAACACAGACAGACAAGAGCAATTTTGTTTTGGCTGCAACAAAGTCATTTATCTCAGCCAGCTGACATTTCATAGTGCAGTCCATTTCAGATGCATTTGATATATCCAAGTTTGCCACCTAAAAAGGTTTTTTTTGCTTCATAGTTGAAAATGGGATTGTTGACTGTACATCACAATTTGTATCTGTTTTGGTTCAAATGATTTGAGCTGGTGAAGGATACATGGCAGTTTTTGTGGTAATGGTTTCATTGTTGATGTTACCAAACGAGGGATTAGAGAGTCTGTCAATTGTGTCAGAGTTGGTTTGGTCAGCATATTTTTGCCGTATATAAAGTGCCTCTTTCCTTAGAATAATGGACGTGGCAAAAAATGCACAAATCCCAGTTAGTCGACTTACTTTGTCGTTTTCGTGCAGCGACACATTAACATTTTTGTAGGAGAATCACCTGTGGAATAAAACAAATAATACATGTTGTAGGCGGCTGCATTTATGAAAAAAAAAACACCTAACCCCAAAAAAATAGCTACAAAAGGTTTTTCAGTGGTTTTCTGTAGTAACAGGTGTGCTTATTAACATACTAAAAGTCTACCAAAATCTGACCACTGGAAAGATGTAATTTCCAAGATGGCGTCCAAGATGGTCACCAAATCCTTAAAATGCCCATTAAGCCTTTATTATTCATCTTAGACAAGTCATTTTGGTGTCTAACCCCATGTGTTGGCTATCTAGGAATCCAATAGGCTCGTTCAAATTGTAGTGACATGATTGCATAGTTGTGGACAAATGCATTTTGGATGAGGGGCGAAACGATCGAAGACTTTAACTACTGAGTACAGAAGATGAATCAAGTACCTTAATTGAAGATATTTATATATATATATATATATATATATAAATATGAAAAGGCACTGATGGGAATAGCCCTTGTTATGTTCCACAGTGTGGCTTTAAAGGACCTATACCTACTTTTTTATTACAAACAATGAAGGAGGAAGTCACTAAATTAAAATGTTAGTTAGTTGTCCAAACTCTTCCCTAACCTTCTTAAGATATTTATAGCATCCCAATTTTTCACACGGACGAGGTTTGTCGGCACATTTCATAACTTGCAGGTTCACTTTCTAGCGGCACGGAAATGCCAGAAAACTCACCTGCAAGTTCATGAAATGTATACAAATGCTTTATAATTGGAAGCAGTGTTTTTTTCCCCACAAATGTCTGAGTTTACAATATGCTGAAGGAGGACTGGACTCATTTTGTCCCATTACTATAAACAAATCAAGTATAGTGCCACTCTGTTCTGAAGTTCCCCTGTGCGTCTTTAACACTGTCTGACTCCCTTGTTGGCGGGGAATATTCTGGCCTGGAGGGGTATAGTTTATCTTCGGGGGTATGCTCCAGCCTATAGGCCTGGTTTAATGTGAACGGGGGTAACTTGGCCTCTTAAACTGATTAAAGCTACACTACGTGATCCCGTTTTGCCGGTCCGGTACTGTTGCAGTACCGGACCGGCACATCTAGCGCCCCTAGATCTGCCACCATGTGCGTCACACTCGCCAACAGCAGAAGGAGACCGCACCTCCCTCACATCCCAGCACACACCCCCAACACACGCCTCACCCCCACATGCCCCCGCACCATGTAAACACAAACACATGAGCAAGAGATTGCAAATGTTTCACACATGAATCAATGTAGTCATTAAGTCCTGTGAAGAAACCACGCATCACAGGACTTAATGACTACAGGCCGGTGGCGCTGACGTCTGTGGTCATGAAGACTTTTGAGCGCTTGGTCCTGCCCCACCTCAAGGACATCAAGAAGGCCCAGAGGATGTTCTTCCTGCGGCAACTGAGGAAACTTAAGCTGCCAACCAAGATGCTGGTGCAGTTCTACACGGCCATCATCGAGTCCATCCTCACCTCCTCCATCACCGTGTGGTCCGTCCTCACCTCCTCCATCACTGTGTGGTCCATCCTCATCTCCTCCATCACCGTGTGGTCCGTCCTCACCTCCTCCATCACTGTGTGGTCCATCCTCATCTCCTCCATCACCGTGTGGTCCGTCCTCACCTCCTCCATCACCGTGTGGTCCGTCCTCACCTCCTCCATCACCGTGTGGTCCGTCCTCACCTCCTCCATCACCGTGTGGTCCGTCCTCACCTCCTCCATCACCGTGTGGTCCGTCCTCACCTCCTCCATCACCGTGTGGTCCATCCTCACCTCCTCCATCACCGTGTGGTCCATCGTCACCTCCTCCATCACCGTGTGGTCCATCCTCACCTCCTCCATCACCGTGTGGTCCATCCTCACCTCCTCCATCACCGTGTGGTCCATCCTCACCTCCTCCATCACCGTGTGGTCCATCCTCACCTCCTCCATCACCATGTGGTCCATCCTCACCTCCTCCATCACCGTGTGGTCCATCCTCACCTCCTCCATCACCGTGTGGTCCATCCTCACCTCCTCCATCCCCGTGTGGTCCATCCTCACCTCCTCCATCACCGTGTGGTCCATCCTCACCTCCTCCATCCCCGTGTGGTCCATCCTCACCTCCTCCATCACCGTGTGGTCCATCCTCACCTCCTCCATCACCGTGTGGTTCCCCGGCGCTACAGAACGGGACAAGCATCAACTGCAGCGCATTGTGCGTGCTGCAGAGAAGGTGATTGGCTGTGAGCTCCCATCTCTCCAGGACCTGTTCACCTCCAGGACCCGGAGGCGTGTGGGTCGGATCACAGCTGACCCTTCTCACCCTGGACACGGACTATTCACCCCTCTCCCCTCAGGCAGGAGGCTACGGTCTATCCAGACCCATACCTCCCGCCACTTGAACAGTTTTTTCCCCTCCGCCATCAGACTCATGAACAAAAACAAGTCTCTGTAGCTCAGTCACAGACTCATGGATGTTTCTGCACTTGCAGTGTGCGGTGTGTCCACACTTGGAGGAGAGCAGGTTTCACTACTCCACCTACTGACGAAAAAAAATCAAAAATACATCAGTTAAGGCAGCTTTAACACAAACACAACTTGTTTTATATTTATGTGATAATATACAGAAGTTTCAAAAGTTTCAAAGTTCTTTTTTGTCTCTATTCAAGGCCAAACACTGCAGATAAATAGTGTGTCCCCAGGCCATGAGAACCAGATTGTTGTGTTGATTGTTGTGCACTTAGAAACACAACATGACATTCAGGAAGAGCTTTTTTATTAGGACAGTCCCATGCAGTTTCTCAGCGTAGCCAAAACACTGTTCACGTCTTAATCAGTGAGTGGAGGGCCCTAACGGCGTGTGCGGCCCCTGTGTGACTCTGATGACTTTGTAATCACTGTTAAATAGCAACGTGAGATTGCTCATTACATTGTTAATTAGGGCACAATCATCTGCTGCTGGTTTGTTTGTACTTTTCTGTGAGTATTTGTTTTGTAACCGGTCTCCATAATCCCCAAGTCCTCCCTTCCTCCCCCTTGTGTCCAGATACCGGGACCATAACTGGAGCCAGATCTGGCTCCTCAGAGTAGAAAGGGTTAAGTTTGACCTGTAAAGATCCAGCCCACATGGGCCAACACACATGGGGCCCACATGGAAACTGCGAACAAAGCCACTTATTATGGGAAACCCATGTGGAGCCCACGTTGTTCTGCTGGCTGGGAGAATCCACTTTTGCATGTGTGACTTATTTTGCACTTGAGCAAACACTTGGTAAATGACTCCCACTCACCACGGCACGGCCTTCACCAGAGGAATGTCCCTACCTGACTGCTTCTACAGCAGACGACTGATTATATGAAAACTTCTTTACATGCACAGAACAGCGACCGTCTCTTCACCCGCTCTGCATCGTGTCTCCTCGCTGTTATAGTTTATAGTTTCATTTCTTGTTATTGCGAAATACAACAAAATGTATGGGCACAGGTAACAGTGGTCAATAAAAGCACGACTAAACTCAGTACTGCATTAAAAGCTAGAAAAAACTATAGCTAAAAAACAAAAAAAGACGTGTATGCACGAAAATACGGTAATCATACATTTTTTTGTTGAGTTTAGTTTATTTGTTTATTTGAGCAGCAAACACTCAAAAGGAGTGAGCCGAAGCAAGAGCTTATAAGCCCCACCCCCAAAATCAATACAATTAAAATCATAATTTCACAAAACCTAGTGGAACAACAAAGGAACAAAATAGCAACAAGGAAACAACAGCAAAACAAAATAGACCCTACACACCCACAGCATCGACCACACCCCAAAACGGAGCAATACTGATTACGTAACAACTAATTACGAAACAACTCTGATAAAGCTACATACTTACAAACTATTTACAAAGAACTATAACTTACAAAACACTGTTTGAAGTGTGCGTACATCAACAGAAAGAAGCACAATTACAACATTGGTCTAGTTTCAAGTACAAAGTCTAAAACAAAGCAAGTAACAAAAGGCATCATTACATTTCTTTCAGACGGTTACCAGGCCTAACATTGTTAGTATTACCAAAAGTCACTAGCTTTATGTTAAAAAGACAGATTAATATACATATTATACTCCATGAATATTATTATCTGCATTTATTATTAAGGTTTTTTATCATGCTGGTTCTGTTTGCTGTGGCTGCAGAGAGGGCATGGGGAGAGAGTAGCTACAGCACCTGGTACCCGAGCTTTAACAGTCAGGTGAAACTAAACTAAACTAATGAAGCACTGTAGGCTGCATTGTTTTTGTCCCACAGACACAAAGACAAAGTGTTATCAGTCACCTTGAGTCTCTCTGACTAAAACCAAAAAATCAGGTTAGAAATCTAGGAGTAATCATGGACTCAGACCTGAACTTAAACAGCCACATCAAAGCAATAACATCATCAGCTTTTTACCATCTGAAAAACATTAAGATCAGAGGAATAGTGTCAAAACCAGACTTGGAGACCCTCATCCATGCATTTGTCTCCAGCAGGTTAGACTACTGTAACGGCTGCTCACTGGCCTTTCTAAACGAGCTGTTAGAGCTGCAGAACATCCAGAACGCTGCTGCTCGAGTCCTGACAAGAACCAGGAAATATGACCATATTAGTCCAGTGCTCCGGTCCCTGCACTGGCTTCCTGTCACTCAGAGAATAGAATTTAAAACAGCTCTGCTTGTGTACAAGTCTTTTCATGGTTTAGCACCAAAGTCCATCTCTGACATGTTAGAGCCGTATGAACCATCTCGGGCCCTGAGAGCTTCAGGGAGGGGTCTCCTGGTGGTTCCCAGAGTCAGGACTAAACACGGTGAGGCTGCGTTTCAGTTTCATGCAGCTAAAATCTGGAACAGTCTTCATGAGGATGTGAGACAGGCCTCAACTCTGACAATGTTCAAATCCAGGCTGAAAACAGCTCTTTTTACCCGAGCAGATGAAAACTGAAAGTATTTTATCTGCACTCTGGCCTTTTACTGTCATTGATACATTTTTATGTTGATGTTTTAATGATTGATGGGACCGTTGGCGCAGATGTGTGCAGTCGCGACAGTGCTTCTGTCAGTCTCCCCCAGGGGAAACTGAAGCTACTAGCATAGTTTACCACCACAGAGTATGGAGTGAATGTAAAATGCTCTCATGTAAAGCGCTTTGTGACCATGTCTGTGAGAGGTGCTATATAAATAAAGATCTTCTTATTGGCAATTATGTTCATGTTTTGATACATTTGTGGGGCCCGCAGTTTTGGACTCGGGGTGCAGCCCGACTATGGCACGCGCAGGGGGGGCTTCAAGGAAAAAGGTTGGGAAGCACTGCTCTAATGAACTATGTTGATCCAAGCTATAAAATGCCAAGCCGCAAAAGCATTGAAGAAGGAACTATGAAACATAAGTACACAAACACAATGACTTGAAGAGCTTCAGGAGGAGTGGAAAGTGTAGTTTTGACTACTGATATGTGGACATCATGATCCACTGAGGCATATTTGACACTAACCTGCCATTTTGTGCACAACTGGCTCCTTCACTGAGTCAAAAGGTTATTGCAGTCATCACAGACAATGGTGCTAATGTCGTCACACTCCGGTGCAGTTAGCATGGCTGGTCGGACTCACTACCCCTGATTTCACCCACACTTTGAACCTGGTAGTAAAAGAGGCCATCAAAGCTGCCCCTGAAATTGTGAATCTCTTTAAAAGATAAATAGATATTTTCACCACAGCTCCAAAGCTACTGAGAGGCTCAAAGAGATACAGAAACAGCTAAAAAAAACAGAGCATTCATTGATACAGTCGGTTGAGACAAGGTGGATTTCTGCATTTTACATGTTGGCCAGACTTGAGGAGCAGAAGCCGTCACCACTGCACTTTGTTTAATTGGCAGAAATGATCTGTGCCTGGGAAGTGCAGAGGTGGACTTGATCCATCCAACCATTGAAGCGCTTAGACCCTTTGAAGAGGCAACCATTGAGATCTCTACATCCAAGCACGTCTCCATGTCCAAGGCAATTCCTCTGGGTTCAGTCCTCCTAAAAGCTCTAGCTGCCATTGAGCATCAAGAAAACGTCCTTTCCCTCCCTCCAGTGCCAACGAAGATTTCATTCCGTGGAGACATTTTATGGTATTGCTGCATGCACATTCTTGGAAAACCTGCAGAAATGAAGGAACATCAACTGTGCCATCAGTGTCAAAGTGTACATCTTCAACTCCTGTGGCCCCACCACCTACGCCAAGCTCTACCACATTATCAGCAAGAGGAATATGACACGCAGGCGGAATCATCACAGCAGCACCACTGCAGTCTTTGATGCACTCATGGATCTTCTCTTCTGCCATTCCTCAGAAGAGAAGATTCCCTGTCATCCCAGGGACCATGATCCGTTACAGTGGTGGAAAGATCACACACATTCCCATCCCTCAGTCGTCTTGCATCCACACATGGGCATCGTAGCATCCTCAGTTCCCTCTGAGAAGATCTATTCCAAAACGGGGAGTTCATAAGCCAACGAAGAAACCGATGGAAGGAGTGTGTTCATGAGAACGTTCAGCTGTGAAGGATGATTCTCAACAGTATTACCTACTTTGTTAGTGTACTTTTCGTACACAAGGCAACTCAATGCGCCTTGAGCGATGCAAAAAGGTTTATTTTTGTTCTATTTGATTATTTATGTATCTATTTATTTGTATTGTTTTGTTGTTTAAGGTCTGTTATTTTGTTTATTTATTGGAAAAACAGTTTATTTGGTCTGTTTCTACAAGTTGTGTCTGTGGTAGTAAAATAATCGCATAACAGGAACTGGATATTGCTTTGCATGTTAAAACTTTCAAACATTGAATAATATATTTCAATAGCTCAGATCAAAACATGTGTAAAGCCAACTTTATTGGCTTTACATTTGATCTCATACATATAAATATGAAGGGGAAATGTGCAACACGTAACAGTCTCGCGTTTACATATCAAATGTGGAACCCTGAGACTGTAATACAACAGCATATTTATTTTTCATCTTGCACTTGTCTTGATAAATGGCCCCTTTTGTTGTTCATAAAGCCAGTATATAGAAGACTGTTTGGTTCTGCTGTTGATGCAACATATATATATTTTAAATACTTCCGATATCGGATCGATATCGACCTTTTTCCCCCCGATATTACTTAAATCACTGGTATCGCCCATCCCTATGTTTGAAACATGAGCTCAACTTCAGATATATTTAGTGTTAATTTGTTATTGGAGGGTTTATAGCTCTTCACCTTCAAGTGTTTTAGGAACTCATCATTCATGTAACTTGTAAACAATATCGAAACAGTTTTTTATAGTGCCACGTTTTCCATTGTACAGAGTTACAGGGATTATACAGAGTTTAAAAAAGTTAAAATTAAGTATTTTCTTCGCCCTACAGGTTACAGCCACGTCCTAATGTGTAGAATGAGCCCAGACCTGTTCACCACAACGGCCTCTAAAATCCTGCACTGTCACTCACAAAGGTGTTCATTCAGGTCCAAAGTGCCGTCATGCTTGATATAAAAGCTGCAGTTACGTGTAAGACCTGAGGTGGCAGTAGTGAGTATAAAAATGAGCAACTTGCATCTAGTCTCTTTAAATAAATAAAGAAAAAAAGGTGCATAAAGCATTGCCTTTAATGCGCCTTAACCAAGCACATTTTCTCCAGTTCGGCCTCACCCAAATCTAAAAGCTTCTTGACTGGAGTTTACATCTTATAAGCCAGAGTAACGCCTCATTTGAAAGCTAAGACCTACGAAGCTGATCTAAACAGATCTTTTTTTATTATGTTGTCTTTTTGTTGTGTTTTCATCTTTGTTTTCGTGTCTTTTTTCTTGCATTGTCGTGTTGCTCTTTTGTGGTCTGGGTTGCAGAGGACTGACCACTATATGTGCAGGTTTACAGTCATAGTGCATGTGGTTGATAAGTGACGCAGATAAAGTGACGTAGATACAGAGATTACTGCAGTAGTAGTAGTTTAGAGCCTAACTGTTTAGCAGGGCATTGTGTGGAGTGAATGTAAAATGCTCTCATGTAAAGCGCTTTGTGACCATGTCTGTGAAAGGCGCTATATAAATAAAGATCTTCTTCTTCTTCAAATCTCCTTTTGTTCCTCTCCATGGAACTCTTCAGTAAATGTGATCTGAACGAGTCTAAAGAGCCACGGGTTTGGATCATAGTTAATCTGCCTCTGACTGAAGGGAAGCCAAAGCCATTTATCAGGTACAGATAATGCGTTGAGATAAATGTGGAGACAAGTTTGAATAATACATAAATAAAAATGAATAAATGTGGACCAGGTTCAAAAAATTAGTTCAAACTGTAACACTCAATGATACGACACTGCCATCTAGTGGACACAAAGGTTTGACTATGGAGACACCATCTATTCTATCAGAAATGGGCACGGGGGGAACATGGAATTATTTAAGATTAAAAAAGAAAGTGAAACTAAGGAGAACTTCAATATTAATTTCAAAGGAAAGTTAGTTTATCAGTTACAATGATAAAGTTGCAGTACAACTTTGAATGGTTCTGATTGTTGCAAAAATGTTGCTTTGTCTTTTATTGAGAAAGTCCTCAAAATATTGAGAGACCTTTTTTTTTTTTCAATTTACCTGACCCTATCTGCTAATTATTTCGTTACAAACAACCCTTAGGGACACGTGGCTATCCGCTCTACTCTCATGTCCAGAGATAAAGCTGTGTTGTGAATCA
This sequence comes from Proterorhinus semilunaris, assembly GCA_021464625.1. Lineage (NCBI taxonomy): Eukaryota > Metazoa > Chordata > Actinopteri > Gobiiformes > Gobiidae > Proterorhinus > Proterorhinus semilunaris. The sequence continues at coordinate 1,937,307 of CM038363.1, read as the reverse complement.
CATGGACGTTTGTAAAGACTCATGTAGGTTTTATTAAGTGTTTTAAATTGCGTGTACCGTACTCAAAGGTTTGGAAAACACTTGCATTTCGGCTTTTCTTTATTTTCAACACTATTTCCATTGTGTGATTCTCATTAAAGACTGTTTTATATTTTAAATTGTTCAAAATTACCACCATTTTTTTTTTTTTAAGATAGGACTTTATTCATCTCACACTCCCTCATTTCTGGCCAGTGTGAACGGCTGAAGTTTGGTCATGTTTGGGACAGGTGTAAATGAGCCAGAACTGTAGATTTATTTACATGACGGGAATCAGTCTAATAGCATCTCTCTTTATCAGACTGGAGCATGCTGTAAGACCAGACCATCTCCATATATTCCATAATATAGAAATAGGATAATCGCAACACATTCGCTGATGCTAGTGCTAACGTCCACAGCAGCTTCTAAATGCAGCTTGTCCCTGTAATGGTTTCAGTTTAAGGCACGAGCTTCTGGAAGTTGAAGTTGTCCTTTCATTCTTTATATAAAAACCTGCCTGAGCTAAACCACTGTTCGCTGCAGTCACTGAAAGTTTGGACCCGTTTCCAATGAACGAATGTATATCATCATGTGTGTTGTTTTTTGGGAAACGTGACAAAGCAATTGAGAAAAACTAAGTAAAAACTGAACACCTCAGCTGAAAAGAACTGCGCCGACTTTTATTCATATTTGACTAGGAGAACGTCATGAAATTAAGGACACAACTGGTTATCAGTAAGACCAGTAATGGTTTTGAACATGTTTATCTGAGATGTAGACAAAGATCCTTATGTGAAATTCCCAGTCCCCAAATGTCCCACGTCCTTCAGCTCCTCAGCGTTGGTCAGCAGCAGCATCAATGGGTCGCTTCTCTCCTGTCATTCCCCTCTGTAGACCACGATGTTTTTGTCCGTTTCATGGATCTTGACTTCGTACAGCAGGCCTTTAGGGAGCTCCTTCACCATGTGGTCCCAGATGTACACCGCCAAGTTCTCTGTCGTGCTGGAAGAAGAAGAAGAAAAAAAAACATCACACTGATATATTTATGGTCCTTCACTAGTTGGCATTAGGGTGACCAGATTAGGACGACCAAAGATGAGGAGAACAGACGCGCAGGCGTGGGCCGTTCTGGACATTTCTCAGTTCACACAGCTCTGCACTCATGGGACACTTTGTAAATGTGGCCTTCGTCTCCACACAACTAGAACATGACAAAATGTGCAAAAGTTCAAGGTGTATTAGTACTTTCTCAGGGCACTGTAATTGAAAACTCAAATTGTACTGTTTGGATTATTAGTAATACCATCATATCTTTTTTTTTATAAAAGTACTTTAATACTTATTATTCTCAGAGGAAATGGGCTGTATATTTCATTTCTTTTTGCCCTGGCATTTGTTTACTGTCAAGTTGAAAATAGTCTTGAATCAAATTTGAGGAATAACTGACAATTGTTTGCTAATTTTAAGAGCGCTTTCATATTTTGTGACACACTATTGATATAATTTTTTTACAAAACACAAAAGTGTAATTTATTCGATTACTCGGAAAAAAATCTACAGAATACTTGATTACAATAACATTCAATAGCTGCAGTACTAGAAATATGAACTGTACAAGGTTTAACGTATGGATTACCTAAAGCAGTGGTTCTCAACTGGTGGGCTGGGTACCATTATCAGTGAGCAGAGATTTATTCAACACGTATGCACAAACTGAAAAAGTATGAAAGCACTTCCTGAGTGTGTGAAAATAATATTGTGATTACAGCTCTATAGGTTTATGATCTGAGAGAAATGACACCATTTTTAAACAAGTAGAGGTTTATGGTTCTTATTTGGGTCATAGTGTGACTGGGCCGGGACACTACACCAGCGGAGAACCACTCACAGGCCTGACCTTTGGTTGTAGCAGAACACCCACCTGACGACCGTCGCAAAGTACAGAACGTCCTTGTCCAGGTTTTTATGGTCCAGCGGCGTCATGATCACATCCTGAACAAGACACAACTTCATTCAGCACTAATACAAACTAAGTCACGTCATTCTGTCCTAAAAGTAGTGCACTCAACATTTCCCACAATGCACTCTGAAAAGTAGCTAAGCGGTGATGTAAATGAAAAGTTGCTATGGTTAGCGGTTTACTGTTAGCTCGAGCTGTTAAATGATCGATCGCTTCCTCTCTCGGACAAAACGGCAATAATCCAGGCTGTTTTCTTCATTCATGTCCAATCCATGTGAAATAAAATGGATCTGACTCATATTTATCCATAAATACAGAGGCAGTACTCAGTTACTGTACATATACTTAAGTACAATTTCTTGGAAAAAGTTACTTAAGTAGAAGTATGATAAAACTACCCTAAGTAAAATTTCAACAAAGTAAAAATAATTGTTACTTTTTCCACTGTGTAAATATTTAAGCTGCAAATTCTTCATTTTGATGAAACCGATGTAGATCGTATCGTGCTCCTTGTTCTTTAGAATTATTTGTTTTTCCTGTATATCACAATTTCCACAGGATTATAATATTATGTTTTGTTTCACACATTTTATGGCATCATTGAAAGTAAGTCAGTCTTTTTTGCTTAAACAGTTACTCACAGTACTCGAGTAACATTTACTTTTACTTCAGGAATTGTTTGGGTCACTAAGTTTGACTTGGACTCGAGTAAAATTATTTCAAACGTTACTCTTGAGCAAATATTTTGGCGACTACCCTCCTCTGCAGAAATATCCCACTGTCTCTTGAATTTGGTTGATTTTTAAATCGCAGAAATACATTAGTCCCAGAATTGAGCAAACTTTCAAATTCATATCAACACACTGAGTGCCGTTTGTGGGATTTAGCTTCAGAGTGCCAACAATCCAGACCATTTTGATGATATTTGTAACAGCATATTCTATGTTATAGACACAAGGCAACTCAATGCACCTTTTGAAAGGAGAGACTCCGAGCTCTCCGTAGGTGAAACCATTAAAAACTCAGAATGTTAAAATCTCAACTGTTTGGATCTTTGCACAGGAAGCCTCTGCTTTGTCAAACGCACTGCAGAGAGCGAGAGAGACGTGTCGGCTCTACAGCTGTTCGCTGCGCAACACCACGCCCCCCCGGACAAAAAAAGAAGAAGAAAAGAAACGCAATAATATAAATGAAATGTCCAGATCGTGACTTTTCACAAGTTTTTGATCATCATTTATTTCAGTTCTATTCATCACAGAGCTACCAAAATCACACATAAGGTGTATTAGAGTGTCTAGTTTCGTAATAAAAACAAAAGAAAAAACGCTAAAACGAGTTTTTCAGTCTTTGGCACATAATGTGTAAAAAAAGACCTCAAAACAAATGTTTGAAAAGTTAAAGTGGAGCTGTTGTTGCACGAGTGGAACAAAAACAGCCCTAAAGTTGCCTGCACATGTGCAAGTACATTTCTCCTGTCTTTAGCGGATGGTGTCTCCCAGAAAGGAGATGCGTTTCACTGATTATAGATTTGAAGTTAATGAGGATAATGGATTATTGCCACAGTTTGCCTCAGAGGGGCACTAGAGATGGTTTTAATAGCTCAAGCTAAAGGTAAGCGACATTTCACCCTAACATTTAATTTCAGAGTGGTTTGTTTAGCCTGACAACAGGCGACTACACAAGTGTTAGGTGTTACTTATGACCACTCAAAGCCCCGTCTACTTGTTTTACTATAATGACAAGTCAAAGTTTTCCAAATTGTGCCAGATCGCATTTTGCCTTGTTGACATTTTTGAACATTTGAATCAAACAGACTTGGCGATACGTTGATATAACATGGTTATCATCACGACAGGCCTATTGTCAGTGTGAAAACGGTTTCACCGCTAAATGTGCAACAATTCACTCCAATTTTGGTACAAAAAAATAATCTGGCAAAATGTGGTCAAGTTTGGGAACGACCCTACTCTCTACATGGACTACGATGCTTACAATAGAAAATGATGTGCTACAATAGAGGGCCCAGTGTGCATATGCAGACAGGTCGTTTTGTACCTCGATGCACTTCTTCAGGTCCGTCAGGTTCATGACCATCCCAGTCTCTGCGTCAATCTGCAAACACACAACCATACACTCATATAGATCCTCACCACATGTGAACCTAGGATTAAAGGGACTAGATGCAATCTGTCATTTTTATACTCGCTACTTCTTAGGTCTAACGTACTGCAGTATCTATATTAACACCTTTTTGAGTGACAGTTGATGTGAATAGGTCAGTGCTCCTTCTACACATTACTGGAGCATGTAGGGAGGGGGAAGAAAATACAGAATTTTAACCATTTTAAAGTCTAGTCCCTTTGAGAGGCGACGCTGCAGAGACAGCTCAGCGTTCTCGGTTTAAGTTTGGGGAGACTTTTCTCGGTTTTCTGCTTCTGATCCCCTCGGTCGCCTCTAGACAAAGCAGGAACAGATGGATGGGGCGGATCTTTCTCACAATCATTTGGATGTCTCATTCCTGCCTGCCAAAATTAGATCTTTATTTTAATGATATTGGACTATTTCATTTGACATGAGCATTTTTCCCTTTGAATTAGCGTGTGTTCTCCTTGGAGAGCTTCATTTACTTCAGGAGCATTAACCCTTTAGGTGCAAAAGTTACCAAAACACGCCCTGTGATTTGATTGAACACAACAGGTTCTCGCCAGATACGTTTCCTCCAGAACTCCATCAGGGGTTTATGAGGTGCTCCACCCACGCAACAAAACTCCACTTTTAGGGTCAAAGTAATGCTCAGGACTGGTTTTACTTTATAGAAGTCACAATAAGTATTGCGAGTGCTGCTTGGCTCCTAAACACCTCAGCACTGGTTCTAGACTAAGGGCTCAACTTGTGCTGAATGGGAGGCCATTTTTAGTTGCAAACGTGTGAATTGATGATTATGTTGAACTGTACTAACTGTACCAAACAAAACCTGAATTACTTATTTTGAAATGGAGCAGGGGTCACAAACCCTACGCCTACAGGCACCTATAGGTGCCCTTTGGGGCATCCCTAGTATGAATGAATGAGCAGGCAAAACTGCATCTGGACAAATTACACAGAAGTCCTTTTTGCGTACCTCTATTTCTAGTATAGGCACCAATTCCGTGGGTACTGCGAAGCTGGAGCACCCACTCGAAGCTTTTGGCTGACAGGCAAATTTGCCATGATTACACAATGGTTCAATAAATATCGCCGAACCACCTCAGTGTTCAGCAAATACAAGAGCACGCGGAGGTACCTAACTTGCCTCGCCTTACAGTGGCCCATGTAAAAGGCCCCTACCCTGGTACGAGCAACACCTGTCAAATAGTTACAAAAAATAATAATAATTTAATACATCAAACTTGTATAGCGCTTTTTTTGGACACTCAAAGACGCTTTACATGAGGAATAAACAAAACAAAAAAAGGGTTTAAGGAAAAGCTAGTTTGAACAGGTGGGTTTTGAGTACTGATTTGAAGGTTGGTAGTGAGTCAGAGTTTCTAATGGGTAGTGGGAGTGAGTTCCAGAGGGTGGGGGCGGCGATGGCAAAGGCTCGGTCCCCCAAGGTCCGGTGGTTAGTGCGGGTGAGGCGGTTGGTGCCGGCTGAGCGGAGGTGGCGGTTGGGCTGGTGTTGTTGCAGGAGCTCGGTGAGGTAGGGCGGGGCCAGGTTATGGAGGGACTTGTAGGTGAGGAGGAGGAGCTTGTATTGAATGCGATATTGAACAGGGAGCCAGTGGAGCTGTTGGAGGACAGGGGTGATGTGTTCTCTGGACCGGGTGTGGGTGAGGAGGCGGGCAGCAGAGTTCTGGATGTATTGCAGTTTTTGGAGATGAGTGGTGGGACGTCCGTAGAGGAGGCTATTGCAGTAGTCGAGTCTGGAAGTGATGAATGCGTGGATGAGGATTTCAGCTGTAGACTGCAATCTCATGGTTGCAAACCCAGTGAACCTATGCAGCTACAACATTTATCACAGCACTCATCGCGCTCATCTAATTTAGGCTTGGACAATGTGTGCAGTGGCCCATGTAAAAGGCCCCTATCCTGGTACAAGCAAGTTAAGTCCCCATGTTAAGCGTCTGAGTGTCCAAAAAAGCGCCATAGAAGTTTGATGTATTACTATTATTCAGCAACACCAAAACTAAAGCAACCTGAACTCCAGACCATCCCCGATGGCCGCACAGTGCACATGTGCATTATGTTTGTAGCTTGCATCTTCCTGTAAAAAAGTTGAAGTCCAAAAAATAAAAATTCCCGGCTATCCTTGTGTCCCCTTTTACTGTGCCGGAGGATTTGAGCCTATGTCAAAAAACATGCATTTTAATTTCAATAGGGTCAACTTTGAGGGGGCGCTCTCGAGCAATTTTGTTTGGGCGTGGGCGGCCGATACGTCCATTTCCATGCCACCCGAAAGTTTTTCGGCGACATTTAGCGGGTCAAAAATGCGCTCGTTGACGGAGAAACATTTTTGAAAACCAAAAACAATAGTTCCTTGCCAGGGACTGCGTCCAGCTTGGGCCTAAATATAAACTTATTTGTGTTCTTGAGACTCAGTATTTGTTTCAAAGCATGGATTTGTCATAATATTTTGCCTAATAGGCTAGAGTTAGTTGGTAGCCTCAGCTCTAAAAAGGTTTAGGACCCCTCAAATAAAAGCAAACTATAAAGTGCTTTACAGATGTCAAACAGGCGCACGCACACCAAATATATCATTAGGACTAAATAAATAGATGTGAGTTAAAAGCTAAACTAAAAAGGTGGGTCTTGAGCCTGCTCTTAAAAACATGAACGTTCTCTGCGGTCCTGAGCTCCTCCTCAGGTCGTTCCAGAGGCGAGGGCCATAATATTGGCCCGAGAGAGAATAGGACTTATGCTGGGTTTACACATGACGACAAGTCACGAATGCCACCGATCCACATTCGTGGCCGAAGATCACGAATGCGAGTGGAATTTAATGATTTGGGGTAGAGGTTTCACGCACCGTCACAAACTGTTGCGACCTGTTACTACAAGTTACCATTAATGGCACGAATTATGACGCACAGTCGGGACGCATGACTAACAGTCACACAGTGACTGTTAGTCATATGCTCCAGTCACTGTGTGACACGGGAAAACACTGAATCTATCAAGACAAACAATATCAATAAACACACGCGCTCTATGTCACATGAGTCTGTGCAACAGCAGCACATTCAGCCAGACTCATTCAGGCCCTGAGGCAACACAACAGCCCCCACCATGATGCTCCTGCTCCATACTTCAAAGGGGGGATAGGGTTTAGATGCTGTTCCATTTTTCCTCCATACATGACGTTGTGTGTTCCACCCAAACTATTCAACTTTGGTTTGCTCCACAGCACTACTGGAAAAATATACTGTGGACTGATTAAAAAGTTAAATAGTTTGGGACCACATCTAGGCAGAAATGTAAGCAATTCCAAACGGTGCACTCACTTTTTCCTCCCGCTGTATGTCAGTGACTACACATGTGGCTCTTACCTTTCCCCGTACGGTCACCTCCACTGCAGACAAAGTAAAAAAGGTCAGTCAGAGATGCATTGAAATCTCATAAAATACTACAGTACAATACTACACTAGGCCTCTGTTCCTCACCCATTTACAACAACAATAGAGTGACTCAGACTCCTTCTACAGAGCATTTGGTAGAGTATTGAACTCCTCCACGTGTGTCCTTGCCTCAAGTGGAGGAGTTCAAGTATCTCGGGGTCATGTTCACGAGTGAGGGACGGATGGAGCGTGAGATCGATAGACGGATCGGTGCGGCGTCAGCAGTGATGCGGTCGCTGTATCGGACTGTTGTGGTGAAGAGGGAGCTGAGTCTGAGGCAAAGCTCTCGATTTACCGATCGATCTACGTTCCCACCCTCACCTATGGTCATGAGATCTGGGTAATGACCGAAAGGACAAGATCGCGAATACAAGCGGCCGAAATGAGTTTCCTTCACAGGGTGGCTGGGGGTGAGGAGCTCAGTTATCCGTTGGGAGCTCAAAGTAGAGTCGCTGCTCCTTCACGTCGAAAGGAGCCGGCTGAGGTGGCTAGGACATCTGTTCCGGATGCCTCCTGGTCGCCTCCCTCGGGAGGTGCTCCAGGCATGTCCTATTGGGAGGAGGTCTCGTGGAAGGCCCAGGACACGCTGGTGGGACTATGTCTCCGAGCTGGCCTGGTGTCGCCTCGGGGTCCCCCCAGAACAGCTGGAGGAGGTGTGCGTGGATCGGAAAGTCTGGGCATCTCTGCTGAGACTGCTGCCTTTGCTTTGTCTCCCCCTTGACTCTTGAAAGTCATGATTCCGCAGCAAAGACACAATAGATTTTACTGATTGAGCTGAGATAGAAAAAAAAAACCAAGCAGGACTGACTTTTGAATTTAATCTTAGACAGACCTTTGTAGTTGTGCCCGTGTCCGTTTGGGTTGTTGCATTTTCCAAAAACTTTCTTATTTTCCTCATCACTCAGGTCAGGGCTGTGAACAAAAGAACACAAGTTATTTCAAAATGACTTATTTAAAAACATGACTCCCATTGCTACATGTAAAACCAATGACTAAAATGTAAAAACGTGTTCATTTTTTGCTTGTGTCTGTGACCGGGTGCGTACCCATGTTCCCCGGGTGCGATGTTTTTTTTCCCGTAGGTGAGTTGGTACTTCACCCAATCACAAGTCATGAGAGTGAAATGTCATACATATATCAATCAGCTTAACCCTGACCCTGCCCTAGCCACTAACCTTAAGGATAGTGGGCTGGTGCCTAATCTTAATCAATAGAAGTGGGGGAACATAGGGCTGACCCCCTGTGACCTATTTAGCGTGCCGCACACTTTCACATACACCGTTCCGTTACTTTACTATTACACTCATATCTGACTGTTTTGGCACATTCCTCAGACCAGAACTGATCATTTCAAAGGTTTAAGTGCTTTCAACAAAAACAAAATAGAATACAACAATGGCAGAATCACATCACCTGCTCAACAGTCTTTGTAAAAGAATCAAAGCCAAGTATTTTTGTCACTGAACAGGTCAGAGCCTCAGAATCCAAAGGTCCAAGAGCATTGTTTATACTAGGGATGCCCCAGTCCATTTTGAGATTAGATTTAATGGCTGGATCGCGTCGGATCCCATTACAAAAAGGCCATCAATCTGCAGCAGCTCCACTATTATTGTGCTGTTACTAGGGATGCAACGAGTCTCGATATTATATCGAATAGTTTGATTTTAATATCTTTTGGCCCGCCAGAGGATCTAAAAAAAATAATAATAATAAAATAAAAAGCCTAACAGAGACTTAATTGTTCTTTATCTTTCTTTCTTTATACGACCATATTAGTCCAGTGCTCCGGTCTCTGCACTGGCTTCCTGTCACTCAGAGAATAGAATTTAAAACAGCTCTGCTTGTGTACAAGTCGTTTCATGGTTTAGCACCAAAGTACATCTCTGACATGTTAGAGCCGTATGAACCATCTTGGGCCCTGAGAACTTCAGGGAGGGGTCCCCTGGTGGTTCCCAGAGTCAGGACTAAACACGCTGAGGCTAAAGCTCAAATCTGGAACAGTCTTCATGAGGATGTGAGACAGGCCTCAACTCTGACAATGTTCAAATCCAGGCTGAAAACAGCTCTTTTTACCCGAGCAGATGAAAACTGAAAGTATTTTATCCGCACTCTTGCCTTTTACTGTCATTGATTAACTTTATGTTGATGTTTTAATGATTGATTTTATCTGTTTTTTTGTAACTTTATGCAACTGTGAAGCACTTTGAATTGCCTTGTGCATGAATTGTGCTCTACAAATAAACTTGCCTTGCCTTTATCCGCAAATGTTTTGCCCCTGATCTTTGCTTGTGTTTGGCACAACACCATTCCACTGTTGCATTTTAACTCTAAAGGTCCGCACACACTACACGATTTTATAGAACGTCTGGGGGTTCACACTTAACGACTCGTAAGAGCGAACACACTACACGATTCTGCCAAACAGAATGATGTTTGATAACACAGCACGTCTGTGTCTCTACCGCTTCATTTCTCCTCCAGCTTCAAAAACTGACCTGAAATCCGGAAAGATAAGTCGTGTTTGTGAGCGTGCAAAAGCATGGGCATGTCCCAGTTTGGTCAGCGGTGTCACAACATCGCAGTGCAAGGCTCCTACTGCTACGTAGCCTTCAACTACAGTTCTGTCAAAAGTTGGCGACACAAAGAAGCGGGATGTATTTCAGTGGATTTAATAAGAAAAGGAAACGGGCCTCCGCTCCAAGATGGAGGTGGCGGAGGAGACAGCGGAGAGAGGCGAGGTGAAGCTGAACAGTCCGTCTCCAAACTCAGTAAGTGCCGCTAAACTCTGTTCGCGGTTGAAATGTAGCTTGAAAAGGTGGTTCTCGTGAACGTTTGGTGATATAAAGTTGTGCCTTTTCGTGTGGGGCTGTGGCCATGAAATGAGCTTCACATGCCCTGACGAAGACCTGTTGTGGTCGAAACGCGTAGGCTGGTCCATTTCCGAATAAAGGACTTTTAATTTTGCTACATGACTCGAGTGCCTCGGACTTTATTTAGCTTTTTTGATTGTTTTCGCTACTCTGCACAAGCTTTTCCACCAAGCAATCTCTGCAAATCTATCCATGAAATGAGCTGTTTGTGCCACTGTTTTCACGGAGAAATGAAAATGAGGCGTGGCTGTGTTTTTCTAGCCTGGAAAAATCCAGACTCACCGCTGTACCAGCCGGTGAGTCTGGTCACCCCTGCGTTGAATCCATTTCCCACAGCGGTAGATACGCAAGCAAACAGGAAGTGGAGTAAACCAATCAGCGAAGGGCGGGCGTCTGCTGTTGATGTGGTGTTATTAGCGGTTTTGCGTTAATATTTGCGCAGGATTATGAATAACGAAACTCACCTACTGTCGATGTGTTTTTTGTCATTTACCGCCGACTGGAGACACGCTTTCTCTCTTTCGTGCATCGATCGTAGATTGTTATTGAGGGACTTCCGCGTCCCGTGAGTGACGTTGCTAACAACACGTCACGGCAAATAAACAAATCTGATTGCACGTGAACGGATTGATTTTGCGGAAGCCGCGAACGAGGACGGGGTGACCAGACTGATCCCCCGCTGTATACAAAAATACAGAGGGGAATCATTCTGGTCTCACCAGGCTAATGTTTTTCTGTCTTTATTTCACTGACGCTTTAAGCGAGGCCCTGGATACCTTTTCCTGTGTGGTCAGGCTAGGACCTGCTGCTCCGGATATAACTGTCATAAAGAGCATCGACTTTGAGACGCATTGACTCAGATTGAAGTGGAAAGGACGCTCTGAATGACCCAGGTTTCGTTTCGTGATGTCCCTGAATATTGTCCTCTTTGCAAACGGAGATGACCTCGTTGCAGATGAGGCAGAGGTTTGGCATTCACATATCCAGGTAGGATCAAACCATATGTTTGTTGCCTTTCCTCCCTGAAACTCCAGTTTTCACTGTCCACTTTTCTTTTTAGTCCTTTGGAAAGCGACATGTTTGTGATGCTAACTTTATTTTTTGCTAGTCCTGTGTAACCCACGAACATCTGACAGACTCGGGGACAGTATTGTTTCAAACAATATTTTAAACAAAACATATGTATAGTTTGGGGTTATCTAGTATTGAATATCCATGCATGAATAAATCTATTTTTTATCAATTGACCGGCTGGCCCGCCATCTATCGGCGTAAAAAAATATTGGCCCGAAGCCAATATTTACCCTGAGGTAAAGTATCAGAGTACTGTCTGTGAACCAACTTTAATCTGCCCTCCAGCAGCCCTGTAACGCATTTGTGCCAGAGGTATCCGGACACGGCTTATATGCTGGCGGTGGCGCTGCGGCTGCACTATGGGACGACTCGTTACCTTCTCCCTCAACCCAAATCCCCACATTAGCATTTCAGCTAAAACGCTAATTTACTTGCATTGGCTATAGAGTAGGGCTGCACGTTCTCAAGTTTTTCATTAACCGTTAACTGAGGCCCTTAGCGGTTAATACTCGATTAACCATTAGTGTGCATATCAACCAACCCACCCCCCCGTGCGTCGCCTCCTCCGTTACGTTATACTGAAAAGGGTTTTTTCCATTGTTAACACCTTTATTAAATGGGTGCAACACATTTAAAAAACTAAATTTATAGAAATAAAACATAGTGGTAATGACAGTGCAGTCAAAGTAGGTCACTGACTTGCGTTCACGTGGTCCTACAGTATTTTTATTTATTTTAACTGCAGTCATTTAGCACGCTTTTTTTGAAACATTGTGCAAAGAAACAGTCATTCATGCGAATGACAACAACACTTATCTCTCCACCACGTTTTAACAAGAACGAGAAAGGAGAGTTTTGCGCCTTTAGCAAGGCAAGGCAAGGCAACTTTATTTATACCGCGGCAAATTATATACGCTAGTTAACCGAGCAAAATGCTTTTAGTCGGTTACGCAATTTTTAATGGTTAATCGGTTAACCATGGACACCCCTACTAAGGAGATGGACGTTAGTCTCGGTTCAGCGCTTTGGCCACAGCCAGTGGTCAAGCCTAAACTTATACCTGGTCAGACCGGTTTAACCCTGGCCTCAGCAGTCGGAAAGCTTTCCCAACCGGGTTGGCCAGGCACTGTGTAGTGTCCGCCAGTGTCAAGATGAACCGGTTTTACAAATACCGCAGTTAAAAAAAGTGCACGGTAAGTTAATGGCAAGAATTTTAGGACATACAGTAAACCGCTGTCACCTGAGCCGTAGTGCGTGTGATCTGTGCCAAACGGTGCAAAGCCTGAAGAAACAGCATTCAGAGTTAAATCCATCCCAAAACCCATGAAGTCAGCAACAAGCTCAATAATCCTAAATGCAGAGAGCAAATCTGACCCAAAGGAAGAGTCCCAAAGAACCATGTGCAGCTGAGGCAGCGCGTGGAAATCAGCTGAGCGGTTCATTTGTTTAGGGACTCTTTTGTAAGGGTTAGGGTGATTCATGAGACAGAGCTGAGGAATATCTGTTGAAAACATTCAAAACAACTCGCTTTGTTTAGAGAGGGCAAAAAAATGTGTATAATCGTGAATAATTGTAAAATCACAATATTTTTCCTTACAATAATAGTGACTCAACAGTTCAGAATCTTGACGTCCCAAGCCGGCAGCAGGTCATGCGAGTGTGGGGACGTCGATCAGTTTACATCCCTGTACCAAGGAACGTTCACTTTAATCCAGGAGTGTATTAGTAATGCATTTGAGATAACTAGCTCAGTCGTACATGGATAACTGGTATTGTTCTTCCAACGGCTCAAAACAATGAAGAAAGAACTGCGTGTTCTAAGAGTCGAGTGAATCAGCTGAGAAAATGGATAACTGGGTTTGACCACATGACAAAGACGCGACTGTGGCACAAAACCGCACAGAGCTGCACAAAAGCATTTGAAGTAATGCCATGGATCTGCGTTTGCCCTTTTTCATTTGCAAAAAAGATTTCTGGTTGTATGAGAAGTTTGGAACATGATGGTAAATGTTAAATGTAGTGCTTTTCCACCTACATTAGGCCCAGAGCACTTTACAGCAAGGAACCACTCACCCATTCACTCTCTTTCACACACCAGTGAACACAGACACAGGAGGCAAGATGGGTGAAGTGTCTTGCCCAAGGACACAATGACAGTGTGCATCTGATTGAAGACGGCAGCGTGCACATGTTTTCAGCAGGTTGGTTGTATCAGAATAGATTTTATTTGCCATTGTTTGAGAACAGGTTCACAAGCTAGGACGTGCAACATAAAACATACAACACAGAATTTAGATAAAATTAAGCTATAAAACTTTAAACTATAAGGCTTTAGGGGGCATGCATAAGGAATATTAATAAATAAAGATACAAAATAAAAAGTAAAATATGTCAAGACGACAACAATAGACTTGGAACAACAGTGGGATTATATTTACAGATGAGTATGAGTAAAAAGTAAAGTGATAAGTGACAGCAGCGGGTCTAAGTGTGGACACACCACACAGTGCAAACGAGCAGATGGATGTATCTGGTATTGGTTATTGTTCATGAGTCTGATGCGTGTTCTCCTCTCTGGTTGGGCATTTAATAAACTGCCTGTACTTGGCTCAGGTTCCCCTTGTTAAAGTCACCTAGCACAATAACAAGAGAGTCCGGGAAGGTCCGCTCCGTGTGTAGAATCTGCTCCGCGAGCGTGCGCTGAGCTTCGAGTATGTCCGTGCCCGGCGGTAGATAAGCAGCCACCAGAATGAATTAAACTATTTCCCGCGGTGAATAAAAAGGCTTACAGTTAATGATGAGATCTTCCAGAGCAGGAGAGCAGTGTTGGGAGATCACAGTAATATCAGTACACCAGCTGCTGTTGATGTAGAAACAAACTCCACCGCCTTTTGTTTTCCCGGAGAGCCTCGGGTTCCGACCATTGAAGTAAATTAAATGGAAGAGGCACGATGTCTCAGCTCCTATCTCTTTCAATAGTTGTGCTCAGTAGCGCATGACTCCAGTTTCGTCCACCATCACGGCCCATGGTCCCGTATGACGCGTCACCTGTATCTAGCAGCGTGAACGCGCCTTCATAGACTCATAGTCTCAGAGCGGAGCGGGCGCCATTACGCCGTATCAAATCTCTTAATATCATCGTTCTTTAAATACAAAATGAATGTTTAAGGCCATTTCAGGCGAATAAGCTACTATGTTAAGATGACCTGGGGGGTCAGTTTGTCAGTGCGGGGCCAAATGAGCCAAGTTTCTCCGCTCTTGTACCGGAGCTTACAGCGGCCCTTCGAACGCACGTAGCCGCGCTAATGTTCTCACGCTCGGCCACTTTTCAGAGAAGTTCCGTAAGTGCTGGCAGTCTGGTTATTGTGATAAAAATGATAGAAATCGAGTTTTTACTTCACTTTGTTTGCTAATATAAACTCACTACTAGCATTGTTTGGCTGAATACAAAGAAGGAGCACTACAAAAGTGTTCTATAAGTTAATGTATGCAAGTAGCCATGTTCATAAGTTAGGAAGTGAACAATTGAATTACAAGTGCGTTTGTCAACATGAACAATGATTCTGTTGTCAGCCATGTATATTGTGCCGTTTCTGTTTCTGATCAAACTTTACTAAAGGTTATGATTCACGAACTTTCCATCATAAAGAGGTCACCTGACCTTACGCTTAAAACCCATTTATTTTGTCCTTTTCATTACGCTGCTTTCCGTCAAACATTTAAGCTATTTTCAAAAGCGTGCAGCCTAATCAGGAAACTATCACGTCTTCATTAGGTTATTGTTGTTCATATGTTAGCTATAAGTATTAAAACACACGCCCGCCATGTGTAGGTTCGCAATACATTTTAGTACTGAGTAAAGAAAAACATTTACTTGAGGTTCTTAGCGTTTATCTTAGTTCAGTCCCGTAGATTCCCGTTCATTATTTGTTTGAATCAATGGTTTGGCTCTCAGTCTCAGACCCGCAGAGACCACACGGAGAAGACCTGTGCTCGTTCATGAGTCACGAGCACGTCCACAGGCCTGGTGACGTCACACCATTGGAAAACTTTTAAAAAAATATTTTGAAAAAAAACAAGTATATGTCCTAAAAATAGTAATTTTTAAGAAATAGATTAGCCTTAGTCTGAAACTCTAGATGCCCTGTGGACCATTTTACAGGCTCCTCCTTTTACATGAGTGTTTATGACAAAAAGGGCTTTTTGAGCTTCAGGCTGCAATACCACGGCCTGCCACTAGCACGAACTGAAATTGGGTGAAAAGGGGCGTATCCTCCCCCCCCCCCGGTCCCGATCCACGCGGAGAAGCTGAAAGCCCTCCAGGTGAACCGCGCTGTCCGGGACCCACACGCGCAGCCATGTCTCCGTATCGAGATTCTGTATGACGAGTTGATATTCAGCTGAGCTCAAATATTTACTCAAAGAAGCGCAACTTTACTTTGAAATCATTTCGAAGTATAGTAAGAGTAAAAAAAAAGTACCAAGTTTGAGCGTAAAAGTGATTTCAGAGTGATGTCTCACGTGACACGTTTATTTAGGTATTCTCCGAGTACCCCAGACCTCGATGATCTTGCCGATATTATAACAAAGTGACCCACACATAGGCGGCTGCATATATGAAAAAAAAACACCTAACCCCAAAAAAATTGCTACAAAAGGTTTGTCAATGGTTTTCTGTAGTATCAGGTGTGCTTATTAACATACTAAAAGTCTACCAAAATCTGACCACTGGAAAGGTGTAATTTCCAAGATGGCGTCCAAGATGGTCGCCAAATCCTTAAAATGCCCATTACTCCTTTATTATTCGTCCTAGACAAGTCATTTCTGTGTCTAACCCCATGTTTTGGGTATCTAGGAATCCAATACGCTTGTTCAAATTGTAGTGACATGATTGCATAATTGTTA
This sequence comes from Proterorhinus semilunaris, assembly GCA_021464625.1. Classification (NCBI taxonomy): domain Eukaryota; kingdom Metazoa; phylum Chordata; class Actinopteri; order Gobiiformes; family Gobiidae; genus Proterorhinus; species Proterorhinus semilunaris. The sequence goes on along the minus strand of CM038363.1, from coordinate 1,920,883 downwards.
AATAGAAATGGTGGACAAATACTCTATGCATTAATATTAGCGAGGTTGTCACGGAAACGGCACAAATTTTCCCAGAGGCTTAGAGGGACATGGATGGGCTCATTTTAAAGCCCCGACCCTGTTCTTCCCAACGCAATAAAGAATAAGTCTCTACGACATTTACTCCCAGAGATATTGGCTAAAGTCTGCGAGGTGAGCGACCATGTCAGTCCTGACATGGTAGACCTGGATGGGTTTTAACCTCTCTGTTATCTCAGCATATTAGCAATTAGCATATTTACATTATAGTGAAATGATTGCAATTAGAAAGTGATTACAAATCTCTTATTTATTTTTGAAAAGAATGCCTTTGAATTTGCACTAGATTTACAAATAGTAATTGTCACACTTGTCCTCCCATAAAGGTTGATTATGTGGATTGTAGGGATGGGACGATACACTTACACTCACGATACGATGCACCTCGATATGTCAGAGTCACGATACGATACGTCACGATACGATATCAAAAAAGAAAAAAATATTACTGTATAATAACAACTTGTTTATTTTTGTTTCAGTTGAACACAGGGAAACACAAGAACACTCCCTTAGTGCTGCTCTAACCCGAGGTTAATGTATCTCAGGACTGGTTCTTCTTCAAAAAAAAATAACATATCATTCCTGTGACTTGACATGACGACGCACTGCACCATTCCCCAGATATATATATATTTTTTTCATTTAATAATAATAATAATAATAATACATCGAACTTGTATAGCGCTTTTTGGACACTCAAAGACGCTTTACATCAGGGGTGGCCAACGAGTCGGAGACCAAGAGCCGAAATGTTCAACCTTGATCCTGTGAAGAGCCACAAAGGCACCGATCATTCGCGAGATCCAGGGGCGGTAGTTTATTGTGATTAAATATAATATGACCGTTATATTTAATCACAATAAAGTATAACTTTATGCCTGGCCTTTTTCTTTTGTTTTAATAATTGTATTAGATGTAATAGTTTTACTCCTCACCAAGATTGAAATAAATGTATATTAAATAAACTGACATTTTGTGCTGTTCTGCTCTGACTGGGATAGAATTATATTTTTTTATTTTTAATGCTGGAGTGTGTTAGTGTGAGGGGCCCTGCCCACTGAGCCCCCTCCTCTGGTTCGCCCCTGGCCTGTGCGCTCAGTGCCCGCAGCTTGGTCCTGACTGGACTGTGCAGAGAACGAACTTTAGGCTGCACAAAGTTCATAAACTTTAATCAGGAGCCTCTGGAGGACGTCTGAGATTCTGTTTTATGTTGCATTTGTTACAGTTGCAGCACATGTGACAGAATTTCCGCGTTACGATGTCTCGCTTCGCATCATATGCTTCATTAGAGCTCCGCTTTTTTCTATTTCCTAATTTTGATATTTTTCTGTGAATATGAGGCCAACTTTCATCAAATAAAGAGTAGGCTAATCAGAAACTTGAAATGCACAGAAGCTGATCCCAGTACCACAATCTGCCTGACTGTTGTTTAACCTACATCCCGCTTTGAGTGAGGCTGCTGCACGGGCACCTTTTGCACGCCGCCTCGAAAAGGAGGGAGATACGGACATTCATGCGTGTAGAGATGGGATCACATAAACTATGGTTGGATTTTTGGATTCTTAAAGACTGTTACAGTTTATGGGGAATATGTAGGCTACCATGCGGCTCGAGAGCCGCGTGTTGGCCACCCCTGGTTTACATTAAAAAAAAAAAAAATTTTTGTTTTTTTTTAAATTTCGCGATCCATTTTTTTTTAACTCGATGCATTTCGTCACGTTTTGTATCGCGATATTTCGCCAAACGATATTTCGTCCCATCCCTAGTGGATTGTCACAATTTTCCACTTGACATGATCCACAAGCAAGTCTGCATGGAGGTCCTTATCCTCTGCAACTACACTGTGGTGTTCGGCAGTTGTGCTATTACAGTGGGCTATCTGCAGGAGACTGATCAGGGCAGCAGTTTTATCGGTAAGAACTGGCACGAACCGACTGTCCTCCAGTTTCCATCCCCAATCCACCACATTCATGTCACTCCCCTTTCCAATCCACATTATCAATACGCTCTGAGCAAATGATATTAAGTTGAGAACTCGGTATGAGGGATACGTTGTGTGGTAACAAATGATTTGGCGGAAATGATTTTCTTGCTAAAAAGGTTATAGCACAAAGAGGCTAGTGAATTAGTACTGTTGCCACCAAACACAGATTGAGAACCATATGTTTACATACACTTCTTAGGTCAAAATTATTTATCATTTCTATTCATCAAACTCCAGAGAAAAGAGAGATAGAATTTTCTCAAATTTTTTTTAATCACTTTTTACAGTCAGACGTTTACATACACTAAGATTATTAAACCTTTAAACAGTTTAAAGCCCAGATGATGATGATGATGTCATGACCTTGGAAGCACAAGTCTGGTTCATCCTTGGGTGTAATTTACAGACACTTGAAGGTTCAGGTTCATTGGTTCAAACAATGATGGAAATGTCCAGTCATCATACAGATCAGAAAGAAGGCGGGTTCTGTGTCCCAGAGATGAACGTGCTGTGTCTGAAATATGAATATCAACCCAAGAACAAATGCAAAAGACCTGGTGAAGATGCTGAACCTGGTAAGAGTTTGTCATTATCCAGAGTGAAACAAGTCCTGTACCCACATGGGCTGAGAGGGAACTCTGCCAGGAAGAAGCTCTGACTCCAAAAGAAACATCAAAAAGCCAGATTGGAGTTTGCAAATAAAAAAAGGATAAAGATTTACATTTTTGGAGACATGTCCTGTGGTCTGACGGAAAAAAATAAAGTAAATTTTGGGCATAATGACCATGGTCACGTTTGGAGGAAAAAGGGTGAATCTTGCAGCCTGACAACACCGTCCCAACTGTGAAATACGGGGGTGTCAGTATCAGGCTTGTTTTGGGGTTGTTTTGCTGCGGCAGGGACTAGTACACCTCACAAAATAGATGACATCATGAAGAAAGGAATCACTTTAATACGTTACGTGTTTAGAAAGCTTTTTAAACAAAATGTATTGCTACGTTATGCTTAAAAATCCACATGACTGATGAGTCACATTGGTCACATGTTGGTCTGGCCCCTGAATGCATGGAATGTCAGGAATATTATGATGTGTAGAGACTGGATAGATACATTTAACAGGCAATTTTTGTAATTTGTAATTATGTATTTTGTTTGCTTCTGCACTTTGATTGTATGTTGTATGTTTTAATTGTGGGTCCCTGTCCTTAAGCTTTGCGCTTCTTGGGATTCCCTTTTGCAAAACAAACCTCAATATCAACAAAACTGAATGATATAAATTGTCACGTTTTGTAAATAATATAAAAACTATGTGGAAAAATTGTACGAACATCTCAAGAGCCAGGAAGTTAAAGCTTGGGCGCAGATGGGTCTTTCAACTAGACAATGACCCAAAGCCAAGCTGCCAAACTGGTTACAAAGTGACTTAAGGAAAACAAAGTCAATGTTTTCAAGTGGTCATCACAAAGTCCTGATCTCAGTCCAGTTGAAAATGTATGGGCAGAGCTGAAAAGGCATAGGCACGCAAGGCGGCCCACAAATGTTTCTCAGTTACACCACTTCTGTTTGGAGGAATGGACCAAAACTCATCTAACTATTGTGAGAACCTTGTGGAGGGAAAACCAAAAAGTTTGACCCAAGTCAAAGTCACAGTTTAAAAGCAATTCTACCAAATATTAATGAAATCTATGTAAACGTTTGGTTTTGTAATAAGTAATTAAATTTTTTTTAGAAAATTCTATCGCTCATTCTTCTGGAACACTATAAATCTGGGAAGTTGTGAAAGCAACAGCAACTGAGAACACAAGTCACTCCCCAGGACTTGTTTCATCTCGCTGATGTTGTATATCTCAGGAACTGTGGATTTGTCCGAACGAAAATAGAGACCCTAATTGTTCATCTCAGCATAGTAGAGAAGAAGAATGAGTAAGTCTGTATCTTCACCTATCAAGGTCGTGGGCTGATGTTGTGACACCTTGATTGCAGCCTTCACGATGTCCACGTCTGCATCTCCTGATGCATTGATAACATTGCAGTCCTTCTTCTGCTGTTCCTCAGTCACAAGATCAATAAGTCCTTGTTTGTTACAAGGTGTGGAAAGGAAATCATCTTTTTCCACAAACTCAGTTTTTGCATTGAAAGACCTTCACTGTGGCCATCACAAACTACGGTTGCTTTACCATAATGACGTATCAAGCAAAGAAGATCATAAATGTCATTTGCTCAGAGTGTATTACCAGATCATGGTGTGGATATGAAAGGGTATGGACATGAATGTGGTGGATTGGGGATGGAAATTTGAGGACAATTGGTTCGTGTCTAGCCTGGTCTCACCATACCCTCGTACCCATTTCATACAAAGGGTCTTCTTCTTGTGGATCTTCACAATTGAGCTCCGTTTTCAGGTGGGAGGGGTGAACTCCTTTTCGGTCACTGAGATCAGACCCAGACGGACATGTATGGAAATGATAATTGACCGGACTTTGCGCATGGCTAAGGCCAGGTTAGTTCGTGCCAGTTCTTACCGATAAAACTGCTGCCCTGATAAGTCTCCTGCAGATAGCCCACTGTAATAGCACAACTGCCGAACACCACAGTGTAGTTGCAGAGGATATGGACTACCATGCACATCTGCTTGTGGACCATGTCAAGTGGAAAATTGTGACAATCCACATAATCAACCTTTATGGGAGGACAAGTGGGCAGCACGGTAGCACAGTGGTTAGCGCTCATGCTTCACAGCTAGAAGGTCCCGGGTTCGATTCCCACCTGGACGGGGCCTTTCTGTGTGGAGTTTGCATGTTCTCCCCGTGTCTGCGTAGGTTTCCTCCGGGTACTCCGGTTTCCCCTACCACTAAAAACATGTACAATAGGCCAGGATGAATGATGTGAGTGAGTGGTTGGTGGTGGTCGGAGGGGCCGATGGCGCAGATTGGCTGCCTCGCTTCCGTCAGTCTACCCCAGGGCAGCTGTAGCTACAATAGTAGCTTACCACCACCAAGTATGGAGTGAATGAATAGTGTAAAGCGTCTTTGAGTGTCCAGAAAAGCGCTATGTAAAACTGATGTATTATTATTATTATTATTATTAAGTGTGACAATTACTATTTGTAAATCTAGTGCAAATTCAAAGGCATTCTTTTCAAAAATAAATAAGAGATTTGTAATCACTTTCAAATTGCAATCATTTCACTATAATGTAAATATGCTAATTGCTAATATGCTGAGATAACAGAGAGGTTAAAACCCATCCAGGTCTACCATGTCAGGACTGACATGGTCGCTCACCTCGCAGACTTTAGCCAATATCTCTGGGAGTAAATGTCGTAGAGACTTATTCTTTATTGCGTTGGGAAGAACAGGGTCGGGGCTTTAAAATGAGCCCATCCATGTCCCTCTAAGCCTCTGGGAAAATGTGTGCCGTTTCCGTGACAACCTCGCTAATATTAATGCATAGTGCGAGTATTTGTCCACCATTTCTATTTAACAATTATGCAATCATGTCACTACAATTTGAACAAGCGTATTGGATTCCTAGATACCCAAAACATAGGGTTAGACACAGAAATGACTTGTCTAGGACGAATAATAAAGGAGTAATGGGCATTTTAAGGATTTGGCGACCATCTTGGACGCCATCTTGGAAATTACACCTTTCCAGTGGTCAGATTTTGGTAGACTTTTAGTATGTTAATAAGCACACCTGATACTACAGAAAACCATTGAAAAACCTTTTGTAGCAATTTTTTTGGGGTCAAACCATATTTGCAGCCGACTAACAACAGATTATTCAGCATTGTGTTCAAAATGAAGCTGAAATACTCTGAATCAAGTGCCCACTGCTAAGTGCTCACATATCCCCCGGGTCCCCGTACCACTGAATGATAAGAAACAAAACCGGAAGTATTTCCAAAAGGAAAATAGCCAGAAAAGCTTTAGTCCGAATTGTGTCCGGATGTACCTGCCTTAGACCTGGTTGAGTCCCGGTCAGTCCGGTAACGTCCGACACTACGGCCATGCTTACCGAGCCACGGAGGCACTAACCTGTGGAGTCTGTGGCAGGCGCTGAAGCTCTGCACGCGGGTGATGTACGCCACACGCTCCGCCATGTCCGCGAGCACCAGGGGAGAGCACGCGGGGTCTTATCCCGACGACAGGTCCGGGAGAAACCGAGCGAAGCAGGAGCAGCGACACGTTACCGTTACCGTTACCGTTACCAGTCCCGGATCAAACACAGGCTGAGGATTACATCAAAGCCCCGCCCACTGCGCACGGGCGGCCAGAGGATTGGCTCAAAGCTCAGAGGAAGGGGAGGAGCGACGAGACGTTTTTATTAATAATATATTGTTATTTTTTTTATTAAACGTCACTGCCAAAATAATAAACCAATCAATGAATTAATAAATACATATATTTGCGAATAATTGTTAAAATATCACTGCAAATGCTTAACTAAAAATATATTGTTAATGAACATGCTGTTTTGGGGTTAATATTAACCTTTTTTTCTGCCTAAATGCTGAATTAAAATATATATATAATAGTTATTAAATGTCTCTTTTTTGTTAATACAGACTATTATTCTGTTTGCATTTATTTATTTATTCTTTCATTTGTTTCTGCATTTATGAATTAATGTATTTATTTATTTCCATTCAATTTTTAGTCGAAGCTTTATTTTTACAGCCTACATTATTCTTTTTTATTATTATTATTTCTTATTTTATTGTACAAACAAAATTAAATCAACATAAAAACACAAGATACACTTACACAGTAAAGTGATGAAGGGCCAAGACGCCCGAAACGTCACCTAGGTGTAAGCAAAAAATAAGTGTGTTCTGCTTGGGAGCTTCACCACGCCAGGTTGTGAAACTAGATGGTTTAAAGGGTTCTGAAAACCAGGTCCAGTCCAGATTATGTCCAAGTCGGGCAACAGACACCTTCATTTACATACACTCACATTTTCAAAATAAGCATTTGAGAACTTGCCATCTACTTTTATGTTTTTTGGCATCATTATCGGTTTCAACCAAATAACTTTATAAAGTTAAAAAATGCTGAATACATTTTTTAAAGAAAGTAAGACTAAGTGAATTTCTATATTTGGCCTTAAAAATAAACCTTTTACCGAGCACAATGATTAAATTAACTAAATCATGACTGCCAATAAACTCTCCTAATGTAACAGAAGCCACATCAAGCTTCATAAACAAACCAATCCTTAAACTAATTTTTTCAACTTCCACCTAAAACAAAGACACAATATGACAGTACCAAAAACAAATGCAGGGTGGATTCAGACTCCTGACAAAATTGACATTTGACATTTGACTCTATCTGTCGTATGATTTTAATTTGAAAATAACGATGTTGCGCAGTGCTTAATTTGATCCCCCGTTTGGGGGAACGCATTCCCCCAATTCTCAGTTTTTCAGGGTAAAGGATCCGGCAAATATTTAGGAGGATCCGGCAAATAGTTGATCTGATATAATGGTGTTTAATGAGTGTGTTCCGGCAAATGTTATGGCCTGTTCCCCGAATCCATAACGTCAGACCAAAAGTGTTCCTAAAAATACAAATTTACAAATTAAGCACTGATATTGCGATAGTAGTTTTGTAGATTACTATAAATATTGTATCCCACGGCAACGGGTAGTCAAAAAAGTCCTCCCATTTTCCATGTCTTATATGGGGCAGCCTTCAGAGACCCATCCATCCATCCATCCATTTTCTTCCTCTTTATCCGGGGCCGGGTCGCGGGGGCAGCAGTCTCAGCAGAGATGCCCAGACTTCCCGATCCACGCACACCTCCTCCAGCTGTTCTGGGGGGACCCCGAGGCGACACCAGGCCAGCTCGGAGACATAGTCCCACCAGCGTGTCCTGGGCCTTCCACGAGGCCTCCTCCCAATAGGACATGCCTGGAGCACCTCCCGAGGGAGGCGACCAGGAGGTATCCGGTACAGATGCCCTAGCCACCTCAGCTGCTCCTTTCGACGTGGAGGAGTAACGACTCGAGTCCGAGCTCCTCCCGGGTAACTGAGCTCCTCACCCGATCTCGGAGGGTGCGCCCAGCCACCCTGCGAAGGAAACTCATTTCGGCCGCTTGTATTCGCGATCTTGTCCTTTCGGTCATTACCCAGATCTCATGACCATAGGTGAGGGTGGGAACGTAGATCGATCGGTAAATCGAGAGTTTTGCCGCTTGGCTCAGCTCCCTCTTCACCACAACAGTCCGATACAGCGACCGCATCACTGCTGACGCCGCACCGATCCGTCTACCGATCTCACGCTCCATCCGTCCCTCACTCGTGAACATGACCCCAAGATACTTGAACTCCTCAACTTGGGGCAAGGACCCCCCACCGACCTGAAGCGGGGAAACCACCTTTTTTCGGTGGAGAACCATGGCCTCAGATTTGGAGGTGCTGATCCTCATCCCGGCCGCTTCACACTCGGCTGCAAACCGCCCCAGTGCAGCTGAAGGTCCTGATTTGATGAAGCCAACAGAACAACATCATCTGCAAACAGCAGAGATGAGATCTTGAGGTTCCCAAACCGGACACCCTCCGGCCCCTGGCTGCGCCTACAAATTCTGTCCATATAGGTAATGAACAGAACCGGTGACAAAGGGCAGCCCTGGCGGAGACCAACACGCACCGGGAACAGGTCTGACTTACTGCCGGCAATGCGAACCAAGCTCCTGCTACGGTCATACAGGGAACGGACAGCCCTTAGTAGAGGGCCCCGGACCCCATACTCCCGGAGCACCCCCCACAGGGCACCACGAGGGACACGGTCGAACGCTTTCTCCAGATCCACAAAACACATGTGGACTGGTTGGGCGAACTCCCACAAACCCTCGAGCCCCCGATGAAGGGTATAGAGCTGGTCCAGTGTTCCACGACCAGGACAAAAACCGCATTGTTCCTCAATGGAATCCTGGATCCAGGAGGAACAATGCCTTCAGAGATTTCTTTATTAAATAAAAAAATAATCTATTGTTCTATTTATTTTAGTTCCTCTTTGCCAACTAGACCTTCGTATTGGAGGTTTACAAACGAATACTTTAGTAGTTCCATAGTTCATTATTTGTTTCATTTTTTTCCAATTAGCCTACTCCAGTTACTCCAAGGAAAAGCTTGAACAAGCATCACCATACATAATTCTAAATTCATCATACTCTATAATCTTACCATTCTCATTGATAATGTCATTAACAAAAATAATTCCTCTTTCAAACATGTATTTCCAAAAGAAAAATATTATTAGAATTCATCCATATTATCTGCTGCAAACGTTATATTTGTCTGGTACATAAAATTGAAAACACCATGAATGGATTGTTTCCTTTATGAACCTTGAGATGTTTCCCTGCAGACTCTCTACATAAGGAAAATGTCCAGCTCAGTGTTTAGATACATCTTTGGAACAATTGATGCTTTTAAAGACAGACACATAGCTTCAAGGTTAAGAAGTTTCAGACCCCATATTCATATTCTTTATTCAAAACCTTTTGATCTTTTCTGGCTTGCCATCCCAGACAAAATTGAAGATTTTCTGCTCATAAACCTTAAAAAAGTTTTGTGATGGGGCTGGTACTGACAAAAATGAATAAATAAATTGAGGAAAAAATAAAGAATTGACAATAGATACAGTATTTTATAATACAAGGTTATAGATTTCCCTTTCCATAAATGGAGTCAGTATATTTATTGATAGGTTCGGAAGCAGGACCACGCCTCAGCCTATCACTCTTTGCACCCCAACCACACACACATTCACCTAACCCCGCCTCTAATTACCCATGAGCCATATATACCAGGCCAAGCCTCGTCATCTCAGTTTGTTTGAAACGGTCGACCCCACCCTGGGGGGGGGGGGGTCCCAAAGAGCTGGGGTTCATCCGAGATGGAGCCCCCACCCAAATCTTAATTGCACTTTGTTGTGGCGTGGTCCTTGCTAGTGAATTGCCTACATTATTCTTTTCTTGATTTCTCTCTCCTCATGCAAATGAAGGGGGCGGGCTCACTACAGTCATTGGTCAATCCTAGCAGTCGTCCCAGGGCACAGGTCTAATGCCCGGTGTACACTGTGCCATTCTGTTGGTCTTATAAGATTTTTAGTCGCATTGCACGACGTAGGGATGGTAAAATCAAGAGCTGCTCTCGTCTCCGCTGTGCGCTGGTTCAAAGAGAGAATTGCACCGATGATCATGATTGTCGTAGCCGTTTCAGAAGGCGTGTGTTTAGCTGAGGCATGTACTGCATCTAGCGGGGTCATTTATTTCCGAAGAAAAGTGAAGGGAAGGTCCTGTAAAAACCGTGTCCATGCCTCATATGTCCCTGACCCTGCGACCCTGCGGCTTGTCCTCCCCACAGTGCTGTTAGTGACCGGTGCAGAGCAGAACCGATCATTGGTCAATACCGTCAGAAATGTATTTTTAGTCCACGTATTGGCGGACGTTCTGACCTTGCAGAGACTTCAGTCACGATGACGCCTGTGCGCGAAGTCTCCCCTGATCGTTGGCCATGTTGGCACATGTTTCTTTTGCTCCTTTTCCTCATTCTTCGTATTAAATACAGGCCGTTTTTTTTGTCAACTGCATTAATTAAACAGCGGTACAAACATCTGATGGCACAGTGTTAATGAGCGCATAGCAGGACGTCCAGGGATAATCAGACATTCATGTCATCACTTTTTATCACATCATGTACTAAAACATGAGCATGACAGCTGCATATTTGTGGGACTTGAAATGGAGAGCTCGTCCCATGAAGACAGCGGATTAGCAAAAGTCATTTTGTAGAGAAATATTATCGGAGATTTCAGAAAATATTCGTCAAGGTCCGTTGGCTTTTCTAATGGGTATGAAATAGAACGTTGTTCATTTGCCATAGAATTATATGGGGATATTTAGGAGTTCAGTAGACACGGTAAAAGTGGAAAATGCATAGGGATGAATGTGCACTATAAAGGCGTGTCATTTAAAATGCATTTTAGTGAGACCAGGCGGCCTGGGGCGACAGCAGCAGTTGAGCACATGAGGGATGTGACTAAAGGAGCACAGTGTCCCGTTAGTTCTGCTGCTCTGGTGGTGGGACACTGCCACTCACTCAAGAGGCAACGTAAGGACAAGACCGACAGGAAAGTGACAGCTTATCTGCTACATTCTTTCATTTCTATTTGCAAAAACGAGCAGCTACAGTGGGGCAGAAAAAGGATTTGGCAGCCACCGATTGTGCAAGTTGTCCCACTTAAAATGTAAAAAGATGAGAGATTCCCATCACTGTACACCTCAACTGTGAGAGACAACATATGAGAAACACAAATAATCCAGATTTTTACATTGTAGTTTGGTTTAGTTTAATTGTTTATTTGAGCATTCAGCTCAAAAGGAGTGGGCTGAGCGCCCACCCTCGACTCAAGGCAATACAAAGCAAAGCATGGATTATATGCACTCATGATGATTTACCTTAAGTAAGATAAATGACTGAAACTCTGCTCTGTCTACATTCCCTAAAAGGAGTAATGCTCAGTACAAAGCAACACAGACACTACACTACATAATGAACCGTAAGCAGCATTTACACATACACACAGTGTACATGTGTAAATGAACTAACTTTACTCTCATCTGACCACATGACATTGTCCCAAACCTCTCTGGATCATCCAGAAGGTCATTGGTGGGCCTGGACATGTGCTGTCTTAAACAGGACTGCAGGATATTAATCCATGTCGACGCAGTGTGTTACTGATAGTAACCTTTGTTACTGTGGTCCCAGCTCTCCTCAGGTCATTGGCCATAGTAACCTTTGTTACTGTGGTCCCAGCTCTCCTCAGGTCATTGGCCATAGTAACCTTTGTTACTGTGGTCCCAGCTCTCCTCAGGTCATTGGCCATAGTAACCTTTGTTACTGTGGTCCCAGCTCTCCTCAGGTCATTGGCCATAGTAACCTTTGTTACTGTGGTCCCAGCTCTCCTCAGGTCATTGGCCATAGTAACCTTTGTTACTGTGGTCCCAGCTCTCCTCAGGTCATTGGCCATAGTAACCTTTGTTACTGTGGTCCCCGCTCTCCTCAGGTCATTGGCCATAGTAACCTTTGTTACTGTGGTCCCCGCTCTCCTCAGGTCATTGGCCATAGTAACCTTTGTTACTGTGGTCCCAGCTCTCCTCAGGTCATTGGCCATAGTAACCTTTGTTACTGTGGTCCCAGCTCTCCTCAGGTCATTGGCCATAGTAACCTTTGTTACTGTGGTCCCAGCTCTCCTCAGGTCATTGGCCATAGTAACCTTTGTTACTGTGGTCCCAGCTCTCCTCAGGTCATTGGCCATAGTAACCTTTGTTACTGTGGTCCCAGCTCTCCTCAGGTCATTGGCCATAGTAACCTTTGTTACTGTGGTCCCAGCTCTCCTCAGGTCATTGGCCATAGTAACCTTTGTTACTGTGGTCCCCGCTCTCCTCAGGTCATTGGCCATAGTAACCTTTGTTACTGTGGTCCCCGCTCTCCTCAGGTCATTGGCCATAGTAACCTTTGTTACTGTGGTCCCCGCTCTCCTCAGGTCATTGGCCATAGTAACCTTTGTTACTGTGGTCCCCGCTCTCCTCAGGTCATTGGCCATAGTAACCTTTGTTACTGTGGTCCCAGCTCTCCTCAGGTCATTGGCCATAGTAACCTTTGTTACTGTGGTCCCCGCTCTCCTCAGGTCATTGGCCATAGTAACCTTTGTTACTGTGGTCCCCGCTCTCCTCAGGTCATTGGCCATAGTAACCTTTGTTACTGTGGTCCCAGCTCTCCTCAGGTCATTGGCCATAGTAACCTTTGTTACTGTGGTCCCAGCTCTCCTCAGGTCATTGGCCATAGTAACCTTTGTTACTGTGGTCCCAGCTCTCCTCAGGTCATTGGCCATAGTAACCTTTGTTACTGTGGTCCCAGCTCTCCTCAGGTCATTGGCCATAGTAACCTTTGTTACTGTGGTCCCAGCTCTCCTCAGGTCATTGGCCATAGTAACCTTTGTTACTGTGGTCCCAGCTCTCCTCAGGTCATTGGCCATAGTAACCTTTGTTACTGTGGTCCCCGCTCTCCTCAGGTCATTGGCCATAGTAACCTTTGTTACTGTGGTCCCCGCTCTCCTCAGGTCATTGGCCATAGTAACCTTTGTTACTGTGGTCCCCGCTCTCCTCAGGTCATTGGCCATAGTAACCTTTGTTACTGTGGTCCCCGCTCTCCTCAGGTCATTGGCCATAGTAACCTTTGTTACTGTGGTCCCAGCTCTCCTCAGGTCATTGGCCATAGTAACCTTTGTTACTGTGGTCCCCGCTCTCCTCAGGTCATTGGCCATAGTAACCTTTGTTACTGTGGTCCCCGCTCTCCTCAGGTCATTGGCCATAGTAACCTTTGTTACTGTGGTCCCAGCTCTCCTCAGGTCATTGGCCATAGTAACCTTTGTTACTGTGGTCCCAGCTCTCCTCAGGTCATTGGCCAGTTCCCCCCGTGTAGTTCTGGGCTACAAGATCATTTGCACACCACAATGGGAGATCTTGCAGTGATTTTCTAATAATGGCTCCACTCTCACCAAGCTGCTTGCCTATTATTAATATTATTATTATTATTATTATTATTGTAGATTAGCTCATCCCAGCCTTGTGCAGGTCGACTTAGTCCCTGGTGTCCTTAGAAAGCTCTCTGGTGTTGGCCATGGTGGAGGTCAAGTCTGATTGTTTGAAGGTCTGGATAGGATAGAATACAGGACTCTCTGCTTTTTAAGTGGGACAACTTGCACAATCGGTGTCCAATGGCCATATACCTTTTTGCCACACGGTTACGGGGCTACACAACAGTGTGAGGGGGCCTATTGGATACTCTGGATACTTTAAGGCCTTCATTTGGTTTGCTTTGAGTGATGCGGTGCTGTCCTTAGAGTCAGTCCAGTTGTGCTGTTGATCCGGATCTACGGAGACCCTAAAGTTCCCTAAAGGGAGAAAAAAAAGAAAAAAGTCATATGCTAAAAATAAAACAAAAGTAGAATCCTTCTGCGTCAAACATGGGATTTCTAAAAACCCCACTAGGCGTCAGACTTTGCTCATCTCTACTGTAGCTCTGAGCCTGGCGTACGCTCCAGCACATGCTCAAGATGTGGCAAAAAGACGACACCCTGTGGTGCAAGAGTGAATTACAATGACAGATGAGTAATGGCCAACAGATTGATTTTAGGTTCTATGTTCAAACGCAAATAGCAAAAGTGGATTGGCAGCACAGCCATTTGCACATTTCTTTTTAAATGTATTGCTTTTTCTTTTCTTCTCAAGACTATTTCCATTGTAGATTTTGACAGAAGGCATTTATGAATGAACACATATGGAATGTTTTAAAAGGAAAAAAAATGAAACAGATTCTTCAAAAAGCCGCCTTTTGTTTTGGTTACCGCTTTGCACTTTGGACATTTGCTCGATGAGCTTCACGATGTCGCCGATAGCTTTGACTTCACAGACTGTTCTTAAGGGACAAGGACCTTATGAGGCTCATAGAGAGAAAGAGTCATTTCAGCATATTTTTTTTGCCACATAATCCCATGTGTTTATTAAGAGTTTGTTGAAAATAAAGAAAGGCTGATGCTTAAAAAGCGTTTCCAAACTTTTGACTGGTTTTGTATATGAAACATTACAACTGACACTTGTGTTGAGGGGCCATAAAACTATGTGAGGGGCCTATCAGAACGTCCTGCCCTCGGGTCTCATTCATGAAGCTCACATACGAAATGGGCCCAAAAGTGACGTGTGTAATGTGTTTGAGATTTATAAAGACTTGATGTGGGAAGTGGCACGGAGTAAACCTCACAAAGGAGTTTTCAGGCCGAGGCAGAAGGTGATCTGTACTGCGAGTTTGAGGAAGTCACGTTTGGTGCATGTGTAACAGAGTGTAAAGGGTTGTTTAAATCCTGATAATAGGATTGGTGCGCCACCGTGTGGCGCAGCGTGAGATGGCACGCAGTTATGTATGTTGTCCCTATTTGTGTCTTATTGTGAAGGTTAGTGCGTGTAGCCCATGTGCGTCTTTTATTTTGGTTGTCTGTCCCAATGTTTGGCACTTCCGGTTTGCCGCTATATAAGAGTAAGCGCTTCCCCGCTCTCTGTTCCTGGATGTCTGGGGAGAAAGGCTGCGTAGGACACTTGTGTTGCCACATGATGTATTTTCCTTGCTGTGGACAGGAAATAAATGGGTTCCGGCCGTTGCCCTATCCCAAATTCAGCTAAAGTCTCTTCTCGTGGTTCAGAGCACTACACAACGCAGAGTCACGATAACACAGGTCACATTGGTGCCGTGACATCTGTTTAGGACCAGACCACACAGGTCACACACGTTTGTTACATCTGCCTTTCATTTTATATCTAAAATAGCAATAATAATTACACCACAAACAGAATGACCGTCGTACTGCGTCCCATCTCAGCAGCGATGGCATGCTGCCCTACGCAAAGCAAGAAGGTTTTTTAGAGTTTTTTTTTTTAAAGTGTGCAATAACATGAGTTGTCGAGATCCAGTAAAAGCTCAACATGTGATAACACAGAGCTACGCCTCCCATGTGGTCGTTGTACTGTTTAATCACAGCTAGCCTCCGCACCTGGACTGCTTTGGGACGCCATTGTCCCCAGCTGTTATTACCATCCTCAATATAATTTTATTTGAGTTTCATTAATTATTATTTATTTATGTATTTATTTATTTGAGTTGTATGTGAAGTATGCTGTAGCCCTGCATAGTGTGGTGCATTAAAAAGCCAGAGTGTAGAGCGGGCCAGTTGAAGAGGGCAGTAACTCCCCACCAACAAACCCCCACCCGGCTGCCCTAACAGCTGATTTTGTAGATGATGTTCCTATGCTGAGTGGTGCATTAAAGGACAAGGTTTAGAGCCCGTTGGGAGGATTCCTCTCAACAGATCCATAACCTGCCAACCCTAATTCTCCATTTGTGAATTTGAGCGATAGAATGACAACCGTTCCAAGCAGCAACACTCTTCCAGATTATAGAGGAAACAATACACATCATTGATCCCACTGCTCCCCCTAGTGGCAACGCATTTCTTCCTCTCTATATATTTCAAAAGTCTTTAATGCAGAGAATGAATTGCCCCAAGGGGACAAATAAAGTATAACTTAATTTAACCTTTACAGCCATACGAAGAAAACAAAGACACCATCGAGTCAGTGATCCCACGGATGATCTTTTCCTCGACTCATACCTGGCTGTGGTGGGTGTTTTGCACAGGTAACTCCTCCCACACCGATATAAGCCGCCTCCCGGACGTCTAGTCCCCGCCTCCACAAGCGCGCGTGAATAATCCAGACTGTTGTGTGGGTGTGCCGTGTCCCGGGGCAGAGCGCTCCACAGACATGGGGCTGTGAGGATGGACAAGCGCGTGTGTGTCATCCAGACGGACTTCCACCAGTACAGAGGCGGCCCGTGCACCCTCACACACCGGGTAAGCGCTCACGTTACACTGCCCGGTGTTTTCATCTGCTCTGTTCCACTGGCTGCTCTTGGTTGCTTTTGTTGCCGTTTATTCTAGGACAGTACCATAAGTGTTATGTTTAACAGAAAGCACAAGTGGCGTAGGTTTCAGAATCTTGCCAAGCTTTTAGCTGGAGGAAAATAACACGTGGGTAACATTGATGAGCAGCTGACAGAAGCAGCACCTTTGTCATATGTTATAATGTATCTTACTTTGTTTATAATACACAATTGGTAGGGCAAATTTCATTGATCTTAACAAATATGGAATTACAATAATATTTACATTTAGGTTGTATACATAATATTTTTTATAGATTTTATCATGTGTGTATTATTACATTTCCAGCTATGTAGCTCAACACTGTTTATTAGAAGTTTGGCATCATTTTGATATGATGTTTTTTTATTAACGAGTGAAGCCCATTTAGGAAACACCGGGTGACTGCTATTTATGTATGTGTTTGATCGGGAGAGTGCATGTTAATGAACATACATGGAACAACTCATGCATGTAAACACACCACGCCGGATTGCAGCCTTGGGCTAATCCCCATGTGCACTCTCATTTATACTGGCCTATTGTACATGTTTCTAGTGGTAGGGGAAACCGGAGTACCCGGAGGAAACCTACGCAGACACGGGGAGAACATGCAAACTCCACACAGAAAGGCCCCGTCCAGGTGGAATCGAACCCGGGACCTTCTAGCTGTGAAGCACGAGCGCTGACCACTGCGCCACCGTGCCGCCCATTCATGTGGGATGAAACACCATAACCATTTGGGACTTTTGATGCATGTTTGTAACCGTTTCACTTTAAATGTTTGATTTAAATCACCAAAGTCCAACATCTCAATTCCTCCTCCGACCTTGGGTCCGATGAGTATGTTCTTTTATGGTGTTTATTTTTCCAGATGAAGTTGAAAAGGAGTTTATCATGATCAGACTTTGTTGAGCTTTCTTCAGCTTGGGTCTAAAGTTCTGTTGTCTTTCCTCTGAGACCACACACATGTGTCACGGAAAAGCGTGGAGGTCATTTCCTGTGACGCTTCACGACCCGCTTGGACGTAGATGTGTCATCTCGCCTGGAAAATAAGCGCTCGTTTGGGGCTAACTGTTCCCTCTTTGCTAACGGAAATGTCCTACGGAGCTTTAACAATTACACCTAGAGTCTCCCCCAGCTTCAACCCTCTTAAGTGAGGTGTTACACTGGCCTAAAGGCTGTAAGCTCCAGTCGAGAAGCTGCTAGATTTGGGTAAAGCTGAGCAGCTTCACCCAAATCTAAAAGCAGAAACACTTAGCCAATATCTACACAAAGACAAAACGTAGAACTTTAGAAACGTTCTCTGTAAGTTCCAGCCAGGTCAGTAAACGTGTGCGTCCACATGGATTGACTCACATCTGTGAAAATGCCGCAATACATCTGCCAGGCCTGTGTGAGGCACTGTGGCGCTACCATAGAAAGTAGAACAAGACTGCAGAAAGAGCATGTGCTGTAAACTTTCGGATTTATAAAGAAAACTCCGCTGGTAAATATGAAACCTCTGAATGGATTTGCGATCGACAGATGATGGAGGTGAATTTATTCTTCAGCGCTCACTGGACTAAAGCAGAAATCCTGTCAGGGGTTTTTCTCCGTGTCGCCTGTGGCTCGCTGAGGATTGTTCAGGAAAGGTCAGTAGGTTATGGATCACAGGCACGACGGCTGCGCTGCGATGTCGTTTTAGGAAAGGTTACGGAGACGCTGTAACAACGGAGCCTCATTAACAGTGTTTTGAGATCTTTTCACTCCTAGTTTGGAAAATGTTTGTTTACAGACCCACAAAATAGCCGTTTCATGTGGATGATATGCTGGATTGATATAATAGGTTTTGCGTTTAGTCCTGAGTGCGACTCTGTGTGGACAGAGCCTTAGATGCTCATTTGCATGCACATTATTAAAGGAACAGGCCACCTGAGATGATGTTCTCACCTGAGCTTAGACGAGTTGACGCGTACCTGTCTGGTCTGTGCGTGCGCTCAGTCACACATGTTGTTAGCCTTTAGCCTCCCGCAGTATCGGTATAGTGCCACACCGGGGTGAAGTTATCATACCTTAGGAGTACTTAGACGTCTGCGCAGTAAAGTGAGATATTACTGCACAGACGTCGAAGTGCTTCTAAGGTATTATTACGCCTTACAATATAGTTCCCCTTTTAGCCAATTAGAAAATCGACATGTTTAGTTTTGTGTAACTAGACGTGGATCGTGTAAAGGTTCACATAACTGTATTTAAAAAGGGAAAACCTGGAACAGCTCGGTCGCTTCTAACTTCACCCCAGGTTGGAGCTACACCTTTGCTGGGAGAGGCTAAAGGCTACTCGTCTAAGCTCAGGTAAGAACATATCAGTGGCCTGTTCCTTTAATGATGAGGCTTTGACCTAAAGGTGGTCGATGGGTGACAACAGCTGAAAACATCTGGATAGTTCATAATTTGGTGGCTAATGCTAACTGCTAATGGACTAGCCTGCTTGCTAACTGTCTGCATACAGAAAATACATTTGAAATCTTATTAAATAAGAGTATATCTCTTTATATACATATACGATCTATCATATGTAGAGGTGGGCAATGCTAATTGAACCTTTACTTTTAAGTAGTTTGTTCATGCAGTACATTTTACTTATTCGTGAGTGATACTCAAATGAAGTATCTGTTTGTTATTTGAGTAAAAATGAGATGTATTTCTTGCTTTGTTATAATTCTTTACTACTGAAACATAAATCAGACAGTTACTGACAGTACTCAAATCACTTTTTTTCCAACTACTTTTTTACTCTTACGTAATTCTATTGTCCATTACGTTTTACTTCTACTTTTTTATTGTAAAGTAATGTTACTCTTACTTGAGTAGTTGGCTACTCTACCACCAGTGTATCTAAATATTTGAATTTCCACATTCCACATTGTGCCTAAATGAAGACGATTACAGGTGTTTCACATTAAATCGACATTCTTTTTAGCCAGACATTTGTAAAGAAATACTAAAAGTACTTTTGACTGCATGTTTTGATGAACTATCCTGTATTTATTCTGTCCATTTTACACAATTATTTTGCCCAATTTGTCAAATATCCCAGTTTGACTCCGATCCTCGACTTAATGTAATGATTCCATATTTTTACAAATGATAAATGCAGGGAGTTGTTGCATGTATTGTGTGTGATTGGGCCAAAGTAGCAGCAAAGGAAACGCTCCAGTGACACACTCCTCTCAGCAGGGGGCAGTGTGGAGCATCACATGTTGTATGTTTTTTTTCCAGCTGCTGAAGTGTTTGTTTGACCTTCTCAAAGCAGATAGAGTCTTATCTTTCAGGGCTGACACTGAAATGTCAACACCGAGTGCACCAGCACAGTCATGCATCTATGCACGGGACACCCTGTGTGTTCAGCCACACTGCTTTAAGGAGACCAAGCAGCTTTTAAATGTAGAGGTTTCAATTTGAAACTTTTGCTGTAGATTACTGAGGCCTGTACTTCCGGCAACACAATCTGAATAACAGATCAAGTTTAAATGTATGGGTTTATTTTGTTGTTACAAAAACTTTTTCAACAGGGATTTTGGATAGTTTTAAATTAAGCTATTTATTACTGGAAAAATGTCGCCCTTGTTTGTTGAAATTCAAAAGTCAATAAATCAGACTAGGAATTATTATTATTAAGTTATTGAAACATTGCTCTGAGAAAACCTTCTAAAATATTGTTCAGTCCAAGACGTCTGTAGGAGCTACTTGTGTGGAGATGTTGTCGCACCAGTGTGAGAAAAATGCATTTTGAGAAAATAGCTCTTGAAATTACACTTTCCCAAATAAATCTATGGAGAAACATTGAATCAATGCAATAGTGAAGCATCTTATTGTAAAGGTTAGGCAATATTTAGTTTCCAAAATATATTGTTTATAAATGCCATGCCTGCAGGTCTTACTTTTATTATTATTATTATTATTAGGCCCGAGCCCACGAGGGACTAATTACAATCAATAACGGAGACGGAAAACGCAAGAATTCAAACGTGAACCGATACGCCAGTAACAGGGATCAGAAATTAGTGCTCCGGGAGCTCTAATTTTGGGTGTGGCCCGCGAGAGAAAATAATAAGAGATGGCTCAGTGGCGCCCCCTCAAAGCAGGTGACACTGGCCAGGGTCATAGACCACGTCAGGACATGTAAAAAAATATATTATGACCCCGCCCTAAACTCTACAGGAAGTCGGCCATCTTGGCCAAAACCTCGAACCTTCAAAATCGTACCTGTTGAACTTGTGACCCCTGATCCCCGAGTTTTCAATCAAAAGCTTAAATTTTTGCCCAAAATGTCCCAGACCCATGTGGCTTTCCAAATCCTCATTTCAATTTTGGAAATATTATTGGGCGTGGTCATGACAAGGCCGCAACTCAGAGGCCATTTTCAACCAAATTCAAAGTCTCATATCTTTCACAGACTTTGTCGGACTGCAACGGACCCAATACGGCGCACGTGCACCTTCTCGAGCTGGACCTAACCATGTGCAAACGCAGCCACTATGGCCAAAAATGACCCACTGGCGCCCCCTTCAAGGTTTTTTCTTGAACAATTCTAATAAAAAAATCGGGATGGTATGGAGTTGTGAAAATAATCAGACAGGCCTTCCCCGTCATGGGGATCGCGTGCGCCTTAGTCAGAGCTTTCCGAAAATGTATAACATGTGGGGGTCAAGGCAACCACTCCACTTATACAGCCTGATCAAAGTGGCAGAACAGCGCCACCTGCTGGCTTAAGAGGCTGAAGCAAGAGTGGGCCGACACCGGAGCTACTTGTGGCAAGAGTGAGGAAGGATCAGGAGAGAGTGGGCCGGGTTAAGGCGCAAAACAGACCAGGTTGGGAGTGACGGCGAGGCGAGAGCGGGTTTGGGGCGAGAGCGAGCCGGGGCGGTCGCATGGGGGGGACTGCGCCAGGGGCGAGGGCCTTTATCGCCGCGAGCGGCTTTAATTATTATTATTATTATTATTATTATTTGACCTTTATTTAACCAAGAAAGTCCCAGTGAGATGGAGAATATTTGTTTCAGGGACAGGTGGTTTGTGCCATAGACCTGGTAACCCTTATTGTGTGGCTCATTCCACTTTCTGACCAATTACCATTAAACAATACCAGCACAATATAGGAAAAAAGTTTACTTTAATTGATATGTTGCCACGTGAAGGAAACATAAAGTGATTGGCACACTTGGTTGGAAAACGCACATTCAAGGCAAGGCAACTTTATTCATATCGCGCATTTCGTACACAAGGCAACTCAATGCGTCCGGAACTGGTTGAATACCACAAGCCAATGTGCATTACTGGAACAGTGTTCCAAAGAAAGAAGAAAAAAAATAAAAAAATAAATAAAAAAACTAATCAGACTTCTCAGACCAACAAATTGTATTTATGAACGTGGCGTCCTGTCACTTGTTGGAGGTTTGTGCGTCACTGGCTCAGCTGCTTTGGTGTGTTGCTGGTGTGTTGTTGCGTTGTCGGCCTGCTGCAGCTGGGATCATTACTTACAGGGGGGGGAACTTCAATGTTTTTGAGTTTATGTACTGTATTATGTATATATATATAATATACACACACCCTCCTGGAACCGCCATCTTATCGTGGTGGAGGGGTTTGAGCACTCGAATGATCCTGGGAGCTCTGTTGTCGGGGGCTTCATGGTAGGGTCTCCCAGGGCAAACAGGTCCTAGGCGACGGGTCAGACAAAGCCCCTTATGAGAGACCAACAGGCCCGGTTAGAACCATGAGGCCGTCCTTCTGTGGACCCACCACCTGCAGGAGGAGCCATTGGGGCTGGAGCAATGTGACCCGGGACAGTGTACAATATACATTAGCTTCAGAAAGGAGAGATGCATTGTACCAGGTTATAGCACTTGTGCTAATTTCCACCTGCAGTCCCTGGGCCTATTGTACATGTTTTTAGTGGTAGGGGAAACCGGAGTACCCGGAGGAAACCTACGCAGACACGGGGAGAACATGCAAACTCCACACAGAAAGGCCCCGTGGGAATCGAAGTTGGACCTTCTAGCTGTGAAGTACGAGTGCTAACCGCTGTGCTACCGTTATTTTCCATTTTCCCCACATTTCCTGACATTGGAGATATTGTTGGAGATATTGTACATTTGCAGATCTTCTGCACATTATTGTTCTGTTTTCCGGTTCTAGACGACAGATATTTCATTATAGGTATCATTTTTCTCGCCTTTTTGGAAATGTTTTGTTGGTTTTTCATCACTTTTTTGCTTTGTCTTTTGATCCTTTTTTGGTCGCTGTTTGAATTTTTATTTTTTTTCAAGAAGCGTTTAGATTTAGGTTTGGCCAAACTGGAGAAAATGTGCTCGGTTCAGGCGGGGGTTAAGAGGTTAGTCCCAGAGTGGAGAGCTTAGTGTCTGACTAGTGTGAGACTAAAATGCAGATGTTCCTCACAGTGTGAGGAGAAATGCGTTTTGAGACAGTGGTCCATTATTTCCTTATTTACAAATAATGAAACGCACAGACTCTTCATTATGATTTAGCGCCGGTGTGTCCCAGAGAGACGTGGACTCTTCCAGCTGTTTCAATAACGGAGCTGCTGCTCTCCCACTGTCTGGGAATGTCGGGAATTAGATCGAATCTGGGTTACGGGTTTTAGACGGAACAGAATTCATTTTCAACTCATCAGGTGGTAAACGTCTTTGCACACGGATTATCTGAGGTAAAATAAAATAATATAATACAATATCATCGCAACATTGGATGAAATGTTCAATCTAGACTAGGGCTACACAAACTTATTATCACAATAGGTGACGCAATATCCAAATATATCCAAAAGGTGATATTTTACCGATCCTTTAAGGGGAATTATACTGTTGCAGCAGCCCACACACAAAACATCAGATTTATAAATCTATCATTCAAATATACCGAAAAAGTGCACATGTGGACTTTGCTTTCATTTTAATCAGGACAGTGTGCAGTTACATTAAAAAGATGGCTGCACCAGATTTAGCACTATGCTAATTTCCATCTGTAGTCCTACACAATTACATATAAATATTACATAACAAAACACAGTTAATACAATATAAACTGTTCAATTGTTAATGTTAGATTGTTCATTAACAATTGAACAATCTAAATGCTCAGACTGGCACTCATTTCACACATGTCTTGACACTGGAGATGAACCCGATATTGTGAATTTGCAAATCTTGCACGCATTATTGTTCCGTTTTATGGTTCTGGATGCTAAATATTTGTGTCCAGGTATCGGTATCGAAAACCAAATATCGTTAAACTACTAGTATCGGGAACACAAGTAGCAGTACCCAGCCCTGCACATGAAACCTTGATAAAACGCCGACCTTTCCGACCGTTGCTAGTTTCGATGGCCTCACCCGAGGAGAACGTCCCTCTGGTCCGTGGCACAATGCGTCGGTTGTTCTTAGACAGACGCATTCCACTGCGGTGTAGGCGTTCGAGGCATCTGCCGCGACCATAGAAAGACAGAGGAGAAAACACTGCACTCCTTTTCTAACGGCTGCTCAGAAGGGTGCAATGCTAACGGACAGGCCGATACCTTCAGCATCCGGATCTTCACAAAACGACAACGAGGAGTGAAAACAAGTGAGCTATAAATTGTAAGCAAATGACCTTGAAACTTTTAGCGTAAAGTCGCTCATAGAAATCAAACGAAACATCATTGAACTTGCAAATCTACATCGGCATGTTTGCTAACTTTGGACAATAGAGTTACAAAGTTGATTGAAAAGAAAGAGCGTTAACTCTGAGATACGCTGTGTTTACTGGCACCTGGAGAGAAGTTAACGTTTAAGGCACATCGGAATGACTTCTCTAAAAGGGAGTCAAAAGGAAGAGTCCGGTGTTGAAAAATGTGAAGAAGCTAACGTGAAGCAGGCGGAACGTGAACCTGAGGCGGAGGAGCTAGACTGGGATGGATACGGCGCCACACTGGACCAGAGGCTAGCCGCTGTGGGTAACTATAGCACGCCCCGCTTAAGTCCTGTTTGCTTCGTACAAACACACGAGTTGTTTACAATGGATCACTACCACAACAATCCCACAGACAGAATTCTTCTCAAAGGTCGGTGTTAAAGGGTTTCAGGCCAACATTTAGGGAGCTACTAGGTCCGCACTATCAGCCAGTCAGAGGTTAGTTGTGAGAGCCGTGAGCCGCGGTCAGAGCAGGCGGCACACAACCGTGTCATTACTCCGACGCCTCATTATTCCGAAAAGTACCCTTGAGCATGAGGTGCTATTAGTCCGAAATGTCTAACCCAGTTGTGTCGTGGATTAGAGAGCCATATACAACCATTGGCCCTAACCTTAAGGTCGGTGGACTCTTGCCTTTTCGGAAGGACGATAACAGTTTTACATTGTTATCTAAGCCTGCCCGCCTGGACAGCTTTGTGAATAAACATAATTTACTTAGTGACTGTCACTATGGGTTCAGAAACAACAGGTCAACTGCACAAGCTCTAATCAATATAAGCGAAGAAGTCACCAACAAAACTGACAAACATTTATATTGTTTGGGTATATTCATAGACCTCCAGAAAGCGTTTGACACTATAGTCCAGGGGTGGCTCTTGGCCAATCAGAGTTGCAAAAGAATTGGTACATATTTCCCATAAACTGTAACAGTTTTTAAGAATCTTTACCAAAAATCCAACCATAGTCCTACAGACCCTGTTTTCCATCCCTACACACATGAATGAGAGTCTGTCTCTCTCCTTTTCCAGGCGGCGTGTAAAAGGTGCCCGTGCAGCAGCTTTACTCAAAGCATATTCACAGAAAAAGATCAACATTAGGAAATGGGAAAAAGCGGAGCTCTAATGAAGCATATGATGTGAAGCGCGACATCGTAACGCGGAAATACGCAAAGTCATTGACTTTTCTGTCACATGTTGTAACTGTAACAAATGCAACATAAAACAGAACTGCAGACGTCCTCCAGAGGCTCCTGATTAAAGCTTATGAACTTTGTGCAGCCTAAAGTTCGTTCTCTGCACAGTCCAGTCAGGACCGAGCTGCAGGCACTGAGTGCACAGGCCAGGGGCGAACCAGAGGAGGGGGCTCAGTGGGCAGGGCCATGGGCGTCGGACTGGGGGGGTAAAGGGTACTGAGTACCCAGGGCCCAGAGGAGGGTAGGGGCCCTCGAAAGTGCTGCAAAAAGCGTTTTGTATTGTACTTTCTAAATTTCCTCATAATTGATACTATAAGAATTGAAATCAGTTGTCAAATCCAGTGGTTGCTGGACAGAATTTTGCACAAACAATAATGATGGATGATATCTCAGGGCCCTGACACCCCTTTAAAAAGGTGCCAAATGGTTCAGCCCACACACCGGTGGTCAGGACCGTGCGCTTCAACTCAACAGTGACTTTGATGAGGTGGCTCTGCAATACAATGACACAGAGCTAGAAAAGAGAGAGTTTAGTCTTGCCTCGGTCTGTGCTTTTATTTAACACTGGCCTATTCTAGCCTTAAATGCAACTTTCTGTCCTAAATGACAGTTCAACATGAGGTGAGGCGAGTCCCTCTGTCTGTGCTGAGAAGTGGATGGTGCAGAGCCAGAGACAGAGCTCCATCTTTCCTCGTTTTAACCTCTAAAGTTTCTCTTTCCTTATATTTATTGTAACTGACTGCCACCAGGCCAATAGAGTGACCAAAGCCACAGGTCGCTCACGCTATTTAAATATGCTAATTAGCCGCGCGCATTTGGAGACTTGCATTATAAACGCGCAGCTTTGGAGACGAGTCAACGTGGTTCTATTGAAAAGGTGGAGGGCTCGTGCCATTTGGCCTATTCCAGCGTAACTTTTTTAGAACAAGAATTTACTGACAATACACTTAAAGGTCGGCTTCAAATGGTGAGAGACTAAATGAGGCCAGGGAACAGGCCCTTGAGTTTTTTGTTCATGCCTGTGGGCCAAAGAGACACCATGTAGTATAATTATTGTTTGTAAAATAGCATTTAAAAGTCACAAATGTGTTATTCCCAGCACAAATATCCTAAATATCCTGGTGCAGCCGTCCTGTTTAATGTGGTATGCTAATTATCATTATGTTCTATCTAAAGCTAGCAATTTCAATTGGCCCAATGAAATATTCCACCATCAATTGAAATATCTATATCACAACTGGGATTAAAGGTTATTCAATTTCTGTAACTGAAGCCAAATAAGATGAAATTTCAAGTCAAACTCCCAAAGGTCCACCAGGGGTCCACCAAGATAGTTTGTACCCGGGGCCCAGAATTTGGTGCTACGCCCCTGGGCAGGGCCCCTCACACTAACACACTCCAGCATTGAAAATAAAAAATATATAAATGTATTTCAATCTTGGTCAAGAATAAAACCATAAAATCGAATACAATGATTGAAAATAAAATAAAAAGTGTATTGTTGCTCTGAGAGCAAGCGTATTGTTTTAAATGTTGTAATCTGTAAAGTACTTTGTGATACTTTTTGGCATGAAAAGCGCTTTATAAATAAAGTTGGATTGACCCATCACGACTGCGAATGCGAGGGTCAATCCACGCCGCCGTTGAAATGTGTGAGCGAGTTCAGGGAGCGGACACTGAAGTAGATTGAGCCATAACTGTGTATTGTAAGGCTTACAGAGACAGAGGTAGTGGACCATAGCGGAATGAGTAGAGAGGACCTGGGATCAGCCCGATACTGACACTGTCACTTTTTAAAACCGTCCAGGAAACACAGAGGAATATTTCCAGTAAATGTGTTCAATATAGTGGGTAAATAGCTGCCTGTCAAATTATCAATCGATTCGCTGTGTCATACTGCATCAGATCAATCACAAAAATGTAAAAATTAAATGAATTTAGATCCAATCCAAGCAATAGCCGTGTGTGCCTGTATGTGTGCACAGCGATATGGTAAACATTGGCAGTGATTTCAGTTGAAAATGTTTTTCAGTCAGCTGGACATTGTCTGCTTTAACCCCTACAAACAAGACTGCAGCTTCATGCCACCAAGCTACGTCTTCCTTTGTGACGTAACGGCAAGTGTGTGCTGTCTCAAACTCTATTAAAGGATTAAGATGCTATCTATCCATACCGGGGAATGCCTCAGGATTTAACTTTCCAACCATCCTTGATGGAGAAATGAGAGAGAATTACCCATCATTAATAACTCCCGGGTTGCCACTTTGGGGGACATCCTATACTTATCCTATAAAGTTCCTGGCTGTTAGCTCTGGTAATACTGTCTGCAGAGTCTACAAATGAGGAGGAAGCAAGATGAAACCTGCCTGGAAGCTCATTGACTGAAGGATTTGGCAGAGAAAGGTTCAGGTCACCCTTTTGTTGTTAGGATTATCAGGAAACGTGTGCTTTGTAAATGAAGAATGCTCAGGAGTGGAGTCTTGACCTCACGTGGAGTGTGGATAAGTCATGTTTGCTTAGGAGAAGGCGAGAAACTCCCAGGTTGCATGGTTGTTTTGAAGTTTCTTGCTGCTGACTGTAAAACCCTTTGAGTATCCGCCCTCACTAACGTCTAAAGGCTTATTTAAAGTGTCATGCATGACTGAGACTAAAAACATTATTTTGGGATCCCTCAACATTATTGTTCTACATTTAGAGGTTAGATTTTAGGCTCGATCTCAAGCCCAAGCCCGGCCCGAATTCGGGTCGCATGAGAGTCGGGTTAGGATTGGGTCGGGTTTGAATTTTTATTTTTTTATGCCGAATAAGCTACACGCATCACCTTTTTAGTTTAATTAATATGAAATCTTAGATGAAATGGACGAATAGTTGACTACTCTTGTGGAAAGACATAAACTTTAGTAACACCTGTTAATAAGCAGCACGAGCAGAGCATGCAGTCCCCGCCCCCGCCCACAGCATCCATCTTGCTGCATCCATAACACTTTCACTTTGGATTTGAACACGCGCCCCGCTGTAAATGGAGCTACGAGACGTAAAAAATACGCTTAAATCTGGAGAATTGACAATGCAGAGCCACAGTGGGAGGTCGGATGTGTGGAAAGGCTCGACGTGAAGAACACCTGTGTCGGTCTTGTCGAGTGCAAACAATGCGGCGCCGTGCTGTCTTATGAGAGCAAGAAGACTGGTACGTCAACACTCAGCAGACATTTCAACACATGTTCTGGAAAAAAGGACGATGGACAACAATCCATGGGAGTGTTTGTCGGTGTGCAGAAGACGGTCCCTCAGTGCACAAACCAGGCCATGGACAAATGCGTGGACTTTTGTTGTAAAGATGTGAGGCCCTTTCATATAATAAGCGGGGGAGGCTTTCAAGGTTTGGCACAGGAGCTAATAAATGTCGGCCGTGTGTCTGCACAGAGTGTCCTGCCACACCACGGCACGGTCTCAGAGGAGTGCGTGGAGAAAGCCGACGAAAAGAGAGAAGCGCTGATTGAAAGGCTCAAAGAGGTGTGGACCGATGACTATAGAAAAAGGAGATACATTGCCATGACATGCCACTTTGTTGAAAGTGACTTCATATTGCTCTGGAAAACTGTGACTACTGACTGACTGTTTCCAGTGGCCAAATTTGGCCTGGAACCCACACACTTAAGCACAATAGTATGGGTGACTGACCAAGGGAGCAATGTTCTGAAGGCCTTGGAGCCCTACAAGAGGCTATCATGTCTGGAGCCCTTGATCAACACAGTCCTTGGCCATGGGCTGGACTCAGTGACAATGCTCCAGACATCAGTGAGACCATAACGGACACAAAGGGGCTTGTCAGATACCTTAAGCAATCTGGACTGGCTGCGCAGTTATCCAAGACGGTGCTCCAGATGGGCGATACCAGATTTAGTACCGTTCATCTGACTCTGAAGTCCGTTAAAGATATATTCGGCGAGTTGTCCGAAAAGCTTGAGGCTCGCGGAGAGTAAGGGCGCATGGAAAGTATTGCGCCAGACATGTTGAGCTTTATCATATCTTTCCTTGAGCCATTCTGCACAACACAGAGAGAACTGGAGGGAGACCGTAAAGTACACAACCTTAAATCTTGTGTGTCTGTGGTTGGAAAAATTAAAGCGACACTGCCAGCCCACACCAACGGACTCCCCGCAGCAGGCATGTGTGCGCCACAGACATGGGAAGGCATTGGAACAAAAACTCAAGATCCATATCTTACACAAAGTAGCACTTTTCTTGTGGCTAAACTTGAATAAACTGAGGATGAGGACACCTGTGGAGGCGTCTGAAGTACATGCGCACCCTGACGGCATCATCGAAGCAGAACAAGAAGAAGACACATCAGACAACCAAGCGGAAGAGCACATCCAGCACGACCTCGCCACCAGCCAAACGGAGGAGGACGAGTGGGAGAACAATAATGAAGAGGACACGCCTGCAGAGGGTGAAGTCACCTTGTACATCACCCAGAAGCATGCCATGGCTGATGAAAGAGACTTATTAGGCTGGTGGAAAATCAACCGCCATGTGTACCCAAGCTAGCCGCATTACAGACAAGCGGAGAACGAATCTAAAACCCGCAACAGTGGACGCGATCTTATTCCTACACGATGACACGTAGACCAGCGTAAGCAGGCATAAGTCATACCTTCTTGTTAAATTGTCACATTTTATTTGATTAATAATTGGTCGCGTTATTTTGTAGGTAATAAAGGCACTTTTTATTTCATAAATGTTTCATAATTATTATCATTGTTTGAAAGTGTGGCCTATTTATTTTTGTTAATTTTAAAGGCATTTAAAACACCTCTTTGTTGGTAATGGTATAATTTCTTAATTGATTTCTGCTAGTAGTGGCGCCACCGCCGCGCTACTAGTCTACCGGCAGCATTAAAATGAAACATTTAGGTCGGGTTTGCT
Source organism: Proterorhinus semilunaris (assembly GCA_021464625.1). NCBI lineage: Eukaryota > Metazoa > Chordata > Actinopteri > Gobiiformes > Gobiidae > Proterorhinus > Proterorhinus semilunaris. The sequence continues at coordinate 1,890,416 of CM038363.1, read as the reverse complement.
TCGGGCTCGGGCCTGCATTTTAAGTTAATTGGTCTGGCTCGGGTCAGTCAGGGCTTTATGCCCGCGGGCCCGGGTTGGGTCGGGATGGATTTTTTGGGCCCAAGCCAACCTCTATCTACATTTACAATTTTTAAATATTGTCAGATGTAAATAGAGTAAGGACTGAGAGAATAGGGCAGTCAGGATTTGGAATTAGCCGGCAGCTTCTCGAAAATACGCATTATAAACAGTGAAAACCAGCTTTCACTTTCAGCTAACAGCAAGCTAGCAAATCCATGGTGCCAAATGTGAAGGACAGCTGTTGCCAGAATACACGCTCTTCCTTTTCTTTACAAAGACACGTATCTGGGAACAGAAATGGGTGTGATTGACCAGTGCATGCACCAATCAGCAGTGGTGGAGAGTACAGACAATTTGTACCAAGGAGATCTCAAAGAGACTCCATACAACTCTTTGAGATCTCCTTGGTATCCGACAGGGCTCAGAGACATTGCAGGGACGTCACAGAAACGTCTCAGGACAACAAGTTAAGGACAATAAATAGTGTTCCCGACACAACTGCATGAGACCGCATGCAAACCTCTCAGAGGGAGACTTTTCAAGACTTTTTTCAAGTCTCCATGCAGTCTCCACTGAAAGCCGACCTGTTTGTTTTCAACAAGACTATACCTGGAGACTTGCCTTCTCTCCAGGGGACGTCTTGGACACATCTCTGTGACCAGCTTACTAAACAAGAACCCTGAGGACCACCAACAGAATGGAATAAGGGCCACATTTGGCCCGTTGGCCGCACTATGGACACCCCTGATATATATCTCATGCATGTAAACACGCTGGATAGTAGCCTTGGGTTAACTTCCATCCGTTGTCCCATACTCGAACTCTCAAACAGACTCACATTCATCCTGGCCTATTGTACATGTTTTTAGTGGTAGGGGAAACCGGAGTACCCGGAGGAAACCTACGCAGACACGGGGAGAACATGCAAACTCCACACAGAAAGGCCCCGTCCAGGTGGGAATCGAACCCAAGACCTTCTACATCTTGCTCCAGACCAATTTAAAATTCAGAGCCATATTGTTTTTACTCCTAAAGTGTGTTTCCCATGAGCAGACATTTAAAAAAAGATAAGTAACCAAACATGTTTATTATAAGCCAAATGAAGTGTAATGTTCCTCGGGACAGGCTTTGATTGTGAGATTTGTGAAGTCTTTGTAATGCGAACAGATGACCAGTGCTTTGAAGCGTATCTGAATTCAAACACACTCAACAAACCAGATTTCCATTAGTCATCCATGTGTTTAAGGTTTGTAAGTCTGAAAAATGCTTATGAATGATTTTATGCTCTTTTTCCTTCCTTAGAACTGTGAGAGTGAGATGAGGAGGCTGCTGCAGCGGCTGGAGGATAGAGACCAGGAGCTTCAGACGCTTCAGGAAGAGAGGGAACATCTGCTGGATCTCAGCCAGGTCAGAGGAATCCTACCAGAATATTCCACAATCCCATGGACGGCGTTCTGAGTCTAGATGAACTGAAATTATGTATAGTTAGACACAGATATTATGCAGGAGTTCTCTTTTGCCACATCAAAGTGCCATGACCGGGTTCATGTTGTAACGCTCCAGGAGAGGCAGGAGGGAGGGAAGAGGCGAGAATTGCGTTAAGTGTCAAGTGTCAGAGAAAAGTATAAAACTATTCCACTGCCACAAACAAAGGATCGGGAAATAGTTTTCATTCACAGCTTAGTGCTTGGGCAGAGGTTTTTTTCAGAATTGTGCAGCACCAGTGACTCCTCCTGAGTTGAACACATGTGAGCGACTGACTAAGACTTTCCAGTGACTAAATAGTGGTCGAGAGATTCGTCCGGTTAGGCGTGTAGGCACCCTTTTAAACGATACCGGTATAGTATAAAAAAAATATTTGGTTGGTGACTTGGTTATTTCAACTAATTTCACCCCCATTTCCCTAAATGTGTGCCCCCCCCCCTTTTTTTTTTTTTTAAACAAATATTTTCTCATTTTTGCCAATTTTTTATTACTAATATTTCTCCCCCATTTTTCACACATTTCTTTACATTGTAAATTTGAATATATTATTAACATTATTGTTATTCTGTTTTCTGGTTCTAGATGACAAACAATTTAGTAGAGGTATAAAAAAGGTAGTGGTATCCAGCCCCACTGGAGAGTGATGTAATGTTCATGTGCTCCTCCCACAGCGGGCCATCGAGGACCTACAGAGTGAGGAGGAGAAGGTGGAGCAGCTCACCAAGCAGAAGATCCAGCTGCAGAGACACGCTCAAGATGTGAGTGTATGCAAATCACCAGTGTGTGCTCAATGGAAAGGAGGTGGAGAAGATGGAGAGGCTGAGGAGGCCAAGGGTTCCGAGGATGATAAAGTGGAGTTGCATTTCAGCACTGGGTGGTTCTCAACTAGTGGGTCGCGAGCCTTTCAGTTAACATTCTTAAAGGTCCTATAAAAGGTCCAAACTCTTTCCTAACATCCAAATCCGTCAAGTTTATTGGCAAATTTCACAATTTGCATGGCCTCCGGGGTCACATTCACTAAAATGCGAGACAAATAGTCCAAAGGTCATGAAATTGATACAAATGTTTTAGAATTAGATGCAGTGTTTTTCCCACACATTTTTGAGTTTACAAAATACTAAAAGAGGACAAAACCAGTTTTGTTCCATTTCTAGAAATAATATTAAGTCTAGTGCCTTTAAGGATGTGGGGGTTGAAAAAACACCAGTATCCTGCTCTCCTATGGTGTTGTCACGATACTGTTCAAACTTGATTTTGATACTGAAAATAAAACTAAATTATCGGTAATATCATGGCAAAAACATTGTCTTTTCAATATACATCTGCTGTAGGGAACTCGTGTCTCTTTCTATCTGCGCCTGGTGCGCTCAAATCCTACACCGAGTCAGGAGGTGGAACATGATACACCAATTTAACTAAACACTAAACAGCAGGAAAACAGTTTTAACAGCATGAATCACATATGATCCTCATTAGTGATTTACACATGAAACAAGGCCACAGCGTTAATGTTTATGGACTTGAGCTGCACCGACACGGGTCCGAGCCCAGAGGCTCAGCCCGGACCAGAGACTCTAGAACCTGGACCAGATACTCTAGAACCTGGACAAAAGACTCTAGAACCCGGACCAGAGACTCTAGAACCTGGACCAGAGACACTAGAACCCGGACCAGAGACTCTAGAACCTGGACCAGAGACACTAGAACCCGGACCAGAGACTCTAGAACCTGGACCAGAGACACTAGAACCTGGACCAGAGACACTAGAACCCGGACCAGAGACTCTAGAACCTGGACCAGAGACACTAGAACCCGGACCAGAGACTCTAGAACCTGGACCAGAGACACTAGAACCTGGACACGAGACACTAGAACCCGGACCAGAGACTCTAGAACCTGGACCGGATACACTAGAACCCGGACCAGAGACTCTAGAACCTGGACCAGAGACTCTAGAACCTGGACCAGAGACACTAGAACCTGGACCAGAGACTCTAGAACCCGGACCAGAGACTCTAGAACCTGGACCAGAGACACTAGAACCTGGACCAGATACTCTAGAACCTGGACAAAAGACTCTAGAACCCGGACCAGAGACTCTAGAACCTGGACCAGAGACACTAGAACCCGGACCAGAGACTCTAGAACCTGGACCAGAGACACTAGAACCCGGACCAGAGACTCTAGAACCTGGACCAGAGACACTAGAACCTGGACCAGAGACACTAGAACCCGGACCAGAGACTCTAGAACCTGGACCAGAGACACTAGAACCCGGACCAGAGACTCTAGAACCTGGACCAGAGACACTAGAACCTGGACACGAGACACTAGAACCCGGACCAGAGACTCTAGAACCTGGACCGGATACACTAGAACCCGGACCAGAGACTCTAGAACCTGGACCAGAGACTCTAGAACCTGGACCAGAGACACTAGAACCTGGACCAGAGACTCTAGAACCCGGACCAGAGACTCTAGAACCTGGACCAGAGACACTAGAACCCGGACCAGAGACTCTAGAACCTGGACCGGAGACACTAGAACCCGGACCAGAGACTCTAGAACCTGGACAGGAGACTCTAGAACCTGGACCAGAGACTCTAGAACCTGGACAAGAGACTCTAGAACCTGGACTGCAGCCACAGAGACGCTTACGATGTTTTTTATATTTATGTTTCGCCTCACACCCACGGCCGCTAGCCGTGTCCCGGGACACTGGGCCTCACCTGGGTCTGCGAGGCCATGCTCCGTGTTCTGGTTGGTTTGAGCGCTGAGTCTGTGGACCGTATTCCGTGCTCGCGAGTATCCCGGGCGTCAAACAAATCCTTCGACAGGTCCACAGCTTTCGTCGATCCGGACGGGTTCGTTAAGTCCGGGTTTGAGCGGCGCACAGGGTCTGCTGACCGCGCTCTCCTCTCGTCAGGGGAATGATGGAAGCTGTCTTCGGTCCAGACGGGTTGGTTAGGTTCTGGTCGGCTGTCAGCTCTCCGCGCACCTGTTTCCTCCCGGAGGAAAGCTCTGCTCAGGCCGAAAGACGCGTAGTTCTGCCCCCGCAGGGTTGCCAGATGTACGATAACTATCGTGTTTGTACGATAATTTTGACCCCTGTACGATGTACGATCAATAATTCAAAAAAGCCCTAAATGTACGATCATTTCAGAGCGCCAGATAAAGTCTCGTTAAAGTCTGTCCCCTCTCAGCAGCGCTTTGCTTTCGCTCTGATCTGGAGTCAGACTTAGCCTCCGTATTCACAAAGGCATAATATCTGCTGTAAGAAGGAGAGACTGTGCCCCCGGCTCTAGCACGGATCGAGTCCGCGGAGCTGACAGCTGCTTTTCCCTGGTTCAGATCATGGTCCAGAGTCTGTCCTGCAGCGTTGTGGTCTAATTTTATACCCTTTGTTATACAGGCTATTTAGGCCTACAGCTTATTTAAAGGGGGGGGGGGGGGGGGGATTATGTAAAATCGACTTTTTCAAGCTTTATATCCTGTTATTATGTCATTCCCTTATTAAACACATGCCTGGAGTGTTGCCTCGGCTCATTCACATATTTTTGAGTAATCAGTAAAAACTTAGACGGCAGCCATTTTAGGTGTAGCTATGCCTCAGTCCTCCTAGGAACGCCCCCACCTCCTGGAGACGCCTCTGGACCTTTCGCCACCAGCCAAGCCACCAACCACTGCTCCTCAGCTCAGCAGAGCCCCCTCCCCGCACAGTGTTGTTGTTTCAATGCCACAGTAGTGTGCTGAAGGGGGCGTGTCGGAAAGCTTCTTAAAGAGACAGAGGCCTATTTCAAGACGTTCAGTACAGCCATTTTGAGAGAGCAATTTTATTCAAGGCAGTTATTTTAATTTACTGCATATACAGACCAACAGAAGGTTACGTCATCATTGTAGTGCTATAGACTGGTGCTATGTGATTGAAAAAAGCATAATACCCCCTCTTTAATAAAGGTCACTTTTTTTATTAGTAAATGTGATCTTGGATTGGCTATACGGTTAACGTTGGTTACTGACAGATTTTTTAATATCATATAAACAACTATTTATCATTTCCTGGTTGGAGAAATGTTATTTTTTGCCGTGTTTTGTGCGCGCGCGCCGTAAAACCCGTGGGTGAGGCCTCCTCATACGTGAATATTTTTTGGGGTTTCATTCAAATAACGCTGGGATTTCTCCGTGGCATTCAGCTGCTCTTGTGTACGATCAGATCTGAGCGGAAACACAGGTTCATAAATGTCACGCGCACTCTGGTGTATATCGGAAATACACCTACACATACACCATTTGTTTACGCAATGTTGATAAATGAGGGTCAATGTGTTTAGATCTGCAGACGTCGATTCTAATCATAAAACTTAATCAGTTTACAAGATTGAAGCTGTAGTTCCGACAAAATGGAACATCCGACCGCTTTTAGGCCAGATTTACTGAGAAAAACTAAATTTATAGAACACAATCTGTCACTCACGGGCAAACCCACTGTTTAATACCGCCATTGTTTTCACCTCCGCATCTGCGGCGCTCTGAGAGTACCCGGATGGTAGAAGAGCCCTATACCGTAATGCCGCTACTTTTTTTCCCACGCTTCGAACCCTGCGGCCAACATGACGGTGCGGCCGATATAGAACCGCCAACAGGCATTAGAGTAAACGCAAAAGTGAGTCGGGACTTCCAATCTGCTCTTGGCTGAGGAACGGTAGATGAGTAACTTTTAAAATGATGAAGGCTCAACTTTAGCCTAAATGTCGAAGGGCTTTGCTCGCCCCAAGACACCGAAACGCCTTGACACGCGGCAAAAGAGCCGCCTCCTTTATTTACTATGAGTGAACGGTGATGCACGGCGAAGCTGAACCTCGCGCCACGGTTCTGCTGAATCCAGACGCGGCACCGCTGACGAAAACACAGGCTTTTAACCTCCTGCAGATGCACAGACAGACAGGGGGCGCCGTGAACTTTGTTTGTTTGGACGAGAGAAACAGATAACAGATACATGTAAACATGTAAACAGAAGTATTGATACCTGCTCAAACCAAAATCTATCTCCGATACATCTTTCAGTAGCAATTTAGTATCCCGCCACTTGAACAGTTTTTCGCCTCCGCCATCAGACTCATGAACAAAAACAAGTCTCTGTAGCTCAGTCACAGACTCATGGATGTATCTGCACTTGCAGTGTGTCCACACTTAGACCCGCTGCTATCACTCATCACTTTATAACACTTAATATCACTTTATATGCTACACATCTGTATACACAATCCCGCTGTTGTTCATTGTCAAATTGTTGTTGTCTTACCACACGTCACTTTATTTGATCTTATTTATTTATTTATTATTTTTTATGCATGCCCTTATAGCCTTATAGTTTAACGTTCTTTAGCTTATTTTTTATCTTAATTCTGTGTTATATGTTTTATGTCGCACATTTGCACCGAGAACAATTCCTAGTTTGTGAACCCTGATCTAAAACAATGGCAATAAAACCTATTCTGATTCTGATTCTGATTCTGAAGGAATCAACTTTTTGGACAACCCTGTCTGTCTGTAACAATGTGTCAGGTGTAGCGTCCTTATTGAGTACAACTCCAAAACAGAGTAAAACTGCAAGACAGAAAAGAAAAGGCTCTGAGCATACATGTCAGGGCAAAAACAGGCAAGCTTAGGGCTTAAGCGGGACTAACTCTAAATCAGACCAGATGTGTGGACTTGATAAGGTCTGAACTAAACCAAGAACAGTGCTTCTCCTGTCCAGACCTGGCGCTTTGTGATAAAACTCAGTGAGTTAAGCACTCTTCATGTTTGCGTCTACATTTATTCAGCTTCAGCCTCTTTTACCCGTTAACTCCGACCATCACAAAGAAAGCATCTCTGCGAATCAAGTTAAGAGAAAGGAAACATTTACATTTACCTGTCAAATTAATTATTCTGATGTTATTTGGCTAAGTTAGAGTCCAGATAGCGAGGTTTAACAAGCGTGTTGACTGGTTAACAACACTCGTGCTAGCTCAGTGCAGTTTCCCAAAACTAATGAGTCATCAGCTTCATCACTGATGTCTTTACCTTGAAGTCGCACTGAATGCCCATGGACTGATAGCTCACAATCAGAAACAAGTAGCGATAAACACATTTCACACTCGCAACAATCATCCTCTGTAAATAAGGAACACATTATATTCTTTCAATACAGTTGTGCTCGATCTTTTGACTATTTTTCAAAGAATATGAAAGATAACACACAATTTTCTGATGGTAAATCGGCCCATTCTTTTTGGCAAAAAGAGTAAATTCCTGGGCTGTCTTGCATGAGAACTGCACGTTTGAGATCTCCTCACAGTGGTTCAATGATATTGAGGTCAGGAGACTGAGATGGACACTAACGGAACCTCCACTTTAGTCTGCTGGAGACACATCTGTGAAACACCTCCATACAGTGGGGAAAAAAGCATTTAGTCAGCCAACAAGTGTGCAAGTTCTCCATCCATCCATCCATTTTCTTCCACTTAATCCGGGGCCGGGTTGCGGGGGCAGCAGTCTCAGCAGAGATGCCCAGACTTCCCGATCCACGCACACCTCCTCCAGCTGTTCTGGGGGGACCCCGAGGCAACACCAGGCCAGGTCGGAGACATAGTCCCACCAGTGTGTCCTGGGCCTTCCACGAGGCCTCCTCCCAATAGGACATGCGAAGGAAACTCATTTCGGCCGCTTGTATTCGCGATCTTGTCCTTTCGGTCATTACCCAAATCTCATGACCATAGGTGAGGGTGGGAACGTAGATCGATCGGTAAATCGAGAGCTTTGCCTCAGACTCAGCTCCCTCTTCACCACAACAGTCCGATACAGCGACCGCATCACTGCTGACGCCGCACCGATCCGTCTATCGATCTCACGCTCCATCCGTCCCTCACTCGTGAACATGACCCCGAGATACTTGAACTCCTCCACTTGAGGCAAGGACTCCCCACCAACCTGAAGCGGGGAAACTGCCTTTTTCCGGTGGAGAACCATGGCCTCAGATTTGGAGGTGCTGATCCTCATTCCGGCCGCTTCACACTCGGCTGCCCCAGAGCAGCTGAAGGTCCTGATTTGATGAAGCCAACAGAACAACATCGTCTGCAAACAGCAGAGATGAGATTCTGAGGTTCCCAAACCGGACACCCTCCGGCCCCTGGCTGCGCCTAGAAATTCTGTCCATATAGATAATAAACAGAACCGGTGACAAAGGGCAGCCCTGGCGGAGACCAACACGCACCGGGAACAGGTCTGACTTACTGCCGGCAATGCGAACCAAGCACCTGCTGCGGTCATACAGGGACAGCCCTTAGCAGAGGGTCCCGGACTCCATACTCCCAGAGCACCCCCCACAGGGCACCACGAGGGACACGGTCGAACGCTTTCTCCAGATCCACAAAACACATGTGGACTGGTTGGGCGAACTCCCACAAACCCTCTAGCACCCGATGAAGGGTAAAGAGCTGGTCCAGTGTTCCATGACGGGAACGAAAACCGCATTGTTCCTCCTGGATACGAGGTTCGACTATTGGCCGGATCCTCCTCTCCAGCACCCTGGAGTAGACCTTACCAGGGAGGCTGAGGAGTGTGATCCCTCTGTAATTGGAGCATACCCTTTCGATCCCCCCTTCTTGAAGACCCACCACCCCGGTCTGCCAATCCAGAGGCACTGTCCCCAACCGCCACGCAATGTTGCAGAGACGTGTCAGCCAAGACAGTCCTACAACATCCAGAGACTTAAGGTACTCAGGACAAATCTCATCCACCCTTGGGGCCTTGCTTTCTAAGCTTTCTAACCACCTCGGTGACTTCAGCTTGGGTGATGGACGAGCCGCCCTCCGAGTCCCCAGTCTCTGCTTCCTCATCGGAAGACGTAACGGTGGGATTGAGGAGATCTCCTCGATTGAGGAGATCCTCGAAGTACTCCTTCCACCGCCCGACCACATCCCCAGTCGAGGTCAGCAGCCCCCCACCCGCACTGTAAACAGTGTTGGTGAAGCACTGCTTCCCCCTCCTGAGGCGCCGGATGGTTTGCCAGAATCTCTTCGAGGCCGACCGATAGTCCTCCGCCATTTATTTTTTTTAATCTTTATTTATACAGGGAAGGCCCAATGAGAGTACGAGACTCTCTTTTTCATGAGCTCCCTGTTTCATGGCTTCTCCAAACTCCTCTCAGACCCGAGTTTTTGCCTCTTTGACCGCACGAGCTGCAGCACGCTTGGCCTGCCGGTACCTCTCAGCTGCTTCCGGAGTCCCACAAGCCAACAAGGCCAGGTAGGACTCCTTCTTCAGCTTGACGGCATCCCTTACTCCCGGGCGCCACCACCGGGTTCGGGGGTTGCCGCTGCGACAGGCACCAGAGACCTTACGGCCACAACTACGAGCAGCCGCATCGACAATGGAGGAGGAGAACATGGTCCACTCGGACTCCATGTCCCCAACCTCCCTCGGAATCTGGGTGAAGCTCTTCCGGAGGTGGGAGTTGAAGACCCTACTGACAGAGGGATCCACCAGACGTTCCCAACAGACCCTCACTGTATTTCACAGTAGGTATGGGGCACGTTATTGTTGTCAACAAGGCCTATGATGAAATTCTGCCAGGGTATGTAAACCTTAGGCTTACAGACAACACAGGGCAGATGGCAGTGGACTGGTGGCTTCATCTTATTGGCGGATGCGGACAATCTTAGTGAACTGCCGCCACCCTCCAGATAAATTGGACATGAACATCATTATATATTTAATTACTCTGGGATCTGAAGGTGGAGATAAAATAGAAATAACTTTCTCATTTTTATTAAAACCCTTTATCAAATTTCCTACACGTCATAAAAACATGCTCCACTGTTTCTTGCACATAACACATCTCGCAATGTCCACAGTTATGTTTTTCTATTAAATATAATGTTTTATTTAGTCCTGTGTGTCCTATTCTAATTCTTGTAAAAATTGCCCCTTCTTTTCGACACCTTGCTACCTGGCGACCCTGGCGAACCTCAGGATTTACATTGTTTAAACCCCTCCCTTTATCCCCTATCCTTGCCATAAGATGTTTACATCTTTTTCAATCACTGACTACGGGTGCCTCCGAATCGAGCGAATTGGTAAGAGGCCTAACGCCAAACCGGATGTGTGTCAGTTAGGAAGGAGTTAGGGAAAGGAGCCTCAATGCTAACTATCATCGCCACTTTAGCTTAGGACCTCTGGTGGTCCCTAACCTACGATTAGGAGCTATGTGCCATCCCATAAGCCACTCACTGTCACATCCTGTTGTTTCTGCCGCTGGATAAGGACGGTCGGATTGGGCCAACAGCTCTGAACCTCTAGTTCCTAACTGCAGAGGGATCTAACAGTTGACCTTACCATCTGACAAGGGTTAGGAGCTAGGATCTGGACATAGGAGCTATGATTGGAGGAATTAGGTAGCAGCCTTAGCTTCTGATTAGACTAGTGGCCCATTTTCTCCATGCACTAAAAACAAGATGGCCTACTTCTGTCTAAAAAAAACTGCCTTCAAAATCTAAATTTAAAACCAATGCTGTACTATACTGCCCTACAAAGGAAAAAAGCAGTAACTACACTCTGGGTGAAACTGAGAAAACTGTGTTTTTAGTTTTTTTGATGCCCTGTCAAAATGGTTTGATCTTTATCATTTATTTCTTTTTTATTTTGTAGCTTTTTGTGGTAGAATTATTATGGGTATAAAACACAAACTCTAAATTGACTCTAGTCCCTAAAAATGCACATACTGCACTTTTCCCTTGTACGAGCCTACATTCCACATATGGTTATACAAAGGAAATGTGCAGTATGTGCGTGTTTGTTGTGTCAAATGCAGATTTTTTGCTTTCTGGTATTTTATATATATATATATATATAGTATATATAGTAAATGATCTGTGTCAGTATCAATCATAATTTGAGATGTAAAGTAGTTAATGTAAAGCATTACTTTCTTATGGTAAGTGGAATCCATATACTGTATTAAGTGTATGTATATGTATATTAAGTACCTAATTTTTTTAAGAACCCAACCAATTTTGACTTGAATCAAAGTTATTCAACAAACAAACAAATCTAATTTGAATTTAAATGTTAAACTTTCTACAAAAATAATATATAAAAACTAAATATATAAAAATATTCCATGAACCATATCATTGTTTTCGACCATCATCTGGTCCTGTGACAGAGCAATCATCGCTTTTTTGACCATTCGAAATCCACCGCAGTGAAGGCTGAAGAAGCCAAGACGGGTTTGCTGGAGAGGAGTCCTGGTTACCACGGCAACCTTAGTGGAATGCGCAGTAACTGCGTTCCCCTTGGTTTTTGTGTCAATTTTGTAGTTACTGCAAATTAAATTATGGATTTTCTCTAAAACAGAATAGTTTTGAAACAAACCACTTTGGTACAAGATAGTACAGATGAGAAGTTCAAATCTGCTCTTAACTCAATTTTGACAAATTATGCAGTTACTGCCTTTTTCCTTTGTAGGGCAGTATACATTACAATAAAATATGACATTTTAGCAGTAGAAACACCAGAGTCTGTTAAAAGGACTGTTCCAGTTGTTTTGATCATAATTTTAAAGGCTTATCTAATAGTTATGAAATAATGATTTGATAATATATTTTGCATTGTACATAACAATGTACATTTTTATTCGGCTCGTCATCCACAGGTACCGGTGGGTCCCGAAGCCGTACCAGTTGAGAACCACTGCTCCTCACTTAAAGCAGTACTAAGTAACTCATGCCCCTAGAGGCCATAAGCGCCACTGCAGGTGTCGTAGCATGTTGCATTTTCTAACTCATTAATTAATTCGCCATGAGAGTAAATACTACGCTGACAAAGGGAGAGAGGGATGTTGAACATCCAATTACACGATGGAGATTTTCACTCAAACTTGGCTGTAAATACTGTTTAAGTGGCGCTAGCCCACAGTTAGCTTTGCCCGTTAGCTTCTTCTTCGTGATTCCATTAGTGTGTATTGGTGACTCCAACCCAGTGGCAAGCAAGTTGCAATTGTGGTTCAGGCCAGAGATACCAGGGGGAGATGAAAGACCCCCAAGCATCCCATTAACACTTGTATTACCCCCAGAAGGACTACGAAAAGGATTTATTAAGTCCAAGTTACTTGGATATTGAGTAATTCATTGCGACCACTTATTCTCATTTCAAGACAGTTGCGATTAAACTGCCAGACTGGCCTTATACACTTCCATCCATCCATCCATCTTCTTCCACTTGTCCGTTGCCGGGTCGTGGGGGCAGCTGTTGGAGCTGCACCAGCCCCTATGGCTCCTCCTGCAGGTGGTGGGTCCACAGAAGGACGGCCTCATGGTTCTAACCGGGCCTGTTGGTCTCTCATAAGGGGCTTCTGAACCGCTCTTTGTCTGACCCGTCACCTAGGACCTGTTTGCCATGGGAGACCCTACCAGGGGCACGAAGCCCCCGCTCAAACCCCTGCACCACATTAAGGTGTCGGTTCCAGGAGGGGGACCTTGTACACTTCTCTGTGGAAAATCCTGTGGTTTATTGATGTCAACCTGAGAATGATGGATCACCGGCACAGAAGTAGCACTTGTAGTCGTAAAGTCAATCAGAGGCAGTCTTGGCCTGGAGCAGACTTTTTATAACCACATTTATTATTCTTTTCAAAGGAGCGCATGTTCGAAACAGCTTCATGTTATGTTGTTCTATGGTGGAAAATAGACCCGAGGGCTGTTTCATAAAACTGACTGAGTAAAGTGCTTTACTCATGCATGGGTTTCCTCGAGAGGATAGGTGAGTGAAGCCAGTGTAAATAAGCACCGCAAGGCTGAGGACACTCAGCTCTGGGATACATGTGCGCTGTTACGCCTCGAGACCTCTCTCTGGAGGGACAGGGGCCACAGCCTGGAGGACACATGTCCCCCGGGTATTAAAAGGAGTCTTTGGGACCTGAAGACCAAAGGGCATGAGGAGCAGGGACAGGGACACAGCACATCAGCAATATAGTGGGGGCGTCTCCATGCAATGCCCAGAAAGTAAGAACTAAGGGCAAATTTGACTGCAAGCCGATGAAGATAAATGCAGTGATGGCCTTATTAAAACCAATACAAACAGAATTACAATAATATAATATCTTATTGTAATTGTATATTATTGTATATTATACAAGATGAGATAACATGGATTATCATTTGGAGGGCTGTTTCATAAAACTCGCTCAGTAAAGCTAGGCTCAAGCTCCAAATCCTGGCTTATGTCAGGCACAACAATTCAAGCTGTGATTATTGAGTTTCACCAAAGGGACACTAAGCTTGGCTAATCTAACTAATTCAAGAAGAATCTAACAAATTAACACTTGTCGCGTACATAAGCAGACCACACTAACGATCACAGAGTTCATTGAGAACGTGAACACGTAGCATACTTCACAGGCCGCCAGCTCTGATCCGCTGCGTTAGCTACGTTAGCTTCATAGGTAGAGCGCAGGACTCCCACCCATGAAACTTCAAGATCGATCCCAGCCTTGATTTTATTTTATTTTTTGGACTGGGTACCCACTGGGTACACATAAATCGGTGCCTATGAATTTAAACACTTTTTTTTCCCCCAGGAATTTAAACACATGATAAAATGACAAAAAGAAAACACTGTTGACACAGGACACTGGTCCTGTGGGCTAGGGTTCCTTTTATTGGACAAGCTTTTTGATTACCCATAATGTCATTAATATCATTAATATGTCACACAACTTTGTATTTCACAGATGAGAGACTAAGACAATGTTGTTGTATATTTATAATTTATTGCATAAAGTAACTGATTTTGTGATGCCATGTTTTCTTTTTCACATTTTTGAGGCCAACATACATTCTGGCCAGATGATGGCGCTAATACCCTGCTTGTGTCATTTACATTGCCCATTGGTGTTGGATTCCACGAAGAAGAAACATAGCTTGTGCTCAGTCTGCTCTTAGCCTGGCCCGGACCAGACGACACAATAAGTCAGACTTGGCCAAATAAGCCTAGCTTACAGAGTAAGCCAGCTTTATGAAACAGCCCTCTGCTCACAATGTTGTCCTCAGCTTTGTGATGTTAACCAAAACTTCAAATAAAACACATGAATTAGGCTGAATGATGCATAGTGGGACCTTTGATATTGTGTTGTAGTTGGAGCACCAGCTGGATGAGGAGCGTCAGCTGCATTCTGAGCTGGAGAAGACCCAGAGGGACCCAGGCAGAGCTGTGGAGAACGGACCAGGAGCCATGGAGCTAAGAAATGGGCTAGAGAAGCTCAAACGGTCAGCCCACGGAATTACACTCACCTGTGCAATATTCATGCATCTGCTCAGCATCTTGATCGGCCTTGGAGCCTGACAGGGGCGGTCATGGTAACGGGACGCCCACTAACACTTTTAAGTAATTTTCCCTTCGAATGAACACGGTCTCAGATTTGTCATATTTACATATATATATATATATATATATATATTCTACACATATATGGGAAATCCCATAGGTGACTTTGGGGATGGGAATGATTCAGAAAAATCTCTGGAGGGTGTAGATGTAGCAGTCGGGCTCAAGGCCTGTGGTGGAGTTGATGAAAGTGCTCCTTCGGCTGAATCATTTACTATAGATGCAGGTGGTACTGAAGCTGAGCTTTTCCCCGGGGATGCGGATGCAAGTGGTGCTGCTGCTATGGTTTAAATGTTTTCCGGAGATGCGGATGATGCTGCTGCACCGGGTCGGGTACCCGTGGGTATCCGATGGGTACCCACAAACGTTTCTGAAACGGGCGGGTTTTACGTCCTGGAATTTTACCGGCGGGTTTGCGGGTGGGTAGTGATAACACACGGACGGGTCTGCGGGTCGCTGCTGCCCACACAATATTTAATCTATATCATTATAGTGTCTACAGACCTAACCACACCGCTCACCCTGTTGCTTCTAAGATATGAATGAAAACGGTTTCCTGACTCTTTGTACTTTAGTTTTACGAGCCTACATTTCTTTTCTGACACTTGAGGCAAATCTCGCCTCTTTCCCTCTCCTAGATATGTGTGGGTTTGGAGTGTGTAGTACCTACTGTACCTGTCTGTCCAGCGATCATGTCATGATAAAATCCCTTTAAAAACATGTTTGTAATCCAGTGCGTCCTTTATTTTGATCACGCCCGTGTTTCCATATGATTCCTCTGATCCGAATGCCTGGGCTCGGGAAAGGCATTTCAAACCGCTGCTGCTCGACATGAAGATTCCCTCTTTCCAGACAGCGTCTCTGTTTCACTGTGTCTATATGATGTAGTGGGGGTGGTTATGATGGTCCAAATTCAGATGATCAATAAATTGTTCGCAAATCTGTGTTTTTACTCCTCCGGCCCCCTTACGCCGCTCTGAGCAGCCGCTGATTCCCACAGCTCTAAGGCACCTGCCGCCACGCCCACTCATCCCCCACACGTGTGCAAGCACTTACACTGACCACGCCCACTCATCCCCCGCACATGCACGCACTTACACTGACCACGCCCACTCATCCCCCGCACATGCACGCACTTACACTGACCACGCCCACTCATCCCCCGCACATGCACGCACTTACACTGACCACGCACAGGAATCCACCGCATGTATGACCAGTTTAAGCTCAACCCTCATTAGTATTGAAGGTTGAGTTAATTTGTGTGAGTTATCACGGGCACGGGTGGGTAACGGGTAGAATATTAACGGTTCCGGGCGGGTGCGGATTTAACTCTTGATATAATCACGGGTTTACGGGCGGGTAGGTGCCGTAGCAGATGGGTACGGGTCTCCAAAAATGGACCCGTGCAGGACTCTGTGCTGCTGTGGTTGAATCCATTACTGTAGGTGCAGGTGGTGCTGCTGTGGATGAATCCTTAACTGAAATGAAAATGACAGGCCTCTCTCTCAGTTTAAGTGGGAGAACTTGCACAATTGTTGGCTGACTAAATACTTTTTCCCCCACTGTATGTTAGATATGGCTCCGTCTCCAAGCACCAGGATTTTGTATTTGTATTTATTTATTTAGAGAAACAGGGACAGTGTACAATAAACATTAACCCCAAGGGGAGAGATGCATCATACCAGGTTTTAGCTCAGAGCTAATTTCCACCCGTAGTCCCTGGGCAGGCTGATGTAATAGTAAAATACATAAAAACATCATGCACACATGGATAATGGCATTTACATTGACCAAGTTCATAATAGTAAAAGCAAATCTTCACATACACAACAATTAGATAAAAACTCTTATACACACCTTTCATTTACTCAGGTCTACTCTTCTAGACCTCAAAACATACACACACATACATACATCCGGTTACATGTGGATGCAAGATTGCAGGATATCTCTGGCCTTGACACTTGGCACAGTTTTTCTCTCCATCTTTGTTTTGACTTCTTGTTCTCTGTTTCTCTGTGACTTTCTCTGTTCGTTATACTCATCCTCTGAGAGAGGTGAAAATCTGTTTAACTTTATTCCAGGTGCATTTTTACCAGCATGTTGTCTTTGCTTTGGCTTAGCACCAGGTTGTCTCTTAAGTTTTGGGAATGTTATGGTATCGTTTAGCTTTAGGTTGCAAGTATCAGTTTTTCTAGTCTTCTTCCCGGGTTCCACAGGGAGCGTGTCCTTTTTAATAATAATAATAATAATAATAATAATGCCTTACACTTGTATTGCGATTTACAATTTTTGTTTCTCAAAGCGATACACTGTCGTCATTATTCATTCACTCCATACTGGTAAGCTACTGTTGTAGCCACAGCTGCCCTGGGGTAGACTGACGGAAGCGAGGCAGTGCCATCGGCTCCTCCAACCACCACCAACCACTCACATCATTCATCCTGGCCTATTGTACATGTTTTTAGTGGTAGGGGAAACCGGAGTACCCGGAGGAAACCTACGCAGACACGGGGAGAACATGCAAACTCCACACAGAAAGGCCCCGTCCAGGTGGGAATCGAACCTGGACCTTCGAGCTGTGAAGCACGAGCGCTAACCGCTGTGCTACCGTGCCGCCCGTCGCTGAGGCAAAAATCTTGTCCCGTAGTAGGCACATTTCTTGTTGATACATCCGACAGCTTTCACAAGGAGAAAAAAGGTTTTAAAAAAATATATTTTAAAGTCTTGGTTCACGTAAAAGAAGAGATTAAAATCATTTTTCCGCTGTTGTGCGTAATTTCCTCGTCCAGGGCTCGCTCTGTTCCGGTGCTTCCGGTTCAGCCGCGCTCACGTCGCTGTATCAAAAGTGCACAATCATAACCTCTGATTTCAGCGTCTGACTTTATAACATCCGTCTAACTTCAGCTCATTGATCACATTTAGTGAACGACTGTAATAATGACCCTGGAGCAATGGCCGCTGACTGCTCTGCTTTTTGACTACGACACTGGAGGCGGCCATTGCTCCACCTTTGCTGTAGTTCCTCCATATGACCGCTATTCCCCCATTGGAATGCATTGGACTTTAGACACGTTAAAAACAACTTTAATGCCGGTGCTTAATGGTTTAGAAGTGGCTAGAGCTAGATATTCCTCCGCTGGGTTAAAAACAATATGGGGCACCGGGCTTTTTATCGTAGAAATACATTTTAGAAATCTTGCATAATTAATGAGAGTCTGACTTTGATTGACAGGCCGTTTACGCCGCTGCCTGGCCATGGGCGCGATTACAACAGAAATACACGCCCATTACACGCCCCGCGAGGGCCGGGTCTACAGTCAAGATCCCTCCCTTATGCCCTTTTTAGGAACATGCTTCATCAGAACTGGAGAGGAGGAGCCTGTAAATCCGCCATGATTTCCCCCACGAACGTGGTCATTTTGGTAAACGGGGAGGAGTGAGGAGGAGCTGTCTATTCTTTTTTACAGTCTATGCCCTGGAGTCAGACTCAGCCCGACTCCTGCTGTGGCTGAGCGGGCCGAGCGTCCCGAGCGGGCCGAGCGTCCACTCTGATGCATTAACATCTCACTGGGCCTCGGACAAGAGCCTGTCCTTTAGTTGGAAATAAACTTGTCCTACTCACTCCTTTTCATGTTACACGTCCGAGGAATGATTCTAGAGATAACTAGTGCTCCTTTAATTTAGTGGCCAAAATCTTTGGGGGTGCTTTGGCAATCTCAGCCCCCCCCCCCTGGCGCCGCCCCTGTGCTGTTGGGACCTGCCGCTGACATGAGAGAGAAGTGAATCTGGCCTGTGACAGATTCAAGTTTAGCTAATACAATACGACAGTGTCTGCGTACACCTGTGTATGATAAGAGAGTGAGTGGGTGACTGGCTCCTTACTGTAAAGCGCTTTAGGCCTGATAAAGGTAGAAAAGTTGAGTCCATTGACCATTTTATCATTTAAAAAGTCAAACAAGCTCTTCCTTCATGGAGAGTGCATGTGCAGCGTCGTTTCGCTGGAATATTCTATTTTTCAGCTAAAACATAATTGCAGATAATTATCGGCGGGCAATATTATCGTGCATCCCTAGTTCAAACATTAAGAATATCTTTTACCCATACATTTGTATGAATTATTAAAGTGAAGTGTTTTTTAAGTAATCGCACAGAAGTTAAATATCGGCGGCGATGGTGGCGCAAATGGTAGAGCGGGTTGTCTCATGATCGGAAGGTCGGGGGTTCGAATCCTGCCTCCTGAAGGTGCATGCTGTCGTTGTGTCCTTGGGCAAGACACTTCACCCACCTTGCCTCCAGTGTCTGCGTACATTGGTGTATGAATGGGTGAGAGGTTCCTAGCTGTAAAGCGCTTTGAGTGCCTAATGTAGGTGGAAAAGCGCTATATAAGTTGAGACCATTTACCATTTAAATGTAACTGGACATTTTTCATACATAGTTCCACGATGTTTCGAGAATCATCCATCCATCAGATGGTAGATTGGGTGGTGTTTTTTAATATATTCCCTTAATGTACTTCAATTTTATTTTACATGTTCTCTATAATTGAAAGTATTAGGAAACAAAGTATTTGTATTACTTTTAGTTTTTGTGAAAAATAAACTCAGCATTGATTCTATAATGTCATAATCCCCTCTTAAATATAGGTCACAGATTTATTTCCCCATAAATTGGATAAAGTGATCAAAAGCTTTTAAGAATACCAGTTACCTAAATAAAGTGCGCCAGAGATTATTATTTCAGCAACAAGAATTTTATATTTTATTTAGAATTAAAAACAGGTTTTGCTAATATTAGTCGCATCGCACCAAATGACAAAGACCCACACATTTTACTTTCCACTCAGTCGTGAGTCCATTCAGCAAATACCTTTCCACTTTTACATCTACTTGAGTAAACGTAATGCGGAGTACTGTAAGAGGGAAATCTTTTGGCTCCTCTCCCCACCTCTGCCTGTAATACTTTCAATTTGACTGACTCCAGCTGTGCTGTATACACATGTGCACATTATGCTCAATTTGTCAACCCCGTGTCAGCCTTTCCTTTCTGAAGTCCGCTCCCAATGCTAATCAGAACCGTTTCATCCCAGTCAGAGGAAAGTAACTGTCACAGGTTCAACCTCAGAGGTCTGTGCCAAGTTTTATGCGGGACATAAACTTTAACAATAGTTCACAGAGAAGGTGGGAAGTCACATTTATAAACTTCAAACGTTGCTGATGGGAAATATGATACTGCTGTCCCAGGGCTATGTGCATTTAGAGGCTGTGATATGCATCTACATCATGGTCCAACACTTTGAAGTGTGTCCCCTGCAGGCTCCCATCCTGACATGTCTCTATGTGTCCACAGCCGTGTGAGACGATCTGTTTGGTGGGGAAACGGTTACTGCTAAACGACACCAGTATGGTAAAAAGTTTAGGTTCTACTGGTATAAAAAATACAAATAGACAAAAAAAAAGGTACCAAAAAATAAAAATAAATATAAAATTGGGGAAGAATTGGAAAAACTGAAAAAAGGGTAAAAATTGAGACATTTTTAGGGAAATACTGGACACAATTTTGAAAAATATTTGAAAATAGGGAAAAATGTGGAAAGTCTTTTTCTTTCCTGCCCTTTTGTAGTTAAAGAAAGTGTTCATGGTGGTTTCTTGGTTGTTGTCACTTCTTGGGCGGCGTAGTTACCGTTAGCTCGATGCACAGAGTCAATTTAACTTGAGAAACTCATGCTGGAGTGATACTTGACCTGTACAATCTGTACTCTCTCTCAAGTCATGGAATGAACTAGAACACTGACCACCTCTGCTTAGAAGACGGATAAAGAAGTTATTGGAAACTTGGGGAGCAGTCGCAGACTCCTATTTCCATTGTCATTCACTTTACAAGGGCCCAGTTCAATTTGATTTTCGATTCATTGAAGGACATCACGCAGTACCAATTTTACTTGGATATGGAAGACATTCTCAGAAGAACTAATTCTGCAAATAGTAGAAACTAACTAACTTGGTAAATTTGTAAAAAATATGAATGTTTACATTAAAAATTGAACCAAATGCAGTTACATTAATCATGTACTTTTTATTTAGCATGAACTGACCAAAACAAATATCCCATGGCATTATTATGGGAAAAAGACATATTAAAAGAATAGATTTAAAATTATTATTATTTTTTATTAATATTGATTTATATCGATTCATCGGTTAATTAAACCCAGAACTGATGATCATAGATGCCATTGTTGGTAAATGGTAGGTCCCGACAGCAGGACAGTTGAAGTGTTAGAGAATGACTGGTAGAGGGATCGAGGAGCAGTCAGCACTAGTGGTATCATCCGAGCGTGAACATGGCAGCAAGAAGGTCTCAGCATGTTTCTGTTGGCAGAAACATTTGTTTCACTGACAGCAATAAGGCTCAGTGTTCTCACCTGGGTGCTCAGCTGATGGACTGCGGCAAATTGCAAATTCAGAAGATCTCATCTGTCAGCGGAGTTCACATTCAGGTCAATTTCAGGTTCCATTGTAAACTCCTTTTATTATATTAGTGCAGAACAGGGGGCTGCGCTGCTCATCCCCAGGAGATTTGAAGGATGGATTCAATGCAGAGGACATACAGTGCTCTGCCAAAGTGCTAATACACCTTGAATCTTTGCACATTTTGTCATGTTTACAACCCTAAACGTAAAGATTTTCACACAAGTAACAGACAACTGTGAAGTGAAAGCAAAATGATACATGATTCTGTTATTTTTCAAAAAATAGGAAAAGTGGGGCGTGCACTAGTATTAATACAGCATGCATTAATACTTTGTGGAACCCCCTTTTTCTGCAATAACAGCAGCAAGTCTTCTGGGGTTTGACTCTACAAGGTTTGCACATGTAGAGACTGACATTTTAGCCCATTCCTCTTTACAAAACAACTCAAGCTCTGTCACATTAGAAGGAGAGCGTTTGTGAACAGCAGTTTTCAGGTCTTTCCACAGATTTTCGATAGGATTTAGGTCAGGACTTTGACTGGGCCATTCTAACACATTAATATGTTTGTTTTTAAACCATTCCATTGTAGATGTAGCTTTGTGTTTAGGGTCATTGTCCTGCTGGAAGGTGAATCTCCGCCCCAGCCTCAATTCTCTTGCTGACTCCAGCAGGTTTTCCTCTAAAATGTTTCTGTATTTGGCTCCATCCATCTTCCCAACTATTCTTACAATCTTCCCAGTCCCCGCTGAGGAAAAGCAGCCCCATAGCATGATGCCCCCCCACCATATTTGACACTGGGGATGGTGCACTCAGGACGATGAGCAGTGTTAGGTTTGCTCCATACATAACGTTTTGCATTTGGGCCAAAAAGTTCAATTTTTGTCTCATCTGACCAAAGCACCTTCTTCCACATGGGAGCTGTGTCCTCCATATGACTTCTAGCAAACTTCAAACGGGATTTCTTACGGCCTCCTTTCAATAATGGCTTTCTTCTGCCACTCGTCCATGAAGGCCAGATTTGTGTAGAGTACGACTTATAGTTGTCCCATGTACAGATTCCCCCAGCTCAGCGGCAGGACGTCGCAGCTCCTCCAGAGTTATCTTGGGGCACTTGGTTGCATTTCTGACCAGTGTTCTCCTTGTTCGGTCTGTTAGTTTAGGTGGACGCCCGTGTCTTGGTAAGTTTGCAGTGGTGCTATACTCTTTCCATTTCCGAATGATCGATTGAACAGTACTTTTGCAAGGCACTGTATCTCCCTATGGGTAATTTCAACAATTCACTTGTAGGGGTCCCCCAAGGCTTTTACTTTACCCCCTTATTTTCAATATATGTTTCAAACTAGGGTCAGTACCGACAGACTGCATCGTGTTCATGGAGGTTTAGGGAGTTTAGGGATCTTTTCTTCTTTGGTCTTATTTTATCTGTTCTTCTTCTCTGTTCTTCCTTGGTCTTTTTCTTTTTTGCCATTTTTCTTCGTTGGTTTGCCTTGTTCTTTGCTGCTCATCTGTGTTCTTATTTGTTCTTTTTTGGTATTCTTCTACTTTGGTCTATGCCAAACCCCATTCCTAAACCATGCTAAAACATGCCCTGCATGTCTGTGATCTGTCCTTAGGAAAGATCTGGAGATGACTGACACCACATCCAGACTGGAGGCTGAGGAGGCTCTGAACCAGGGTCTGCAGATGAAGAGCCAAGAGCAGCAGGTAACCACCGCCACCTGACCTCGCAAACACCGCCTCATCATTTAAGTGCACGAGGAAAAATCTTAACTCTGATTACAACTTAATAACCTGCTTTCTTCTTAACACGGACTGAGTGCAGTCTACGTGACACACAGGTCAATGTAAAACAAATGTGAAGTGGACCATTGATCCTTCTTATGCCGCTAATGGCTTTTTATGTAAACAGTATGTAGCTGACGTACGAATAGTGTCAGTCAGTTTGAACTGGGGTTTTTTGTGAGCGTTGTTGGTTTGTCTGCACTTTTGCAAATACATCTTTGTATTTACCATTTAAAAAAAAAAAATCAACATACATTTAAAACTGAATCTGACCACTATTTCTATTTTCTCGCTGAGATTAGAGGTAATTTTGTCATGGTTGGAGGTGGCGTGAAGAAAAAATAAAACCCAAAATGCAGGACTGCAACAAAACTGGTGATGTTTAATACAAAAACCAAAATAACAAAATCCAGAGACACAAACCGGGGCTGACGTAGACAATGACACGACAAAGGACAAGGGAAACACAGGGGTATAAATACATGAGGAAACAGGACACAGGTGAAACACATCAGGGCGGGGCAGGCAATCAACACAAGGGAAGCAAAGCAAAATCACAGACCAAAAAGACATTTCAAAATAAAACACCAAGGACAGATAAACACAAAAGCAAACCAAAACAGGGCAACAAAAGACCGAATCGTGACAAATTTAGGCTATTTTTACGCATACGAGGACTTACTGTACAAGGCGATTTTAGCTATATTATTTTTAAACTTCTGCTGTAGATTACTGACGTACACACGAGAAGAAAATTAATGTTCTGTAATTTTGTGTTTTCATATAAAAATAAGACATTTTATGCATAAAAATGGTCAAAATCTAAATAATGAATAGACCAAGGTTTAAAAGTAAGGGTTTATTTTGTTTGCAGATTAGTTACTAAGACTTTTTCAGAGAGGATTTTGGAGTTTTGTTTAGTTTTTGAAAAAGTTATTCATGAAGAAGTGAAAAAGTGTTAAAAAAAAAAAAATTGGCCTGGTTGTTTATGTGTTCAAAGCTCAATAAATCAGGCTAGGAATTAGATATTAAAAAGTCTGGAAAAAAACCTTCAAAATATTGTTACGTCCAAGCCTGTAAAGTTTGGAGTCTGTAGGAGCCCCTGAAATGGTGAGGTCGGCGCATGAGTGGAACAAAAACCTAATGTTTAAGAAATCCTGCCTGAAAGTCTTGTAACGTGTGCCCGGGTCAATTTCGGACGTATGTTTCTCCTAGAAAGGAAATGACCATATTTGGATTATAGCGTCATCTCAGGCCTTCAGGACACGTGGAAATAAAATATGTCAATATTTGTGAATGAATGTCCGAGGAAACGCCGGCTTTGTGAAGTGATGTTGTAGCTAGTACTTCACGACAAAACGTCATAGAATAAGCCTCGTACAGGGTAAGTTTGGTCTTTTTTATACTCTGTCATTAAAACTAAGATGTTAATGGAGAAAACTGACTCAAAATCTTCACATTGACCACTGCGTGAAAAATCTATATTTTCACCTGCGTCTGGTCTTTAATGAAATAAAGCTACAGCAACATAACAATCAGTTTTTTCTGCAGTGACTTGTCCAAGGACAGAACAACAGCGTTTGAGCTTTCTACACTTTCAAAGTCTGAGTCAGAGACCTTAGTGAATCTGCTCTTAGGGTTGTCTGTCCGCAGCCTGTAATTACACGTGGTCTTCACTTTCCTCTCAGCACTAACAGATGATGTCCTGTGTACCCACGTTTCTAGACAACCATCACACGTCAATGAAAACACTATACACCTTTCGGATGTTTTTATGGGAATGCATAAGCAGGGATGAGAGATATCTTCATGTTGGCATGGACAAGGAGAAACTATGATTAGGAGCTGAGACGGGAGCATTCCAGTCTGTCGTCTCTGCTGGCCTGCAGAGAGAAGTATACGTAACCATGACCACCGTTCACATGGGAGCATGGAGTAAAGGCAGAGCTTGTGGTGTGAAATAAAAGTGGTTGAAGGCCCTATATTTCATTTCTTTGTTTGAAAATGATGAAAGACGGAATGTGTTTTTAAATAGTCCTGGTCCAAATTTATTTCTATCTTACCAAGTCTTCAAAGGGATGAGTTTCTAATCATTTTACAACGTTCTGGGAGCAACACTGTCCCTGTAACGTAACCAACTAATTCACCATTGATTTAAGAGTTTTAAACTTAGAGGTTCAGCACTCAAAGCTCCTTTTTCCCCCACAAACATATGCTTTAACAATATACTGAACAATGAAACTTATTTTATTGTTTTGAATACAGTGTGGCCCAAAATATGGGTTACAGTTGTTTCACAATTTGTTGCAAATGTTTATGCGTATTCCCTTTGTTGTAGATTGTGTTTGCGGGAATCGTTTTTAGAGATCATATACTTGGACGAAGCAATTATGCCAAAAGCAACTTTTGTCAATAGGAAAGATCAGCTGATCACTCCCCTCTACACGCTGCCCTGATGCTGCATTCAAAGGCAAAGGGAAATCTCATGGCTCTTGTGTGCAACACACATTTATCAGCAGAAGAAATAAAAATATGTAAAATATGCTTATATTTATTTTCTTAACTGCAACTTTCATGTAAGTCTGTTTTTTTATATTTAGATAATTAATGTTTCATTTAGACCTAAGTTTACAGTGCAGTATTGGTGCTGGCTTTACAGCGGGAACCAGATGTTTACATAGACTATATAAAAATACACATGCATTTTTTTCTCGCTGACATGAAACCAGAATTAACTTTTCATTATTTAGGTCAATTTGAATTAAAAAAAAATATTTCTATTTGTCAAATGCCAGCAGAATGAGAGATTTTTTTTTTTTTGGACTTTGTACAAAGTCCAAAGTTTACGTACACCGAGATTACTATACCTTTAAAAAGAAATCTGGGAAAGCTCAGATGACGATGTCATGACCTTGGAAGCTCAAGTCTGGTTCATCCTTGGGTGCAAATTCAAGACACTTGAAGGTCCAGGTTCATTGGTTAAAACAATGATGGAAATGTCCAGTCATCATACAGATCAGAAAGAAGGCGGGTTCTGTGTCCAAGAGATGAACGTGCTGTGTCTGAAATATGAATATCAACCCAAGAACAAATGCAAAAGACCTGGTGAAGATGCTGAACCTGGTAAGAGTTTGTCATTATCCAGAGAGAAACAAGTCCTGTACCGACATGGGCTGAGAGGGAACTCTGCCAGGAAGAAGCTCTGACTCCAGAAGAAGAAGACAAAGAAGACTTTTTTACTCCAAAATAAACATGAAAAAGGCAGTTTGGAGTATGCAAATAAAAAAAAGGATCAAGACTTAATTTATGGAGATGTATCCTGTGGTCTGATGAAATTCTCCCAACTTTGAAATACGGGGGTGGCAGCATCATGCTGTGGGGTTGTTTTGCTGTGGGAGGGACTGGTGCTCTTCACAAAATAGATGACATCATGAAGAAAGAACACGATGTGGAAATATTGGAGCAACATCTCAAGACATCAGCCAGGAAGTTAAAGCTCAGGCGCAGGTGGGTCTTCCAAATGGACAATGACCCAAAGCAAACGGCCAAACTGGTTACAAAGTGACTTAAGGAAAACAAAGTCAATGTTTTCAAGTGGTCATCACAAAGTCCTGATCTCCATCCAGTTGAAAATGTATGGGCAGAGCTGAAAAGGCATAGGCACACAAGGTGGCCTACAAATGTGTCTCAGTTACACCAGTTCTGTTTGGAGGAAAGGACCAAAACTCCTGCTAACCATGGTGAGAAGCTTGTGGAAGGTTTGACCCAAAATATACAGTTTAAAGGCAATGCTACCAAATATTAATGAAATGTATGTAAACCTTTGGTTTTGTAAAAAGTAACATAAAACCATGTAGAAAAATGTATCTCTCAATCTTCTGGAATTTAGCAAATATAAATATTTTTTAAAAGTCTAATTGACCTAAAAAAGTAAACGCTAAATCTGGTTTCATGTCAGACAGTGCGAAAAAAATTCAAATGTATCTTTTCATAAAGTGTATGTAAACATCTGGTTCCCACTGTACATAGCAAGACCTAACAGCTCCATAGATATTGGATTATTAAACAAATGGCATGAGGATTTCAGCTGCGTCAGAGCAGGTCGCTTAGATGTTTATCAGTTCTCTATCTTTTGTAAACTTCTGTCAGCCTGCGACCCCAAAATTACTCAACCAACAACCCCCCCCCCCCCCCCGTAAAATGTAATTAGCATTTGTAATAAGTGCAAAATAATTTAAATATGGTTTAATTATGTCATTTTGGACACTGTTTCTGATATTGGGCTTAATTCCACTCAAATATAAGTAAGTGTCATTGCACAATTGTACGTTGAAATGACATTCAGGTGTCGGGTTAGTCCTGAGCCGCATGTTTTTGGAGGTCAGGGAAACTGTAGTACTGCCTTTAGGCTCCTCTCAAACGGTGCAGCGCCTCCTGGGTTTGCCCCTGTTTCAGAGCGTGGTGTCCTGCACTGGTCAGCTCCTCTACCTCCTCCTTCCTCATACTCCTGCGCAGCTCCCTCCGGCCCCTCATCTGTGTCCCTATTAAATCACTTCAGGACGATGGTAGTTCTTATAGCCATTCGTGCAGGATTAGCAATGTTTGCTCTTTTTTAGAGAAATGACGGATCGATAAGGACACTGAATGATGACAAGTCTTTTATTCTTTTGTTTGGATCTTCACTGTAGACTCGGCCCTCGTGGGGCGTGTAGTTTGATCGTAACCGCACCATTAGCTCTGATGCTAACGACCTGTCAATCAATGTCAGGCCCTCAATATACGAGAATTCTAAAATATACCTTATGAAAAACCGCTTCACATCTGTGTGCCCAGGGCTGAGTTGAATTAATCACATAATTGGTTTGAATCCATTTTCATTTGAATAGCCTGATATGGATTCAAAAAGAGGACCTCCTCAGAGTGTGATTGAAAACCAGCAGTGCTGTTTGGAGAAGGGAAAGTCTAATAGAGAAACCAAGGCACTCCCTAGTGAAGTTAAAATGCCTTCATTTTATGGCATGTCTAAATGGACAAACACAGCCCCAGTGTGTTTCAGTGTCGATTGAAATGGACATAATTCATGGCGTCAAACACGACCTGTGGGACGGCTCGAGTAACCGCCTTCATTTGGGTCAAGAATCGTCCAGCCAATCCGATCCTCCGGCTCAGCGTTGGTGACATTTCTTTTGAGGTTTTCTACTTGACTTCTTTGTTCCATAACCTTCAGGATCTGACTGCCCCACTGCGTCCCACATCATGAGTTTCTCTCCTTTTATGCCCATAGCAGCTAATGATGCTTTACAGTGTGACATAGTGCGGCTCTTCTTTTTGTACCATGGACGAAAGTGGTCGGTCGGAAACTCCACATATTTTTCAGAGGTCCTTTTCACACCTTCAGGGAGCCTAAAGGGACCGACCAGGTCTCTCCCCATGATTGCAGGCCAAAACATGACTCCGCCCCCTCCTTGTTGACGTCACAGCCTTGTTGGGACATGGTGGCCATTCACCAACCATCCACTACTCCATCCATCTGACCATCCAGGGTTACACGGCCTCATCAGTGAACAAGACTGTTTGAAAATGAGTCTTCATGTATTTCTGAGCCACTGCAGCCATTTCTGCTCGTCAGCTTCAGTGAACAGGTTAGGGGAGGAAGATAGAAGGTTTATGCACAACTGCAGCCTCTGGAGGTCCTACACCTTGATGTTCGGGAGACTCCAGAGGCACCAGCAGCTTCAAATACCTGTTTGCTGCTTTGTAGCAGCTGTTCTATTAATCTGATGTGTTTGTCTGGCAGAAACCGTCCTCATTGTGCCTTTATCTGCACAAACCCGTGTGTCTCTGATTCAGCCACAAATCTCTGAACAGTACGATGATCACGCTTCATCTTTCATGAAATATTGAAGGTTTTCATACCTAGTTCAAGGCATTCAACTATTTCACGCTTTTCATCAGCAGAGATCCTTTTTCTTTCCTTTATTGCTTGAAAATGGTGGTCTGCTTAATAATGTGGAACATCATTTTTCAGTAGTTTGTCCCTTAACTGGGCTCACATAACAACTAATCATCCCAGGTGTCTGAGATTGATGTCAGTGATTCAAAGAGCCCTGAGACACAATACAGTCCATGAGTTTCATTGAAAAACTTTTTTTGTTTTACCTTTATGACACTGAAATACAATATGCATAATCATTTGGAACGCGGTGTAGTGCTGCAGTGTCTCTCCTGGATCAGGGATACTGATGCTCAGTGTTCTGCAGCGTTTGTGGGGAGGGGTCTAACTGGAGCCTGACGGGGCGGGACCTCGGGGACAGACGGGGGTGGGGCCTCTGGACCTGGGGCTTCAGCGGAGGGAGTTGCATGTCAGTGTAAGTGTGAGTGCGCTCAACATGGCTGTACTGTCTGCAGACGCTCTGAGATGGCACGTGAGTCTTCATTCCTGTTATTTTGTTTTTATGATTGAAAGTATCTGTGCGGTGCGTGTCAGGCACGTTACACAGCCACGGCTGCCCTGGCTACTCTGGGAATGAATGGGACACTTAGGGGCGGCTCTTGTTGATAAAGTCGCTTGATGCGTCACTTCCTTCTGTCGTCGATATTCAACCGAGACAGACATTTATTTACAGCAGAGCCATCCAGGATAAGTCATGTTTTAGATGCAGTTTCTTCTTGTTTTCAACACAAACGCTGTTTTCAGACCAGTAAATATGATCAAGACTGAAGCATTGTTTTCTTATTGTTGAAATACTATTTGGGCAATTCAGCTCTGCCTTTCTCATGGGGTAAAACATGTTGGAGACCCCTGACTAGGACTGGGTACTTAAACAATACTTTACTTAAGTTTTTGATACCGATACCTGAATGATACTTTTTCCGATACCTATACTAAAATATTTGTCGTCTAGAACCAGGCAATTGGAGAACTGAAATGATTCCAGTTTACAGTGTGTATGTATGTGTGCAGGGCAACAGTGCTTTGTACACGCGCTTTGGCTGTTAACTGGCTTCACATCATTTACAAAAGTATTGTCTGATACAACCATATCTCACTTGTCGGGTTGAAGTTTTGGGTAACAATTTCAAAACTGCCCTATAACCTCTTGTAATATTGCAAAACAAAAGAGCAATACGGGTAATTCACAAGGAAGGATTTTCTGAACATACTAATTCACTATTCTTGCAGACTAAATGATTCAAACTGAACAATCTTGTAGTATACAGGTGCTCGTCATATAATTAGAATATCATGAAAAAGTCCATTTATTTCTGTAATTAAACTTAAAATGTCAAACATATACAGTGCCCTGCGAAAGTACTAATACACCTGGAACTTTTGCACATTTTGTCATGTTTACAACCCTAAATGTAAAGATTTTATTTTGAATTTTTTACTGAAAGTTCACAAACAAGTAACAGACAACTGTGAAGTGAAAGCAAAATGATGCATGATTCTGTTATTTTTCAAAAAATAGAAAAGTGAAAAGTGAATCGTGCATAAGTATTCATACAGCATGACTTAATACTTTGTGGAACCCCCTTTTGCTGCAATAACAGCAGCAAGTCTTCTGGGGTTTGACTCTACAAGGTTTGCACATGTAGAGACCGACATTTTAGCCCATTCCTCTTTACAAAACAACTCAAGCTCTGTCACATTAGAAGGAGAGCGTTTGTGAACAGCAGTTTTCAGGTCTTTCCACAGATTTTCAATAGGATTTAGGTCAGGACTTTGACTGGGCCATTCTAACACATTAATATGTTTGTTTTTAAACCATTCCATTGTAGATGTTTGTGTTTAGGGTCATTGTCCTGCTGGAAGGTCAATCTCCGCCCCAGCCTCAATTCTCTTGCTGACTCCAGCAGGTTTTCCTCCAAAATGTCTCTGTATTTGGCTCCATCCATCTTCCCAACTATTCTTACAATCTTCCCAGTCCCCGCTGAGGAAAAGCAGTCCCATAGCATGATGCTCCCCCCACCATATTTGACACTGGGGATGGTGCACTCAGGACGATGAGCAGTGTTAGGTTTGCTCCATACATAACGTTTTGTTATGTATGGAGTATGGAATATGTTATTACACACAGGTGGCCTCTATTTAATGGTTAGGACAAGGTGTGAACTTTCTGCAGTCATTAGGAATGTTATAAAGGCAATTTAATGCACTCAGAAAATGCTGTATGAATACTTATGCACGCCCCACTTTTCTATTTTTTGTAAAATAACAGAATCATGTATAATTTTGCTTTCACTTCACAGTTGTCTGTTACCTGTGTGTGAACTTTCAGTAAACAATTCAAAATAAAATCTTTATGTTTAGGGTTGTAAACGTGACAAAATGTGCAAAAGTTCAAAGTGTATTAGTACTTTCGGAAGGTACTGTATATAGAAGAAAGACTCAGGAATGCAAACTGGAATTTGAATTTGCCTTTATTTTTATTTGTATGTAATGGGATGGGAATAAACAAGTGCTACTTCATCCCACTGCAATTCGAGCATGAAACATCCCATGCATTTATGTGAAACATAATGGAAAAAAATGTATTGGTTTGTTGTTTGTCAAGTTGTTCGAATAAAATGATTCTGCATTCAAGGTTAGAGACTGCAGCTTAGGGAGAGATGACCACACCAAACAGTTGGGCCTGGTCCTGGGCTTCACTGAGAGGCGTCTGAAGCCAAACCTACAGAATTATGGGAGGTTATGTGGTACCGGGCCAAAGACTGTGAGGGAACTGGTGTGCCTGGTTTTGTGTTTGGGTTTAGTCCTGACTGAGTTCACTGTGGTTGAGTCTTGAAGATGGTGTTCTTCAAAAGGCCAGTGACAGCCATCAGTGTTACTTTGAAAAAGTCATCAGATTACTCCTTTAAAAAGTAACTAAATTTCTGGACTTTACAGGTAACTATACTAGATTACCAGTTACTTTATTAGTTACATTCAGCAGCTGCCTACTGTTGTGAGATTAGTCTTTTGTCCATATGAAGCCATACCGTAGTTTCGTACGATGGCCACTAGAGGGCACTACTATTACTGCTATTGATGAGTCTGATTCAGTTCAGTTTGGCGCTCATGTTTATCTCGTGTTGTGGCTAATCAAAGTCGTCTCCATGACGATTCCGACCCGTGTCTTAGCTCATATCGTCTCTTATCATGATGGTGACAATAACGGCCTCCTCCTGCATCAGCTCTCTGCTGCCACCTCCTGGTGGGACTTTCCCTGTGCTGTGGACGTAGTGTTTTTGAAGCCATAACACTTTGTTGTCAGCAGAGTGTATAACGAAGTATAATATGGTCTTCTTTATTCCTCCGTGACTTGTCGCACATGTTACGTCACTCTCCAAGATGCAAATGTATCTTTTTACAAAGGAAAACAAAATAGTAACACACTGTAACTTGGATTAGTAACTTTAATCTGAGTACTGCTTTTTACTCGTTACTGAAAAAAGTGGTAAGATTATAAGTATCAATATTGATTTAACAATATTTTGAAATATGTCAGTATGGTTCAATCAACACAAATAGCTCTAGTCACAGCCCTCTTATTATATGCTGTAAAAATAAGTGTGTTAGCGGAGAATGTCCCGGGGCGGCCCTGCTGTCAAACACTTCCTCTGGGTTTCTCATAACGACCCGACAAGACGGGACACATCTGAGCCAGAGAGTGATGAGGAGCAGCTCCACAAACACCATTTACTAATTCACTAGTTCAGCTCTTTAGACTCTTTCCATTCACCTTTCTGGAGACACTTCCACAGCAGCGGTTCTCAGCTAGGACTAGGACCTTGTGGTGACATCTGCTGGTGGACGAGCGCATTACATCTGAACGTGTTGATTTATTTATTTGTTCTTTATTTACCCAGGAAAGGGCCACTGGAAAAAAATAATCAAGTGAATCAAATTGTATGTTTAAAGACCGCCCTGAACTAAAAATAAAACTTTGGTAATCAGATGAATAAAAACAAGATTCAACACAAGGTGTCCAGACTAGTGTTGTCATGATACAAAAATGTCAAACTTCAACAGTCAACAGTATATTAGTTTATTCACTTTGGCCATGTTCTTGTAATAAAGCATCTCATGTGTTCTCTCTTGAATGTTTTCCTGCATTTTCAGCTGTCTGTTTCTGCCGTGAACAGTGAACAGTGCATTCATTCAAACACTTTTTAAAATGTACCTTTAGAATATCCATGAGTCCAGTATAAACAGGAAACATTTGGCTTTGATGTCATTTCATTTTGTTTATTCTCATTTTAAGAGAAAAACGGCTTAATATCCCATGCTAACTGATACGTGTAAGCGAATTGAAGCAGCTAGGCTAACATTAGCCACACTCGCAGCTTTCGACCTGCTCCAGCACCAGTAAACAGATCCAACACTTCCATTGGTTTTAGAACTTTATTCAGTGTTTTTGTCAAATTCAGAGCCTTAACGTTTTGGAAGAAGGAGCTGAAGGAGGGGGGGCTGCTCTGTGCTAAACGTGCACCCAGAAGTATCGATACATCGAGCTTCAGTACTACTGTTAGTATCGCTTTAGTATAGACGATCTGATTTTGTGTGACTTGGGAACGCAAAGTGAAAGCTCCTGTAGACAGTACTTTGTGATGAAATGTGGGTGTGTCGGGTGTTGCAGGTGCGGATCGAGGAGCTGGAGGAGGAGCTGGAGGCAGAGCGGCTCATCAGGGCAAAGGTACGTCACTTTTCAGAGAGCCGGTCAGAAAATGGGTCTGGATGTTGCATGGTTAAAAGTTGTGAGTTTAAGTGATGGTTCTTTATTGACAGCATGTTCGGTGGGATCTGCTCATGTCAGAGACTTTCAAAAGACGGGCTCCTTTCATATTTTCTGATCAAACTTGTCAAGTTAAATGTTATGTCTGTAGATTTGCTCACAGATGAGACACAAGCACAAGTGCAACTATACTGTGTGTGAACATAGCATTCAGAAAAAAGTCAGAGCTGGGGGCTCTATATATACAGTGCCCTGCGAAAGTACTAATACACCTTGAACTTTTGCACATTTTGTCACGTTTACAACAATATTTTGAATGTTTTACCGAAAGTTCCCACACAAGTAACAGACAACTGTGAAGTGAAAGCAAAATGATACATGATTCTGTTATTTAAAAAAAGTGGGACGTGCATAAGTATTCATACAGCATTAATGAATACTTTGTGGAACCCCCTTTTTCTGCAATAACAGCAGCGAGTCTTCTGGGGTTTGACTCTACAAGGTTTGCACATGTAGAGACTGACATTTTAGCCCATTCCTCTTTACAAAACAACTCAAGCTCTGTCACATTAGAAGGAGAGCGTTTGTGAACAGAAGTTTTCAGGTCTTTCCACAGATTTTCAATAGGATTTAGGTCAGGACTTTGACTGGGCCATTCTAACACATTCATATGTTTGTTTTTAAACCATTCCATTGTAGATGTTTGTGTTTAGGGTCATTGTCCTGCTGGAAGGTGAATCTCCGCCCCAGCCTCAATTCTCTTGCTGACTCCAGCAGGTTTTCCTCCAAAATGTCTCTGTATTTGGCTCCATCCATCTTCCCAACTATTCTTACAATCTTCCCAGTCCCCGCTGAGGAAAAGCAGCCCCATAGCATGATGCCCCCCCACCATATTTGACACTGGGGATGGTGCACTCAGGACGATGAGCAGTGTTAGGTTTGCTCCATACATAACGTTTTGCATTTGGGCCAAAAAGTTCAATGTTTGTCTCATCTGACCAAAGCACCTTCTTCCACATGGTAGCTGTGTCCTCCATATGACTTCTAGCAAACTTCAAACGGGATTTCTTATGGCCTCCTTTCAATAATGGCTTTCTTCTTGCCACTCGTCCATGAAGGTCAGATTTGTGTAGAGTACGACTTATAGTTGTCCCATGTACAGATTCCCCCAGCTCAGCGGCAGGACGTCCCAGCTCCTCCAGAGTTATCTTGGGGCACTTGGTTGCATTTCTGACCAGTGCTCTCCTTGTTCGGTCTGTTAGTTTAGGTGGACGCCCGTGTCTTGGTAAGTTCACAGTGGTGCTATACTCTTTCCATTTCTGAATGATGGATTGAACAGTGCTCCGTGAGATGTTCAAATCTTGAGAAATCTTTGTATAACTTAACGCTGCTTTAAACTTCTCCACAGCTTTATCCCTGACCTCTCTGGTGAGCTCCTTGGCCTTCATGATGTTGTTTAGTGACCAATACACTCTGACCATAGCTCTGAGGCCCTCACAGAACAGCTGGAATTATACTGAGAGTAGATTACACACAGGTGGCCTCTATTTAATGGTTAGGGCGAGGTTAATGCACTCTGAAATTCTCTGGGAAATAAAAAACATGGCGGCGACCTATGGAGCTTCTTTTTCATTGATATATCTTCTAAATGGCGGCGACATGACTCTGTCCGACGTAATCACTGGCAGAGAATGTGCGTGCGTTTGTCACACTTCTGTAGACCACGCGGTGTGTCTGGAAAACCTTATATTCCATGGCCCCGCCCACAGATTCCCAAACCAACACCAAGTACTTTGGTTTTCATGGCTTCTGTGTCATTTATGAATAATAGATGCACTACAGTGTGTCATTTATAACAATATTTTACTATTTGAATTCATACTCTTAAAACAATTACGTAAAAAAAAGTTTAAATATACCGAGGTCTGTGTGTTTTCCCTGAAGTGCGCCCCCTACAGGAGCACGCCACATGTGTCTCTCTGCACACAGGAGCCACATCAACTCATTACCTCTGTTATAAACAAGGCTCTTCAGGTTCAGTCCTTTTAAAGCATGTTTAGTACGAGCTAAACCGTGTTACAGTAGAATGGGCGCTGATCCTCCGAGTGACGAAAAAGAGGGCGGAGTCCCTCACTACAAAGATGGTTGATAGAGAAGCATGTGCAGTGTGAAAACTGTCGCCAAACACAAGAAATCTGCTCAATTAAACAGTCAAAAATGTAAACAAA
Source organism: Proterorhinus semilunaris (assembly GCA_021464625.1). Lineage (NCBI taxonomy): Eukaryota > Metazoa > Chordata > Actinopteri > Gobiiformes > Gobiidae > Proterorhinus > Proterorhinus semilunaris. Next base: position 1,854,242 of record CM038363.1, on the reverse strand, counting down.
AAGATCAATACTACTGTAGCTCTCTCTAGCATCGATACCATCAATACTGACTTTGGTACTCGATACCATCTGTACCGGCTAAATCCCATTTAGACCGATGAGGGCAGCAAATCCAGGTGAAGTAAGTGACGCGCTGACTGTGCACTTCAATACAAATCCGAAGAGTCAAATTGTACAACATTACAGCTGCTTTATTAAGTTCAAATTCATATCAATTCGTCATAAAATCCAGTTCATTATTTCCATAAAAAAAAGGCTAAAAACACACACAGTGAAGCGGTCAACAAACTGTGTGCTCTTCTGGGTTGCCAACACCTGTGGGACTGAGGTGTGGCTCCCCATTTATAGAGCCCCACCACAGCACCTCCCAGTGGTGACACATGGCTCCAACACTCCGGCCCCTATAATTGTTCTTAAACAACAACCGGAAAAACAATTATATAAATAAGAAATGAAGGAGCTACGTCTCAGTAATACAACATGTTTCAAACATTAAGTGAATACATGTTCTCACTCCAAGTATATAACATTCACATTTAGCAGTAAGGCTGCAACAGTCAACAGGCACAACTTACTGCTCCAAAGCTTCTGTCAATGTGAAGCACGGCATGATGGAATTTACCACAGATTTCACAGGTTGGAACATTATCACAATCTCTCCTCAAGTGCCCAGCACCAAGGCAGCCAAAACATAGCCCCTTGTGCTTTAGAAAGTCAAGTTTTTCATTTTGACCTTTTCCTTTAAACTGCAGACACTCGACTAGCAGATGATCCTCTAAAAACAAAACACAAAGAGCATTTTCATTTTCCGCCGCACCTCTGTCCTGTGCAGGCAGAGGTGAAACTTCAGTAGCAAAACAAGTCCCTCTGGAAGTGTTGGGCTGGGACCGTGTCCTACTCACAACTCTAGTCCCACCAAACCCAGATGATGATTCCTGAATACTGCTGAATAAAGGATCAGACAAAATCGTTACATGTTTACACCAGATCTTTAAATGTGGCCCGTTGGTTTGTTGAGTCCATGTCATCATATTTTATTATCTCATATTTGTTGGAACATCCAGGTCTTTTAAATAGTGCATCATAACATTACAGCATGCTCGTAGGAAAAGTGCATAGGACTGCAGAGAATCCTCTGACTTTATCGTTGGCCAACAGAAGATCTTCTCCATATGTGCACCGGCAATTCTGACTTAATCTCCAAAATGCTCCTGTAGTAATTGTTTAGTGCACTCAGAGCCGCTCTCTGGTTCCATATGGAAGCAGCTACGCACCAGCCCAGAGGTGAATTGATCTAAATCAGTGGTTCCCAAACCTTTTGGAGCCGTGTACCCCCTGAAGCTTTGGGTGACGAGTCGCGTACCCCCTACTTTGACACAATTGAAAACACTGAGAATATCACATGTAATATTATGTTTATTTCCTCCATTATTAGAGTGAACTCAAGGTTTTCTACATTCAATATTTGTGTTGTTCGTCTTGGGTAATTAAGGCCATTAAGAATATGTAAATACAAAAACATTAAATGAAAATGCTAGTTTTTGATTATTTTGAAAACAGGCTGTTAGTGTGAATGGATAAAGCTGAGTGTTTAGCTTTGTCCCAGTGGACCAGCTCATTCTGAACATCAGACTCTGGCCCCGCCCCCTCAGTCGTACTGTCAAACCACCGGTGCAGACTCAAATGTGCTGGTTTAAGCTTTTGTTAAAGCGAAGCGAAGATCATGTATATGCAGGACAGAACCATCTGTGCACGAGCCACCGCACACCAGCTCGTAAACTTAGATGTATTTGTCCAACACACATCCACGGGTTTAGCAGCAGAGGAGGGGCCACGCTCGGATCAGAATGAGAAGAAAACTCCTGTTGCAAATGGAAGTCACCTGATGGTGATGGTCTGACAGCGCACAGGCTCCTCTGTCTTTAGGACAGCAAAGATACTGTAGAGGGTCAGCATCAAACATCAGCACATCTCTAGCAGGTAAAGACAGTACTGCCTAACCAGAGGCACTGATTTCATTTTGCCTTTCAAGTAAACTAGAAAAGTCCTTTTGAGCTGTTAATACTAGAGGGCATCATTTTAGCTTTAGTTTGTGCCAGCTGAATCTCAGGTACACCTGTAGGCAGCGTACTAAAGCCTTGGCGTATAACAGGAGGAGACCAACTTATTCTTCACGACGCTCATCTCTTACTGGTTGAAATTCTTCAGCGTTTGGGTCAAGATCTTTGGTTATTTTCTTATCTTTCAAAGTAATAGTTTAGCAGATACTCTGGACCCATCTTCATAAGCTTCAAACACTGCTATTTTGGCAGCACTGGCAGCTAGTTTGGCGTTTATTTCCAATTGCTCTTTTTTCCTTTTAACTGCAGTCCTTGCTCTTCTATTGCATGTGTTTCCTTTCAAGTTCTTGCTTCTTCAAGCAGCGCAGCTCTCTCAGCTTCTGCCTGGATTCTTGCTGAAGATGCCGTACTGCAGTGACTACATGTGTTGCTTTGGCCGGACATTAGAGGCACTGTCAGTATCAATTTAATCAATGTGGACAATATTTTTAAATAATCAAAAATGACTAAATCAGACCCAGCTAAAACTGCGTCGACATCGGAAAAAAACATTTCATTGAACAGTTTAGCTTTAAACCATGTGTCATGTTTCTCCTTTTCAATATCGGGTAACATTTCCATCACAGCATTATGATCACATTTTACATCTTCACACAAAACCAAGAATGTGTCAAAAATACTCTTCATCTCTGAAGGTTGACTGTTCTTTTCAATAAGCTCTTGTATGCATTTTCTCAAATTAGCCGCTTCATTTAACTTAGATGTTCTGTTGTTTTCTAACCTGTCAAGCCTCTCTGAATTTGCTTTGGCCTTCAATTTCATGGCCCTTTTTTAAGCCGGCCACGCCCGTGCACCTCCCTCCTTATTGACGTCAGGCACTGGGTAACAAGTGCTCCTCTAAATCCACTGACCCACAGAAGGTACATGCGGCAGCCACTTGTCCAAAGCGAGTTTGTTGACTTATGTACCGGCTAAACCTAAGCAATAATGCATCATAAAATCCAGTTCATTATTTCCATAAAAACAGTGAAGTGGTCAACAAACGGTGTGCTCTTCTGGACTACCAACACCTGTGGGACTAAGATGTGGCTCTCCATTTATAGAGCACCACCACAGCACCTCCTAGTGGTGACACATGGCTCCAACACTATCGATACTGGGATCGATCTGCCTGGCCCTTCCCACAGGGCCCCCAAATGGCCCTCAGGTGCTCCTGATAGTCCTGGTGCCTCAAGCGGTGCTTAACTTTTGAACTGCCATTGACGAGAATGACCGTTAATATGAGGCTGCTCCACCTGTATCCACATGCAAACAGACCTTGAGATGGCTCTGACAGTGGGAGATGTACGAAATGTTTTGGACAGTCCAGTTTCTCTTTCCAGACTGTGGAACTCTCTGCCCTCTGATTTAAAACTGCAGACCGACATGAACAGTATTTACAGAGTCTGAAACAATGGCTGAAGTCAAGTCAAAGCTGTACACGGTAACACTATGAAATGTACTGATGTGTATTGTGTACCTTTTTAAATATTGTACTGTATACTGTATTGTGTTGTGTTTTGTGAAATGTGTAGCCTCTATGGACAAGTGTTGCAAATTAGCAGTTTTGCTATAACACTAAAAACAATAAATCTGGTGTGTCCAAAGCAGCTGTTATGTCCATAACAAATAAACAAATGATAATAATAATGACAGTTAAGGCTGTATTTTTTGCTGGAACCATACTGTCTGTTTGGAGGAGGGCTCCTCAGATCCCAGAGGGCCTCTTCAGAGCGTTCGAACCACACGCTGCATATTTTCTCTGGGTGACAGCGCGCCGGGGGATGTTTTCCCTTCTCCTCGCCACTTTCTGGGTGGTATCCAAACCTCCCACTGCCCCACCACCATGACCTCAGCCCTCACCTGCCCCCCCTCCCTGGTCCATCCCAACATGCCGTGGCCCGTAGGCCCCCCTCTGCACGCAGACAGGGGCCCATTGTTCCGCAGATAACATCAGGCCTGACGGACTGACACGGATCTTCTCCCCACAGGAATGTTGGCTCAAGCAGCGGCACAGTGACGACATGGACGTAAAGAGAACATTCACTCTGGTTTTGGAGAACACTTTTGGACACCTTACTCTTTCTATGATGAGGTGATACTTTTGCAAACCATCAGAAATGTGCAAAAATGTGCTGCAGAAATCTACATGTACACGGCTTTGTCGCTGAACAGACGACAAAGGGACAGAAAAAAAGAAAACACTTTCCACATTTTTTACAAATATTTTCCTCTTTTTTTCTTTTTCTTCCACATTGTCTGACTTTGAAGACAAACAGACTTGGATGTGGCTGGATTTGTGGCCCTTTGATTTTTCTCACATCATTATAAGTGACTCTTGCAATAAAGCGAGTAAGTCACTTTCTAATGCACTTCTCACAGATACAGTCACAAAGTGCAAAACAAAGTGGCCCGACTGGACTGCATGAAAACAGCTGTTTCAGTCACATGTGGCATATTTTTCATGAATAAACTTGAATATACATAGGTAGGCTGAAAGGTGTCTAACGTTCTAGCGTCTGACCTTTAGCTCGAGCTGTTGAATGACCAATAACTTCCTCTCTCAGGAAGAAAGGCATGACCATGAATATTCCACTGTCTTTATCACAGAAACTCCTCAATCGTTTAAATCATTGTGAGTTCCATTAGTACCATAATAATCATGATTATTATTATTTTTTCAATAATAGTCTGTCATGTTTTCATTTGAGTGTTGTGCTTATGGCTCACACCGGATAAACAGTGCCCATTATCATCATTGAGAGGTGATTCCTTATTACAGAGTTCCCCCTGGCCACTAGGGGGTGGTATCACAGCAGTGTCAGACATTGGTAAATGGTCTCAACTTGTAAAGCGCTTTTCCATTAGGCACTCAAAGCGCTTTACAGCAAGGAACCTCTCACCCATTCATACACCAATGTACACAGACACTGGAGGCAAGGTGGGTGAAGTGTCTTGCCCAAGGACACAACGACAGCATGCACCTTCAGGAGGTGGGATTTGAACCCATGACCTTCCGATCATGAGACGACCCACTCTACCATCTGCGCCACCGTCGTCCCGACATTATTCCCAAAGAGAAGTGCCATCCTCGCCCATTGGTCACTAGTGACCGTCATGGCCGGTTTACGGTCCGACCTGCTGCGGGGGATGAGTTCATGTTTCCATCCATTTTCTCCCACTTGTCCGTTGCCGGGTCGTGGGGGCAGCTGTTGGAGCTGCCCAAGTCACATAGCACCATGTTCATGTTTCCGATGTTGTAAATGCTGTTGATGCACCTGCGCTCTCTGGAACACGTTGGACCGTTACGAGCTCCTCATCCCGAGTGCGCTGACCCGGGATATGTAATCACTGATGACCAGTTGCCACAGCACGTCTAACCTTTCCTTGGCTTCGGTAACAACATGTGACTTATTCGCCGTAAACACGTGCCTGAGGTCGGTCCACTTTTACAGAGTCAGTGAAACGGCCATGTTCCAGCCGGTCCATGTGGGCTTCATTAGCCGCCATGCTAACTGCCGCCATGCTAACAGCCCCGCTCACTTTTACACGCGCTCTTTAACTCTACAGCGCACACGTCTGTTTCTCTGCAGTCACACAAGTCTGTGCAACATGTGATGAACAGGTGGACCTAATAAAGTGGCCCGTGCATAACCTCTTACCTCCCACATGAACCGACTGGAGCTTACAGCCTAAAGGCCAGAGTAAGGCCTTATTTGAAAGCTAAGACCTACAAATCTGATCATAACTTTTGTTGTTGCGTTGCCGCATTTACAGTGCCTTGCGAAAGTACTAATACACCTTGAACCTTTGCACATTTTGTAACCATAAACATAAAGACTTTATTTTGAATGTTTTACTGAAAGTTCACACACAAGTAACAGACAACTGTGAAGTGAAAGCAAAATGATTTTCTGAGTGCATTAAATTGCCTTTATAACATTCCTAATGACTGCAGAAAGTTCACACCTTGCCCTAACCATTAAATAGAGGCCACCTGTGTGTAATCTACTCTCAGTATAATTCCAGCTGTTCTGTGAGGGCCTCAGAGCTATGGTCAGAGTGTATTGGTCACTAAACAACATCATGAAGGCCAAGGAGCTCACCAGAGAGGTCAGGGATAAAGCTGTGGAGAAGTTTAAAGCAGCGTTAAGTTATACAAAGATTTCCCAAGATTTGAACATCTCACGGAGCACTGTTCAATCCATCATTCAGAAATGGAAAGAGTATAGCACCACTGTGAACTTACGAAGACACGGGCGTCCACCTAAACTAACAGACCAAACAAGGAGAGCACTGGTCAGAAATGCAACCAAGTGCCCCAAGATAACTCTGGAGGAGCTGGGACGTCCTGCCGCTGAGCTGGGGGAATCTGTACATGGGACAACTATAAGTCGTACTCTACACAAATCTGGCCTTCATGGACGAGTGGCAGAAGAAAGCCATTATTGAAAGGAGGCCATAAGAAATCCCGTTTGAAGTTTGCTAGAAGTCATATGGAGGACACAGCTACCATGTGGAAGAAGGTGCTTTGGTCAGATGAGACAAAAATTGAACTTTTTGGCCCAAATGCAAAACGTTATGTATGAAGCAAACCTAACACTGCTCATCGTCCTGAGTGCACCATCCCCAGTGTCAAATATGGTGGGGGGGCATCATGCTATGGGGCTGCTTTTCCTCAGCGGGGACTGGGAAGATTGTAAGAATAGTTGGGAAGATGGATGGAGCCAAATACAGAGACATTTTGGAGGAAAACCTGCTGGAGTCAGCAAGAGAATTGAGGCTGGGGCGGAGATTCACCTTCCAGCAGGACAATGACCCTAAACACAAACATCTACAATGGAATGGTTTAAAAACAAACATATTAATGTGTTAGAATGGCCCAGTCAAAGTCCTGACCTAAATCCTATTGAACATCTGTGGAAAGACCTGAAAACTGCTGTTCACAAACGCTCTCCTTCTAATGTGACAGAGCTTGAGTTGTTTTGTAAAGAGGAATGGGCTAAAATGTCAGTCTCTACATGTGCAAACCTTGTAGAGTCAAACCCCAGAAGACTTGCTGCTGTTATTGCAGAAAAAGGGGGTTCCACAAAGTATTCATTAATGCTGTATGAATACTTATGCACGCCCCACTTTTCACTTTTCTATTTTTTGAAAAATAACAGAATCATGCATCATTTTGCTTTCACTTCACAGTTGTCTGTTACTTGTGTGTGAACTTTCAGTAAAAAATTCGGGTTGTACACAGGTCAAAATGTGTAAAAGTTCAATGTGTATTAGTACTTTCGCAGGGCACTGTGTGTCTCACTTTTTTTGTTGCTTTTTGTCCTTCCTTTTTGTAACTCTTTTTTTGTCGCTCTTTTCATTGTGTTGTTGCTTTTCCGGCACGTTTTTGTCACTTTTTTGTTGTGTTTTCGCTATTTTTTTAGGCTTTTTTTAAAAAGCTTTTAGATTTGAGTAATGCCAAACTGGATGAAATAAGCTTGGTTCAGGTGGAGGTTAAGAGGTTAAACAACACCCATCTAGTGTAGTAAAAGTTTAGGTTCTAATGGTATTGAAAAAATGAAAGTGTCAAAAGCACTTTAGTTTCAAGTGTTGATGCTGTTGGTCCAGGGACAGCCTTAAAGGACGTGACCTCAAATAAAGGATTCTTTCCCATCGTTTCCATTATTATACCATTTTTTCTTAATTTCTTCCAATTTTATAATAGATTTTATAAATAGATTTATAAATCTGCAGATCTTCCACACATCACGGCGCTGTTGTCTGGTTCTAGATGTCGAATATCTTATTATATATCCGAGCTGTTGGTAAATAAGTGAGTGGACTGTTTAACGGGACATAAGACACCGCACACATGTCCCACACATGTTGGTGCATTGTGCTTCCGTACGGGACACCCTCTGACATAACCCCCCTGTGTGTGTGGCGCAGGTGGAGAAGCAGAGGGCGGAGCTGAGCAGGGAGCTGGAGGAGCTGACGGACAGACTGGAGGAGGCGGGAGGGGTCACGGCCTCACAGGTATCACTGCACACTCTTAACCCCCGTTTTCTCCACCTATTATCCAGGCATCCAGGCTTTACCCAAATCTGAAAGCTTCCTGAAAAAGGCGGCAATTGGAGATGAAAACGAGACGTCAAAAACGCGGAGTGTTGTAGGTCTTAGCTTTCAAATGAGGCGTTACACTGGCCTATAGTCAAGAGGCTTTTAGATTTGGATAAAGACGGACTGGAGAAAATGCACTGAACCAAGCCCTTCTGCTTTGTCCAAATCTAAAATGTTCCTGACTATAGGCCAGTGCAACGCCTCATTTGAAAACTACAACATGGATCTGTTTCCTCTCGTTGTTGCCGTGTCACTGTTTGGTTGTGTTTTCATCACGTTCCTATCGGTCTTTTGTCAGTTTAATGTTGTTTTTTTTGTCACGTCCTCATGTTTTTGTGCTGCGTTTTCATTCTCATTTACGTCTCAATTTTGACGTTATTTTGACGCTTTTTTTTCCAACAAGCCTTAGATTTGGGTAAAGTCGAACTGGAGAAATGTGGTTGGTTCAGGCGGGGGTTATGAGGTTAAAAGTGATTGAATTAATTTACAGCTGATTTGGACTATCTTCTTGCCTTTGACCTTTTGGTCTCATTTCACATGGTTTTGTCCGGATAAGTTATTCTCTTATTTTAAGCTTGTTCCGTTCAAACCGACTCAAAATCAGCAGTAATTGTTTTAATTCAAGCCATTTCTCTAAGATAAGATGGTATTTAGTCCATTTTGAATACAAACACAGAGTTCCATCGCCGAGCTTTAACTACTGCAGGCTGCACTAGCACTAATCCGGACTTGACTGGGCACAGGAGCTGGTGTATAACAGTTGCTCACATCAGGCTCGTGGTCAGTGTAGGACTCCCTCTAGTGGCAGTGAGGGGCAGTGGATCAGGGTTTAAACCTTGTCTTACAGGAAACATATATTAATTAATAAATAGACAATTATAAGGATTGTATAATTGAAAATAAATGTCTACTTATTTTAGTTGTTGTTGATTTTACAATTTATTTATTTATTATTATTTTAGTTTTCGTACTTTATTTGTTATTTTCTCTTTTCTTTTCTCTCTCTCTCTCTCTCTTCTTTCCTTTTTATTAATGAATGTATCCTTTGCTCCTTTCTATGTTGCCAAACAATTTCCTTCTCTGTTTCCTCCATAAACATACCCAGTCACACTTAAGTGTTTTGATGACTGGTATCGTGTAACGGCTCTTTCGCGGTGTGGCTTTAAGCACATTCTGTGTTTTGAACACAAACCCATGTAAGAGACTCTTGGACAGTATTGCCCTTATAGTTTTACATGAATGACCTTCTCTATCCTACTAAAGCAGGAGTCTCTGGTTGTCTCATGGTCATTGTCGGGGTCGCTGCACACCTGAACAGTTTGGGAACCCCTGCTCTAACAGATGGAGGTGAACAAGAAGCGAGAGGCGGAGCTGGCGCGCTTGAGGCGGGACCTGGAGGAGGGCGCGGTCCAATCCGAGGCGTTGCTGACGGCGGTGAGGAAGCGGCACGGCGAGGTGGTGACGGAGCTGAGCGAACAGTGCACGGCCCTGCAGAGGAGCAGAGCTCGGCTGGACAAGGACAAGAGCGTGCTGCAGACAGACCTGGACCAGATGGGGGCGACACTGGACACCCTGCACAAGGCCAAGGTAACGCTTGGATTTGGATTTTTGCTTCATTCGGAGCCGTTTTAAGTAACCCTGTCCTGGTTTTCGTGCATGTCTTTAGCTGAGAATGCAGGGTTGTTTTTGCTGTTTAGCGTGGAGCGCCCTCTACAGGCCCCAGTGCGAGGACACGGCGAATGCAATCTATAGCTAAGCAGCATGCAAGCAAATCCACAAACACACTTTGAAAAGTTCTGCTAACAAAAAAAACAAAACATATGCTTCTGATGATCTCATGACTCGTTGAATCGAGAGCTGAACAGCTGAATATGAAGAATGTGGTTATTGTTGTAACTCTGTTGGACCTCACTCTATTGTAGTGTGGGATCAGAAACAGAGAAATGGAAATGTGTCTGCTGATGATGAACAGATGCTGTCAGAGTCCCAGCTGAAGAAGATGGAGGAGCAGCTCTGTGAGGCCAACAGGAGAGGGGACGACCTGCAGAGGGCGCTGTCCGAGCTCACCACGGCCAAAAGCCGACTCACAGGTACCTGAAGGCCTGAGGAGAGTCTGCCCTAGAGCACTGACATCATGATGTGCAGCGTGCATCCAGCTACTGGATATTCTTTGTCATCTCTGCATATTAATCTCTTATGCTTATTCTTTGTTTTCATTTTCTTTTTTCAATTATGTTAAACCATAAGGGCAACGCAATAAATAGATCACATGCGTAGATGCACAAGTTATTACATTGTGAATGGGTATTTTTTTACCACTGTGGGGATGTTGGAACAAAGACGTTTTATAAGTGTTGTTACATTGTGCACGACTCCCACATCTGTAATTCCATTAGGGAGAGGTGTCAATAGTGTCTGTGTAGATGTGACCTTGGCACGGACCAAATAGTCTTTTAAATATATATATATAATTTTATTTTTTTCTCCTATTAACAAAAAAAGTAGGGGTTCCTTGAAGGTAGTGGAGAGTTCGGGGTCGATGTTAAGATGTGTCAGTATTTTTTGAACGTGTCCTTGATGGAGTGAGCCAAATACTGAGTTATGCAGGTGACGGAGAACTGCTTTTTCTTCTTTACAGTCTTTTTTAACGGTTCCAAACGTGTTTTCTTCAGAGCCAGATCATATGCCTTTTCAATCCGTGTAGATGGGTAAACCCTCTTTAGAAATCTTTTTTTCATATGTGCAGATGTGTCTTAGCCCGGTTAGCCAGTGTTTTCTATAAAAGAGTATATATTATAGGACATATGGAATATTTACAGTGCAGGAATTCAAATTCATGGTCAGAAATCCACTTTTGAGACTTGGCTTCCTGAAGGTTGTCTGTATTTTTCATAGTCTTGGAGACAAATGACACCCCCTTTATCAGCTGGTTCGATAACAATGTTCTTACCATTCATTTGATTATTAGTTACAAAGTTTATAATAAATGAATTATAATTTAATACATTCATAAATAACGGCTTACACTTATAATGTGCTTTACAAGCCTGTATTACCAAGTTTCTCAAAATGCTACACACTCTTTATTCATTCACTCTGTACTCAGTGGTGGTAAGCTACTAGTGTAGCCACAGCTGCCCTGGGGTAGACTGACGAAGCGAGGCAACCAGTCTGTGCCATCGGCCCCTCCCACCACCACCAACCACTGCATGAAAAATCCATGTTTTCACGTCTCGCCCTCAGGTGAAATCATCTACTAAAGTATTCTGATTGTCGTCTCCATTCCTGCCTGTGCAGCTGATAACGCAGACATGAGCCGGAGGATGGACGAGGCAGAGAGCAGAGCCAATCAGATGAGCCGGAGCAAAGCTGTGCTCCAATCACAGCTGGAGGAGCACAGGAAGCAGCTGGATGAGGAGGTCAAGGTACGCCACTATGGAGCCGAGAAATCCCCCTCCTGCTCAATGAAGTACTTCAGAAAGTAGTTCATTCTCTCGGTCAGCGTGAAGCCTGTTTCATGACAACTTCACTCTGATCATTAATATCACGTTTTACAAACAGAACCATCAGGAACCCCTGCCAGGCTTCAATTCGTCTGTGGGCCCCGTCACATCAAGCCCTCGTTAATTACACTGTGTCTGTAAGATGAGCATCGTTAGCCTAGCCGTGTGGAACGATGACTGACCATGTGTTGTCCAACCACTATTGGTAGAAACATAACAATAATAAAAGAAGAATCATCCAGTCTTTACAATGGCCTTAGTCCAGCACACACACATTCATGTGCACTTTCAATCATTGTTTCTTCTTCTTCCTACTTTTATTGAAAAGTAAATCTATGCTCGTTGGTCTAACTGGACATTAGGGCTAGTTAGAGCTAGTTAGAGCTAGTTAGTCAGATCAGAAATCAGGAGTCGTGTCCCAGGACGATGCGAGTGGACTCTTTGACCCCCGAGAACAAAGACCGAGGCTGTGTCCCGAGGCCCAGGTACCTCGTCCTGCCTTGGTCTGAAGTGGGCGTGGTCAGGCATCGACATCATCACTCACCGCCCACGTGCTGTTCCAAAGTTCAAGTCGTCTGGAGGCATGTGTCTTACCTTTGGTTAGCATGTGGCTAATTTACCAAGGATACATCAGTGTAGCTTGTGTGACTTGTTAAAGCACTTCCACTTTTCCACAAAAACAAGCTAGTTTTATGGTTCTGCAGCCGTGTTCATCCTTATTTGTTGTTTTTGTCAAGATTTTGTAAAATAATTAATTTTAGGTTTTTGTCGTTTTTAGTCAATAATAGACAAAACAATTATATTATTTTATTATATTATTATTGATTAATATTTCATTCAATTATTCAAGCAAATGTCACTGAATTTAATTGATATCATGTCACTTTGACATTTTTATTTCTAACGTTTTTAGTCCCCGTTTCGAGTTTTATTTTGTATTTTCAGATAGGTTTCATCATCTCGGAGTGCTCTTTAGTTTGTCAAAAATATAATTACTTCAGAATCTACCTTAGCACACCCTCCCCTCTGCCCTGGCTAAAACATAACTTCCTGTTTTATTTTGTAATGTCACTTCCTTTACTTTTGAAGTGTGTTCCATTAGCAGCTCTTTTTGGTCCAAGGCGGGACACTTGCCTTGGACTGGAAGGAAGTGAGTTTGGAGGCATTGCCTTCTACACCAAGGCAAGGCATGGTACCTCACGTTTGGGAAACAGCCAGTACTCTTCATCTCACTGCAGAGTTACAGGTGGTACATGGGTTTGGTGGTGAGGGAAACCGTGGAGAACATGCAAACTCCTCACAGAAAGCTTTATGTCTCCCTCTCGACCCCAGCATCCAATTCATTACGCACGGGTCAATGGCCCCCCTGTGTTGTGTCCAGAGTAAGGCGGCGGTCAGCAGCGCTCTGGCCCAGGCTCGGCAGCAGGGTTCAGCGCTGAAAGAGCAGCTAGAGGAGGAGCAGGAGAGCAGGCAAGAGCTGCAGAGGCTGGTGTCCAAGCTCAACACAGAGGTGGGGCTGTGGAGGAGCAAGCAGGAGTCAGAGGCACTGCAGCACGCCGACGAGCTCCAAGAGACCAGGTCTGACCTCTCATATGTCACTGTAGATCTACATTTCTAATCATGTGAATAATGAAGAGATGAGACATTCCCATAACATTTATAATATCATGTTATTTTTCCATCTATTTATTTTATTTTACAAATGGGGCACCTGCAAATATGTTGCCCCCAAATATGGCAAGTATCACAGCTTTAAAGGCTTTAAACTTCAAACCCTTTAAAGCTTTCCATAAATGACTCAGACTCTTTCTTCCCTAATGTCTTCCAGAACGAATAGATATCTGGGCTGTCTGTGCACTACTCTTTGGAGAACCCATTACCCGTTTAATTTCTACCCATTAAATGTTTCTTGTGCCACTGTTTGTGATACAAATCCAAAGTATGATGCATTCACCGTCAGGTTTAAAGTTGGACAGATGTTCTCTTCATAAAGCTCTGTGCACCTAATCTCTCCAAACAGACCAGGCCAAAATGTTCTACAGTGGGATGCAAACGTTTAGGCATAACATTTAGACAAGCCTCGTGCTTTCTGGAGACAAAAACAGGTTAAAATAGAACTTATTTTTCTATCAATGTCCATGCACGTTGAATGTTTGGGAACAGAGATGATTGTAAGTTGTGTGTACCGTCTGCTGAGGTGGTGAGCTCCCTGTATGCCAGATGCCTATTCTCTGATGTTCTGTAGGAAGAAGCTGGCGTCCCGTCTGCAGGAGGCCGAGGATGTAGTGGAAGCCACTCAGGCCAAGTGCTCCTCTCTGGAGAAGTCCAAGCAGAGACTGCAGGGGGAGCTGGAAGAGCTCTGCATGGACCTGGACAAGGTGCACACAACACGTCCAACCATAGGCTTATAGAACATCACCTTCTCCCTTTTAAGGAACAGTCTTCGTAGGAGGGGATTGAGCAGCCATGTTAATTTCACAGACCACTCGGGATCATTGCTATGAATGGGGCTGAATGTCTCTTCTATCTTATATCTATGACTGAGACACATTGTTTTTCTCCCTCTTCTGTCCATATCAAACACGGCCAATGGTTGTCCTGGAGCTTTTGAGACATTAAACTATGGCCATTATTTACTAAGCGTAGCATGTTCAAAAGTGGACTGACAGCAGAGTAATTTATTCATTTTTAACTCCACCATTCCCACATTTACATATCAGATTTCGGGCCTAAAACTGTAATACAGGCTATTTATGAAAATATCCCAATCAAACTTTGTCCCAGCGATGGCTCCAGACCCACGGTGCATCAGTGTTTTAAAAAGTGCAGATCCTTGTCATTGAATAACATAGTCCATCCATCCATCCATTTTCTCCCACTTGTCCGTTGCCGGGTCGTGGGGGCAGCTGTTGGAGCTGCCCAAGTCACATAGCACCAGCCCCCTATGGCTCCTTCTGCAGGTGGTGGGTCCACGGAAGGACGGCCTCATGGTTCCAAATGGGCCTGTTGGTCTCTCATAGGGGGCCCATTCACTCTCTCATTCATACGCCAGTGTACGCAGTGTCTGCGAATAACATAGTGAGCTAACTAAAACTGAAGATGCAAATATTTCAAAGTTAGGTACTTGAGTACCTTCATTGAAAATGGGAAAACTCCCGACGACTGAGAGCTTACACAGACATTTCAAAGTTAGGTTTTGGACTTCTATTTATTTATTTTTTTACCATGTTCAATTGGAGCTCCCGAACTGCTAAGAGTCCGTGTTCTCTGCCCTGCCCCCTGTAGGCCAGCAGCTGTGGGCAGGCTCTGGACAAGAAGCAGCGCCTCCTGGAGAAGCAGCTGTGCGACTACCGGCACAAGTGTGACGAGCTGCTGTCCGAGGTGGAGAGCTGTCAGAAGGAAAGCAAACAACTCACCAGTGAGCTCTTCAAACTCAGGAGCACCCACGAGGAGAGCCTGGAGCAGCTCGAGGCGCTCCGAAAGGAGAACAAGGCCTACCAGGGTGAGGCAGCTACACCACTAACGCCTGGGGCGAGGCACAGTTCAAAGGTAGATCCCAAGTTCCCAGGTTGGTTTTGAGTCTGGTGGGTCCTGAGGCGCCTCCAGGCTCTTGGTCGTCCCAGCTCAAATACATGACAAAAAATACTTTTGCCTCAAAGAAATGGTCTTTTGTGGAATGTGTGAACAATGAACATTATGATGAAACGTTATGGTTGTAGATGATGACTAGGGCTGGGATCGATCTTTTTTTTTTATACTGATACTTTAACGATACTTGGTTTTTGATACCAATACCTGAACAATACTTTTTCCAATACCTGTACTAAAATATTTGTTGCATAGAACCATAAAACAGATTATTAATGTTCATTTATTCCTTCCGTTGGATTTCTTTTACATTTGGATCATTTATTTGAGGTGAAACAACCAAGAAACTTCAACAAAAGAGCAGCACAACTTTTTTAACCCTAATCCCCCCCCCCCCCCCCACACACACACACACACATATTTTTACCCTCTTTGTTTCAAATTTATGTCCACTTTTCCCCCAATTTTTTTTCCGATACTTTTATTTTTTCGATACCAGTAGAACCTAAACTCTTTTTCCGCTACCAGACTGGTGTTGTTTAACGGTTCCCAGCGCTAACAATGACTAATGCTGCATATTTGCCAAAATCATAAAAACATTTAAACAAAAAAGTCGTCGTGTTTTAAATCAAATGTAAAGTAAAGCACTAACACAAGCTCCATTAAACGACAGGAGGATTTGAACGTCGGGGATGAGAGAAGAAAACATGAAATAATAGGAAGAGATGTGTTGGAATAGGTCAGTGGAAGTATACACCCCCATAGAACCTCATCAATAACAGTCATAATACAGTAATAATGATAATCATTTTATTTTTTTCACAATAAGGTGTTCAATTATTGCACAGGGTCACGGTTTGTCCATAAGTTTAGATCAGAATTGTAACCTCAAAGACACTCATGCACCTCCACTTGAATATCACCTACAGATGCCACATTTTAATATTCCAGTTTTGTCTGAGGGACTTTTCAGTCTGTTTCTGTCTTGATTTTTCTTTTCTTTTTTCACTATTAGAAAACCAGATCAACTACCTGAACCACATTTGTATAACTAATACACTAATACGTATGTCAGCAAAATAAAGCCATACATTTCTTATTATGTCCTCTATTTCAGTGATTCCCAAACTTTTTGCGCCCAAGACACACCAAAGGACAAGTACAAATCTGAAGGCACACCTATTGTGCAAAATGGCCTTTATAACACGTGTTCTCACTCCAAGTGCCTCTTCAGCTTGCTTGGAACAATGTTAGCATTAGCTAACTTCTCCCGACAGAGGACGCACTCTGTATTATTAAATGAGTGCATACAAAGTACTGATATAGTAAATTAAAAAATAATTATTTTTGTGTAGTTGTATATTGCTATAATAATGTATGGTTGTTAGGGATGGGTACCGTTTGTTTTTTTTGATACCACTACATTAACGACACCTGCTTTTCGGTGCCGGTTGCCTTAACGGTACTTTTTTCGGTGCCCATTTCATTTGAATTAAATTAAAATAACGTGTATAAAAAAGTGCCGTTCGGGAAAAAGTCCTAAAACAGCAAAAGAGAAGCTCCACAGGCCTCAGCAGCGTCACCTGTAACTTCGTGTTTTGAGCACAATTTCAGTGATAAAAAGAAATAAAGGACGTTATTACCTCCTGAGCTGCAGAGACAGATCCACATCAGGACACGGGTTCTTTCGGATAAACTTTTCTAAACACACTGCGCTTTGACGAAGTGAAAGCACTTTCCCTTCAAAGATCCTTACATGGTGTGAGCGCTCACTCTGCCACTAATAATGTACAAAAACTGTACCAAAAATGTCTAATACTGAGTGAGCGCTCACTTTTCCACAAACAATCTTTGATATTCCCCTTGCTGCAGCTGCTTGTAAAGTTGTAAACTCAGCCTCCGGGTCTGTCGCTAAAGGTAAACACGTCTTTCCTGTTGTCACTGCTCTGTTTTGTTTTTCAATTTGCCTAAAAACTCAAGTTTATAATAACTGGTTTAGTTTGGCTCTGGGTTTCACAACCGGTGTAACTCCTGGTTTAGTCCTGGCTCAGTCCAGCCGCAGACCGCGGCTGAGCCATCTCTGTTACAAAGGTTTAGTACGTTATAGCTTTGCTTCGCTTTAAGTTATACAGAATAAGTTATAGTTTTGCGTCGCTCCATTTGCGCTGAAGCGGCTCATTATCTCCACACACGTTCATGTTGCTTTTTTTAGACTCGCTGCGGGTCATATATTGACGTCTAGAGAGAAAAAGAACCGAAAGTTGTCACAAAATCCCACGGCACACCAGGACTTGCCTCACGGCACACCAGTGTGCCGCGGCACACCGTTTGGGAACCACTGCTCTATTTCATCAGGTAGAACATTTACAATAAATTCTTATGTACAATCTAAACCTTTCTCTAACCATTAATAAGATTTTGTCGTCAGAAAATAAGGTTCTTTGGCCATTTATCCCACGTCATATTTAAATCAGAAATCTTCAGCAAAAGTTTCAAATTGACATTTTTTAAATTATAATTTGTCCTGCAGTGGCTCGCCTCAAGTCTTCCAAAAACACTGGAAACCGTCAATAACAGTGGTCTGCACACTTCCACATAACCAGATGAAAGTGTGATGGGGTTTTTTGTGTAAAACAGAAACTAAGTGGTAAATTAAAATTGTGCCGAATAAAAACTGAAGACTAAAACAAGAGCAGGCTGGTGTGACCAATAAGGACAACTGATGTCAAAAATAGAACAACGGTTTATTACAAAACTAAAAACAAGCTTTAAAATGTTAAAATTAATCGGGGCGGAGCACAACGCAAAGAGGGGCCCGAATCTCGCGGCGGGAGTCGCTGGTGGGGAAAGCGGCCAATCCTTCTCCCTTGGTCCCAGGTCCTGGAGCCCTCTTGACCCGCCGGTGCCGCACCTGGGCAAAAGGTAAAGGGGAGCCCGCACACACGTCCACTACACCAGATCGTAACGGCCCAAGGCCACTCAGTGCAGGGCAGTTCTGCGTCCCAGCGGTACTCACTGACAGGGAGAGCTCCTCACTCTCCCACTGCTTGATCCGTCCTCTCAGCTTTCCCCCGAACCGCACTGCGTCCCCTGCTGCTCTCTGGTCGCTCAACGATCTCCGGACGGGCGAGGCAGGGTCTGGTTGTCCGGGTGGGTGGGTGCGTGTGCGCCGTCGTTCTCCCGCTCCTCCGTCTCTCACAGTTCCTCTCTTTCTGCTCTCTCTGTCTGACTGCGTCGACTCTTTTTATCCTGTGTCCTTTCCCGCAGAACAGGTGTGGTGATTGCAGGCAGGTGGGCGGGGGTTTCCACGGTAGCAAACGGGGGGGCTTAGCTCAAAACATGCATAAAGAAAAACACTGCAAACCAAACAATACCAAATGCCCGCCTCTGACCGGATTACAAAAGCAAAAGTATTAACCCTTAGAGGGCCCTTTAAAAAGTTTCTTCCAGCACCCTAAGGCCCGAAACGTGGCCTCTACGTTTGAGTGGGATTATTTTCTGGATCTCAGCTCTGGAAGGCTCATTTAAAAAAACTGAAATAGCCAAAACAAACATCCTCAAAAATAATGATGAGGCAAATTTGAGGAACATCCATTTAACACTGACAAAATACCTTTTAGAGCCTCTTTCCTAAATCCACTTTTTTCACATCTGTATTGCTGACTGTAACTGTAACTCACTAATAGACACACATCTATGAGTGATGGATGATGGTTATTCTGTCATTGATTGTATTTTGCCAGAGGATATCTCTGAGCTGACTGACCAGCTCTCTGATGGTGGGAAGAGCGTCCACGAACTGCAGAAGGTCAAGAAAAAGATGGAGATGGAGAAGGAGGAGCTCCAATCCTCTCTGGAGGAGTCCGAGGCTGCGCTGGAGGTAATTCGCTGAAACATGTGAAAAACAAAATATGGATCCAGCTCTTTCCAAAGTTTTGGTTTCCAAATAGCTCATAGTTATCAAAGACACATTAGATTATATATTTGTGTAGATTGTCTAGACTGTGCTGTGACCAGTGCCTTTGGACATCGTCAGAGTGTTCTTCATCTAACGTTTTGCATGTGTATGTGTGCAGGCAGAGGAGAGCAAAGTGCTGAGGCTGCAGTTGGAGTTGTCTCAGGCCAAAGCTGATCTGGAGAGGAGGGTCCAGGAGAAAGACGAGGAGACGGAGGTGGCGAGGTAACACAGGACCATCTGTCTCTCTGCAAGTCTGGTCAATAAAACACATCATTACAGGCAAACTGCGGCAATATTGAAACCATAAGATCTGATCAGCCCAGAGCATGAGACTATCTAACATTGATTTTACTGATAATAATCAGCGCTCGCCTGGCACGAGCCAGACTGATCCTCCATAAAGAGATACATGGGGATACAGGCTGGGATTGTGCCATTTGAATTTCGCTGACTCCGGGAAAACCAACACAAGCCAGTCATAGCAGGGGAGGCGGGAGTTAACTGTGCATCATGTAACCTCACGGACTTGGGATCACTCCAAAACTATTTGCATCCCAAGGTCACCAGCCTTGGCGTCACCATAGACGGTGATTTTAAATTTGATAAACAGACCAATGGCGTTTTAAAATCGGGTTTTTATCATCTTCGTCTTTTATCTAAAGTTAAGCCTTTTTATCTTTTAATCTTTTTGAGCAAGTCGTGCACACTTTTATTTCAAGCCGTCTGGACTACTGTAACGCACTTTACTCGGGCATCAGCCAGAAAGCACTCTCTCGTTTGCAGTTAGTCCAGAACGCTGCGGCACGACTCTTAACAGGGACCAAAAAACGCGAACATATCACCCCAATCCTTGCGTCCTTGCACTGGCTCCCTGTTAATTTTAGAATTGATTTTAAAATGTTATTGTTTTTAAAGCTTTGAATGGACTGGCCCCTCAGTATATTACAGACCTCATCCAAATTTACCGGCCCTCTCGCGCTTTGAGGTCTGAGGGCCAGCTCCAGCTCGTGGTTCTGAAGACGAACCGTAAAACCAGAGGGGACAGAGCGTTCTCCATTGTCAGCCCTAAGCTGTGGAACGCTCTGCCCCCCCACATCCGTACGGCCCCCACCGTGGAGTGTTTTAAATCCCGTCTTAAGACTCACTTTTATTCTGTGGCTTTTAGCACCGCGTACGTTGTGTGGTCCCCCTGTGTCTTTTTATCTATTTTATTGAGTTTTATTTTTATTTGTAGTTTTTAATGTGTTTTTATTTCTATTTATTCTTTTAAATTGTTTTATTTCTATTTATTATTTTATACTCATTTAGTGGTGGAGCTCATTTGTATTGTTTTGGTTTTATTGTTGTTATTGTTGTTCAGCACTTTGGAAACGTTTTGTTGTTTAAATGTGCTATATAAATAAAGTGGATTGGATCTTCAGTGCTAGGATTTCCCCTCAAACACCTGTGCTCCTCCCGTAACTAAAACAGTGAAGATGGCGGCCGCGACACAACGATCTTTTACCAGTGGCCTTTCTTCAGTTTTAAATGAGCTGGACTTGTCCTTAAAGCCACAGCAAGAAGCTGCTCTGAGGCTTTCACCGGAACATTTACTCGACTGCATGTCATGAATATTTGTGGACTACAAAGCAGGTGCAGAGTTTGTATATCATTAAAGACAATTCCTACACACCTTTTTCTGGGCAAACCCCCGAAAAATGTAAAACCGTTGCTTCACTCAATTCTAAAGTTAGTCTCTTCCTCTTCATCCTCTTTCTCATGACAGAAAGAGCCAGCAGAGGGCACTAGAGTCCCTGCAGGCCAGTCTGGACGCTGAGGTGAAGGGGCGAGTGGAGGGACAGAGGCTGAAGAAGAAGCTGGAGACAGATCTGGCCGAGCTGGAGCTGCAGAGCGAGGAGATGACCAAGAACAACACGGAGCTTGGCAAGACCAACAAGAGGCTGCAGCAGCTGGTCAAGGTACAACAGTCCAGAACACACTCAGACCAACAAGAGGCTGCAGCAGCTGGTCAAGGTACAACAGTCCAGAACACACTCAGACCAACAAGAGGCTGCAGCAGCTGGTCAAGGTACAACAGTCCAGAACACACTCAGACCAACAAGAGGCTGCAGCAGCTGGTCAAGGTACAACAGTCCAGAACACACTCAGACCAACAAGAGGCTGCAGCAGCTGGTCAAGGTACAACAGTCCAGAACACACTCAGACCAACAAGAGGCTGCAGCAGCTGGTCAAGGTACAACAGTCCAGAACACACTCAGACCAACAAGAGGCTGCAGCAGCTGGTCAAGGTACAACAGTCCAGAACACACTCAGACCAACAAGAGGCTGCAGCAGCTGGTCAAGGTACAACAGTCCAGAACACACTCAGACCAACAAGAGGCTTCAGCAGCTGGTCAAGGTACAACAGTCCAGAACACACTCAGACCAACAAGAGGCTGCAGCAGCTGGTCAAGGTACAACAGTCCAGAACACACTCAGACCAACAAGAGGCTGCAGCAGCTGGTCAAGGTACAACAGTCCAGAACACACTCAGACCAACAAGAGGCTGCAGCAGCTGGTCAAGGTACAAACGTGAAGTGTCTTGCCCAAGGACACTACTTCTGTCAGTAAGTTCTGTCAGAGGCAGAGAAGGCAGTTACTTCTGCTGCTGTGATGGAGATGAGTGAGCGGGCAGAGAGTGTAGATCAACAGTTAAGTAGATGATACCGTATGTTGAGAAGCCAAAGCCTTTGCCAATGCTACATCCTAATTTCCATTAAAAAAAGAAAGTCAACATTAGTGTGTTTTCCAGGATCTCCAGGCCCAGCTGGAGGAGGAGGTGCGAGCCCAGGAGCTACAGCAGGAGGAGAAAGCCGTGCTGGAGAGACGGGTCTCGGTGCTGCTGAATGAAGCAGAGGAAACGCGCTCTGCTCTGGATACTTCAGAGAGAGCACGCAAAACCATGGAAGCTCAAATACAGGAGGCCAACGACAAGTGCAGCCATCTCCACATCCAGGTCAGTCAGTCAGTCATCTCCACATCCAGGTCAGTCAGTCATCTGCACATCCAGGTCAGTCAGTCAGTCAGTCATCTGCACATCCAGGTCAGTCAGTCATCTGCACATCCAGGTCAGTCAGTCATCTCCACATCCAGGTCAGTCAGTCATCTGCACATCCAGGTCAGTCAGTCATCTCCACATCCAGGTCAGTCAGTCATCTGCACATCCAGGTCAGTCAGTCATCTCCACATCCAGGTCAGTCAGTCATCTGCACATCCAGGTCAGTCAGTCATCTGCACATCCAGGTCAGTCAGTCATCTCCACATCCAGGTCAGTCAGTCATCTGCACATCCAGGTCAGTCAGTCATCTCCACATCCAGGTCAGTCAGTCATCTCCACATCCAGGTCAGTCAGTCATCTCCACATCCAGGTCAGTCAGTCAGTCATCTGCACATCCAGGACACTCAGTCATCTGCACATCCAGGTCAGTCAGTCATCTGCACATCCAGGTCAGTCAGTCATCTCCACATCCAGGTCAGTCAGTCATCTCCACATCCAGGTCAGTCAGTCATCTCCACATCCAGGTCAGTCAATCATCTCCACATCCAGGTCAGTCAGTCATCTCCACATCCAGGTCAGTCAGTCAGGCATCTCCACATTCAGGTCAGTCGGTCATCTGCACATCCAGGTCAGTCAATCATCTGCACATCCAGGTCAGTCAGTCATCTGCACATCCAGGTCAGTCAGTCAGTCATCTCCACATCCAGGTCAGTCAGTCATCTCCACATCCAGGTCAGTCAGTCATCTGCACATCCAGGTCAGTCAGTCATCTCCACATCCAGGTCAGTCAGTCATCTCCACATCCAGGTCACTCAGTCATCTGCACATCCAGGTCAGTCAGTCATCTCCACATCCAGGTCAGTCAGTCAGTCATCTCCACATCCAGGTCAGTCAGTCAGTCATCTCCACATCCAGGTCAGTCAGTCAGTCACTCCACATCCAGGTCAGTCAGTCAGTCATCTCCACATCCAGGTCAGTCAGTCAGTCATCTCCACATCCAGGTCAGTCAGTCATCTGCACATCCAGGTCAGTCAGTCATCTCCACATCCAGGTCAGTCAGTCATCTCCACATCCAGGTCACTCAGTCATCTGCACATCCAGGTCAGTCAGTCATCTCCACATCCAGGTCAGTCAGTCATCTCCACATCCAGGTCAGTCAGTCATCTCCACATCCAGGTCAGTCAGTCAGTCACTCCACATCCAGGTCAGTCAGTCATCTCCACATCCAGGTCAGTCAGTCAGTCAGTCATCTCCACATCCAGGTCAGTCAGTCATCTCCACATCCAGGTCAGTCAGTCATCTCCACATCCAGGTCAGTCAGTCATCTCCACATCCAGGTCAGTCAGTCATCTCCACATCCAGGTCAGTCAGTCATCTGCAAATCCAGGTCAGTCAGTCATCTCCACATCCAGGTCAGTCAGTCATCTCCACATCCAGGTCAGTCAGTCATCTCCACATCCAGGTCAGTCAGTCAGTCATCTCCACATCCAGGTCAGTCAGTCAGTCATCTCCACATCCAGGTCAGTCAGTCATCTCCACATACAGGTCAGTCAGTCAGTCATCTCCACATCCAGGTCAGTCAGTCAGTCATCTCCACATCCAGGTCAGTCAGTCAGTCATCTCCACATCCAGGTCAGTCAGTCAGTCATCTCCACATCCAGGTCAGTCAGTCATCTCCACATCCAGGTCAGTCAGTCATCTCCACATACAGGTCAGTCAGTCAGTCATCTCCACATCCAGGTCAGTCAGTCAGTCATCTCCACATCCAGGTCAGTCAGTCATCTCCACATCCAGGTCAGTCAGTCATCTGCACATCCAGGTCAGTCAGTCATCTCCACATCCAGGTCAGTCAGTCATCTCCACATCCAGGTCACTCAGTCATCTGCACATCCAGGTCAGTCAGTCATCTCCACATCCAGGTCAGTCAGTCAGTCATCTCCACATCCAGGTCAGTCAGTCAGTCATCTCCACATCCAGGTCAGTCAGTCAGTCATCTCCACATCCAGGTCAGTCAGTCAGTCATCTGCACATCCAGGTCAGTCAGTCAGTCATCTCCACATCCAGGTCAGTCAGTCAGTCATCTCCACATCCAGGTCAGTCAGTCAGTCATCTGCACATCCAGGTCAGTCAGTCATCTCCACATCCAGGTCAGTCAGTCATCTCCACATCCAGGTCAGTCAGTCATCTCCACATCCAGGTCAGTCAGTCAGTCATCTCCACATCCAGGTCAGTCAGTCATCTCCACATCCAGGTCAGTCAGTCAGTCATCTCCACATCCAGGTCAGTCAGTCAGTCATCTCCACATCCAGGTCAGTCAGTCAGCTCCACATCCAGGTCAGTCAGTCATCTCCACATCCAGGTCAGTCAGTCAGTCATCTCCACATCCAGGTCAGTCAGTCATCTCCACATCCAGGTCAGTCAGTCAGTCATCTCCACATCCAGGTCAGTCAGTCAGTCATCTCCACATCCAGGTCAGTCAGTCATCTCCACATCCAGGTCAGTCAGTCATCTGCACATCCAGGTCAGTCAGTCATCTCCACATCCAGGTCAGTCAGTCATCTCCACATCCAGGTCAGTCAGTCATCTGCACATCCAGGTCAGTCAGTCATCTCCACATCCAGGTCAGTCAGTCATCTCCACATCCAGGTCAGTCAGTCATCTCCACATCCAGGTCAGTCAGTCAGTCATCTCCACATCCAGGTCAGTCAGTTATCTCCACATACAGGTCAGTCAGTCAGTCAGTCATCTCCACATACAGGTCAGTCAGTCAGTCATCTCCACATCCAGGTCAGTCAGTCAGTCATCTCCACATCCAGGTCAGTCAGTCAGTCATCTCCACATCCAGGTCAGTCAGTCATCTCCACATCCAGGTCAGTCAGTCAGTCATCTCCACATCCAGGTCAGTCAGTCATCTCCACATCCAGGTCAGTCAGTCAGTCAGTCAGTCATCTCCACATCCAGGTCAGTCAGTCAGTCATCTGCACATGCAGGTCAGTCAGTCATCTCCACATCCAGGTCGGAGCACAAAACATGAAGCTTCTTCAAAGAAAAAGTCTGTGACAAGGGCTGTGGGAGGTCAGAGGTCAGGGGGCTGTGGGCAGATGCCTCACAGGGCTGCACCAATCATTGAAACAGTGAAACAATAACCAATAGATGATGTTATATTTATTCAGAGACTTAAATGAATGTCTTGATTTACTGTTTTCAATAATGGATGCTGGCGTTGTGGTCCTTGGCTCTTTTCTTATTATGTTCCCTCCGCTCCTTCCCCCAAAACCTTGCAGAGATTACCTGATCATGATTAATGCCAAATAAAAGTCCCAACAGCGCTCACTGGAGCGCTGGAGTATACCAGTCCTTCTGTGACCAATGCAGACAGCTGGAGTTGTTTGCGAATGCCGTAATTTTTTCACATGATTTTAAACAACACCATAAATGGACCTCTATGGTTTTAATAAAGGGGGGTACTGACATCTGGTGAAAATGTCCTGTCAGCTGCACCTTTAGAGATCTGTTTACTGAGATCAGTGGGGTTCAGCCAACACTTATATATTTCAGCTCCAGACTGCACAGAGTGGCCGGAGGAAGCTGGAGGGGGATGTCCAGACTCTGCAGCAGGAGCACGAGGAGGTCCAGGGCCAGCTCCGGGGGGCAGCAGAGAAGGTCAAGAAGGCCCAGGCTGAGGTGTGGACCTAACCTTAATTCTAATAACAGTCACATTCACAGCAAAGGTCTGATCACTACCTCAGATGGTGGTGTGCAAGCCCGCACAATCTCACACTCACTTCATCTGATTACCCAGGAACATACTGCAGAGACGCCACAAGGAAATATGATGGAGAAACCAAAGGATACAAATAATTGTCAAAGGATTTATTTTGAATATAAATCCTATATCCTCTTGACGGTCACTAGTCTGTATAAGCCAGATTCAACTTTTATAGCATGAAACATGCTGAGCATCTCTGCTCTGTATTTTACCCAGCTATTTTGAGGCAACCCTTCTGGTAAAGTTCCGCCAGAATACAAGCACGCAAATGCCGATAGGCCGATATAAGAGAGCTGCTGAAGAGCGCGGTGCAAGTTAAAGCGCAACGAGACCAGATTGGGTCTGAAAATGTGTGTTTCCGAAAGTGCTGGGATGAAAGATTCTTGATGCTCACAATATTCTCCCGTGGTGTTAGCTTTGCTCTTTGTGAATGGCACCTTGCCATTGAGCATGATATAGGTGCATATCTGCACAACCAATTGCTCACCTTACAGCCACCTGAATGCTTCTCTGCTGTAGGAAAGCAGATATATGTCATCTAAAGCTCGGAGCGCTGCCCTGGATGTCACAAATACGATCATGAGGGGCACACATTGGTTCCTTTTACGCACATGCAAACTTTAGACGGCCCATGTTGTAGCCTTAAGAAAACCGCACAAGGCCTTATGAACGGAGCTTATGTGAAGAGTTTCCAAAAGCTAATAAAAACATACACAACTCGTCAGTAACATGCAGAAAAAAACTACACAGCAAAGCGGCTTTTTGTCAAAGCTCTCGCCTGGGGACATTAACCCACACGAGCTCTCACTGCCCTGCCCTGAGAGCGCTGGACCTTTTCCCGAGAAGACACCCTTCCACGGGGCAAAATAAAAAATACATTTGTCTGTATTCTTTTTCCATGTGTTTCCTATTTGTAGTGAGTGTGATATGGCAAACGATATTGTAAAACAACAATAAATCAAACAGCAATATGTTAATGTTTATATACAGATGCATATACAGTGCTCGATGCAGTGGACTTGGAGACTGTACGGGCTTTCTGTTTGCAAAAGTGCCCCGACTCCAGAGTGCGTTCCCACCATTACGCTGGCTCTATCGACCCCAGGCTCTTTCTTTTAGGGCAGCCTTCACTTCATCAAAAACACACTGAGCTGTTCCTGAATGGATATCGTAATTCCCTAGGAAGCACGTTTCCACTCTCCCATTGTTTTTGAGTTTTATAGACATTATGAGTTTTTTATTGACTGTGATATTTACCGTTAAGTAGTTTTTCTTTATTTTTTCATTTACTTCATTAATTATAGTTTTTTTCTAAACCCGTTCCCATGTCATATACACACTCGCTGTGTTTGTATAAAATGTTACTTTTAAAGTCAGGAGCATCAACACTCTGCATCAATTCCAACAGAGAGGGTATATCATTTTTAGACATATAAAAATAACTTTTAGCTGTGAAGTCGAGGCTTGATTGGAGCGCTTTATCACAATATTGTTGTTGCGATAAATGCATAGCGGACAGTGATCTGAGCTTTGGCTGTGCTCCAATTGTGTAGAGGCTTTATAGTTAAATGATCCTTTGGTGAAACCGTTATTTTTACCTGTCTTCTCACAAATGGTGCAAAATGGTGGTCACTCCATCCATTAGTTCTCGCCTTAACCATTTGAACCTATTCTGCACTCGGGCTTGTATCATCTTTGAACTTTGGTCGCTCCTCCAACATCATCTTCATTTGCACCGGATGCACAGCGCTTTTCTGGAGGTCCTGATACTTCCGTTGGTGTATCGTCACTTGTAGATGGAGTAGTTTTCTTGAAGAAATGAGCGAGAGACGATTGCTTCGTTTCAAATCTCACGCCGCGGACCAGAGGACAAGGACGTTAATGTCATGGGTGGCGCTGATCCCAGACATTCCCCAGCTTTTAAACCACAAGTCTATAAAACGACCACATTTTTGTCTGAGTTAAGTAATTCATTTATTGCATAATAATAATAATAATAATAATTTAATATTGTAATTTTTATTTCTTTTTTCAATTGGCCAACGTGGCTGACGCACTTTTGTATGTCGGACAAATACATATTTTACGTTAGCCAACAGAAACACTGATATATAAAATATATACAGTGCCTCTCTAAAGTACTAATACACCTGAACTTTTGCACATTTTGTCATGTTTACAACCATAAACGTAAAGATTTTATTTTGAATGTTTTACTGAAAGTTCACACACAAGTAACAGACAACTGTGAAGTGAAAGCAAAATGAAACATGATTCTGTTATTTAAAAAAAAATAGAAAAGTGAAAAGTGGGGCGTGCATAAGTATTCATACAGCATTATCTGAGTGCATTAAATTGCCTTTATAACATTCCTAATGACTGCAGAAAGTTCACACCTTGCTCTAACCATTAAATAGAGGCCACCTGTGTGTAATCTACTCTCAGTATAATTCCAGCTGTTCTGTGAGGGCCTCTGATGGGGAGAAGGTGGTAGGTCTCTCCTGCTCATCCACTTCAGACTGCTGCGTTTTGGTGCTATATGTGGCAAAGTGGGCGGAGTGAGCGCCTGTCCCGTAACAACGCGTTGATTAATCCGTGAAACAACACCGTAGTTTGACTGAGATGCGGGGCCCTTGCGGCTGCGGGGGCCCTACCCACCTTGCGTAGTTTGCGTATAGGAAAAACCGGCTCTGTTCACCGTGTTTATTATTGACTCTGGGAACCACCAGGAGACCCCTCCCTGAAGTTCTCAGGGCCCGAGATGGTTCATACGGCTCTAACATGTCAGAGATGGACTTTGGTGCTAAACCATGAAAAGACTTGTACACAAGCAGAGCTGTTTTAAATGCTATGCAGTGTCACACATTGCTGTGAGGTATTTCCATTTTTTTTTTTTCTGGAGACCCCTGGACAAAGCATGGCAGACCATATTTACTTGATAATAATATAAACAGGTGAATTAATGTGTGTATCCTCTTCCTGGTATTTCCTTTTGTATGGTCAAATGTGAGGACATAATGTTTATACCCTCATGTGTCAGTGTGGTCATGTGGATGCTCCTCAGCTGTGCATGGTGACAGAGGAGCTGCGTGTGGAGCAGGAGCAGTCCCTTCATCTGGAGCGGGTCAAGAAGAGTCTGGAGGCTCAGCTCCGCGACACGAGCGCTCGGCTGGACGAGGCTGAGCAGAGCGCCCTCAAGGGGGGGAAGAAGGTCCAGCACAAACAGGAGGCTAAGGTCAGCTCTCACAGCACACCGAGCACCAACAGAACAAACTGCAAACAACAGCTCCACTAAAGCAGCATCTTCAAAAGCGTCTACTTCCAACAAACCTCCATTTAGACCTCGCTCCAAAACCAAAACCCCGTCATTCCAACAACCCTCCATTGGGGTGTCGAAATGGCAACGTGTAACCATCTTCAAACACTAACGTTTTTAACTGAAGGATCGTTCGATAGTGACAGAGTGGTTAGCTCGTGCTTCACAGCCAGAAGGTATTACTCTATCTAAGCTATTGTGCTGAGATTTTGGATAAATAATTACTGAAGTTCCCTGACTTCAATAATTCATCTTAAAAAGAAAAAAAAAGCCATAAGAATCATACGGTTATTTTGATCATACCAACATTCTGTTCCTAGAATCAAAAGTCATGACCTTTACTGACCTTGTAGACCAAACAGCCCGACTAATGTTCAGAGTACAGCAAATAATATGCAAAAACATTTTCTTTTTCAACACAATTTACAATATATAATATAATTTACAAAAGCAGGTACAGAAAGAAATAGATTATGTTGGCATTGAAAAAAAAATGGGGGAGAAAAAAAAAGTGACACAATGTAAAAGAAAAAAGAAGTGTTGAAATTGGAGAAAAGAAATCGAATTAAAGCCGCAAGCGGCATCGAGAGGCCCTCGCGGGTCTCGTTGGCTGGTTACTGCACGCTGTCGCACGCCGCCGCAATAACCGGGAGGCGCTACCGCGCCCTACGTGGTTATAATGTCGCTGCCACCCTAGGTCGAGTTTATAAAAGAGGCAAAGGCAAGAAATGGCGCCTTCGGCGCTGATTACTCTATTTTTCCCAAAATGGCCGACCATCTGTTGGTCGCCTAGCAACCATGTAATGGAGGCCTCCCTTAGTGCCTCCATTGCCGCGCCATAACCCTACCGAGGGCGCCAACGTGGCCACACTACATTTTATTGCCCTGATGTGCCATTAATCTTTGTGAGTAAACATCAAAACGAGATTTTTAGCGTCTCCATGTGAATGATGGCTCCAACCTGCAGAGGGCGCTAGCGCGCCCCAAATCTTTTTAAATTTAACAAGCAGCATCGGACGTCCTTGACGGGCCGTACATCAATCACTACTGTCCACAAGCTCCTTACAGGGGGCGCTAACGCGCTGTAATTGTGTATAATGTGAGATTTGTGTGTCAGTCCCATTAGATTAACATGGTGGGCCTCGGGCGTCACCATGGCAACACCGTACAAAATACGGTATGGGTCTCATTGGCTTTTTGGATCGGGATGCCATCAGCTATTTTTGTGCCGAATTTTATCTATTTCCGATAAACTAATTTTTTTCCCATAATGCATTTTTTCTTCTCGGCCTAGAGGGGGCGCTATCGCGCCAAATCTCACTTTTTCACATTTGTTGTGTCCGGGGGTGAAAGGTCAATAAAATGTATATTTCCGATTTTTTATCGGACTTCGTTTGTGCGAATGGGAGCATTTTGTTGTTTTTGATAAGTCGCAAAATTGTTCGTAAAGATTGCGGCTTCGCCGCAAACAAACCGTAAAACTTAGCCAAAAAATTTGGATAACTTTTGATGCCCCACATCTCGGGATGAGCTGGAGCGATTTGGAGCTCATTTGGTGAAACGCCCTAGGAGGAGTTCGTTAAAATGCGACGTCAGCGAAAACGCTGACTCACCATTTTCCCGACTTCCTGTCAAAATGGCGGACTTCCGGTTTGTCTGGGGGCGTGGCCACAATAATATATTTTGTTTGTCCTCACAGGACGAAGGTCTGTACCGAATCCCGTCGCTCTGCGACAAAGTTTATGTTGGCCCCCTCCCCATAGGCGCAATGTATTTTCACTTTTGTAGGTGGCGCTGTCGCGCCATTTTTTATTTCCCCAAAACGAAACACACATTTTAATAAATTTTTCGCCGGATCTGAATTTTGGGCAAAGTTTGGTGAGTTTTTGACTACGTTCAGGGGGTCAAATTCCTGCTCAAAGAGCAGAAGAAGAAAGAAGAAGAAGAAGAAGAATTAAAGCCGCAAGCGGCATCGAGAGGCCCTCGCGGGGGTTCGTTGGCCGGTTGACGCCGGTTGCCGCACGCCGCCGCAATAACCGGGAGGCGCTGCCGCGCCCTACTTGGTTTATAACGTCGCTGCCACCCTAGGTCGAGATTATAAAAGAGCAAAGGCGAGAAATGGCGCCTTCGGCGCTGATTACTCGATTTTTCCCAAAATGGCCGACCACCTGTTGGTCGCCTAGCAACCATGTAATGGAGGCCTCCCTTAGTGCCTCCATTGCACACACACTACATTGTATTGCCCTGATGAGTCATTAATCTTTGAGTAAACATCAAAACGACATTTTTAGCGTCTTCATGTGAATGATGGCTCCAACCTGCAGAGGGCGCCAGCGCGCACCCCAAATCTTTTTTATTTCACAAGCAGCATCAGACGGCCTTGACGGGCCGTATTTCAATGACTACTGTCCACAAGCTCCTTACAGGGGGCGCTAACGCGCTGTAATTGTGTATAATGTGAGATTTGTGTTTCAGTCCCATTAGATTAACATGGTGGGCCTCGGGCGTCACCATGGCAACACCATACAAAATACGGTATGGGTCTCATTGGCTTTTTGGATCGGGATGCCATCAGCTATTTTTGTGCCGAATTTTATCCATTTCCGAGAAACTAATTTTTTTTCCATAATGCATTTTTTCTTGTCAGCCTAGAGGGGGCGCTATCGCGCCAAATCTCACTTTTTCACATTTGTTGTGTCCGGGGGTGAAAGGTCAATAAAATGTATATTTCCGATTTTTTATCGGAGTTCGTTTGTGTAAATGGGAGCATTTTGTTGTTTTCGGTAAGTCGCAAAATTCTTCGTAAAGATTGCGGCTTCGCCGCACACAAACCGTAAAACTTAGCCAAAAAATTTGGATAACTTTTGATGCCCCACATCTCGAGATGAACTGGAGCGATTTTGGGCTCATTTGGTGAAACGCCCTAGGAGGAGTTCGTTAAAATGCGACGTCAGCGAAAACGCTGACTCACCATTTTCCCGACTTCCTGTCAAAATGGCGGACTTCCGGTTTGTCTGGGGGCGTGGCCACAATAATAGTTTTTGGTTGTCGTCACATGACAAATGTCTCTACCGAATCTCGTCGCTCTATGACAACGTTTATGTTGGCCCCCTCCCCATAGGCGCAATGTATTTTCACTTTTGTAGGTGGCGCTGTCGCGCCATTTTTTATTTCCCCAAAACGAAACACACATTTTAATAAATTTT
Organism: Proterorhinus semilunaris; assembly: GCA_021464625.1. Classification (NCBI taxonomy): domain Eukaryota; kingdom Metazoa; phylum Chordata; class Actinopteri; order Gobiiformes; family Gobiidae; genus Proterorhinus; species Proterorhinus semilunaris. The sequence goes on along the minus strand of CM038363.1, from coordinate 1,821,661 downwards.
TCACCGGATCTGAATTTTGGGCAAAGTTTGGTGAGTTTTCAACTATGTTCAGGGGGTCAAATTCCTGCTCAAAGAGCAGAAGAAGAAGAAGAAGAAGAAGAAGAAGAAAGAAAAAATTAAAGCCGCAAGCGGCATCGAGAGGCCCTCGCGGGTCTAGTGGGCCGGTTGACGCCGGTTCCCGCACGCCGCCGCAATAACCGGGAGGCGCTGCCGCGCCCTACGTGGTTATAATGTCGCTGCCACCCTAGGTCGAGATAATAAAAGAGCAAAGGCGAGAAATGGCGCCTTCGGCGCTGATTACTCAATTTTTCCCAAAATGGCCGACCACCTGTTGGTCGCCTAGCAACCATGTAATAGAGGCCTCCTTTAGTGCCTCCATTGCCGCGCCATAACCCACCGAGGGTGCCAACGTGGCCACACTACATTTTATTGCCCTGATGGGCCATTAATGTTTGTGAGTAAACATCAAAACGAGATTTTTAGCGTCTCCATGTGAATGATGGCTCCAACCTGCAGAGGGCGCTAGCGCGCCCCAAATTTGTTTCATTTCACAAGCAGCATCGGACGGCCCTGACGGGCCGTACTTCAATGACCACTGTCCACAAGCTCCTCACAGAGGGCGCTAACGCGCTGTAAATGTGTATAATGTGTGATATGCGGGTCAGTCCCATTGGAATAACATGGCGAGCCTCGGTCGTCTCCATGGCAACACCGTACAAAATACGGTATGGGTCTCATTGGGTTTTTGGATTGGGATGCCATCAGCTATTATTGTGCCGAATTTGATCCATTTCCGATAAACTAATTTTTTTCCCATAATGCATTTTTTCTATTCAGCCTGGAGGGGGCGCTATCGCGCCAAATCTCACTTTTTCACATTGGTTGTGTCCGGGGGTGAAAGGTCAATAAAATGTATATTTCCGATTTTTAATCGGAGTTCGTTTGTGCGAATGGGAGCATTTAGTTGTTTTCGGAAAGTCGCAAAATTCTTCGTAAAGATTGCGGCTTCGCCGCAAACAAACCGTAAAACTAAGCCAAAAAATTTGGATAACTTTTGATGCCCCACATCTCGAGATGAAGTGGAGCGATTTTGGGCTCATTTGGTGAAACGCCCTAGGAGGAGTTCGTTAAAATGCGACGTCAGCGAAAACGCTGACTCACCATTTTTCTGACTTCCTGTCAAAATGGCGGACTTCCGGTTTGTCTGGGGGCGTGGCCACAATAATGTTTTTTGGTTGTCGTCACATGACGAATGTCTGTACCGAATCCCGTCGCTCTACGACAAAGTTTATGTGGGCCCCCTCCCCATAGGCGCAATGTATTTTCACTTTTGTAGGTGGCGCTGTCGCGCCATTTTTTATTTCCCCAAAACGAAACACATATTTTAATTAATTTTTCGCCGGATCTGAATTTTGGGCAAAGTTTGGTGAGTTTTTGACTATGTTCAGGGGGTCAAATTCCTGCTCAAAGAGCAGAAGAAGAAAGAAAGAAAGAAAGAATAATAATATTTCCTGCAAAAACAATATAGTCGCTTTCGCGACAACAACATATTATACATTTTTGGAAAGCTTTCGACTTCCCCGACGCACCCGTGGGGCTCGGAGGTGAATGACGAGCGCTTCGCGCTCGTCATCCACCTCCGTATGACAGTTGGCCATATACCCCCATTCATTTTGCTGCAATTATAAGTATAAGGGGCCCACACCAAAGGTGTGGGCAGTCACTGTTTTATACGGTGAGTTTACGTTTGACATGGGGACAGCGCTTCGCGCTGTTTTCGTGCGCTCCGCGCACCTAGGTTCAGTGCGCTGCGCGCACTGCGTTGCGATTACAATAGGCCCTTGCTACGGCAGGCCGCTCGGGCCTAATTAAAGCCGCAAGCGGCATCGAGAGGCCCTCGCGGGTCTCATGGGCCGGTAGACGCCGGTTGACGCACGCCGCCGCAATAACCGGGAGGCGCTGCCGCGCCCTATGTGGTTATAACGTCGCTGCCACCCTAGGTCGAGATTATAAAAGAGCAAATGCGAGAAATGGCGCCTTCGGCGCTGATTACTCGATTGTTCCCAAAATGGCCGACCACCTGTTGGTCGCCTAGCAACCATGTAATGGAGGCCTCCCTTAGTGCCTCCATTGCACACACACTACATTGTATTGCCCTGATGAGTCATGAATCTTTGAGTAAACATCAAAACGACATTTTTAGCGTCTTCATGTGAATGATGGCTCCAACCTGCAGAGGGCGCCAGCGCGCACCCCAAATCTTTTTTATTTCACAAGCAGCATCAGACGGCCTTGACGGGCCGTATTTCAATGACTACTGTCCACAAGCTCCTTACAGGGGGCGCTAACGCACTGTAATTGTGTATAATGTGAGATTTGTGTTTCAGTCCCATTAGATTAACATGGTGGGCCTCGGGCGTCACCATGGCAACACCATACAAAATACGGTATGGGTCTCATTGGCTTTTTGGATCGGGATGCCATCAGCTATTTTTGTGCCGAATTTTATCCATTTCCGAGAAACTAATTTTTTTTCCATAATGCATTTTTTCTTGTCAGCCTAGAGGGGGCGCTATCGCGCCAAATCTCACTTTTTCACATTTGTTGTGTCCGGGGGTGAAAGGTCAATAAAATGTATATTTCCGATTTTTTATCGGAGTTCGTTTGTGTAAATGGGAGCATTTTGTTGTTTTCGGAAAGTCGCAAAATTCTTCGTAAAGATTGCGGCTTCGCCGCAAACAAACCGTAAAACTTAGCCAAAAAATTTGGATAACTTTTGATGCCCCACATCTCGAGATGAACTGGAGCGATTTTGGGCTCATTTGGTGAAACGCCCTAGGAGGAGTTCGTTAAAATGCGACGTCAGCGAAAACGCTGACTCACCATTTTCCCGACTTCCTGTCAAAATGGCGGACTTCCGGTTTGTCTGGGGGCGTGGCCACAAAAATAGTTTTTGGTTGTCGTCACATGACAAATGTCTCTACCGAATCTCGTCGCTCTATGACAACGTTTATGTTGGCCCCCTCCCCATAGGCGCAATGTATTTTCACTTTTGTAGGTGGCGCTGTCGCGCCATTTTTTATTTCCCCAAAACGAAACACACATTTTAATTAATTTTTCACCGGACCTGAATTTTGGGCAAAGTTTGGTGAGTTTTTGACTATGTTCAGGGGGTCAAATTCCTGCTCAAAGAGCAGAAGAAAGAAGAAGAAGAAGAAGAAGAAGAAGAAGAATAAAGAAGAATAATAATATTTCTTGCAAAAACAATATAGTCGCTTTCGCGACTACAACATATTATGCATTTTTTTAAAGCTTTCGACTTCCCCGACGCACCGGTGGGGCTCGGAGGTGAATGACGAGCGCTTCGCGCTCGTCATCCACCTCCGTATGACAGTTGGCCATATACCCCCATTCATTTTGCTGCAATTATAAGTATAAGGGCCCACACCAGAGGTGTGGGCAGTCACTGTTTTACACGGTGAGTTTACGTTTGACATGGGGACAGCGCTTCGCGCTGTTTTCGTGCGCGCACTGCGTTGCGATTACAATAGGCCCTTGCTACGGCAGGCCGCTCGGGCCTAATAAAGAAGAATTAAAGCCGCAAGCGGCATCGAGAGGCCCTCGCGGGTCTCGTGGGCCGGTTGACGCACGCCGCCGCAATAACCGGGAGTTATACGTGGTTATAATGTCGCTGCCACCCTAGGTCGAGATTATAAAAGAGCAAAGGCGAGAAATGGCGCCTTCGGCGCTGATTACTCGATTTTTCCAAAAATGGCCGACTACCTGTTGGTCGCCTAGCAACCATGTAATGGAGGCCTCCCTTAGTGCCTCCATTGCCGCGCCATAACCATACCGGGGGCGCCAACGTGGCCACACTACATTTTATTGCCCTGATGTGCCATTAATCTTTGTGAGTAAACATCAAAACGAGATTTTTCGCGTCTTCATGTGAATGATGGCTCCAACCTGCAGAGGGCGCTAGCGCGCCCCAAATCTGTTTTATTTGACAAGCAGCATCGGACGGCCCTGACGGGCCGTACTTCAATGACTACTGTCCACAAGCTCCTCACAGAGGGCGCTAATGAGCTGTAATTGTGTATAATGTGTGATATGCGGGTCAGTCCCATTGGAATAACATGGTGGGCCTCGGTCGTCTCCATGGCAACACCGTACAAAATACGGTATGGGTCTCATTGGCTTTTTGGATCGAGATGCCATCAGCTATTATTGTGCCGAATTTTATCCATTTCCGAGAAACTAATTTTTTTTCCATAATGCATTTTTTCTTCTCAGCCTAGAGGGGGCGCTATCGCGCCAAATGTCACTTTTTCAAATTGGTTGTGTCCGGGGGCGAAAGGTCAATAAAATGTATATTTCCGATTTTTAATCGGAGTTCGTTTGTGCAAATGGGAGCATTTTGTTGTTTTCGGAAAGTCGCAAAAATCTTCGTAAAGATTGCGGCTTCGCCGCAAACAAACCGTAAAACTTAGCCAAAAAATTTGGATAACTTTTGATGCCCCACATCTCGAGATGAAGTGGAGCGATTTTGGGCTCATTTGGTGAAACGCCCTAGGAGGAGTTCGTTAAAATGCGACGTCAGCGAAAACGCTGACTCAGCATTTTCCCGACTTCCTGTCAAAATGGCGGACTTCCGGTTTGTCTGGGGGCGTGGCCTCAATAATATTATTTATTTGGCATCACATGACGAATGTTTGTACCGAATCTCGTCGCTCTACGACAAAGTTGATGTTGGCCCCCTCCCCATAGGCGCAATGTATTTTCACTTTTGTAGGTGGCGCTGTCGCGCCATTTTTTATTTCCCCAAAACGAAACACACATTTTAATAAATTTTTCACCAGATCTGAATTTTGGGCAAAGTTTGGTGAGTTTTCAACTATGTTCAGGGGGTCAAATTCCTGCTCAAAGAGCAGAAGAAGAAGAAAGAATAAATAAATAAAGAATAATAATAATATTTTTTGCAAAAACAATATAGTCGCTTCGCGACTACAACATATTATACATTTTTGGAAAGCTTTCGACTTCCCCCACACACCCGTGGGGCTCGGAGGTGGATGACGAGCGCTTCGCGCTCGTCATCCACCTCCGTATGACAGTTGGCCATATACCCCCATTCATTTTCATGCAATTATAAGTATAAGGGCCCAATCCAGAGGTGTGGGCAGTCACTGTTTTACACGGTGAGTTTACGGTTGACATGGGGACAGCGCTTCGCGCTGTTTTCGTGCGCTCCGCGCACCTAGGTTCAGTGCGCTGCGCGCACTGCGTTGCGATTACAATAGGCCCTTGCTACGGCAGGCCGCTCGGGCCTAATAATAATATTTCTTGCAAAAACAATATAGTCGCTTTCGCGACTACAACATATTATGCATTTTTTTAAAGCTTTCGACTTCCCCGACGCACCGGTGGGGCTCGGAGGTGAATGACGAGCGCTTCGCGCTCGTCATCCACCTCCGTATGACAGTTGGCCATATTCCCCCATTCATTTTGCTGCAATTATAAGTATAAGGGCCCACACCAGAGGTGTGGGCAGTCACTGTTTTACACGGTGAGTTTACGTTTGACATGGGGACAGCGCTTCGCGCTGTTTTCGTGCGCTCCGCGCACCTCAGTACAGTGCGCTGCGCGCACTGCGTTGCGATTACAATAGGCCCTTGCTACGGCAGGCCGCTCGGGCCTAAAAATTGGGAGAAAAAAATGGGAGAAAAGGTGGTCAAAAAATAAAAAAAAAAAAAAAGGGGAGGGGCGGGTGTATGTTAAGAATGGGGAAAAAAGGAGGAGGAGATGGTGAAAGGCTGTTGTGGAGCGGAAGGAGCTGCAGGAGGAAGAGGAACGTGGAGGAGCTGATGAGTGCAGGACACCACGCTCTGAAACAGGGTCAAACCCAGGAGGTGCTGCACCGTTTCAGAGGAGACTGAAGGCAGTTCTCCTGTTTCCCCGATGCAGCCAAGGCAGGAGGACAGGTGATCATGGAACTGTAAAACTGATCCAGGGACAGTCTCTCCTTCTGCCAGCAGATATCACGCCCACGTGAATACGGAGGCTCAGTCTGACTCCAGGTCAGAGCCAAAGCAAAGCGCTGCTGAGAGGGGACTTTATCTGGCGCTCTGAAATGATCGTACATTTAGGGCTTTTTAGAATTATTGATCAACATGATCGTACAAACACGATAGTTATCTGGCAACCCTGTCGTGTACACGTTATACACGCCCTGGCTTCACCATTCCAGACCATATGGGGAGAAAAAGCTCCATGTACAGGTCCATGTTTTTGGTGCAGCCCGTTTGCTGTGTAGACGCTCAGAGCAGATGTTTGGGCGTGTGTTCTCGTGTGTGCAGATAAAGGAGTTGGAGCTGGAGTTGGAGACCGAGCAGGCGCGTCACTTGGACACAGTGAAGAGCCTGAGGAAGAACGAGAGACGCCTTAAAGAGCTGCTGTTCCAGAGTGAGGAGGACCAGAAGAACCAGGCGCGGCTGCAGGAGCTGGTGGAGCGGCTGCAGGCCAAGATGAAGGCCTACAAGAGACAACTGGAGGAGGCGGTACGACCTCCACACGGCAGCTTTACACAGGCCTTTGCCTTCTACACGGCTCATTCCAAAAGAGCTGCTTATGTGTACACGGTCGGCCGTCTTTCCCATCGACAGGAGATACTGTTTAGTCCTGCCACAGACCTGCCATCTCTAATAATTACAAACGTTTAAAGCTTTTAAGTTACGTTCTAGCTTTGCTTCGCTTTAAGTAAACAGCTGCATTTGGGCTGAAGCGGATCCTTATCTGCGCACTCATGTTGCTTTTTTAGACCAACTGCAGGTCATTCACGTCTGGAGAGAAAAAGTACTGAACTAGGCACCAAAATAATTTTTGTTTTTCAATACCGCCCCCTACTGGAGTCCAAAATCTCTCCAATGGGAGCTCGATGGGAAGACATGTCATCGTACAAAGGTGACATTGGCCAGAGACATAGACCACATCAGGACATGTAAAAAATTAAATTATGGCCCCGCCCTGAACTCTACAGAAGGTCGGCCATCTTGGCCCGAACCTTGAACCTTCAAAATCGCACCCCTTGAACTTTTGATGCCTGATCCCTGGGTTTTCATTGGAAAGCCTCAAATGTTGGGCCAAATTTGCCAGACCCATGTGCTCATTTAGATTTTTGAAAGAGTATCGGGCGTGATCATGACAGACCTGACACTCAGAGGCCATTTTCAACAAAGTTCAAAGCCTCATATCTTTCACAGACTTTGTGGGATTGGAACAGACCCAATACAGCATGTGTGCACAGTCCCGAGCTGGACCTAATGATACAGCCACTCTCTCCACAAATGTTTTCTATCTAAAAATTCTAATAAAAACAAAATGTACACAGGCCTTCTCTGTGATGGGGAAAAGAAACTCTGAAAAATAATTATTATTATTATTAGGCCCAAACTAGGGACACGCAGATGCCTATGTATTGTAACGTCAAATAAGTGAGTTTGTAAAATAAAGCTATAATGAAAACAAAATGAAAACACTAAACTACACTGTAACAGTAAAACCGTGTTAGACTTTGCGATCATGCCATATGCTGTTGGCTCATCAGTGTTGTGTTTCTGTGCTGTACAGGAGGAGCATGCCAACATGAACCTGACCAAGTACCGGAAGATGGTGCATGAGCTGGACGACGCGGAGGAGAGAGCGGACATGGCAGAGTGCACGCTCACCAAGATCAGAACCAGGCGCCGCGGCAGCTTCGGAAAAGGATACTCCTCTGTGAGTCAGGCCTTATAGCCAAGAGCACACCTCAACCGCGCATGCGTGGGTCAGTCGGGTTCCTACATGTCGGCCCAAACAAACCATGGCACCATTGACGTGTGAGCGAGTTCAGGTAGCGGACCATGAACACTGAAGTATATTGAGCCATAACAGTGAATCGAGAGGCTTAAAGACTCAAGTGACGTTTCTTGCACACATTTATATGGTCAATGTCTTAAAAAACCGAGGGAAGCCCCCCTAAGCCTCTGTCAAACAAATCAAAATCAAATCATATCTATGTGTGTAGGTGGGTCTACATAAAAAGGCTCTTAGGTTTTATTTCCTGTCCACCTATTGACACAAAAGGATTGCTTTTGGACTTTTTTTCAAGAAGTTATAAATTGTCAAGTAATACATTGTCTTTGTTTTTCACATTAAAAATGCCAAGATTTTAGTCAATTTAAAATATTTCTTTCCTCACTACTTAGATTTAGGTTTTATTATGCAATATCGGCGACATGAGGCCACAGTTTTAATTCTGTTTCTGTTTCTGACTTTTCTTCTTTTTGTTCAACAAAGTCCTGGTTGTAACAGGAAATGCACAGAGACTAGTTTAGTTTAGTTTAGTTTATTTGTTTATTTGAGCAGTATACATTGTGCTCAAAAGGAGTGGGCTGAAGCAAAAAGCGTATGAGCCCCCCCCAAGTGCAATAAAATAGAAAAATAAAATGTCAAGCAGCTACATAAGCACAGACCAACTTACAAACTTACAAAAAGATAAATAAACTGTTTATATAATTAATTGAAACAAAGCACAACTACAACAACAATCTCGTTTCATGTTCGATGTCTAGTACAAAGCAAGTAAAAAATGTTTATCATTAATATATTTCTTTCAGATTGTTACCCGTGATTACCGAGAGTTACTTTTATGTTATAAAGGTACATTAATAGATATTATACTCCGAGATCTTGATACTTCCCAGTTGTCATTACCATCCTCAGTATAATTTTATAGAAAAAACATCAACTTTCCAGTAGGGCAGGGCGATATGGACAACAATGTATATCACGGTATGAAAAAGAAATATCAAGATAACGATATATTTGGCGATATAATTTACACCTGGCAAAAATACTTAGAAATCAAAGCTTTTAGCCAATGGGGAAAATTCACTTACAGCTATTTTCATCTGAAAAAACACAGAAGATAAGATAAAAATAATATTGCCACAATTATTTGCACCTTCATCTCCATCACAGTAAAATGCTCCTGTAAGTGCACCCTCCTGTGCAGTTTACTGCTGAGACTGGGGATAGACCTGTGGGCAGGGGCGTAGCACCAAATTCTGGGCCCCGGGTACAAACTATCTTGGTGGACCCCTGGTGGACCCTTGGAGTTTGACTTGAAATTTCATCTTATTTGGCTTCAGTTACAGAAATTGAATAACCTTTAATCCCAGTTGTGATATAGATATTTCAATTGATGGTGGAATATTTCATTGGGCCAATTGAAATTGCTAGCTTTAGATAGAACATAATGATAATTAGCATACCACATTAAACAGGACGGCTGCACCAGGATATTTAGGATATTTGTGCTGGGAATAACACATTTGTGACTTTTAAATGCTATTTTACAAACAATAATTATACTACATGGTGTCTCTTTGGCCCACAGGCATGAACAAAAAACTCAAGGGCCTGTTCCCTGGCCTCATTTAGTCTCTCACCATTTGAAGCCGACCTTTAAGTGTATTGTCAGTAAATTCTTGTTCTAAAAAAGTTACGCTGGAATAGGCCAAATGGCACGAGCCCTCCACCTTTTCAATAGAACCACGTTGACTCGTCTCCAAAGCTGCGCGTTTATAATGAGAGTCTCCAAATGCGCGCGGCTAATTAGCATATTTAAATAGCGTGAGCGACCTGTGGCTTTGGTCACTCTATTGGCCTGGTGGCAGTCAGTTACAATAAATATAAGGAAAGAGAAACTTTAGAGGTTAAAACGAGGAAAGATGGAGCTCTGTCTCTGGCTCTGCACCATCCACTTCTCAGCACAGACAGAGGGACTCGCCTCACCTCATGTTGAACTGTCATTTAGGACAGAAAGTTGCATTTAAGGCTAGAATAGGCCAGTGTTAAATAAAAGCACAGACCGAGGCAAGACTAAACTCTCTCTTTTCTAGCTCTGTGTCATTGTATTGCAGAGCCCACCTCATCAAAGTCACTGTTGAGTTGAAGCGCACGGTCCTGACCACCAGTGTGTGGGCTGAACCATTTGGCACCTTTTTAAAGGGGTGTCAGGGCCCTGAGATATCATCCATCATTATTGTTTTTGCAAAATTCTGTCCAGCAACCACTGGATTTCCGCCCGGTTGTGTTCAATTCTTATAGTATCAATTATGAGGAAATTTAGAAAGTACAATACAGAACGCTTTTTGCAGCACTTTTGAGGGCCCCTACCCTCCTCTGGGCCCTGGGTACTCGGTACCCTTTACCCCCCCAGTCCGACGCCCATGCCTGTGGGTATTAACGCGTTTGGGACATGTGTTTGACCACAACATGAGCCGAATGAATTGTAGCTTTAAAAGGATTCACTATATCTCCTGTCTCTCTCCCGATCCCGCAGATACACGCAGGAAGGAAAGAAAGAGGGACAAGTATGTACAGTGGGCTATATGAGCTTGTCCTGAGACTTACGTGAGCGCTTGTGATGAGAATATTATTAGCTTTTAACCGCGTTTGCAACGTGGTTTTCTTCGTGTTGTTGTTAGTGCCAGGTTAGCTAGCGAGCTAGGCAATGCTACAACTAGCCGGAATGTCAGCGGGTATTGTAGCTGACATTACACATTTGCACCGGATTTTCTGGTTGTAGTTTGAAAACAGATCCAATCGTTTCAAAGGAGTTTATCCCTCCCACCTGAAAACGGAGCTCAATTGTGAAGTTCCAGACCCTCTGTACGAAATGAGTACGAGGGTATGGTAAAACCAGGCTATGAAAGTTTACATATCATTTCAGCAGACCAATGTCTTGACAGGTAAATAGTTTGAGCTGATTCTGTGTATAATTGTCGACAGGTAAATGTGTGAAATGATCTTATTTGGTGGTGGCTGAATGTAAAATTACTCCATAGTTCTGCACATGCACAGTAAGGAAAGGCAACTTTTTTTACACCGCTCATTTCACACACAAGGTAACTCGATGCACAGCAGAACCGTGCAGCTTGACTCGACAAGCAGCTCTTTGGACTGTACGCTGGTTATTAACGCTTGTTTGTGTGTTGCACAGGGTTACAGCACGCCGTACCCCAGCCTGGTCCGCTCCAACGGCTCAGTGTGTTCAGAGGGCCGAGGAGAAAAGATCCTCCAAGATGACGACCCCGAATCGATCAGCTCCCTCATTCCAGCCTACCTCAACTCCATCCAAAAACTAATGATCGACTAAAGACACCAGGCCGATCTCAACTCGCTCCAAAAACTAATGATCGATTAAAAACACAAGGCCGATCTCATCTGTTACCATGGCGGCGCGTAAACAGGCTGTGGCTTCCTTCTCTCTTGACAAGGCGACGTTTCTACCCTTTTCTGCGAACTGCATTTGCAGTTTTTGTGATTCACATTGTTTTACAAGATGTTTTTGTACATCTTTGCCATGTTTCTGTGGAGCTCAGCGGATTTTTTACTGCCAAAGCGCTTTGCTAGCAATGAATAGAGGATGTTTTTTTAAAAGTGAACACACAGTTAGCATCCGAGCTAAAGGCTTTGGAGCAGCATTTGAGACGTACAAATCCAAAAATATCATCTTCTGAAGCGCTGACAGGTCACCGAGGGCCCCCTGCACCTGCAGCGCAGTGGAGGCGTCACAAGAGGCACTACAGGAAACAACAAAGGGGCAAACGAGGAGGTATCCAAGCAAGACTCACAGCTAAACCACACAGGCCTTCTATCCCTACTATTGTTCTGGCTAACGTACGTTCACCAGACAATAAGATGGATTATATTCGTCTGCTACGCTCCACTCGGAAGATGGTGAAAGACAGTTGTGTTTTTATATTCACTGAGACTTGGCTCAATGGTAATATACTGGACAGTGCAATCCAGCTTGAGGGGCTTTCCTGCTGCAGAGCAGACAGAGTGATCTCCGAGGGAGGTAAGACGCGTGGAGGTGGTCTCTGTGTCCACACCAATGACACCTGGTGCCGTGACGTTGCCGTGGTCTGCAGACACTGCTCACCCCTCGTGGAGTTTATGATCATTAAGTGTCGCCCTTTCTACCTGCCCAGGGAATTTACTGTTGTACTGCTTGTGGCTGTCTATATACCGCCCACCTCTAACCTCAAAAACAGGAAAGAGGCACTGAATGAACTGTTCCAGAGTGTCAGTGACCAACAGACAGCCCACCCAGATGCCTTTCTCATCTTAGCTGGGGATTTTAACCACGCAGACCCAAAGAGCGTTTTCCCCAAAGTCTATCAACACATTGACTTTCCAACAAGGGGAAACAACATCCTGGATCTGGTTTACACCACCCAAAAAAGGAGCGTACAAGGCACACCCCCTCCCCCATCTTGGTGCCTCGGACCACATAACTATTATGTTACTGCCAGCATACAGGCCACTGGTTAGAGTCACTAAAGAAGAAGATCTTTATTTATATAGCGCCTTTCACAGACATGGTCACAAAGCGCTTTACATGAGAGCATTTACATTCACTCCATACTCGGTGGTGGTAAACTTCGTTAGTAGCTTCAGTTTCTCCTGGGGGAGACTGACAGAAGCGCTGTCACGACTGCACACATCTGCACACATCTGCACCAACGGTCCCTCTGACCACCTTCATGCATTCATACATCATTCATCCAGGCCTATTGTACATGTTTTTTGTGGTAGGGGAAACCGGAGTACCCGGAGGAAACCTACGCAGACACGGGGAGAACATGCAAACTCCACACAGAAAGGCCCCGTCCAGGTGGGAATCGAACCCAGGACCTTGTTGCTGTGACCAGTGTGGTTTGGTCACAGCAATAAGGTGGTCTGTGTGGTTTGGAAATGTTCGGGTTCATTGGAGGAATGTTGTGGCGTGGTGTAGCCAATAATTTAAAACCAGGTTAAAAGAATAAAATACAATTTAATAAATGAGTAAAAGGTCGGCGTAAATACAAGTTAAAACATACATTAAAAGACGCCCTAAAATGGGGTTAAAAGGGCTAAAGGAAGGGTTTTAAGGTGCTACAGTAGTCAGGTCTGGTAGGCCTCCAGGAGGGGGGTCCGGCCGGCTCTGGGAGCCTACCACGGATGCGCTGCAGGGGTCCACCTCGGGGAACGCATGCCCGGAGAGCTGGCCGCCGCTGCGCTCAATCCCGCTGCTCCTGTCCGGGGGACATCCCTGGCCTCGACGTGCGCTCCCTCGCCGCCATCACTCTGACCCGGTGCGTCAGGTCCCGTTCGTGTCGTCTTCCTCATTCGTGCGTCCTCTTTCCGCCCGCCAGCCCTTCAGCCCTGGCTCTCGTCCGGCGCCCACCTCCTGCGCCTCGTCCGCGTTATTTGTACCGGAGAGCCAGTCTGTGCTGGTCTGCAGGTCTTCCGCCGCCGCCCCAGCAGTACTCCAAAAAGATAACTGATCACTTCAGAGACAGCAGAGACACTCGGAGTGTGTGGGAGGGGATAAAGACCATCACAGACATAAACCTCCTCGACAAACTTGTGACAGTGACACCTCTCTGTTGAACGCTCTAAATGAATTCTTTGCTCGCTATGAGGCACTCAACAGAACCCCGGCACAAAAGTCAACACCACCTCCTGAAGACCAAGTGCTGAAGCTATCTCCAGAGAGTGTGAGAAGATCTCTGAGCAGGATCAACATACACAAAGCACCGGGTCCAGACAACATACCAGGTCGTGTACTGAAAGGTTGCGCTGATGAACTCACTGAAGTCTTCACAGACATTTTTAACACATCTCTGCAGCAGGCTGGTCCCAACGTGCCTCAAAGCGACCACTATCATTCCGGTGCCAAAGAGGTCACCACCCTCCTGCTTTAATGACACCGCCCAGTAGCACTCACTCCAATTCTTATGAAGTGCTTCGAGCGGCTCGTCATGGAACATATCAAGTCTGTTCTCCCTCCCACCCTGGACCCATACCAGTTTGCTTACCGGTCCAATCGCTCAACTGAGCTCAACTCAATCCAAAAACGAATGATCGACTAAAGACACAAGGCCGATCTCAACTCGATCAGTACGCAAAGAAGTGATGCAAACATCTAAATGTACATTTGTTTGTCACTCAAAAGAGGTTTGTACAGACTACAAAACGGCCATTTCCCCCATATTTTCCCTATTTTGTCTATTTAGTAAAAAAAAAAAATCCCACTCCCCCCACATTTCCATCAAGTTATTATTATTTTAACCTTTTTCCCCCTAAATATTTCCACATTTCTTGACAGTAGAGATAACCTCAACATTGTGAATTTACTTTGGGAACCACTGGTCTTGTAGACGATATTGCCCACCTTTAAAAAAAACTCCAGATTCATTATCGATGCAAACTGTTTCAGAACGGCAAACTTCCAGGACTTTAAGGGGTGTTGTTTTCTTACATTCCACATTTTGATTAAATGTACTTCTTTACACTCATCCCAGTTTTTATACTTGTGCCTGGATTTGACTTTGCTTTATATACAGTATATGTTACACTTATTATATCATTAAGACTTTTTAGTAGTAATTAAATGTTTTACTTTTTTCATACAATTTTTTTGTGTGTGTCAATGTTCAACATAAGCTTATGTAATTCATTTTATGACATTTATGAATGACTGTCTTAAACTTGTAAACAAAAAAAGCTGTTTGAATTTGCCCACCGTTCTGTTTTGCATACTTCCATGTTTGCACCGCCCATCCCCCACATCTCCCCAATCACGTGACCTCTGTCCGGAGTTGTGGCTCCTCCTACTTCCCCCACAGTGTAATCATCATGTTACACTTTAATATTATCCACTTTGTAAACATTTGGTGAACAAAACCTTCCCCAGAAGACAATGTGTTCTTTTGACTCTTTTGCTCGTGTTATATTTCTTTAGTGTGCAGAGTTTTGTAAACATCAGACAATGTTGACCTTTAACCTCTTACCGTCAGAGTGCATTTTCTCCAGTTCGGCAATACCCAATTCTAAAAACACCTTGACTGGAGCGTACAGAATATATTGCAGTTTTTTGTCGCTGTTTTGTTGCGTTTTCATCACATGATGTCAAAAGGTAGAAATCCATGGTCACATCAACCTGCCCCGGGACAGCAGGTTTGCTCTAACCTGGTGCCTGCTTCTTTCCTCTTGGTCAGTGTTACAGTGTGCACTGTCCCGGTCTAAATAAAAAAAAACATACATTTGTTTCACTCTTTTGTTGCTTTTTGTCACGTTTTCATCACTTGCGTTTTTCAAGAAGCTTTTAGATTTGGGTGAATCCAAACTGGATGTTCAGGTGGGGGTCACCTCCCGCCTGAACCAAGTGCATTTTTTTCAGTTCGGCTTTACCCAAATCTAAAAGCTTCTCAACTGGAGAGCAACAGTGTGATGCCTCATTTGAAAGCTAAGCCCTACAAAAGTGATCGTAACTTTGATGTCACATTGTCGCCGGGTTTTTGTCACATGTTTATTTTTTCTTTTTAAGCTTTTAGGTTCGAGTGAAGCCAGACTGGTTCAGGCGGGGGATGAGACGTTCAAGGGACTCGATATAAGTGGTCACTTTTAGTCTCACTACTGCCCCCTCAGGTCTGACGTAGGACGGTCTGAACTCCTCCTACACAGAAGGATCATTTTAACACAACCTCCAAATGGCACGCGCTACAGCCTTATGCTCATGTTTTAATCCGAGTTCATCACGTCCACAAAACCACCTGTAGGACTCGTTTGTGTCGCCCTGGGAGTGAGACGCAAAGACAGGAATAGGTTTTATTTATTTTTTTATTAATGTTGACAAACGGCGTTAATGTACAAATGTGAGGCGTCCAGTGTTAGGGAGCAGCTGCTCCATCGAATCTGCCAAAGCACTTTTATATCAATCATCTTATTTACACATTACATTTACAATAGATTATCCTGTACATCTGGGTAAAGTGCAATCAGCTGTTTGATCCGTGTGGAACCTCGGCACGTTCAGATCAGGGCTAAAGCTTTTCCTCTCGGAGAACCATGAAGAAACTGAGCTGCTTCCAAAGGCTTTTGAACAATATCCTCATTTAAAAAGTTCATTTCTCCATTTGTAAACTGTAGAACTTATTCCAGGGGTTATTTGAATTCACGAGAGCCCAAACCATTCTCGAGCACCTGAAGTCATTTGACTCTCATGTAAGGCGGGACGCTGCAGAGGAGAAGGGAAACTAAAGACGTCTGAATCTGAAACTTTAGATCACTAATACAATCAAACAAATATACATAGTGCACGTTTTCTATTATTTTTGATTTTTTATCCAACAAAGTCTAAATAATGGAGAAATCCAGGTTTAAATGTGTGTCCATATATTAGTTACAAAGAGAGGATTTATACATAAAAGCTGTTTATTATTATTATACTGTGTATAATAAGAGTATCTGTCTGACCTGCTGCAGCCCGAGGTCAGCTGATCTGCCCTTGTTGGCTGTTCCCAAAACTAAAAGGAAATCCTCCCTTAAAAGGCACCTTTTTTTCCCTGGCTTTTAACACAGCCTAAGAAGTTTGACTTTTGAATATTTGTTTATTTTTACTGTTACCATAATGTCATTTTTCAGCATGATGTTGTGGTTTTTAAAGGGCTCTATAAACAAAGTTGGATTGGAAAAATCTGTTCAAATTTGGCCTCAAAACATGTTTAATTATTCACGGATTCAAAGTTTCTCCATAGCTCGATATTGGGAAGTGTAATTTAAAGAGCCATTTTCTCCAAATGCTTTTTTCTCCCACTGGTGCGACGCAAGTACAGACTTCAAACTACAGCCTGGGACTGAACAATATTTGTTAAAAAAAATTCCGAGGGATTTTTTTTATATCTAATCCCTAACCTGATTTATTGAGTTTTGAATTTCAAAAAACATGGCGAGATTTACATTTTTAGACAATTTTGCCCACTATTAAACAGCTTATTTTCAAAGTCTTTGTAACCAACCTGGCTCCGTCCATTATTCAGATTTCGTCACAGAGAATATGGGAACTGTTGGTCATTTTTCTGCATATAATGCCTTATTTTCATTTGAAAACATAACTGGCAATACGTTGTTTTTTCTCATGTTTATGTGAGTAGACTACAGGAAACGTTTGAATCGGATCTCTCCAATCCCCTGCAGATGTTACCTTTGGCAGTGTTCGTCTCTTCTGAAGAACATTTGGTAAATACTATGGCAGTGAGCTTCAGCTGTGTGGAAATGAACAGGCCACACTTTTCTCTGATCGGATCTTCCTCAACGGTTTACAACAAATGTGCAGCTTAACCTTAACACAGGGCTCTTCTCTGGAGGCTGGAGCATTCAGTGGAGAAGAAGGTTCAACAGGGCTCAGCGCAGAAGAATGGAATGTGTGTACAGTGGCTTCACAAAGTCTGTAGTCCTCCATTATGTGGAAGTCTGACACTGAACATGGTTTTCTTTATTCTTTCTGTATCAGGGACGATGGATGGAATTTACCAGTGACATGAACCTTTATGTGGAACGCGGAGTCTCAAAGGCTCACACGTCAAATACATGAAATAAAGGAAATCAACGTTGTATGTTTCAGACAAACAGAAAAGTTTAAAATCATACTTAATATACCAATATTTACTGCTATTTTTATTTCTGTATCGAGCTCTATAACAACACTCTAGATGTGACGGCCATTTTGTGATTGTCCATTCTACTCAAGAGCTCATGGAACCTCACGTGTTAATGTGATTTATTGTAATTGACTTTAGAATGTAACTTTATATAAGCATCCAGGTTCAACCATTCTGATTTGAAAAGATCTTTTTTTGTTCCCTTAACCTCTCAACCCCCACCTGAACCAAGTTTGGCATTACCCAAATCTAAAAGCGTCAAAAGAGCGACAAAAACGAGCAGTTGCCTGACATCCTGTGAGTTGTGTTTTACCCACACAGATTTTACACATATTTTCAGAAATTACAAGTTCTTAGCTTTCAAATGAAGCATGGCACTGGCCTGTAGGCTGTAGACAAAAACGTGACAAAAAAGCTCAACAAAATAGCATAAAAAAAGGACGAAACACAACAAAAAAGTGATGAAAAAGTAGCAATAAAAATATGATATAAACGCGGCGACAATGTGACAAAAAAAGTTTAGATTAGTTTTGTCGCTCTTAGCTTTAAATGAGGCGTTACACTGGCCTATAGGCGAGACACTTTTAGATTTGGGTAAAGCTGAACTGGAGAAAATGCGCTATTGAGCGCACCAACTAAATTCAAAAAGAAAATGAGAGCACACACGGATTTGGCTAATTGGATAATCACAAGATGGTCGCCACATTCTCCACGGTTTGTTATTTCCCATATTATTGATCTGGGAATGCAACGCACTGCAGTTTGGGGAAAGTTGTTGAGTTATGAATATGGAATTTTAAACAATAGAAAATAAATGAGGACGATCGAGTATGAATGTTGGAATTCAAATCATTCAAAGAGGTGAAAACGTTCTGAAACACTGAGGAGTCCGTCACGGAGTTGTTGTCAACAAAGTCACAGTTAATATGAGTGAGTGCCGAGTTAAAGCGCTGCGGACGTTCACGTCTCCTGAGCCACTTCAGTACAACATCAACCCACCCCTGAAGGCTTTCCTGGTTAGTGAGGCCTGGGTCAGGTGCTTGAACGGTGCATTAAACTAGCAACAAGAGTAAATCTGCAAGAGTAGTTTTATTCAATCCAAAATGAACGGGGCAGGCATGTCTCATCCTCTCGCGGTCTCCCTCCTGCTCAGAGCATGAAGCAGAAGAGGAGAAGACGGGGCAAAGAGCAGAGGAACATACCGTGAAGACATAAAAGCCTTCTCTGGATCACAAGCTGCAAAACGTTTAATGAAAATCTGCCTCCTATTTACTTCAAAAACCTGTGAAGATGTAACAATAAGATGTGGCTAAATACAATGAACGCCCATATGGTGACGATGAGTGCGGGCCCGCCCCGAGATCGAAAGAGAACTTCATGACCCTACCCAATCCGTGGAGTAACACGCAACCCGCGCATCACTATTCCTGTCAGTCCAGACAGGAGGGTAGTAGCTGTTCAAAGATTTTCTGGTTGACCAGTGTGGGGGATAGGAACAGTTATCAGATCTCCAGGTTGACCAGTGTGGGGTAGGAACAGTTGTCAGATCTCCAGGTTGACCAGTGTGGGATAGGAACAGATGTCAGATCTCCAGGTTGACTAGTGTGGGGGATAGGAACAGTTATCAGATCTCCAGGTTGACCAGTGTGGGATAGGAACAGCTGTCAGATCTCCAGGCTGACCAGTGTGGGGGATAGGAAACAGTTGTCAGATATCCAGGTTGACCAGTGTGGGGTAGGAACAGTTGTCAGATCTCCAGGTTGACCAGTGTGGGCTAGGAACAGTTGTCAGATCTCCAGATTGACCAGTAGGAACAGTTGTCAGATCTGCAGGTTGACCAGTGTGGGGAATAGGAACAGTTGTCAGATCTCCAGGTTGATCAGTAGGAACAATCTCCAGATTGACCAGTAGGAACAGTTGTCAGATCTCCAGGTTGACCAGCGTGGGGTAGGAACAGTTGCCAGATCTCCAGGTTGACCAGTGTGGGGGATAGGAAACAGTTATCAAATCTCCAGGTTGACCAGTGTGGGGTAGGAACAGTTGTCAGATCCCCAAGTTGACCAGTGTGGGGGATATGAACAGCTGTTAGATCTCCAGGTTGACCAGTGTGGGCTAGGAACAGTTGTCAGATCTCCAGGTTGACCAGTGTGGGCTAGGAACAGTTGTCAGATCTCCAGATTGACCAGTAGGAACAGTTGTCAGATCTGCAGGTTGACCAGTGTGGGGAATAGGAACAGTTGTCAGATCTGCAGGTTGACCCAGTGTGGGGAATAGGAACAGTTGTCAGATCTGCAGGTTGACCAGTGTGGGGAATAGGAACTGTTGTCAGATCTCCAGGTTGACCAGTGTGGGGTAGGAACAGTTGCCAGATCTCCAGGTTAACCAGTGTGGGGGATAGGAACAGTTGTCAGATCTCCAGCTTGACCAGTGTGGGGTAGGAACAGTTTTCAGATAATACGGTTGACCAGTGTGGGATAGGAACAGTTGTTAGATCTCCAGGTTGACCGGACGGACCTCTCCAGTCTTGTTCTCTCGGACCCAGAGCTCTCGATCCCGCACGGGGTCCACACACTGCAGCAGCTTGTCCACCGGCTCCATCGTCTGGACAAACCACAGCATTACAGTCGTACACACATAATGAGGATTAGATGAAGACGATGTGCTCAGACTCACGCTCTGGTTGAACATGTCGGTCTCGTGTCTCAGGGTGGTATACTGACACAAGTGCTGCCGGACCATCTCTACCCGCTCCACCTCCAGACGCTCCAGCTCCTGCAGCGGGACAACACAATCACAGTCAGAAGGAGGCACAATAAGGGCTGAACAATTCCTCACCTGCGAAAAAGTAGTAAGAACCATCCTAAAAATAGTTCAGCAGTGTCATAATTTTCCAGTAAACTCAGATTTAATGCCATTTTTAATAACATTTATTGCTTTTGAATGACATTGAAGGTCTTTTGGCATAATTAATTTAATGACTTTTGATGCTTTTTAATGCCCTGTGGAAACACCAAGAAACACCACCAGACCCAAATGTCTCATCATTGTCACAGCATAGCAATAAAGGCTCCTGTTTCACCTTCCCCAAAGAGGGCTTCTGTTTTGTCCTGGAAGTTCTAGTTTGACGTTTTTAATCCAGAACTGTCATACTAATAACAAACCCATGCCTTTCAGAACATTGTGTGTAATTTACAGGGTTAGCAGCTCTTAAACTTTAGACCATATGTAGACGCTAGTTGCTTCCGTTTGATTTTGTCTTTGCAGTGCTCCTCAGTACAGGATGACGTGACTGATTTGGAGAATGACGTGATGTTGTGCCATTTTCTCGAAACAAACATAAACCATTTACCAAACTGGTGGTGACCATCTCCTCAAACCATTTGGACTGGGACTGGTTGTAGAGGTCCACGCAGCGCATCAGCTCGTCCCCTAAACACAAACACAGCAGGGACCTTACAATACAGGCAAGGTTAGGAATTAGATATTAAAAACCCTTCAAAACATTGTTAAGTCCAAGGTTGGAAAATGTGAAGTCTGTGAGATATTGATGAGTTTTACCTGCAGTGTCTCCCTTTAACATGTAAAATGTCTAAGTGGTGTCCCTCGTCCTCAGTTATGTGTTAGAGTCCAGTCGTGAGTCCCAGAAATGACTATAATCAGATGTTGATGTCAGCGCACAATGTCTCCACCAGGTGGTGCCACTTCATCACTAATACATCCAGTAATCACCAACATGTGCGTCCTCTCTCCTCAAGTGCACTGAATGTCCATAGAGAAAGCGTGTTGCGTATTTTTCAAGGATAAACCAAATAAATATAACCCGTAACAGTTGAAAGTTGCTAGTATGAGCTGTTTACCTTTACCTTTGATGTTTTATGTAGTCATTTTAGCATGATTCTATGTGGACTGATGCTGTAACGGGTGAATGAATGAATATTTGTATTTGAGTGTATAAACATATTTGATATTGTACATTTTGTAACTCACCTGCTCAGGGACTACAGATGGAAACTAGCTCAAGCTAAATCTGGTGCAAAGCATCTTTAATTAATATGTGTGCACATTGTCCCTGTTGAAATAAATTAATAAACTAAACTAAACTAACTAAACCTTGAGCTGTTAAATGATAAATAGCTTTCCCTCTCAGGCAAAGGGGAAATTATCCTAGCCATTTTCTTCATTCATGTGAAGTCCATGTTAAATAAATTATCCATAAATAATAAATCAAGTACCTTCATTGAACATAAATAATTAACTGTAACTTTATTTCTTTTGTCTTTGGTCTGGCTTTGTAGAAATAACTGTGAACTTTATAGTGGATGTGCGACTGGGACATGCCGTTAATGACAATCCGCAATAATAGACAACAACTAACTAAACGTTTGAAATGCTTCCTCTTTCATTATTTGGAAACAAGCAACAAACAAACCACAAAATCAAATCCAGAGCTAGAATGATTCTCTTATGTTTCTCAAGAATGCCTTATAAAAGGTACGACATATAAAACAAAAATAATAATAATAATAATGCATTCGTTTTATATAGCGCTTTTCTGGACACTCAAAGACGCTTTACAGTTGCATTATTACTCCATACTCGGTGGTGGTAAGATACTATTGTAGCCACAGCTGCCCTGGGGTAGACTGACGGAAGCGAGGCAACCATCGGCCCCTCCCACCACCAACCACTCATTGACTATGTTCACCCAGGCTTCTCCATCCAAGTACCAACCAGGCCCGTCCTGCTGAGCTTCAGATCTCACCGGATCAGCCAAACCGCGGTCCTATTGTATGTGTTGTGTCTTTGAGGCAAGTGATGCAGAAAGCAGATTCCACTACGTCTAGCTGCTCACACACGTCGGTCATTCTTCCACCAGACGTTTTCAGGACGTTGTGGATGGGGAAGTACGTTCACATCCCATTATAACATTGTTCATCATCAAACTAAACTGAGATACACTAATCACAGTCCTATTGATCGGCTAGAGAGTTACGATACTCTGTTTGCTGTGAGTTAGCAACATGACGAGTGTGGAACGAGGTGAGCACTGTGAAAGCTCCCTGTGGTCAATGCCTGAAGAAAAGCTCATCCAGGAGATGTATCTAATTGTCCATCTCTCCTTCTTATCTGAGCTCACGCAGCAGTGTCCCTCACAGCCCCGGGACAAATGCCTCAGGGAGGTGCCACAGACTAGAGACCTGCACGGGAATGGATTTCAATCCCGTTCCCGCCCGCTCCTGACGCCCCGTTTTTCATTGTCTGGTATTGTTCCTTCTTGCCGTTTTGACATTGTAAATAATGTCACTGTTAACTCAAACCAAGCCGCTAAAAAGCAACTAAAGACCAAACCAACTTCTTTTCTGCTGATAAACTGTATTTATGATGTTTTTAGAATATCATCTGCTGTTCCCACTATATTTTTGGGTCATTTTAGTATAAACTAGTGTATATTGCTGTAGGGTCTAGTGTAGGGTCTCCCAGGGCAACCAGGTCCTAGGTGACGGGTCAGACAAAGAGCGGTTCAGAAGCCCCTTATGAGAGACCAACAGGCCCGGTTAGAACCATGAGGCCGTCCTTCTGTGGACCCACCACCTGCAGGGGGCGCCATAGGGGCTGGAGCAGCTCCAACAGCTGCCCCCACGACCCGGCAACGGACAAGTGGAAGAAGATGGATGGGTGGATGGTTGTCAGAAATCTACAGCAAAAGCTTCAAATTGATATGGCTAAACTGAAACACATGCAGCTAAGTATTGGTAACATACTAAGTGCGCTAACATAAACCTCATATATATAACACTAATATAGACCTCATCGCTCCCTGACCTCTCTCTGACCCCTCCCTGACCTCACCTGCTTGTGTGGACTTCCTGCGGGCCTTCTTGATGTCCTCCTCCATCTTGCTGTTGTTGACTTTGATGTCCAGCTGCTGCGTCTTCAGCTCCAGCTCCTTCTGCCGCTCGGACAGAGCCTTCCGAGCCTGAGGATCCACAAATCAAACACAAACAGTTAATAGAGCTGTAAACTGCCTCTGCTCACCACGAGGGTAATGTCAGCCACTTTTCATCCTCTGGAATGAAAGTTTCATCTTAAAAGTAAACCTGAGGAGACAGATGGGGACGGGCAAACTGAAACTCCAAAGCAGTTGAAGCAATTGAGCTGGCATCTAGGGGCTAAATTACATTCACAGAGTCTCAGGGTTCCACCATGTTACTGACACGCCTGTGGGTGAAATAAATCCATTTAAATATGGCTTTTTTCTGAATGTGTGTTGTTCTACTGTACTGTGGTACTGGAACAATCCATCAATCAATCAAGCAATTGTCAATGCTTCTTTTTGCTAATCTATTCTTATAAAACACGTGTTAGCATTATTAATTATATAAATATAAGGCTCTGAGGCATGTAGAGCAGAGGGAATAAGAAGAAGAAAGTCCATTACTGTAAATTCCGTACTATTGAGCGCACCTGAATATAAGCCGCACCAACGGGAGTGTGGCCATGTTTAGAGCCGCCCTCCTCAGGATGTCTGTGCAAACGGTCCCGGGCCCGGGAGTTTCCCGTTTTCGAAGCTGCTCTGAGCTGGGTCGGTAGTGAATTGCTTTTGATCAATTTAACCTGACATTTCGCTTCATAATATTTCAGCGGTGAGAGGATTAATTGCCTTTATTTTGCACCTGAAGCCACGTTACAGGAGGAGGGCATCCTCCTGCCCCCGCCCCAGTGTGCAGTAAACACCGCAGACAAAAGGAGGACGACAGTGACAGCGTTTGCACCTGTCCCAGTTACACTATTGTGCAGATGAGGGGAGTACGTCCGAAAGGAACCGTGAGAGTTTCCATCGTCTCCAAAACGTTATGCTTGGATTTGACCCAGGTGCATCGTTATTGATAACATGACACAAAATTCAGTACAATCGTAAAAATCTATAAATTAGGCACACTGTTGTATAAGCCGCAAGGTTCAAAGTGTGGGAAAAAGGTTGAGGCTTATAGTCCGGAAACAACGGTAATAGTCTGGGACAGAGATTCATGGCCGGGACTCGTACCCACACGGCTCAGACCAGCGTTACCGATTAGACCAGGGTGTCCACATTCTTTCATCGAGAGGGGCATATTGAATTGTTTGTAGTGTGGAGGGCCAAAGATCGGTGGTCAGTGCAGTGAAACCTTTAAGAGAGGTTCAAACCATGCCCCACATGCCCTTTATTTTACACAAAAGGGCTCACAATTAGAGCTGTTTACAGATACCTGAACAATGCTTTTTCCGATACCTATACTAAAATATTCGTCGTCTAGAACCAGAAAACAGAACAATAATGTGTGGAAGATCTGCAAATTTACAATATCGGGTTTATCCCTCTATTTAAACTGAAACCACCAAGTCACTTCCTTTAATGATGGACCAACAGCATCAAAACATGGATCTATATATATATATATATATATATATATATATATATATATATAAATATATATACTATGTACTAGTATTGTTTAACGGTACCCATGCTCTACCCACAATAAAATTTTTGTTTTTATATTTAATTTGTGTGGAATAACAAAACTTAGAGTAAAAACTATCTCCAGAGATGTGTGACAATTAAACAAGAAGCCTGAGGGCCACCAAAAATAAATCTGAGGGCCGCCTTTGGCCCCCAGGCCGCACTTTGGGCACCCCTGAACTAGACTATCTGGGCACTGAAACGCTGCACTAACATGAGCCCTATGGTTGGACACAGGCGCCCTGAAGTGACGTGTTGTTCAGCCTAAGTCACGTGACATCCGTGTTTTTAACTGTGTTTCAGAGCAGTGTTTTGAAACACTTTGGGGCTTTCGACACAGCCATCCCTAGAGAAAGACAATGCAATTCTGGAGTGTGCAAAATGGAAAGGTAATCTGGATTTTTCAAGTCTTCCTGTCTTCTGTCCCGGTCTTCACTCTCAATAAAACTATTTTGTATGTGTCAATGACTACAAAGCTTTGACAGGCTTGTAAAGCACAGTACGATGCATGACAGTATCATCATGGGACTTCAAGTAAAGGACATTTCAAAACATCTCAGCCGGACAGACAGAGAGGCAGCCAGCCTCCACAGTTCCCCTGAGTCACGGGAGTCTATGGGTCTATAGGATACGTAATATTCTTTGGAGCAAGGCTTTTGGTTTTGGCAGGTGCAAAGTCACCAATGGGTACAGTAGAATGGGATTCTCTGGAGTCACACATAGCCACAGAGGATGGACGGACAGCAATGTTAGCACTCCGCCATGAGGACCAAAACAAGTATGATATTGGCCTATTGGTTTTACAACACACATGAAGCTTCTTCAAGGTCGGATACCCGGATGTTTTATGATCTCTCGGAGTTTGCCTTGTGACTGTGACTGAGAAGAACCTTATGAGAGCCACAGGCAGCAACCCAGAAGATACTACCTCAGACCTCAGAAGATACTACATGTTTTATAGCAAACCTTTAGCTTTAAATGAGCTGGTTCTGACAGACTGGACTAAATAAACTCCTGTGAATGTGTAAAACATACGGTACATGTGGAGCGGCGTGTGTCTGCTGACCTTCTCCACGGAGGTAAAGCGTCCCACCAGCTGCTTCCTCAGGTCTGAGATGTGATGGTCCAAACGCTTCATGTCCTTCTTAAAGTTCTCCCTGAAGGTGAGGAAGGGCTTCTCCACCTCGCTCTGCAGCTGCGAACCACAACATCATATACATTATACAGACATGGTCGTTTGAACACAGCCAGGGTTATTTGGTCCCACTGTGTGTCTGTCCACAAACCCAAAGACCAAGGAATTGTTAGTGTTGTTGCCTTGTTAGCATTCGGACGTCCTCCATTCTATACACACAGACTGTACTGATTCATAGAGATCATTTGCTCAGACTGTTGAATCATAGTTTAAATCAAAATGTAGTAGTCCTGCATCAGCATCTCAACCAAACAGTAGCTATAACACTAAAGGTGCGTCCAGACCAAACGTGCGTCCACGCCCCAGCCGCCTCTGGTTGGACGCCAAACACTCGCGAGAAACGCCTGTTTGCGGCGCGTGAAGTTTTGCAAGCGTCATAATTAGGAGGCGTGTCATACAACTCAGGCCGAGCGCAAACCGCCATGATCGACCTGTCCTCCATGCTGCAGGTACCAGGTGACGCTTGTGCTCACTATTTGAGCCCAGTCTCTGATTGGTTAACAAGGCGTAAGCACGTGTAGATTGGATTACTTGGCAGTGGGCGGGGCCTCCCTGCTCGCGTACCGCGCTGTTCTCCATGGCTTTGACCCACGTTTATCCTCATCAGCTCGCATGTGCTACGCTTCACACGCGCGGACGGCTTTGCTTACGTTTCGAAGCGCGTCTACATGGGGTTAACATGGGAGTTGGAGGTGTGGTGGCGTTTGGTCTGTACGCACCTTAACAGAGTTTAACAGCAGCTAAAGCAGGAGGAGCTAATGCTAGAAAACATGTTTACTCTCCAGAGAAGTCTCTTATCCACAAAAGGACATTATTTTGAAAGTTTCATATAAAGTCCATCTCTGTCCTGTTGGTCTCTGCTTCAGTTTCCTCTTGTAACTTCACAGTGATAGCAGCTAATGCAAATGCTAATGCTAATGCTAATGCTGCTCTCACAGACACAGAGCAGGAGCATCAGGAAGAGGAGCTTTCAGTCAGAGCTGAGACAGCCAATCAGCATTCAGCTGGTGGATGCTACAACAGCGCCCCCTGCTTTGAAGCCGAGCTTCACAACAATCAAGAGTTAGCCAATCAAAGGCTGCTCTGTAAAAGCAGAGCTTCAATGGGATTTCACATCGAGCTTCAGCAGCTCTGAGGGACAGGGAGTCAGAGCTAACTAGTCAGAGACCAAGAGCCGAAATGTTCAACCACAAAGGCAATGACCATTCGATCATTATTTATTCACAATAAACTAGAATTTTATGTCTGACCTTTATCTTTTCTTTCCAATAATTTTATTAGATTTACATTAAATACATTAACATTTTCTACTGTTCTGCTCTGACTGGGACTGTATTTTATTGATTTATTAACTCCATTATTATTTCGACTTTAATGCTTGAGTATGTTTGTAAGAGGGGGCCCTGCCCACTGAGCCCCTTCCTCTGGTTCGCCCCTGGCCTGTGCGCTCAGTGCCTGCAGCTTAGTCCTGACTGGACTGTGCAGAGAAAGTAGTCTAGGCCACACAAAGTTCTCAAACTTTAATCAGGAGCCTCTGGAGGACGTCTGAGATTCCGTTTTATGTTGCATTTATTACATGGTAACAACACGTGACAGAAAGGTCAATGACTTTGTGTATTTCCGTATTACCATGTCGCACTTTGCATCATATTTGTTAGAGATTGTCTTTTTTCATTTCCTCATTTTGATCTTTTACTGTGAATATTTCATCAAATGAAGAGTGACAGAAACTTGAGAAGCACAGACACTGTTCCTAGTGCCACAATCTGCCTGACTGCGGTTTAACCGGCGTGCTGCTTCCTGCTGCACGCTGCCTCCAAAAGGAGAATGATACGGACGCTCATTCATGCGTGTAGTGTTGGGAAACACGTAGGACTACGCTTGGGTTTTTGGTCACAATTCTTCAAGACTGTTACAGTTCATGGGAAACATGTACCAATTCTTATGCAAAGAACCGCACTCTGATTGGTCAATAGCCGAATGCGGTTCGCCACCCCTGCTTTAGTGGATTCATTTTGTAATCTAATACCTACATTAGACTTTTTTTGTTGTAAAATTGTGTGGGAAATTGAGCTTCACTTGTCGCCAATGAGGAGCCGCCACTAGAGAAATAGATTTCCGCTCAGTGTGTTCTGGTCGGACCAATCACAGCAATTTCAATCTAAACACATCAAACGGCGATAAAAATGGCGATAATGGTTCTTTTGAAAAACAAGAGACAAGACAAGTTTTTCTTCCAAAATAGAGCCTGAGCAAGACACATCACCCACCCTGCTAAACTCCAATGTAATGACACATCCAGCGTAAAACCCTGGGAATCAAAGCTATGGGAAGTCGGGGCGCCACCCTGGTGGACACTCTGCACTGCCCCGAACAATATTAACAAACTGATAACACTGATAACACCTCACAAAATACATGTTGTGAGGTGTTATCAGTGTTATCAGTTTTTGATCTTTTTTTAAATCTTTTTTTACTTTTTGAATAAGCTAATCGTAAGTGAAATAATCTGTAAAAAAATAAATAAATAAATGTTTGCCTTGTTTTTTGTGTTTTGAAAGCTCAATAAATCAGGCTGGGATTTAGATATTTAAAAAGTCCAAGACTGTAAAGTTTGGAGTCTGTAGGAGCGACTACAGTGGTGAGGTCGGTGTTTGAGTGGAGCAAAAACCTCATTTTGACAAAAGCGCCCCTGAAGTTTTGTAATGTGTGCGTTTGTGCAAACACATTTGTCTGGTCTTTCATACAGGTGGCTCCCAGAAAGGAAATGACCATATTTGGATTATAGTGTCATTTTGGGCACCCTTTTCAGGACACGTGGATATAATGCATGAGAGAAACCGTAGTAGCTACTTCCTGGATATCTCCACCTCGCTAGAGACAAAACATCATAAAACAAGCATTATACAGGGTAAGTTTTGTCATTTTTATATATATATAAAACTAAGATGTTAAGGGAGAAAAACTAGCACGTTGACCATTGCGTGAAAAATCCATATTTTCACCTGCCATGTCTCGTCTTAAACTCATCAAAGCTTTCACTCTTGGAAAAGCCAAACTGACTGTGTTTGGATGAAGTCAGTCAGCTCCTCCATGTGAACATATTGAGGTGAGATGATTGTGAAGGACCAAACCTTGGAGGAGAACTTGATGTGGACCTCGGCTTCATCTGCCAGGCTCTTCTTCAGTTGGGCCCAGGCCTCGCCCAGAGTCCTGCAGCACAGAACAGAGGACCTATATCACCAAGAGCACACAGGACTGACAGGACAGTACCATAATCAACAGGAAGAGCACTAAACGCTGTGAGTCAGAGGAGACAGAAGCCTTCCAATTCACCGAAAGATGCCACGTGGTTTGAGAGAGTCTCCTGTATTTGAGAATTCCAAATACCACATCACTATAATGGGGTGTTTTCACTGACAGGCCCTGCCTAGTGCCCATGTTATGCTAGCACCAGCTAAAGTTGTGCTAACAGCGGCTAAATGCTATCCATCCATCCATTTTCTTCCTCTTTATACATTAGGCAATTTGTTTTGTTTGTCTTTGCTACTTGTGAAATTGTGGCCATAAGAAATTCAGTTTAGCAGATTATCAGCCCGTAAACTGCATCAGAGCTACTGACTACTGAATTTGAACACACGGGAGGATCTTCTTGGCGATCAAAATCCCCAGTGCCATCTGAATTCCACAGACACAGTCACAACGGAATGCAGTTTCTCCCACTCTATAAAACTGACTCTGCCATCGGAACGTTGAACGTTCCTCTGTTGTACAAGTGCACTATTGTTTGGTGGTGAATTCCACATCGGCCTTAAAACATGCATCTACATGAAGGTTTCATGTGTGTTCCCTCTCCTCGCCACATTCTCTTTAGTTCACTTTTAACTCACATTTACTCTGACTCCCTCTTCCACTTTCAGAATGGTGTGCTCTGGAAGCAGCTTGCTCTGGACATGGCAGAGCTTACATCTTTTTCAATACACAGCGATGCTGAGGTTTATAACTAGGGCTTTTCAGTACTAGTGCCATAAAACAGAACAATACTGTTTGGAAGATCTGCATATTTACAATATCGGGTTCATTAAGTCAAGAAATGTGTGGAAAATAGGGAATAATTTGGAAAAAATGTGTTAGAATGTGTAAAAATAAATAAATAAATTGGAAAGAAATGGGGCAAAAATAGGGTGAAAATGGGGGAGAAATAGGTGAAAATAAAGAAAATATATATATCTTTTTTTTTAATGAGGAAACATGAGGAAACAAGCATGAATGTGTTTATTGAGACGTTTTGATCCCAATGGATCTTCCTCAGGTTCCTCAGGTCAAGATCCATTGGGGTCTCAATAGATGCAGTCTTTTTGGAGCTTTTTCATCCTTTTCCGTAGTAGCCTTGCACCTGGTAATGTGCGCATATTTTTGCTGTTAAAACATTTGTTTTTTTAAATGGGGAAAACAACTAAGACAACCAAGTCTCTTCCTTTAATACTGTCCCTGGACCAACAGCATCAAAACTCATATCTAAAGTTTTTTTCTCTCATACCATAGTGGTATTGTGTAACCGTACCCAGCCCTACGTCAGCCATTACTGAAAACATGCACTAAAGACCAAAACCTACGCAGCTACTGGTGTGTTTCAATGGAGACAGCAATCTACACCATGGTCAAAAACTCAAACCAAGTTGAACTTATTTAAAGGTGATGAATGTAAAATGCTAAGGCTGAGGCTGCCTCATGTACTTCATTCAACATTTAGACTACATCCTTTTGAAGCTCTAGCAGGACAAATTACAAACAAATATACCGATGGTCTGGTGCAGAAACGTGAATCTAACAAGAAAAAGGATAAGGTTGTTCTACATAACATCGCTGTTGGCCATGGGTGTCTGTCTAGTGGGGTCTGGAGCTTCACAGAGCGCCCCTCGTCTGCAGCCTGTACTTAGAAACACAAGATTGGAGCCAGGATGTTGAAAGTGGCGGCTAGAACAAAAGCGGAGATATTAAAAACACATGTGAGAGGCTGCACTCCGATTCCCCCTCCATGAACCCCCTGTCACGCTGGTGCATACCCAGGCCCATGTTCTCCCTGTGAGAGCCAGATAAAGCTGGGATTGTCACATGCCTTATGGACACTCCCGCCGGGACAAAGGCAGATTCAGACACACATCTCCAGTCGGGCTGGACCCTGCGCTGGACACGGAGCGGACAGAAGGGACATTGTCCAGGGAGAACAGAACCATAGCTCTGTGCGGTTTTGTGAGGCATTTTTAGGCAGCAGACGTTCAGATACATGTGGATCCTACAGCGGCCTCAGCAAGGCAGCGCCAAGGAAGCATTAAGGGCAAATTAAATGGTACACTGGGGAATGGGAAGCAATGGGAAAGTTATAAATGATTACAGTATAAGCAAGCGTACATTACACACCACTGAGGGCCGACAACAGGAAATGATGGTGGTTCAATATACAGTCATATATGTTGTTTTTTATTATCATATTGAGGATGGTAATGACAGCTGTAAAGTAGTAAGATCTCGGAGAATAATAAGTATTAATGCTTTTTAATGCATTACACTATGTAGGGCTTTCATAACACATTACTCATGAAAAAAATCAATAAGAAAAAGAGGAAAGTGTACACAAATTGATATTATACTGAGGATGGTAATGACAACTGGGAAGTAGCAAGATGACGAAGTATAATATATACTGCTGCATAGTAACGTGCCTTTATAACATTAAAATAGTGACTTCCAGTAATGTTACACTAGTGATTTTAGTAGTGTACTAATGTTTGGCATTGGTAACAGTTTGTAAGAAATATATTAATGATCGTTTGTTACTTGCTCTGTACTAGACATTGTACAAGAAATGAAACAGCTGTTGTGTTTTGTTTGCTTTGATTGTTAAATGAAAATGTTATTTTATTATTTTGGGGGTGGAGCTTATACGCCTTTTGCTTCGGCCCACTCCTTTTGAGCAGACGAACTGCTCAAATAAACAAATAAACTAAACTAAACTAATTATGGCTGGGTGAATCGCACAACAATAGGTATTACAATCGATTAATCATAGAAATAAATGTCCCTACCCCAAAGTGACATTCCTTTAAAATGAGGAGCTTGTGAACGTGTGCGGATGTAGTGACAGAGAAAAACCCTGAGTCTATCTCTACATGTGTAGAGATAGACTCATATATATTTGTCTATCTCTACATGTGTAGAGATAGACACATATGTTTTTCACTCATGTGCTACGGAGGGAAGTGAAGAATGTGTGACATGTGGTGCTGAACCATCGCAACAATCACAGTGTTATCTTGTCTTATCTGCTGACCGGATGGACATTAGTGTGAACTGATGGGGCCGTCGGTCTCCTTCAGCAGCTTGGACCTCATTTACCTCCATTTTCTCAGCCATATTGGATTACGCACACACTGACATCTCTACTGGCCATTTTCTCTGGTCCGTGTTCCCATGGCTCTCCCTTTAAGGCTTATGGAATGTCTCAATAAGAATGAGTTTAATAAAGCTTCTCCCTGTCCCTGTGCACTGGTACGGTGTCTGCGGAGGGACAAAAGGCCGTCTCAGCTGGAGGCCCGCAACTGTCTCTCCAACTAAAAGTGCACATCCCCAAAGCACTGCAGGGGTCGGGACTCTCCGTGAAATCCTTATGAACCTGACATGAGGATCCATGTGCCCGACTGTCTGTGCACTCTGATTAGTTTACATGGATTTTGGGTTACCATGGAAACCTGTCCACTCGGCCCAAAGCCTAAAGCCAAACTGGACTCAATAGGAAACTTTGGTGCAAAAGCTTGTGTATAATTTTGAGCAGAATGTATACTGCTCAAATAAACAAATAAACTAAACTAATTTCAGTCATTTGTTTTAGACCATAGGTTTTGTGTTTTTGAGTAAAAATAGTTGAGGGATGTCATTGAGTGGGTTCTTTTAAGTACTTCATTTTGACATAATTCATTTATTGACTTTAAATGGGTTGACGGTGGCGCAGATGGTAGAGCGGGTCGTCTCATGATCGGAAGGTCAGGGGTTCGAATCCTGCCTCCTGAAGGTGCACATTGTCGTTGTGTCCTTGGGCAAGACACTTCACCCTCCTTGCCTCCAGTGTCTGCGTACACTGGTGTATGAATGAGAGTGTGAATGGGCCCCCTATGAGAGACCAACAGGCCCGTTTGGAACCGTTTGGAACCATGAGGCCGTCCTCCCGTGGACCCACCACCTGCAGGAGGAGCCATAGAGGACAGGTGCTATGTGACTTGGGCAGCTCCAACAGCTGCCCCCACGACCCGGCAACGGACAAGTGGGAGAAAATGGATGGATGGATGGATGGACTTTAAATGCCCAGTAGAAACCCTATTTATTGTTTTTTGTTTTGGTTCTACATGACAAATACGTATAGGTATCGAAAAAAGTATCAAGTAATCGTGAACCAAGTATCATATCCACTACCACTAAAAACATGTACAATAGGCTCGGATGAATGATAGTGTGTTTGAGTGGCTACAAACAGTGTGGTGTACAGAGCCGTGGGAAGAACTTTTAATTAGGGGGTGCTGAGGGATAAAGTTTACCCCAAAACCCCTTTTTCTGTGCATATTTTCTATTTAATACTATTGCCTGCAATTTGCAAACTATCCACCAGGGGGTGCTGCAGCACCCTCAGCACCCTGGGTTCCCACGGCCTTGGTGGTGTATTCTTTAAAATGCACTGACCTGAGCAAATAAACCAATAAATAAAATGAATGAAGCTGAATGCAGTGTACCAGAGGGGATTTGTTTATAGCAACTGCTGTTATCGTAAGTGTGTCACCGTCACTTCCTTTAATAAAAGTGTTTACTCATGCATGCCCAAAAGTGCCTATCTTATTTCTGAAACACACAGGGCACAGGCCAGGTTTATTGTGTCGAAAATTTAGACACAACTACACAACTGTCAAAATCGAAATCCATTTTTATTTCTTTATTTGGCCTTTATTTAACAGGGAAAGTAAAATATTAATAATGCATTGGTTTTATTTAGCGCTTTTTTGGACACTCAAAGACACTTTACGTTGCATGATTCATTCACTCCAGACTTGGTGATGGTAAGCTACTATTGTAGCCACAGCTGCCCTGGGGTAGACTGACGGAAGCAAGGCAACCAGTCTGTGCCATCGGCCCCTCCGACCACCAGCCACTCCCTCACTCACTTCACACAGCCCCCTTTCCATAGGAGCAGTTCAGTTCACTGAGCCCGGTTCATTTAGGGAGGGGCAGTGCCTCTAGGCTCAAGGGTCCGGGTCGTTATGGGCGGTATGGCCCACTGCGATTAAGAATCTTATTTCCAGAGTACTAACTGGCTCCAAGGGGAACCAATTGTACATGTTTTAGTTAGTGGCTTATTGCGCTGCATTGCGTTGCCTATGGCTCCAGACAGGTCGCCCCAGAGCAGGTGTGTGTGTGTGGGTGTGCGTTTGCCACACTCACCCCTCCTCGTGCCCGCCCAGGGGGCACTGTGACAGACGGGACAGGCTCTTGGCGTACTCCTCTTCGATCTTTATCCTGAAAGGGAAGTGGCACAGTTAGCACAACGGCCCATGTGCACTTCGCCAAACATTGATGCACATGAACGAGCCCAAACAGGAAGTGTGTGGTTTAATACTGTGGTCTCCATGGTAACCCGCAGTGTGTACATGTGATGGGGCAAACAGAAAGTTTTTTTTTTTTGACTCATTGCAGTGACTGTCCGGGGGAGACACTGGTGAAGCTCACTGGTATATGAGGGCACACTTTCAGAAGGATGAAGACATGCTCTGTGTTCTGCTCTTTAGGGCGAGACACTGCAGGTGAAGAGGGGATAACGTTACATTTAGAGTAGGGCGGGACCTTTTTCGATCAATTCCAATCAACTAAATACATGACGTTTAATGCACTTAAAAATATGAATTGAAATAAATTAAAACTTTACTTTAATGGCACAGACACATTTTCCTTTTTCCTGCACGATGCTGCTAAAGGGCCTATCTCACCGGCCTGGAGACTAGTTGGAGACTCAAGTTGCCGCTGGTCACAGAGATGTCTCAGAGATGTTCCCTAGAGATATGGCGAGTCTCCAAGTTGGTGAAAACGAACATGTTTGATTTCAGCGTAGACCTTGTGGAGACTTTTTCTGCATGGTCTCAGTGAGGACTACGTGATCTCAAGCAGTTGTGTCGTGAGTGCAATTTGTTGTCCTCAACCTGTGAGACGTTTCAGGCCCGAGACCTGTTGGATACCAAGGAGATCTCAAAGAGACTCCATACGACTCTTTGAGATCTCCTTGCAGGTCTCCCCCGAACAGAGCCACTGCGATGAGTCGACAAAAAAAAAAAAAAAAAAAACTGCGGTTTTAAGTTTGCCTCATCAAATGTCCACACTGCGGGGTTACCATGGAGATATTAAAGCTATTTCTGAACATTTGGACAAACTTTATTAATTGGAAGGATTATCTCCAAGGTGTTCTTTCATATTAGACGTATCGTCTCCATTTGCGGCAACTTTCCTGGACAGGCTTTTGCATGTAGGATGCTCATCAGTGACCACAACGCCTGGGTCATCTTTTGGATACAAATATGTCCCACACTGACTGGTGCAGCTCTGGGGGAGAGCGTCCTCTTGCTTTGCTCAGCTACTGGTGAGTTTCCCTTCTGCTTGTGCCATGCAGCGGCCAACACGTTGGCAACCGTGGCTTCTAAAATGGTTACGGTTAACCCACCGCGTCCTTTTATAATCGTGGTAATCGTTAAACCGGGTGACATCCCCATTGCCAGCATGCCATTAGCTAAAGATAAAAGCTTGTATTGGCTGTATCGTCATGTGTCATCCCCAGGCCATTGAAACGTGACACCTCCATGCTGGATAAAAGGCGAGTGGTGCCACCTTTCCCTGATGAACTCGGCCATCTCCTTCTGCATGTGCTTGCCCTTCAGCTGTTTCTGAAGCAGAACCTCGAAGCCGCTGAGCCCGCTGTTCCCCTGGGCGTCTTTCCTGTCCGCCTGCAACACACGCACAGCAATGCCAATTCAAAAGTCATTTCCAAACGCATTTTAAACGCCCGACAGGGTAAACAGGCGGACAAACTTAGCACACGGGACATGGACAGAGCGCTCCTGCTGTGAAGGCGTCAGCAGATAAACACGACACACAAAACTATTTTAACATCAAGAAAAGAACCAGGTCGTCCGTGCGGAGAGAGTTCCTTGTACACAAGCCACTACGTAATTACCCCTTTAAAATGCAGATTGTATTTCTAATGAATTACCTTTATTTCTTGTCATTGCCAACTCCCTTAAAAGCAGATCATCTTTGGAAACCCAGGGTGCTGAGGGCGCTACAGCACCCTCTGGTGGATAGTTTGAAAACTGCAGGCAATATTATTAAATAGGAAATATGCACAGAAAATGTGGTTTTGGGGTAAACTTTATCCCTCAGCACCCCCTAACTAAAATGTCTTTCCACGACTCTGTTAAAAGCTATTGAAAATTCTTTATATAATATTTAAAAGGAGCTTGGTTCCGGCAGTTAGTCAGACCTGTTCCCGGTGCGTGTTGGGCTCCGCCAGGGCTGCCCTTTGTCACCGGTTCTGTTCATTACCTATATGGACAGAATTTCTAGGCGCAGCCAGGGGCTCTGGGGCGGTTTGCAGCCGAGTGTGAAGCGGCCGGGATGAGGATCAGCACCTCCAAATCTGAGGCCATGGTTCTCCACCGGAAAAAGGTTGTTTCCCCGCTTCAGGTCGGTGGGGAGTCCTTGCCTCAAGTGGAGGAGTTCAAGTATCTCGGGGTCATGTTCACGAGTGAGGGACGGATGGAGCGTGAGATCGATAGACGGATCGGTGCGGCGTCAGCAGTGATGCGGTCGCTGTATCGGACCGTTGTGGTGAAGAGGGAGCTGAGTCTGAGGCAAAGCTCTCGATTTACCGATCGATCTACGTTCCCACCCTCACCTATGGTCATGAGATCTGGGTAATGACCGAAAGGACAAGATCGCGAATACAAGCGGCCGAAATTAGTTTCCTTCGCAGGGTGGCTGGGCGCACCCTTCGAGATCGGGTGAGGAGCTCAGTTACCCAGGAGGAGCTCGGAGTAGAGTCGCTGCTCCTAGACGTCGAAAGGAGCCAGCTGAGGTGGCTAGGGCATCTGTTCCGGATGCCTCCTGGTCGCCTCCCTCGGGAGGTGCTCCAGGCATGTCCTATTGGGAGGAGGCCTCGTGGAAGGCCCAGGACACGCTGGTGGGACTATGTCTCCGAGCTGGCCTGGTGTCGTCTCGGGGTCCCCCCAGAACAGCTGGAGGAGGTGGGCGTGGATCGGGAAGTCGGGGCATCTCTGCTGAGACTGCTGCCCCCGCGACCCGGCCCCGGATAAAGCGGAAGAAAATGGATGGATGGATGGATATTTAAAAGGTGAATAAAAATAATGGCTAAGTATTGGTCCTTTAACAACAACATTAACCAATGTTAGAAAGACATATCATTTTGAACGTAATTATTTCCAGATATAAGAGAATACAATATAAAGATATAAAGTGTTTCCCTTCCTGGGACGCTAACGTTTTTTGGACCGCAGGGAATCAAAGTCAGACGTCTCTAAAATAAGTGCACTTCAAAAGACCAAAGTAATAAAATGATGCTCTGCTCTGGGTCTGAGTCTGAGTCCATTGTTCTGTCTTCATGAGCCATGGCCCATACATCAGCATCAACAGCTCCAGCGCTCAAGAAGAGAGGACAAGTCTCAGCACATCGTGTGCACTGGTTTTTCCTATTTCGATGTTAAAAAAACAAGCTAAGTTTACCAAAGTGCTTTTCACGAAGAACACAGATGTAAACAGCAAAAACAAGGCTGTGACTGGTCTGCATCAGTCTGAACTCCAAACAAAAAACAATGTACCAAAGGTTTTGAACTCCCCCAGAGATAATCCTTCGCTGTGAATGTCCAGGTCAAGGTAACGAACTGCATAATTCCCAACAAAGTTGTTCAAAAGTTCAGAAATAGCCACAACTGGCTCAGGATGTAACAAAAAGCTAACGCTCTGCTTCAGCGACAGAAAGGAAAGTGAAACCACACACATGTGGAAATCAGCTGTTCAAAAGAGTCTCCTTAGTCACTTTGTAAACACGTTTCATTCTCTGTTCATCAAAACATCTGACAAATAATTAAACAGCAGCATAACTTTAAGAACAGGAAACCTAGCCTAGCTTGTGGCCCAATAATATATAGTAAAATAATTGTGATAATTATGGTCATTATAAAGAAGTAAAGTTGACATTGTTTTGCATTATTCAATGTAGGCCTATTTAGTTTAATGCAAAACAATCGCTCGTCGCCACCCACTGCTGACGCTTATTTGGACATTATGTTTGCCTGGATATTTGATTCACCGGAACTTTACATTGTCTTATTTACTGCTCTGTTTTATTGCCTTAATGTTCGGTGCAGCCCTATGAGGCAACTCCTGTTGTGATATTGGGCTATACAAAACCATTGATTGATTGATTGAACAATCTTAAAGCATTTTTCATTTTTAGAAACGGTGAATGTTTACAAGTTCAAGTATTAAAAAGTTTTTTAAAGACAATAACTAAAAATATCAGTTATTTCCTTTCAATCAGTCGATAATCGTGAATAATCGTAAAACCGCTATTTTTTCTTTCACAATAATCGTGACTCAAAAAATTGAAATCGTGACACCCCTATTTAGGGGCAAACACTGAAAAGACACAAGCCTGGACTTGGGCACAGACACAAGGAGCTGATCTGCAGACCTCAGAGCTCTTGGACCACAGACTGGGAGTTCAGACACACAATAACATTTTCAATTCATTTGGTCGAATCACTTAAATGAGGACTGCAAAAAGGCATCTTGAAATAAGTACTGTAAATGTGTCTTTGATTTGAGAGTCTAATTTCAAGAAATCTGTCCAGAGGACAAGATATTTACACTTACATTAAGATAAAAGAAATCCCTGCACTCGAAACAAATCTTAATTTACTTGTAGGTGTTTTATCTTAATGTAAGTTAAGTCAATATCTTGGCCCATGGATGGATGTCTTGAAATTAGACTCCCAAATCAAGGATAAAGGTACTTATTTCAAGACAATGTCACTTCTTTAAGAATATATGACGAGTTGCTCTAGGCGTCCCACTGTATCATCAGGGCTTATATGATACTTTTTGCATGTCCATAGGACAAGAGGAGGGTCTCAGTTGTTTTACAGTTTTAGTCACACACAGAACATACACTTGCTCAACATTCCAAGTGTATGTTCTGTGAGAGCCACACGGCACCGACAGGAGGGGGAGGCCAGTGGATTATTTCTCCATACAACGTAACAAGATAATAATAATGTTGAAAGCTTTTGTGGAGACACTTGGAAAGGGCTGGAGACACACAAACAGGAGAGCTCTGAGCTCACACTCATAACCAGTCTGAACACACACTGCCTGAGCTGACCAAAGCTATAAATAGAAAGGATGTGGCAGAATCCAAGAAAAAGAAGGGTTTGTTGTTATTGTTGCTGAATGTCTTCAGTTTCCTGTGCGCTGGAGTCGGGCCAGTGTGACGTCTCATATTAGCCGGGCTGAGTCACGCAGCACCTGCCAACGCCATGTGCAGCAATCTGCTCACAAACACAACGCCTTGGGAGAACCAC
Organism: Proterorhinus semilunaris; assembly: GCA_021464625.1. Classification (NCBI taxonomy): domain Eukaryota; kingdom Metazoa; phylum Chordata; class Actinopteri; order Gobiiformes; family Gobiidae; genus Proterorhinus; species Proterorhinus semilunaris. The sequence continues at coordinate 1,781,746 of CM038363.1, read as the reverse complement.
CAACGGACACAGCTTTACACCTACTTTTCCCCACTGCACATGCAGTTATTACATTTTCAACTGTGGAATAGAACTACAGAAAGGCCAAAAAACTATTGTGGTCGTATCAACTAATTCTATCCTGGTGAGCCAACTCTCTCTGAAATCTCATCTTTTTTCCATGAGGGACATGACAAGTGTAAACAAGTAGTTCTCCATCCTGTCACACCAACAGATCAAAAGATTTGATTGTCAATTGAATTGAAATGGAAGAATAACAAAACTCCCACATCTGTCTAGAGGCCAGCTGTGTTTCCCCAATTCCTCACTTCAGAAATACGTGCGCAAACACGAGCGAGCAACCAGACGCCGGGACATAAACGTCAGTGTAAAGGAACTGTAGAAATATTAGCGGGACTGGGGAATCACAGTCGAAAAACATAAAGTAAAACTGAATATGTCAATGTCAATGTCAAATTTATTTATATAGCACACTTAAAACAGCCACAACCGCCCAAAGTGCTGTACAACAAACATTATAAAATACAATTGAAGAGTAAAAACAGTCACAAAATATACAACAATAATAATAAAATACATGGGATCTGCTCAGCTTGTGTTGAAGGCCAAAGCAAATAAATGAGTTTTCAACAACGACTTAAAAACATGAATGGACTGGGCCATTTTGACATTCAGCGGAAGGCTGTTCCAGAGTCTCGGTCTCCTCTGGTTTTACGCTTAGCTATTGGCACCTCCAATAGTCATTTGGTTGGAGGATCTCAATGTACGACCTGGATCACGGATCAACAAAAGCTCCGAAAGGTAAGATGGAGCCAACCCATTCAAGCATTTAAAAACCATCAACAGTATCTTGAATTGAATCCTAAAGCTGACTGGAAGCCAGTGCAGAGAGGCCAACACAGGAGTGATGTGCTCACGTTTCCTCGTGCCTGTGAGCAAACGTGCCGCTGCGTTTTGAACCAACTGCAGACGACGAATGGACTTTTGATCGAGCCCACAGTACAGAGAGTTACAATAATCTAATCTAAGCATGAATGACACGCTCCAGGTCACCATGAGGCAAATAGGGTTTGATTCTGCTGAGCAAACGCAGCTGAAAAAAGCTATTTTTGACGACTGAACTTATTTGTCTGTCAAATTCAAACGAACTGTCCAAAACAACCCCAAGATTCCTAGCAGACTCGTGACGATAGATATTCAAGGGGCCTAGAGCAGTGGCATCACATGAGTTACCAAATACAACTATTTCAGTTTTGGAGTCATTAAATAACCTAGTAATAGCAATCCCACAGTTTTTGTCACTGACTGTCAGCATCACTATTTCACATATTGGATTATGCTGTGCAGCCATACTCTGTGGTACGGCCATAACCTTGGTTCATGATCAATAAATAAAGGCTAATGCTAACTAGGGCTGAACGATTAATTGCATCTGCAATTTTATCGCGATATTACACAACGCGATTTCGTAATCGCAGGGCACGCAATTTTGGAAGTGAATGGAGCCGTGAGATGTGGCGGCAAAGTCCGCTCCGCCGCGAGCTTTTGTTTACGTCTCAGTCTAGTTAAGGTGCGCGGTAGATTGTAAATGTACAGTGAAAATATCAGCTTTTATCCTGCAGCCCCCGTGAAGGAATATTGCTTGCTTCTCTTAGCATTGTGTTAGCCGCAGCGCTAATCACGCCATTCTCTCGCTGCCACTACACGCTCTGATGATCACAGAAACTCCCTCACCTCCGGATTCTACGCCTCTGCTCAGTTCAGGAGGCTTATGTTTGGGAATGTTGTGGATAAAGAACTTATCTCAAAAGCATAATGACGGTTCATGACCATAAAGTATCCGCGGAGGCCATGTGCCTTCATTTACCTTTGCATCTAACGCATATGTGCTCCCAGACGCTAGATATAAACAGTAAACTGCAGTATGAAAAGTGTTGGAGACTCCGATCCAAGGCAGAGTCCGTGTCATGTCTTATTTTGCTGTTTAAGCTGAAATGTCACTAAATGGCTGCGAGTCAAAGCGAAAGTAAAACGTGTCTGTGTTTGGCCTCATGTCCCGTCTCCTTGTGTCAATGTTCTTCTCTTTCTTCATATTGTCCAAAGTTACATCCCCAATCCAAAATGCTGCTCCTAATTCCTAACACGGCAAAGACGTACAAAAGTATCCAGAAAAACAAAGTGGAACACAGAAACCACAAATGCAGTTCGCAGAAAAAGGCAAAAAACTCAGCTGCACAAGGAGAGGGAGGTTGCTTCCTGTTTTCACGTCGCCATGACAACAGTAATGAGAGCGGACTTACCCAGAAGTAGTCGCAGTAGCTCCACTCGTCGGGCTTCAGTAGCTGTTGTTCAGAGAGGCAGGACAGCAGAGGGAACGTCACACAGTTCACCTAAAGGAGCACCACAGAAGAGCGTCAGGCCCTAACCCCAAACCATCACTTTTCATATGTGCTGGTCACACTGGTCACCCTGGTCACCCTGGTGTCTGAAGACGACATGGCAGGTGGTCACTTCAGAGATTTTCACTAATTTTTGCCACGCTGTGTCTATTCACCAAAGCTAACATGCAATAGTCTCACAGGACACAGTCGACACATGGTTTAAGGCCAGACGCTGCAGGTGAATTGTGAAAAAATGTAATCTAGTTTTTTAGGTCATTTTGTATTGTTGAAATGGTAATGAGGAAAAACAATGTGTTTCCTATAAAATGTCTTTTACATGTTTTACGGGCAAAGATGAGTCGGGCGGTTGTGCTGTGTGGCTAGCGACATGTTTTGTTCGGTTTCACATTGAGCTCCCACGGTTGGTTTGTGTGTATGTGTGTGTGTTGTGGTTTTGTTTGTTTTGTTATGTTGTAAACATTTGTAATGAAAATGAAGGAGACCCCAGGTAGAATAGCCCCTGCAATAAGTCAGGAGCTAATGGGGCTCTCAATAAAATGAAATGAAATGAAATGAAATATCAAAATACTATAATTTAGGCATCAATTAAAAAAAATGGATCGACTCAGGTTTACATTTATTGTATTATTGTATGTATATATTAGTTACTAAGATTTGTATTCAAGTTTTTTATAGAAGTTATTCATAAGTGAAAAAATCGGTTAGAAAACAAATCTAATTTGACCTTGTTTCTTTGTGTTCAAAGTTCAATAAATGAGGCTAGGAAAGAGACATTCAAAATCGTGTTAAGTCCAAGCCTGTAAAGTTTGGAGTCTGTAGGAGCAACTAAAGTCCTGAAGTTTTGTAACATTCGTACGGGCAGCTCTCAGGAAAGAAATGACCATATTTGGATTATAGCATTTTCCTGGTGACCCTTCAGGACACGTGGATGTAAAATATGTCAATATTTGTAAATGAATGCATGAGGGAAAGCCAGCTTTGTGGAGTGATGTTGGAGCTACTTCCTGGATCAGAACGTCAAAAAATAAGCATTGTACAGGGTAAGTATGGTCTTTTTTTATACTCTGACATGAAAACTAAGATGTTAAGGAAGAAAACTAGCTAAAAATCTCAACATTGACCACACTGTTATATAGAGATATAGAAATAAAGTGTTAAAACGGTACCTTTAAGGGTCCAACGACTCGTCACTGGGGTGGTACCCTCAAGGGTACACCCATTGTACCCTTTGAAGTGGAAAACCTAGAGGCCCCTGATCAGGGGCAGTTTTGGTCTCTATTGGTCCCAATAGAGACTTTGGTGCCTATTGAGCTTTGGTTCCAAGCTCTGAGACTAAAAAATAAAACCCAAGGCGTTTTATTATTTATTTTATTTATTTGACAGGGACAGTGTACATTAATCAACATTTCTGTAAATGCACCGGAATTAGCCAAAAGGCTATTTTTCATCCGTAGTCCCTGGACAGATGTAAAAAGTCTCCCTAAGACAATAAAACATTACGGTCAGTGCAATAAAATACAAAGTAGGACACAGTCACTATTATTTTTGTCTCAGAGCTTGGATCTTGGCGTTTGGTCACATTTGAGCCCAACCCACTCTGAGTCACTGTGATTTGATTGGCTTCAGAGTTACACTGATCAGGCACCATGAGTGACAGTAACATGACGCTAAATAGTGAGCTCTTTATTTTCAGTAAAAAGGCTGTGGACTCAAAGCTTTTCATTCACAGACTGAGAAGTGAAGAAGGAAGTCATTGAGATTCTGCTTTAGATCATTACACGTCTACAATACAAGGTTGAATTTCAAGTATTCCTCAGTAATAGATGTGAAAATCCTTAATTTATGTGATTAAAATGTCAGTTAATTATTAATTACTCTCATTCTACAGAAACAAACCCTTGTCATTTGTATCTGCTGTAGAGTCATGTTTGTCCCGGTTCTTCTGAGTCGTGGTGCAGCAGGACTGATGTGGACAGATGTTACAGAAGAAGCTCATGAGGTTCATTTCTTCAACACAGTTACTATAGTAACTATTTTCTCCAAAGTAAAAGTAGATCTACCACAGTCCTGTCCACATCTGTCATGGTCCACCATGACCCACCACGACTCAGAGGAACTGAGACACACATGACTCTACATCAGATAATATATATGAATATATATGTTTTCAACTTGTATAAGCATCAGTTATGATAAAAAAAAATAAAAATAAAATACTAATTAGAATTTTCATTCCATTTTTAATGTATTTCCTCCATACTTCATTTTCAGAATTTTCCTCTTACAGCAGAACTCTGGTCTAAAGCAGAAGCTCCATGACTTCTTTCTTTACCTGTTGGTCTGTGATTGAAGAGCAGTGAGACCTCAGCCTTTTTACTGGAAACATTGAGCTCACTGTGTTTAGCGTCATGTTACTGTCACTCATGGTGTCTGACCTAAAGTCAATTCACATGTACACTGAGAAGGTTGGAAAGGCGCCCCTTTGTGTACAAGTGCGTCCAACTGCCCGGACCAAAACTGCCCCTGATCAGGGGCCTCTAGGTTTTCTACTTCAAAGGGTACATCGGGGGTACCACCCCAGTGACGAGCCGTTGGACCCTTAAAGGTACAGTTTTGACACTTTATTTCTAACAGTGCACTGTGTGAAATAACTATTTTTTCCTCTGCAGCGTTTCGCCTTAATTTTTTTTAAACTAGTGTATATATATATATATATATATATATATATATATATATATATATATATATATATATATATATATATATATATATACACACAGTATATGTTAGTGAAATTAAGCCAAATATCAAAATATTGTTTCATAACAACAAACCAGGTTTTCAATGTATTACATCTGAAATGATTATAAACACATTAACACATATAAACACATTGACCTGAGAACTTACACACACCTCAAGATGAAGATGGCGCCAGCAGTGTGCACGGCGCTCCGTCTCCCTGCTCTATTTTGCATAATACTCATTGTATGGATCTGTTTTTGCTGTTCTAATGGATCTGCGATGCTTGTGTATGACCGTCAAACATTGTTGAACATTCGAGCATCTCACGATGCTTTCTTGCAGAACTGTACAGCTAGACAGTCTTCATGTCCTCCACCGCCACTCCTCGCGTCTCTACCGGGCGTTCTGCGCACACCTTTTGGTGTGCCCCGGAGGAGACGCTCTCGCAGAAGAAGTAAGCGTGGAGGTATTTTGATTAAAATCAGAGCCTACCTTCGATCCGGAAAGAAAGGCGGCTATGGAAACCCAGCTACGTCTCGGGGAAGTGAGCGTTGTCTCGTCCCCGTATTGCCCAGTGGTATCCAGGAGGGGCATCAGCTGATGCCGTCGCAATTCTCTGACCGGCTCTGCACCCGGCGTCCCAGAGCCGCTAACCACCGCGGCGTCAACCAGGAAAACCTTCGCTCGCTAGCACGGACTTCTTCACCGAAAAACGTGGATACACTTCGCATGGCACTGCTTAATGTCAGGTCGCTGGCAAACAAGACCTTCGTACTCAATGATTTCTTCGTTTCCCAGCATTTGGATATCATGTTTTTGACAGAGACATGGTTACGTCCTGGTGAGTCTTCAGCTTTCTCTGAACTTCTACCTCCTGGCGGTTCGTTTTTTAGCTCTCCCCGTACCTCTGGAAAGGGTGGAGGGCTAGCCTCTGTGTTTAAATCCAGTCTTAAATGCCGACAATGTCCAGCAACAACTTTCTCAAGCTTTGAATTGCAGTTGATTGAAATACAGAGCACTGTGCCCGTCCTGTGCGCGCTGGTATATCGACCTCCAAAGTTTAACAAAGACTTCATTGCAGACTTTTCTGACTTTGTAGCAGGAACTGTTCTTAAATATGATCATTTTTTAATAGTGGGTGATTTTAACATACATGTTTGCTGTAACTCAAAACCTCTGGTAAAGGACTTTTTAAGTGCCATCGATTCTTTTAATCTTACACAGTGGGTTAATGGCCCTACTCATGAAAAGGGCCATACACTTGATCTCGTGTTGTCTCATGGTTTAAATGTAGGCATTGATAATCTTTGTAGTACGCAGATATCGGACCATTTGCCAGTTTTGTTTTCACTAACACTTCCGTGCGCTCCAGCTAAACCGTGCGCCTTGGCGCGTATGCGGCGCGTCATGAGCCAGTCGACAGCAGAAGAATTCTCAAATGCTTTTACTCATCTTGTGCCCACACTGGACTTATCACCTTGTTCTGTTGAAGAGGCCACTAGCATGTTTAATTCTACATGCTCCTCCATTTTAGACCTGCTTGCTCCTTTGAAAATGGTTAAATCTAAGTCTGTGTCTGAGCCATGGTTGAATGACTCTACTCGTGCTCTTAGGCGTGAATGTAGACGCGCAGAGAGGAGGTGGAAAAAGGACAGGCTTCACGTTTCTTTGGGCTTTTTGCGAGACTGTTTATCAAATTATCAGAAAGCTGTGAAGTGTGCTAAAGCTGAGTACATGTCAAACTTGATTTCAACAAATCGTAACAGACCCCAAGTTCTGTCTTAAATAGACTTGTGAATCCTATTGACTCAGACTATGCTGTACATTCACAAACATTGTGTGAACATTTTCTGACATTTTTTGTTGACAAGATAACTGCTATTAGGGACTCAACCTCTTCTTTCAAAGTGGTTGATCCCTCTGTAACTTCTGTGTGTTCTGTGGTTTTTGAGCATTTTGAACCTGTGTCCCTTAGCGACCTCTCTGATGTTGTGCATAAATTAAGAGCTTCTAATTGTCCGCTCGATTGTCTCCCTCCTAAACTGCTCAAAGATGCTTTGGGCGCGATTGGGCCTCATATACTGGCAATTATAAATTCATCACTGACATCAGGCTGCGTTCCAAGTTCCTTTAAACATGCTGTTGTTCAGCCTCTGCTTAAGAAGCAAAACCTTGACTCGGAAGTCCTGGCAAACTACAGACCAATTTCTAAATTGCCTTTCTTATCAAAAATCTTGGAAAAACTGTTTTTTGCACAAATACAAACTTATCTGGATGCAAATGGCATTTTAGAAAAATTTCAATCTGGCTTTAAGTTACGTCACAGCACTGAGACTGCACTCTTAAGAGTTTTTAATGACCTTATTTTAACTGTTGATTCAGGCTGCTCCACTGTTTTAGTGCTTTTAGATTTAACTGCAGCATTTGCAAAATCAAACCCTATTTGCCTCATGGTGACTTGGAGCGTGTCATTCATGCTTTTATTACGTGTCGCTTAGATTATTGTAACTCTCTGTACTGTGGGCTCGATCAAAAGTCCATTCGTCGTCTGCAGTTGGTTCAAAACGCAGCGGCGCGTTTGCTCACAGGAACAAGGAAACGTGAGCACATAACTCCTGTGTTGGCCTCTCTGCACTGGCTTCCAGTCAGCTTTAGGATTCAATTCAAGATACTGTTGATGGTTTTTAAATGCTTGAATGGGTTGGCTCCATCTTACCTTTCGGAGCTTTTGTTGACCCGTGATCCAGGTCGTACATTGAGATCCTCCAACCAAATGACTCTGGAGGTGCCAAAAGCGAAGCGTAAAACCAGAGGAGACCGGGCTTTTGCCGTAGCGGCTCCGAGACTCTGGAACAGCCTTCCGCTGAATGTCAAAATGGCCCAGTCCATTCATGTTTTTAAGTCGTTGTTGAAAACCCATTTTTTTGCTTTGGCCTTCAACACAAGCTGAGCAGATCCCATGTATTTTATTATTATCTCATGTTGTATATTTTGTGACTGTTTTACTCTTCAATTGTATTTACTCTTCAATTGTATTTTATAATGTTTGTTGTACAGCACTTTGGGCGGTTGTGGCTGTTTTAAGTGTGCTATATAAATAAAATTGACATTGACATTATAACTGCTATCATAATTATTAATTGTATCTATAATATTATAATAAATGCTGTTTACTTTTGACATTGGGGGTTAAAGCCTTTTTTCCCCAAAGTGAGTGAGCTCCAACAGATTTCACATTTTTCACTCTCGTACTTTTCAAGGTGAAATTTGAATTTGTACATATTTTCCACTCCATCCATCCATCCATCCATTTTCTTCCGCTTTATCCGGGGCCGGGTCGCAGGGGCAGCAGTCTCAGCAGAGATGCCCAGACTTCCCGATCCACGCACACCTCCTCCAGCTGTTCTGGGGGGACCCCGAGGCGACACCAGGCCAGCTCGGAGACATAGTCCCACCAGCGTGTCCTGGGCCTTCCATGAGGCCTCCTTCCAATAGGACATGCCTGGAGCACCTCCCGAGGGAGGCGACCAGGAGGCATCCGGAACAGATGCCCTAGCCACCTCAGCTGGCTCCTTTCGACGTGGAGGAGTAGCGACTCAAGTCCGAGCTCCTCCTGGGTAACTGAGCTCCTCACCCGATCTCGGAGGGTGCGCCCAGCCACCCTGCGAAGGAAACTCATTTCGGACGCTTGTATTCGCGATCTTGTCCTTTCGGTCATTACCCAGATCTCATGACCATAGGTGAGGGTGGGAACGTAGATCGATCGGTAAATCGAGAGCTTTGCCTCAGACTCAGCTCCCTCTTCACCACAACAGTCCGATACAGCGACCGCATCACTGCTGACGCCGCACCGATCCGTCTACCGATCTCACGCTCCATCCGTCCCTCACTCGTGAACATGACCCCGAGATACTTGAACTCCTCCACTTGAGGCAAGGACTCCCCACCGACCTGAAGCGGGGAAACAACCTTTTTCCGGTGGAGAACCATGGCCTCAGATTTGGAGGTGCTGATCCTCATCCCGGCCGCTTCACACTCGGCTGCAAACCGCCCCAGTGCAGCTGAAGGTCCTGATTTGAGGAAGCCAACAGAACAACATCATCTGCAAATAGCAGAGATGAGATTCTGAGGTTCCCAAACCGGACACCCTCCGGCCCCTGGCTGCACCTAGAAATTCTGTCCATATAGGTAATGAACAGAACCGGTGACAAAGGGCAGCCCTGGCGGAGACCAACACGCACCGGGAACAGGTCTGACTTACTGCCAGCAATGCGAACCAAGCTCCTGCTACGGTCATACAGGGAACGGACAGCCCTTAGTAGAGGGCCCCGGACCCCATACTCCCGGAGCACCCCCCACAGGGCACCACGAGGGACACGGTCGAACGCTTTCTCCAGATCCACAAAACACATGTGGACTGGTTGGGTGAACTCCCACAAACCCTCGAGCACCCGATGAAGGGTATAGAGCTGGTCCAGTGTTCCACTCCCAATGACCTTATTCAAAAACTTAACTAATCTTTTTGACTAATATGTCCCAAAAAAAAACAGCATACATTTAAACCTGGATATATCCATTATTTAGGTTTTGTGTCAGAAAATATAAAATATTTTTAGGAAAACTTGCAATACATTTTATTTCTCATGTTCACAGTTTCAAATGTATATCCATACATTGTGTTTTCCCCAATAGGTACTTCATCTTCTGTACTCCGTGATTGAAACAGAAGATGAAACAAGTACCTTCATTGAAAATGGACTTACACAGACATTTTCCCCAATAGGTTGACGTCACAACCTTCTAAAGAGCCTATATTTAAAATTGAGGCGAAGCAGCTGAAAATGCTATGTTGGTAACCATGGTAACTGTCTTTATGCAGATTTCTAGTCTTAGTTTGTTGCTCCTTTCGCTGTAATTACAGGTCCAATTTACATGAAACAAAAACAGTCCCAAAGTTTAAAGTCCTCTCTTCCAGCTTATATGAACTATGGTCAAATTATTTCCTCATAAAGGCGTCCGAAGGTGGAGACAATATTCAAAAACATGTGCGTGATGTTGGTCAGGAGACTAAGAATAATGTGGCCGGTTTGAGAATCCAATCACTGTCAAATAATGATCAAAAACTGTTTCTCTCCCGTAGAGTTGTATCGGCACATGCTCCGACTGAAAGAGAATTCTAGAACATGAAGGTGACCTATTCACCTGTAGTGCCTCGCCTTACAAACATGCATGACAGGTCTGTGTGTACTTACCGTGACTGTGCTCTCCTTGTGCTGTTTCCTGGTGGGTGATGTGGAGCCAGGACTCTGCAGGAAGAAGAAACCGTCATGATAAGTCCCACTGTGTCCCTCAAACATGGCTCCTCCATGTCAGTGTAGAAACCAGGCTTCATGCCTCTGGTCATAACTATGCATGTGTGTAACATGTTGGTGTCCTCCTGTTCCGACACAGCAGACAAAATATATAGATTTTTGATCTTAGGTGAGTTTGGTGCTCTTTATTTCCTGACCTTAGCTCTCACCTCTTTAATCTATTCTATATTAAGAGAACACAGTACGGGCCACATTTGATTGAGATTGGATTACGTTTAGGGTGTGCTCAGTGAAAAAGGACCAGGCCACAACAGAGGGAGCCATTAAAGAATTATAAACATAAACCCAGCTCTTTGGGACCCGCAGCGCTGGAATGAACACAGACACATGGGGAGGGAGGGTGGGGGGGGGGCGACAGCTTATTCCCAGATGCCGTATAAATAGGGCATCTGGGTCATTAGAGGCGAGGTTAGGTGACGACTAGGGCTGGGTACCGCAAAATTTTTTCGATACCGGTACTTTAACAATACTTGTTTTTTGATACCAATAACCCAACGATACTTTCTCCGATACCTATCCTGAAATATTTCTCATGTAGAACCATAGAACAGTAGCCTAACGCCAGACTAAAACCACAAGTGATATTGGTCTGTCCCCAATTCATGTTCTGGTACGCTATGGCTATGGCTACGTTTGCACGTAGCCATAGCCAATCGTATCATCGTATCAGATGACGTGTGATGGACTCACTGTAAACTTTAGAGCTAAACTATTTAGAACACGGTTAAAGCTTGATCCAAAGATGGCGTCGCGTCTGCTGCTGTCATGTTGGATCCGGAAATACACTTTTTATTTGTATCCGTTAACAAACTACACGCTTCCGTATGTCGAATAGTCATCGTCTTCCCGTCCCTCCTCGTTCTGTGATTGGTCCCCAAATCCAGATTTCGGCCATGGTCTCCAGACGTCCCCTCTGACGTTAGCTTTTCTAACGTTAGCCCCTCTGACGTTAGCCCTCTGACGTTAGCGCCCTCTGACGTTAGCCCCCTCTGACGTTAGCTTTTCTAACGTTAGCCCCTCTGACGTTAGCCCCTCTGACGTTAGCCCCCTCTGACGTTAGCCCCTCTGACGTTAGCCCCTCTGACGTTAGCCCCCTCTGACGTTAGCCCCCTCTGACGTTAGCCCCTCTGACGTTAGCCCCCTCTGACGTTAGCCAGTAATGAGGCCACTCATTACCTTTTATTTTTATTTTCAATTTTTGTCCACTTTTTTGTCAATGTTTCCACTTTTTACCAATTTTATCCCAATTTTTTATCCCCAGCTTTCCCACATATTTCTATTTTATGGCCTTGTGTGTTCCCCCCTCCTGTCTTTGTGGCCCAGTGTTTTACACCTGGGTCTGATTATACCTCGCCTTCTTCCTTTGGTCCCTGTCCAACTGTCTTTGTTTCCCCGTGTTCAAAGCTCTCTAGGGTTCCCTACATTTTATTTTTATTATGATTTTTTTTTTTATTGACCTGTTTTTACCAAATAAAGGCTTTCAATGATTTGCTTTTCTTGGTTTCTTGTTTAGTTTGGAGAAGTGTTTTCTTTTGTTTTTTGTCAGAAGCACCTTGTGATAGAATTTTCCATTTGTGTACATAAGACACAGTTTCCAGAAGGATGTTTTGAAAAAAGTTGTATTAAAAATGTCTACAAAAATAACCTGCACGTTTAAATCTGTGTTAAATGTTATTTACATTTCTTTGCAGTTTTGGTCATTTGTCCTCCTTTAGCGAGCAGGGCTGAGGGGACGTGAGGACACGGCAGAGCCGGTCTGTGGGAGGATTCATCTGTTGTGTGCTAATGCCGGCCAATGACAGGAAATGAGATTAGTCCGGGGCCGATGAGAGCGCAGCTAACAACGCTCTGAGACACACCTAAAGATGATTTAAAACCTTGGCCTCAGCACAATAATCCAATATCTTTCCTCGTTGTGGAGTCGGGTCTAAGGACTTCAGGGATGTTTGGGTCCATGCTGGTGTGCAGGAGAAGAGTACTGAGGGACTTTACCTGTGGCTCCATGCTGCTCCTCCGTACACTGCTGTGGTCCTGATGTAGAGGGCTGCCTCCGGAGTGGAACCCGTTCACTGCACACATGAGGTCGCATTGGTCAATATTGGTCTACATGACCAGTGGGGCTGCAACTAACAATTATATTGGTAATTGAGTGATTTTTTTAATGATCAGACAATTGATCGCTTGCCTGTGAAAGGTGAATGGAAATTGTATTTTTCAAAAACATGATTCGGTTCGGGCTTCAATCAAAGTGTCAAAAAATGTGCACGTCGGTGAAAAATCAACCCCTCCTTCAATTTAGATTTTATTGTTAGATTTTACACTATCAACTGTAATATTTTAAACACAGGCCTGTTTTGATATTACACTGAACCTCCATGGTCCGACCCTTTCAAACAGCACAGACACAGTTTTAGAAACAGAAAGCCATAAAATATCATTTTTTGGGAGAAAATGGTCGTTTAAATTAGCATCACTCTTTATCCTCATCCTTTACCCGGATTAACAGAGGCATCTGTCACATAATAATCATGTGTTTTTTTTATATTGAGTAAAATGTTGAATTTGCAGAAGCGTTACAACATGAACCAGTCATTATTCTTGTTGTGGCTGACCTGAAAGTATGTGGCACCGCTTGAGCACTGTCGATGGATTGAACTTAAAGTGAATGTTTGTTGGAGTCACTACAAAGCTGCACATAAACAACAAGCACAGGTTTATGTGAACATGTGAAAGCTAAGAACCTCCAGAGTTTAAACTCTAGAATCTGGAGCTCATTCTGATTTCTGATTAGATAATGGTCTGAGACACAGACACATATTTATATCATTTTACAATGTCCACAACACTCTACAGACCCTCACATTAATAATGTCCTCTTACCCCCACCTTAACCCAGCATATTTTCTTTATCTAAATCTAAAAGCTTCTTGACTGGAGTTTACAGCCTATAGGGTTGGGGTAGGCAACGTCAACCCTGGGGGCCGGCCCTCCATCATAGAACCATATGGCCCTCCAGATGATTTTGAGGAATATTATTACACAAATCAGAGATTAAATGCCTGTTAAAGTACTCTAGAAATGTGAAAAATCAATCAATTCTTTCAAATGTATTAGTAGAACACCCATTTAGGCCATATATGATGACACTGGCATTTGTAGAAAGTGATGCTTTACTTCGGCCTAAAATTGGAGACTCCGGCCTTTGGTCCTTTGACGATGAAGAGAATCGGCCCTCCACCGAGCAAACTGGCCTACCTCATGCTAAGGCCAATGTAATGATTCATTTGAAAGCTAAACCCTACAAAACTGATCTAAACAGATCTTTTTCATTGCGTTGTTGCCATGTTGTTGTTTTGGAGGGGTGGGCCTTCTCTGTTAGCCATGGCCAAATGAAGGAAAACAAATGTAAAATGTCTTCATAGCATAATTAATGTTTAATCTATTCCTATAATGTTCAGCTGTGTTGATTATATTGGTATTGTTGAGGTGCAACTGTAAAGTCCTACTCAACATGTTCCTTAAAACACCTCTGACGAACTGCCCCTCCTGAGGGTCCGCTCTACATGTCCAGCTGCCCCGTGTTGTTGGGCCACACACATGATGGAGGCACTGCTGCGTTTTTGTCACTACTTTGACGCTTTTTCCGAGGAGCTTTTAGATTTGGGTAAAGCCACACTGGGGAACATGTGTTTGGTTCAGGTGGGGGTTACTTGAGCTTAGACGAGTTGATGCGTAGCTGTCTGGTCTTTGTGCGGAGCGCTCAGTCACGCAAAAAGACCAAAGATGTTGTCAGCATTTAGCCTCTCCTCTATGTGGCCAAACGGGGGTGAAGTTAGATGCGACCGAGCTCTTCCATGCTTCCCCGATTTAAATACGGTTACATGAGCCTTTACACCATCCAAGTATAGGTACACAAAGTTAAATACGTCGATTTTCCAGGCGGATAAAAAGGGGAACTATATTGTGAGGCGTAACAACACCTTCGACGTCAACAGGTACGCGTCAACTCATCTAAGCTCAGATAAGAACACATCTCAATATGGAAAAACGGTGGCCTGTTCCTTTAAGAGGTTAAAAACAACGTTTTTCAGCAAATATGATAAATTGTCATTTTTGCTCTTTATGAGATCGTGTAAACCAGGAAATGATTCGTTGATTACTAAAGTGGTTGTCAATGACTTCAATCGAATTCTAATGACAGGACATAAAACCTTACCATTGTTTTCTATCAACACTGGCAAATCCCAGCCTGTCTCTCTGAGGTCCTCCTCACAAGTCTGTTGGAAGGAAACAGCTAGGTTTTTGTTTTTAGATTAGATTCAAATCACCTGAGCCCCATGTGTGATATGCACATGTACACATGCACATGGCTCCATATGTAAAGAAGTGCTACGCATTCTTAAACCTCTCTGAAGTGTCCCTCTGCACTTGTTCCCCTGGTAAGACCTCCTCCATGTGGTGCCCTCTCGTTGGTGTGAAAGCCTCTCCTGAACCCCAGCGTCCCGTTGTGTAGGCCCGTCTTTGGGAGCCCAGCCAAACCACCGCACAGAGGGCCGACTTGTGCTCTCTCTGATCAAATGAGTCACAGGAAGTCTTTGGAGGGATGAGAGGCTCTCCTTGTGCTGCTCTGGAGAGGGCAGAGCCCGGGGGGGGCAGGATGGAGAGGAAGGGTAAAGCACCGTATCCACTCTAATGGGTCCCAAACATGGCACCCCTCCGCAGTGAGGCGCGGAGCAGACTGGGACACGCCATAGTACACAAGAGATGTGTAAAATAATGTGCTTAATGTGTTCAGGGTTGTGGGTGTTTGTGTGTTCAGGGCCTGTCTCACCAGCCTGGAGACAAGTTAAAGACTCGAGTGGCTGCTGGTCACAGAGATGTCTCCGAGCCGTCCCCTGGAGATAAGGGGAGTCTCCAGGTAGTCTCGGTGAAAACGAACAGGTTCCTTGTCAGATGTTTCTGTGACTTCCCTGGAATGTGGAGTCTCTGCTGAAATCGAACCGGTTTGTTTTCACCGAGACTACCTGAAGACTCGCCTTATTTCCAGGGGACATCTCCATGACCACCGGAAACTCGAGTCTCCAACTAGTCTCCAGGCCTGTGAGATAGCCCTTATTGTCAATCACGGGAGGCCCTTTAGGTGTGAGTGTTGTGCTGGAGCAGTGTCTTAATTCTGCCTCACACTTTTTGTGTGTGCTATGAGTGAAAAGTTGTTCAATTGAGAAAAAAATTGTTTTGGGAACTTTGTTCAAACCATTCACTGTGTTCAAGGTTTTGGCAGCAGTTGGCGGGACAAGTGTGCAGTCAGTGAATTTAGAAAAAAAAACGATTTGTGCTCTACAAATGAACTTCCCTTGTTTAAAATAACTACAGACTGGGGGACAGGGGACGGCCTGATGTAGGGACATGGGGACAGTAAGTACCTTGTGGGAGGGAGTTCTTGTGTCTCTGCTGGGTCTTGGGGGTCCCGGGCAGTGATGAGGGCCGCTCCCATGTGGTTTCTGACAGAGAGAGCGGAGACAGTTTATCAGAAAGAGAAGAGAGACGTGCACTGGGGTCTTTAGACAGAATCTTCTTTCTACAGAGGGATATCAGTCTGGGCCCCACGCCCTCGTTGGCAGCTGAAAACATGTGTTGTTTGTGAGCTGTGTCACTCTTGGGACGCTGAGGTCCTCTCTAAAACTATCCACATATGGCAGGGTCCGAAAATAAATGACCAAAAACACATCAATAGTTAAATTTTCCTGTATTAATCTCTGTAGAGAAATCTCTTTTAGAGAAATGTGTTGACCCATCCTCAATGTCACAGCAGTGAGCTGCTGGCATGGGCCAGCCCTTAGGGGGGCCAGCAGGGTGGTGTCTTCCCCAAGGACACAACGACAGTGTGCTTTTTTGCGGGAGCTGGGATTCGAACCCCCAACCTTCCGATCACGAGACGCCCCGCTCTACCAGATGCGCCACTGTCAGTTTGAGTTTGCATGTTCTCCCCGTGTCCGCGTAGGTTTCCTCTGGGTACTCCAGTTTCCCCTACCACTATGAAACATCAGCCTGGCTCCACATCTGGAAATGGGTCCCCGGGGGCCCCAGCAGCATCGAAGGATGGGTCAAATGTGGACACATTTCCCTATGGGGACAATAAAGTACACCTTAACCGAAACCTTTTAACCTTGAACAAACACAAGAATCAGCCCAGGAGCAGGCAACACGAGCAGAAGTCAAAGCTAAACACACTAAAATAAAATCAGACAGTTGCAGCCTCTTTTTATAAGATTTGATTCACAAACACGTTTTTCAAAGCGTAAATATCAGCCCATTGTGATTTTAGATTATTTAAATAAAAAAGTGCTTTTAAAAAAGGGCGTCTTAGATATTGGCTGGAGTTATTAACATTTTATATTAAAAAGAGCCAGACTTTTGAACAGCTTTTTGAAATGAATGGATCCTAAAGGCTCCCAGGAAAGAGCCGTAAATCCCAGCGCTACATCTTTGACAAAACTCATCCAGTAGTTTAGTGTGTTTTTTGGAAAAAAAAGCGATCTCCGATGCTCCTGTGACGTGTCTAGGTTCGAGGCGTAGCAATGCAGGACTGGGACCTGTTCTCCATCCAGCCCCGACGCCGTCAAGCCGCTCCACTAACTTTCAAGACGTTTCTTCTTGACCTCCTCGCCGTGAACATGGATATACCGTTTTCTTACAGTTAAACTTCGACAAAACCAATAGAAGCAACTCTATTGTGCACGGTTACACAAATAAAAGAGCCAGTTTTTCTTACAGTGGCAGAAGGCACCACTGTGTGAAAAAGATCTGCGTCGTGCTAAAGTGACTGTGCAGGTTTTAGTTCACATTCATCATATTTCATCTCCGCGGCGCGTGTCATGGGTGTGTGTGTGCACCCACACAGAGCGCATGTGTGTCATCACCACTAACCGCTAAGCTAAAGGCTAAAGGCGACAGAAGGTTCCATCCTCCACAGACACATAAATCTGCTTCACGTCTCAGTAAAGGACGACCAGGCTGAAGGACCAGACAAATGTGATCCTGGTCATAATCCGCCTCAAAAGCTTTGTTTCCAAAAAAGTACAAGCAGAATGTCGTCCAGGAACAGCCCGAACACGAACCGAGGACCAAACACACTGCTCTGTGCGGGTTTCAGAGTAAGTCTACAGACAAGCACATCTTTTTTACTTTAGAACATTCCGAGTTTGTTTCCTATTTCGTTTTACATGGTGAGCCCGGGGGCACATTTTATTATAAAGCAGCTTTAAAAAATTAGAAAGCAGTGCCTAATAATGAACATTTGGACTATTTTATTTCAAAACCATGGTAATATTGATATCGCACTTGCACGTGATGCACCGAGCTGTGAGCCGTTGCACACCTACATCTTTATAAACATCAGTAGCATGTCTAAAAGGCAGGAGGAAAGCATATTCATTGTGCTGAGTCGAGTCTGTGGTCTGCAGAGAACTCTGTATCTCTGTCGGGCTCGTTCTCTTTGTCCCATGCTGTTGACCGGAGCCCAGTCCGTCCTCCCAGGCGGAGGAGGACTCGTAAACAAATCAATCTGAGCACACGGGAGAGAGAAGCCGGTCATTATGGGGGAAATGGCCTGAGTGCTCCCACATCCCTCCACTCTAATCAATATCACATCAACTTAAACACTTTAACCATCGGGGACGTCCCATTGGTAATAACGATCATGTGGTTTCACTTCTCCCAGGAAAGTCCCACTGAGAATAAGAGATCTCTGAGGGGGGTCCTATTGTACATGTTTTAGTGGCATGGGTAACTAGAGTGCCCAAAGGAAACCTACGCAGACACGGGGAGAACATGAAGATAGAGACGGGGAAACTCCGCACAGTGCTTAGAAAAGGTTAAATCATCGACTGGACTGGGTTGTGGTAAAGTTGAGTACGTTTTTGAGACTGGGTTCCTGTTGTCTTACAAGGATAACTTCCTTTCAAACCTTCTCCTAGCTAGTATGTTTACCACGTGTGGTTAGTGGCTTTCACATGGCCTACTGAGATCAGGTGAAGACCCTCTTTTGTTAAGGCTAATGGGTCGTCTACGCCCATAGCCTCAGCAGCAGAGCAGAACAAAGACCTGCTATTTGAGTGGTACTGTAAACAATTTGAGTAAAGGATGTTTGGCAGTTTGGTTTCCCACCTCCAGGAAAGGCCTGGGTCTTAAATAGACCACTCCAGTTTGAGTGTCTTTTCTGACCTAAAGAGCTAAGAAGAAGCTTCAACTTTACCAAAACCCAGTCCGGTCGATGATTTTCTACTCCCTGGATGAATGAGAGCCTTCACAAACATATCCACACAGAGAGGCCCCACCCACCGGCGACATTATTTCAAGATTACCTTTTTATTATTATTTATTTATCCATTTGAAAAGAGACTGTGCACATGAATCAACATTATACAAGTAAATGTGCTCGAGTTAGCAGAAAAAGCATCTTCACGTGCACAGCTGAGGTCTTTGAGGAACCCCAACACGCCCACACTCTCTCAGTCCTAAAATAGTCCTGCACGTTTCATGGTTGTTATTGACCAGTGAAAATACCTCGGTGAGGTATTAAAAACGAACCACAGAGCCCGAAAGGGGAAGGAAAACTCCACATGTGCGGCCCCCTCGGTTACCACGGCGACAGAGGGAAACAAACACAGCGGGACAGTGAACTTTGGCACAAACGGCACGATGAGAATGTGCTTTTTTTTTCAGGGTGAATCTTAAGATAAAGAGGAACTGCTGCTGTGGCGGAGACAAAAACTTGATGATGAGGAGAAAACCAGAAGAAGAGACTTCCAAACTACAGCAGGTCCTCTGTGGTTCACAGTCATGTATGGAACAGAAAATATCAGTCCACACATGATCTGCCTTTAACAAACCTAAAACAAAATCAAAACGTTTATTCTTTAAGTCTTGTTCCGATTGTTCATTAAAGGCCCTATATACTAAAAGAAAGTGTAAGTTGAGGTCCAAACTTGGGGGGGGGGGGGGGGGGGGGGGGCAAAAGCAAATGCAAAGCAAACGCACTGCTCACTTTTGTTAAATGTATTTGAGTATTGTACTTGTGTCTCGATGTGTAGCGGGACCCTGTCCGAACCAAATTTCTCCCAAGGGAGACAAATATGAAATTGATACAAATACTTCATCATTAGATGCACAGTGTTTTTCCATAACTAATAATTCCATAACTAGAACAAAAATCAGGTGTAGTTCCTTTAATGTGTGCTGTCCCGAATCAAATCAATCAATAAACAATGAATAAATAAACATGTAACTCTTTATGGGGGACCACTTGTTTTAATATGTCCCTAACTCCCAGTACCTCCCCATCCCCTTCCTTTAGATTTAGGTCAAATTATCCGCGTTCTTGTACAAAGTAATCATTAAGATTTAGCAGTGTTTTTAGCCCATTTGAGCGGTAACCCGTTTCAAATGTTGAAACTGAAACTGTTTTCGTGCTGAATGCACTTTTGCCTGTCTGCGAGGGAATCAAGCGAGTGTATGACAGTGGTTTTCATGTTTCTTTAGCATTATTGTAATTGCAAATGCACAGTGATTCATTTTTGCATTTTTCGTTTTTTGTTGTTGTCCGATATCGTCAAATGAGCCTGGACTCTCATTCAAATACATTACAAACCCATTGCGTTAATGGAGACGCAAACGTGACCTTTTGTGTTTATATTACGCATAAGGCGAGTGACCGCTTTGGGAGTGAGACTGTGTTGATGGGTCATAGTCATTTTTAGAAAACATTTTAAGCAGTATAAACTGGGCCCAAAGCTACATGGGAATCCTGTTTACCAAGTGTCTTTAGGAGTCGCCCCTGGCCACCAGGGGGTGGTATTAACAGCAATGTCAGCTCCCCACCATGAGGACCAAAGAGAAGGGCTTTCCTAGCCCATTGAGGAAAGCCCAGGAGCGCCAATACATGACAGTATTGGCGCTTGTGCCAACAACAATTAGTTTTATTGATACTAATGAGCAGCAAGGTGGCACAGTGGTTAGCGCTCCTGCTTCACAGCAAGAAGGTCCCGGGTTTGATTCCCGGGGGCCTTTCTGACATGGTCTCCCCGTGTCTGTGGAGGTTTCCCCATTAGCCAGTGCAGTGTGTTCATTAACATGCACTGACCACATATATAGGGGACCAGACGTCCCAGTTTACCCGGGACAGTCCCAGTTTTGAGTCCTCTGTCCCATGTTCCCTAACATTCCTCCAAAACCATTAATTTGTCCCAGTTTTACACAGGATCTGTCCCAAGTGTCCCAGTTTGTGGCCAATATGATCCACAAAGTAACAATGCAAATGTCCATTACCAAGTAGAAACCAATAAAACATATCAAGTCTATCATGTTAATGCTGAGTGGTGCATGGTGTAAGATAGTAACAAGCAGAGTTACCATTTAGCTTAGGAAAAACAGTCAATAAATGGCTCCCTGGTTGACCATGCAACTAAATCCCAAATAGTGTCCCAGTTTTTTAGTCAGAACATCTGGTCACCCTACACATAGACCAACATGAGGACCAAAGCCTAGTGCTTTGTTGTTTAGCTGGAGTTTGTGGCTAAAATGAGGAGCGATTGATCCAATCAGTAACTTTTGCAATAAAAGTCCGTCCCCTTCCCAAACCATTTAAACCAGAGCCGTTCAGACTGATCTCGATCGCTGTAATGCCTTTTTTTTTGTTGTATCAGAATTTCAGATGTGGGGGCAGCGGGGGCAGCAGTCTCAGCAGAGATGCCCAGACTTCCCGATCCACGCACACCTCCTCCAGCTGTTCTGGGGGAACCCCGAGACGACACCAGGCCAGCTCGGAGACATAGTCCCACCAGCGTGTCCTGGGCCTTCCACGAGGCCTCCTCCCAATAGGACATGCCTGGAGCACCTCCCGAGGGAGGCGACCAGGAGGCCCTAGCATTGGCACAAAATGTGCCAATTGTAAACTCGTCTCCACTGTGCGAAAGCCCAAAGAGACAAAGTTCACTGTAGAGACGTGCTTAGCTGAGGCAAGTGCCACATGCTAGCGCTGTTTATTTCATGGATAAGTGCGATAAGGCGGCGGACGGCGTGTGATCCAAGATTTTTCTCACGACGAGTGATGGTTTGTCACAGGCGGACAAATCGCACAGTGGTCACCCGGCCTAATGTCAATCTGGCTTTTGCTGGGGAGTTCTGCTTTCTTATTGGATCAGGTTAAAAAAGGAAAAATAAACTTTGACTTTGTTCAGCTATACATGGGCACTTGGATTAGACCCATCAGAAACCCATTACAAATAGCACGTCAACATGACGCTAACAGAGATGAAATCCTCCATGAGTTCATGTCTTTAAGGCAGAGGCCCTTCCTGTCACCAGCAGGCTCCAGTCTTACACAGAGAGTGTTGACTGGGGTGAATGTTCCTTTAAATACTTTCCTGCTGGACAATGTTTCAAAACAAAGCTATTTAAAGCATGTGGGATCAGTTATCTCAGACCTCTCCTTGAACTTGTAAAATCAATGTGCGACGCTGCCGCCACACTCTCCCATTAGAAAACAAAGCATCTCACTTGATGCTGAAACTGAAACTCCCCCGTGTCTGAGGAGCTCAGGGGAAACGGCTCAGAAACAGGGACAACATAAAGAGACTGGCAAAGTGTTCTTCACCCTCACCTGTGTAGGCTCTTACAAGGTTTCCACTGAATGAAGGCCTTTAAAGTCATTAAAAAGCATTAAAGGACCTGTATCATGCTATTTTAGCCATTCCAAAGTAAAGTATAGGCATTTATATGATATATTGTACCTCTACCACTACGGAGCACTAATTTTTGTGATAAATATAAGTATTTTCTGGAGGTATTTTTCCAACCCGGAAGACAAAACGCTTGGATTCAGTTAACTCCGCCCCCTCTCGCCGCTCATACAACTTTAGCAGTAGTAGAAATATATATATCACAGCAAAAAGTGAAGTTATTTCATGATGCTGTTATAAGGAGTTAACATGTGCAACCCAGCTTCATGGCTAAATGGCTAACACACACGCTAACACACTCGCTAACACACACGCTAACATGCATTTTGATCGACTCACCAGTCTGATGTTTCCATTATAGGACTTGCGTTGGTTATAAAAGTGAATCCACTTTGATTCTGGCCAAGGTTCATTAGCATCCATCAGTACAGGCACAGACAAACACTATTCTGGCTGATAGTCGCTGAATCCCGGAGGGAAATGCCAACTTCTATGGCCTCTTCTTTAGGAAGGTTGAATAAAGTCCAGTCCTCGCAGCCAAACGCGCTTTTCTCCGTGACATTATCGTGAGGTAAGAAAAAAGAACAGGTGTCCAGACTCCAGAGTAGGTTAGAAAAAGCTCCCTCTTCACAACTTTCGGTGCAACATGACACGACATCTGTTCAGACCGTTCGGACGCTCAGGGGGAGCGTTTGTTTTCGGTACAGGGGCAGCGCAGCGTCAGGCACTTACTCTTTTTTTTTTTTTTTTTTTTCTTTTTTTTTTTTATTGATTTTTTCTTACGACAGAAATAATGAAAAAAGCAATTTTACAAATGAAAATCAGGCCGTAAGGCATTAGATTACAGACGTCGAGCACTTCCGTTCCGCTGTGACGACACAACTGAACATGCCAGTCGTTTACCAGGAGAGGGCGGATCAGCTGCTCAGAGCGCAGGATTCAGGAGGATTACTGAGAACTGCGTGAATGAAGCCAAAAACCACTCTGGGGGTGTTTTTGATAAGGAAATAGCAGAACAACATGGTTAAAAGCTCCAAAAAGTCGATTTTGCATGATATAGGACCTTTAAATCAGATTAAAATCTGCACCCTTTTACTGCACACATTCATCACAAACACTAAAACTATGGTCTAAAACTAATCCAGCTGCAAATGTTGCACAATCTTTTGCTCCAAAGTTTCCCGTTTTCTCCTGTTTGAATGAATGTTTACAAATCTTACAAAATGGAATATGCACAGATTTTTTTTTTTTTTTTCCGTTTTCCTAGCATTTACTTTTGTTCTTCTGAATCTACTATATCTACTACTATTTTACCTTTGGAAGCCTCTGGCAACCTTTCTGTCGTTTGTTCATGTGCTCCTTAGATCGGGGACATATGAGCATGTGACTGCGGCGTGTCGGGTCAGTTCTTCGTTAGCTTTATGATTTTGTGCACACGCCCGACACAGAACCTGACACAGCCTCCATGATCCATGCTCTCCATTTGTAAAGGCAGGACGTGTCTTCTTTCTCCAATATGTCTTGCTTTGTGTATGTGAGAGACATGTCTCACGGCGCCTCATCCCTGTGTGTCCCTCGGCTGTAATACGGTGACGGTGAAGATGAATCAAGCGTTTTGTTAAACTGGATGTGCGTGAACACTCGGGCCGTGGTGGTGGGACAGGTGAGTGCGCACTGATGTGAGAGCAGCTGGAGACGCCCCGTCAGAGTCCGCTGATTAGAAGAGGAAACGTGTCACTAAGTGGCATACACTTTTTGAAGGGGCTGAAATAAAGTTATGTGGAAAAGTCGCCTTCGATAAAGAATAAGTGTACGCAACAAAGTGAACACGTGACCCTCACAGTTAACCGGGCAAAGGGCTCTTGACTGGTTACATCATTATTAATAGTTAACTGGTTAATCGGTCCCCTCCTGGAACCCCCACCTTAACATGGTGGAGGGGGTTGAGCACCCCAATGATCCTGGAGCTCTGTTGTCGGGGGCTTCGTGCCCCTGGTAGGGTCTCCCATGGCAAACAGGTCCTAGGTGACGGGTCAGACAAAGAGCGGGTCAGAAGCCCCTTATGAGAGACCAACAGGCCCGGTTAGAACCATGAGGCCGTCCTTCTGTGGATCCACCACCTGCAGGGGGCGCTATAGGGGCTGGTACAGCTCCAACAGCTGCCCCCACGACCCGGCAACGGACAAGTGGAAGAAAATGGATGGATGGATGGGTGGTTAAATGGCTAACCAAGGACATCCCTAGTTGTAATGGATTTCCTCTGGCTTCTCTGGTTTCCCCCACAAACCCAAAACATGCACAATAGGTGAGTCCTCCACCACATTGTTCTGATCATTAACCTGGCTCCACATCTGGAGATGGGTCTCCTAGGGGAGCCTTAGGGATGGTCAAATGCAGAGTAGTATCTCAATCTTCATCTTGGATTGCGATCCAGTGCCGCCGGTCATAGCGTGCACCGAGCGGCACCACATTGAGGCCATCGTGACTCATTGTACATTACTCGCACCGCTGTTTTATTAATGCAGCTGACAAAAAAAGGCCCGTATTCGATTAAATGATGAGAAAGAAGAGTTATAGAAATGTGGCCAATGCGACCAATAATACAACGCACGTAAGAGACGTCATGGACGTCACGCTGTAAACTGAATTCAGATCCTGACACAACATTCATGTCCTGTAGTGTTCTCTGGAGCCTGTGTTTGCAGCAGCAAGAGAGAAAGAAAAGAGGGCAAGGCACGTCTGAGCTGAAGTCAGTGGCTGCAGGGGCGGAGCAGAGAAACTCAGAGTCTGGGGGGAGGGGACACCAACTATTAAATGGTCACTTCTAAACTCAATTCATGTAATTCTACAAATATTATTATTATAGTTAGGGCAGCAGGGGGAGGGCTTGCTGATGGGGGGCTACTGCCCTCTAACAACTGGCCACATTACACCCTGGCTTTTTAAGGCACCTCACTAAACAAGGCAAACAACAAAATAATAAAACAATCATAACCACCATTTTTACAGTGGAAATGGGAATGACTGCAATTAATAATAATGTGTAGTGTTGATTAAAACTATGACAAATGTAATACTCAAATAATAACTAAATCAATGGTTAAAATACAATGGTGACTAGTGTTTATAAGTAATGATTGGATGTGGTTATTATGCGAATGGGAGTTTATATATACTGGGAAATTGCACACATTTCTATTTTCGTGCTATGTCTTCTTACTTGGAAGTTTTGTAATTCTCATGTGATGTTCTTCTTAAAACATGAATGCTGTCCTTTATTAATGCTGCTATACGTAAGATTAATGCGGACAAATTATGTTGAAAGGACATAATTGTGATCCACAAGGCTGTGTCTGTGTATGTATGGAAAATGAAACTTGTCATTCACTAATTGTACGTAAACAGGTACATGTATGCATCTGTGGCACATGTGCCTGGGTAACTCTTGAAATGTGTAATGTTAAGTGTTATATTGTTTGAAAATACGAGATGCTGATTGATCACCGTTATTATTACTGTTATTATTTATTTATTTTGCAGCTGGACACATGCGTTTCAGTTCTGTATATTTTCAGTGTTATGTTGGGCCTTTTCTTTTGAAATGATGGTTTGTATTTCTTGAATTAACCTGAAATGCATGAAAGTAATTACTTTAAATGGGGGCAGGCACTAATAAGCTTTCTTCCTTCTTGCAAACTCCTTTTGAGTTTTGATTATACTGCAATGAGGTAACCTTGAAATCTATGTTTGTAAATTGCTCAAATAAACTAACTAACTAAACTAATTATTGGAGTTGTTTTGAGAGTGTGTTTAATTGTTTTGGGTTTTTTTGTATGGGGGGGGGGGGCTTAGGGCACCAAAATGGTTTACAGTGGCCCTGTTTAAGCCATCCATACGACTGCACTCTCTCTTCCATCCTCCTTCCTCACTGTGGGACAGCAGAGGAAATAAGTCCAAAGCTCCCTGGGCCTCACCGTTGTTGGCTGTGTTGACGTAGTACTTGCGTCCCTGTGGAGACATGTAGCACCTCCAGTGAGGGGGCAGGGGCTCCTTCAGCTCCTCCTCAGGCAACGGGCTCAGAGAGGACGCTTTCTGTGGGAGAACAGTGACATGTCAGATCAGCACATGAGCTCCTCACTGCAGTAAACAAAGGCCTCTGGGTGGTTTATATGACCGGAGGAACGGCATATTCTTATGTTTCATATACTTTAGCACAGTGGGTCCCAACCTTCTTCTCTTGAAGGCCCCAAGCTCATGTTGGAGACAAAAAACTGTCTTCCAAATACATTCAAATAAAAATAATGGCCAATTCAAATTTGTGTGTGTGAGTGTTTTCTGCACGTGTCGGCCTTTCTTTGGCTTATTTGATGATTTCATTTGCTCAAATAACATCCCCTGCAAAACTGAGAAAGGACAACGTGAAGCAAACACAAAATGTATGTTTATCTGTTTTAACGTTAACGCTGCTTTCCTTTTTGTGTTAATGCTCTTCATGGTTTGTAAAAGGCACTTGAGTCACATGTCAGACTGAGTTACTTTACTGCGCATGAACACATTGATGTTTCTGCAACTGAACAAAAATGACAAAAATGTTATGGCACAATCTTCAATGTGGCACAAAGTTTGACGTACATGACATTCCTTTCAAGATCAAAATGAAGCCTACTGTAAACATTAGTAAAAGATTAGGCAGAAGATAAAAACACGTCAGTCTTTTGGCAGTTTTAAATTAACTGATTCCATAACTCCCATCACATCATTGGTAACTATGTAATAACAGCTTATTACACCAAACTGGACAACATTATTACACTATTACAGAACATTCTTATGTTACATTATCAAAGCTCATATTTCAGACTTTAGCTTTTGTTTACATTTCATTGTCAGCCAAATACATTGGTGAATGTGCGTATGTACTGCTCGTGGGAGGCCCGTTGGCGAAGTCCTCTGTGAGCGCAGACGGAGAGCAATCGATGGAGCGGCAGAAACAGATTCAGTTACATGGCCGTGACAGAGGCGGTCAATACAAGGGGCTGGGTACAGTTAAATGATACCAGTCTGGTATCGGAAAAATGAAAGTATCAAAAGCAGGTACAGAAAAATATAGTATATCTTTAGATCCAAGTTTTGATGCTGGTCCCAGAGTCAAGACTAAACACAGTGAGGCTGTGTTTGAGTTTTAAAAAGTTGTGAGACAGGCCTCACCTGACATCTTAATAGCAGCTGGTTTACTCTGAAATCTCATCCACCTCGACTTGGCAGCAGCATTTGATACAATTACACACAACATTCTCATCGACGGACTCATTTCCATCGGCATCACTGACACAACTCTTAACTGGTTACAGTCATTTCTTTCTTATAATTTTCAATTTAAATCATTCAAATCCCAGCCATTTCCCCTTTCCTCAGATGTTCCCCAAGGCTCTGTCCTTGGCCCTCTTTTATTTATCATCTACGTCTTCCTCCTTCCCTCTGTGACCGTTTACAAGAAATCAAATCATGGTTTTCCCTAAACTTGCTGAAAAAACTGAGGTTCTCCTCATTAGCAAAAAGTCCATCTTAGCCAAAACTGACAGCGTCATGATCAACATTGATAACTTAAGTGTCCTCCCCAGGTTAAGAGTTTGGGGGCCAGATCTTGTGCTTGGTGCTCAGTGGGGCAAAAGCTTCTGGCTAATTTAGATTGTCCGAGTGGCAGTGCTATGTGCTTTGTTCTACACGGCCATCATCGAGTCCATCCTCACCTCCTCCATCACCGTGTGGTCCATCCTCACCTCCTCCATCACCGTGTGGTCCATCCTCACCTCCTCCATCACCGTGTGGTTCCCCGGCGCTACAGAACGGGACAAGCACCGACTGCAGCGCATTGTGCTGCTGCAGAGAAGGTGATTGGCCGTGAGCCCCATCTCTCCAGGACCTGTTCACCTCCAGGACCCGGAGGCGTGTGGGTCGGATCACAGCTGACCCTTCTCATCCTGGACACGGACTATTCTCTCCCCTCAGGCAGGAGGCTACGGTCTATACATACTCATAAATCCCGCCACTTGAACAGTTTTTTCACCTCCGCCATCAGACTCATGAGCAATAACAAGACCCAATAACTCTAGATCAAACTCATGAACATAATAACCTTTTCCAGCCATTTGCACAGCTCTATTGCACTATGTGGTATGTCCACACTTAGATCTGCTGCTATTACTTAAAGCTGGGGTACCTGATTTTTTGGTGTTGTAGAATACATGTATTGTTGCCACCAGAGTCTGTTGCAAACACAGCAAAACACAGACCTTGTTGTATTGTCTTCACCTAAAGTTTTATTGAGCAATGGATGCCAGAAGTCTAATCTAAATGAGTGTAATTTATCTCAGGGGTGGCCCCGCCCCTGTTTCACTTTGTCACCACTCAATGCTGTATATTGGTGTAAAATGTGCATGTAATTACATTCTTTGAACAATGTGAATACACAGGAGGGACTGTGAGAGCTAGAAACAAGTTTGGGCCAAAACAAAAAATGTCACTGTTTGAACAGGACAAATCAGGTCCCCGAGCTTTAATACAATCCCGTTGCTGTTATATGTCAGTTGTTATATTATATAATTTTAGTCTTCTACATGCTTGCCCTTAGAGCCGTATAGTTTTAAAGTTTGTATATCTTATTTTTTATCTAAATTCTGTGTTTTATGTTGCACGATTGCACAAGAAAAAGTCCTACTGCTCACTTAGCCGTTCAGCCCCAAACCTCTGGAATTCCCTCCTCGCTGAACTCTGTCAAATTACCTCACTGCCCCTTTTTAAATCTCCGCTCGAAACCCACTTATTTAAACAGGCCTACACTTTGCTTTTATTGTTCTATTGTGATGTTATGGTTGTGTCTCATGTAAGCTGACCTTGGGCGTTTTGAAAGGCGCTGAGAACAAACTTTCCTTGCCTTACCCATCTCTGCTTTAGTTTGATTCCGTCACACGTTTGTCTGAGAGCTTTACGATGCAGTCAGAATATTTGTCAAACTTTCAGTTCTCTGCAGCATTTCCCAAATCGGCATGAAACCAACCGAGTGAAAGAATGGGAACACAGTGGAGTGGGAGAGAGAGAGAGAGCAGCTTGTCAGGCATATGCTCCGTTCAATAATGTACAGAGTCAGACTGCTAATGGCTAATGTTGGTGCCAATCAGCCTCCGGTAAACTGGGACACGCCCCGTGGACCCTGCTGCACGGTGAGGAGAAGGAAGCTTCACTAAGAGGGTACTAGTCGCTAATTCAACCGTCCGTCTCGCGTGTATCTCCTCTGGCAGCCATAGACAATAAATCACACACTTATGAGTCCAAGGGTATTTTGTGTCTCACCTGGTTTATTTGTGTTTTATTGCTTTGCAAACATCCCCAGGACAGTTCATATTTTCATCATGTTTATGCAGTAGTGGGGTCATAGGACTCTCTGTCACTGCGAAATCTGAATGTAAGAACACTGCTATCGGTTCCTCTGAGAGGACGAGGTAGATGATTGTGTAAGTGTTGGAAAGAGAAAAATGAGTTGATTCCAAAACTATAAACGGCTAGTCTCCATCTCGTACGGTTCGGATTTGGTAAGCTCATGTCAGCAGCATAAAATATGTCTAATAACATGGAAGTCATCCAGGAAACTGACATCAGAATACTGAGTTTGCATGGACACAGACAAACCAGGACACTCTAGTTATTAACCTGCATACTCAAGAGCATATAGACACACTATATTTATTTCAGATCATTTCATTGATGCTTTGTACTGCATGGAACAGAGGTCTCTAAATGGCGGACCTTAGTCCGGATCCGGACCCACGCGCCAACCCGTCCGGATCCAAACTTTGGACCCGACCGTGAATCCCCTGAGACGAGGGTCTCCCTCTCTCTCTCTGACTGCACTACAGAAAGAGAAAGTCATACCTCTGAGCTCCTTGACACTTTTTATGTTTTTAGAAATGGCTGCAGAATGACTGAAATACGGCTCGCTCAGAAAAAAAACAACAGGACACCCTAATTAAATATACACGCGTTTTGCTCTAATTAGCGCGGCTGTTTCCCGCTCGGCAGCGAGCAGGTCTGAACCTGGACTAAAGCAGATCTGAACCTGGACTAAAGCAGGTCAGAACCTGGACTAAAGCAGATCTGAACCTGGACTAAAGCAGATCTGAACCTGGACTAAAGCAGGTCAGAACCAGGACTAAAGCAGGTCAGAACCAGGACTAAAGCAGGTCTGAACCTGGACTAAAGCATGTCAGAACCAGGACTAAAGCAGGTCAGAACCAGGACTAAAGCAGGTCAGAACCAGAACTAAAGCAGGTCTGAACCAGGACTAAAGCAGGTCTGAACCTGGACTAAACCAGGTCTGAACCTGGACTAAAGCAGGTCAGAACCAGGACTAAACCAGGTCAGAACCTGGACTAAAGCAGGTCTGAACCTGGACTAAAGCAGGTCTGAACCAGGACTAAAGCAGGTCTGAACCAGGACTAAACCAGGTCTGAACCTGGACTAAACCAGGTCTGAACCAGGACTAAAGCAGGTCAGAACCAGGACTAAACCAGGTCAGAACCTGGACTAAAGCAGGTCTGAACCTGGACTAAAGCAGGTCAGAACCAGGACTAAACCAGGTCAGAACCAGGACTAAAGCAGGTCTGAACCTGGACTAAACCAGGTCAGAACCTGGACTAAAGCAGGTCTGAACCTGGACTACACCAGGTCAGAACCCGGACTAAACCAGGTCTGAACCAGGACTAAACCAGGTCAGAACCTGGACTAAAGCAGGTCTGAACCAGGACTAAACCAGGTCAGAACCAGGACTAAACCAGGTCAGAACCAGGACTAAACCAGGTCAGAACCTGGACTAAAGCAGGTCTGAACCTGGACTAAAGCAGGTCTGAACCAGAACTAAAGCAGGTCTGAACCAGGACTAAACCAGGTCTGAACCAGGACTAAACCAGGTCAGAACCAGGACTAAACCAGGTCTGAACCTGGACTAAACCAGGTCTGAACCAGGACTAAACCAGGTCAGAACCAGGACTAAACCAGGTCTGAACCTGGACTAAAGCAGGTCTGAACCTGGACTTTGCTAAAAAAAAGTTTCCCTGTAAGAACCAAGCCCGAGAAGAACTCTTACAAACAAATAAATCCCGAGTTCTAGTTCATTAGGCTCCAGACAGAAGCCAACATGCTGAGTCATATCAGTTTGTACATATCAAATCTTGTAGTAGGGTGATTAATTCCAAAAAACGTGTAAATATAATTATAATTAAAGCCGCAAGCGGCATCGAGAGGCCCTCGCGGGGGTTCGTTGGCCGGTTGACGCCGGTTGCCGCACGCCGCCGCAATAACCGGGAGGCGCTGCCGCGCCCTACGTGGTTTATAACGTCGCTGCCACCCTAGGTCGAGATTATAAAAGAGCAAAGGCGAGAAATGGCGCCTTCGGCGCTGATTACTCGATTTTTCCCAAAATGGCCGACCACCTGTTGGTCGCCTAGCAACCATGTAATGGAGGCCTCCCTTAGTGCCTCCATTGCCGTGCCATAACCCACCGAGGGCGCCAACGTGGCCACACTACATTTTATTGCCCTGATGTGCCATTAATCTTTGTGAGTAAACATCAAAACGAGATTTTTCGCGTCTCCATGTGAATGATGGCCCCAACCTGCAGAGGGCGCTATCGCGCCCCAAATCTTTTTTATTTCACAAGCAGCATCGGATGGCCCTTACGGGCCGTACTTCAATTTACCACTGTTCACAAGAACATTACAGAGGGCGCTAACGAGCTGTAATTGTGTATAATGTGTGATATGCGGGTCAGTCCCATTGGAATAACATGGCGAGCCTCGGTCGTCTCCATGGCAACACCGTACAAAATACGGTATGGGTCTCATTGGCTTTTTGGATCGGGATGCCATCAGCTATTATTGTGCCGAATTTTATCCATTTCCGAGAAACTAATTTTTTTCCCATAATGCATTTTTTCTTCTCAGCCTGGAGGGGGCGCTATCGCGCCAAATGTCACTTTTTCACATTTGTTGTGTCCGGGGGTGAAAGGTCAATAAAATGTATATTTCCGATTTTTAATCGGAGTTCGTTTGTGCAAATGGGAGCATTTTGTTGTTTTCGGAAAGTCGCAAAAATCTTCGTAAAGATTGCGGCTTCGCTGCAAACAAACCGTAAAACTTAGCCAAAAAATGTGGATAACTTTTGATGTCCCACATCTCGAGATGAGCTGGAGCGATTTTGGGCTCATTTGGTGAAACGCCCTAGGAGGAGTTCGTTAAAATGCGACGTCAGCGAAAACGCTGACTCACCATTTTCCCGACTTCCTGTCAAAATGGCGGACTTCCGGTTTGTCTGGGGGCGTGGCCACAATAATATATTTTGTTTGTCCTCACAGGACGAATGTCTGTACCGAATCCCGTCGCTCTGCGACAAAGTTTATGTTGGCCCCCTCCCCATAGGCGCAATGTATTTTCACTTTTGTAGGTGGCGCTGTCGCGCCATTTTTTATTTCCCCAAAACGAAACACACATTTTAATTAATTTTTCACCGGATCTGAATTTTGGGCAAAGTTTGGTGAGTTTTCAACTATGTTCAGGGGGTCAAATTCCTGCTCAAAGAGCAGAAGAAAGAAGAAGAAGAAGAATTAAAGCCGCAAGCGGCATCGAGAGGCCCTCGCGGGGGTTCGTTGGCCGGTTGACGCCGGTTCCCGCACGCCGCCGCAATAACCGGGAGGCGCTGCCGCGCCCTACGTGGTTATAATGTTGCTGCCACCCTCGGTGGGGTTTATAAAAGAGCAAAGGAAATGGCGCCTTCGGCGCTGATTACTCTATTTTTCCCAAAATGGCCGACCTCCTGTCGGTTGCCTAGAAACCATGTAATGTACTTTTTTGTTGGGACAGTCCTGACGCACGCGTGTACCAATTTTATTTATTTATTGCCCTGATGTGCCATTAATCTTTGTGAGTAAACATCAAAACGAGATTTTTAGCGTCTCCATGTGAATGATGGCTGCAACCTGCAGAGGGCGCTAGCGCGCCCCAAATCTTTTTTATTTCACAAGCAGCATCGGACGGCCTTGACGGGCCGTACTTCAATGACTGCTGTCCACAAGCTCCTGACAGAGGGCGCTAATGCACTGTAATTGTGTATAATGTGTGATATGCGGGTCAGTCCCATTGGAATAACATGGCGAGCCTCGGTCGTCTCCATGGCAACACCGTACAAAATACGGTATGGGTCTCATTGGCTTTTTTGACCGGGATGCCATCAGCTATTATTGTGCCGAATTTTATCCATTTGCGAGAAACTAATTTTTTTCCCATAATGCATTTTTTGTTCTCGGCCTAGAGGGGGCGCTATCGCGCCAAATCTCACTTTTTCACATTTGTTGTGTCCGGGGGTGAAAAGTCAATAAAATGTATATTTCCGATTTTTAATCGGAGTTCGTTTGTGCGAATGGGAGCATTTTGTTGTTTTCGGAAAGTCG
Source organism: Proterorhinus semilunaris (assembly GCA_021464625.1). Classification (NCBI taxonomy): domain Eukaryota; kingdom Metazoa; phylum Chordata; class Actinopteri; order Gobiiformes; family Gobiidae; genus Proterorhinus; species Proterorhinus semilunaris. The sequence continues at coordinate 1,747,992 of CM038363.1, read as the reverse complement.
CAAAAATCTTCGTAAAGATTGCGGCTTCGCCGCACACAAACCGTAAAACTTAGCCAAAAAATTTGGATAACTTTTGATGCCCCACATCTGGAGATGAAGTGGAGCGATTTTGGGCTCATTTGGTGAAACGCCCTAGGAGGAGTTCGTTAAAATGCGACGACAGCGAAAACGCTGACTCACCATTTTCCCGACTTCCTGTCAAAATGGCGGACTTCCGGTTTGTCTGGGGGCGTGACCACAATAATATTTTTTGGTTGTCGTCACATGACAAATGTCTGTACCGAATCTCGTCGCTCTATGACAAAGTTGACGTTGGCCCCTTCCCCATAGGCGTAATGTATTTTCACTTTTGTAGGTGGCGCTGTCGCGCCATTTTTTATTTCCCCAAAACGAAACACATATTTTAATAAATTTTTCACCGGATCTGAATTTTGGGCAAAGTTTGGTGAGTTTTTGACTACGTTCAGGGGGTCAAATTCCTGCTCAAAGAGCAGAAGAAGAAAGAAGAAGAAGAAGAAGAATTAAAGCCGCAAGCGGCATCGAGAGGCCCTCGCGGGTCTAGTGGGCCGGTTGACGCCGGTTCCCGCACGCCGCCGCAATAACCGGGAGGCGCTGCCGCGCCCTACGTGGTTATAATGTCGCTGCCACCCTAGGTCGAGATAATAAAAGAGCAAAGGCGAGAAATGGCGCCTTCGGCGCTGATTACTCAATTTTTCCCAAAATGGCCGACCACCTGTTGGTCGCCTAGCAACCATGTAATAGAGGCCTCCTTTAGTGCCTCCATTGCCGCGCCATAACCCACCGAGGGTGCCAACGTGGCCACACTACATTTTATTGCCCTGATGGGCCATTAATGTTTGTGAGTAAACATCAAAACGAGATTTTTAGCGTCTCCATGTGAATGATGGCTCCAACCTGCAGAGGGCGCTAGCGCGCCCCAAATTTGTTTCATTTCACAAGCAGCATCGGACGGCCCTGACGGGCCGTACTTCAATGACCACTGTCCACAAGCTCCTCACAGAGGGCGCTAACGCGCTGTAAATGTGTATAATGTGTGATATGCGGGTCAGTCCCATTGGAATAACATGGCGAGCCTCGGTCGTCTCCATGGCAACACCGTACAAAATACGGTATGGGTCTCATTGGGTTTTTGGATTGGGATGCCATCAGCTATTATTGTGCCGAATTTGATCCATTTCCGATAAACTAATTTTTTTCCCATAATGCATTTTTTCTATTCAGCCTGGAGGGGGCGCTATCGCGCCAAATCTCACTTTTTCACATTGGTTGTGTCCGGGGGTGAAAGGTCAATAAAATGTATATTTCCGATTTTTAATCGGAGTTCGTTTGTGCGAATGGGAGCATTTAGTTGTTTTCGGAAAGTCGCAAAATTCTTCGTAAAGATTGCGGCTTCGCCGCAAACAAACCGTAAAACTAAGCCAAAAAATTTGGATAACTTTTGATGCCCCACATCTCGAGATGAAGTGGAGCGATTTTGGGCTCATTTGGTGAAACGCCCTAGGAGGAGTTCGTTAAAATGCGACGTCAGCGAAAACGCTGACTCACCATTTTTCTGACTTCCTGTCAAAATGGCGGACTTCCGGTTTGTCTGGGGGCGTGGCCACAATAATGTTTTTTGGTTGTCGTCACATGACGAATGTCTGTACCGAATCCCGTCGCTCTACGACAAAGTTTATGTGGGCCCCCTCCCCATAGGCGCAATGTATTTTCACTTTTGTAGGTGGCGCTGTCGCGCCATTTTTTATTTCCCCAAAACGAAACACATATTTTAATTAATTTTTCGCCGGATCTGAATTTTGGGCAAAGTTTGGTGAGTTTTTGACTATGTTCAGGGGGTCAAATTCCTGCTCAAAGAGCAGAAGAAGAAAGAAAGAAAGAAAGAATAATAATATTTCCTGCAAAAACAATATAGTCGCTTTCGCGACAACAACATATTATACATTTTTGGAAAGCTTTCGACTTCCCCGACGCACCCGTGGGGCTCGGAGGTGAATGACGAGCGCTTCGCGCTCGTCATCCACCTCCGTATGACAGTTGGCCATATACCCCCATTCATTTTGCTGCAATTATAAGTATAAGGGGCCCACACCAAAGGTGTGGGCAGTCACTGTTTTATACGGTGAGTTTACGTTTGACATGGGGACAGCGCTTCGCGCTGTTTTCGTGCGCTCCGCGCACCTAGGTTCAGTGCGCTGCGCGCACTGCGTTGCGATTACAATAGGCCCTTGCTACGGCAGGCCGCTCGGGCCTAATTAAAGCCGCAAGCGGCATCGAGAGGCCCTCGCGGGTCTCGTGGGCCGGTTGACGCCGGTTGACGCACGCCGCCGCAATAACCGGGAGGCGCTGCCGCGCCCTACGTGGTTATAATGTCGCTGCCACCCTAGGTCGAGTTTATAAAAGAGCAAAGGCGAGAAATGGCGCCTTCGGCGCCGATTACTCGATTTTTCCCAAAATGGCCGACCACCTGTTGGTCGCCTAGCAGCCATGTAATGGAGGCCTCCCTTAGTGCCTCCATTGCCGCGCCATAACCCTACCGAGGGCGCCAACGTGGCCACACTACATTTTATTGCCCTGATGTGACATTAATCTTTGTGAGTGAACATCAAAACGAGATTTTTCGCATCTCCATGTGAATGATGGCTCCAACCTGCAGAGGGCGCTAGCGCGCCCCAAGACTTTTTTATTTCACAAGCAGCATCGGACGGCCTTGACGGGCCGTACTTCAATGACTACTGTCCACAAGCTCCTGACAGAGGGCGCTAACGAGCTGTAATTGTGTATAATGTGTGATATGCGGGTCAGTCCCATTGGAATAACATGGCAAGCCTCGGTCGTCTCCATGGCAACACCGTACAAAATACGGTATGGGTCTCATTGGCTTTTTGGATCGGGATGCCATCAGCTATTATTGTGCCGAATTTTATTCATTTCCGAGAAACTAATTTTTTTCCCATAATGCATTTTTTGTTCTCGGCCTAGAGGGGGCGCTATCGCGCCAAATCTCACTTTTTCACATTTGTTGTGTCCGGGGGTGAAAGGTCAATAAAATGTATATTTCCGATTTTTAATCGGAGTTCGTTTGTGCAAATGGGAGCATTTTGTTGTTTTCGGTAAGTCGCAAAATTCTTCGTAAAGATTGCGGCTTCGCCGCAAACAAACCGTAAAACTTAGCCAAAAAATTTGGATAACTTTTGATGCCCCACATCTCGAGATGAACTGGAGCGATTTTGGGCTCATTTGGTGAAACGCCCTAGGAGGAGTTCGTTAAAATGCGACGTCAGCGAAAACGCTGACTCAGCATTTTCCCGACTTCCTGTCAAAATGGCGGACTTCCGGTTTATCTGGGGGCGTGGCCACAATAATATATTTTGTTTGTCCTCACAGGACGAATGTCTGTACCGAATCCCGTCGCTCTGCGACAAAGTTTATGTTGGCCCCCTCCCCATAGGCGCAATGTATTTTCACTTTTGTAGGTGGCGCTGTCGCGCCATTTTTTATTTCCCCAAAACGAAACACACATTTTAATAAATTTTTCACCGGATCTGAATTTTGGGCAAAGTTTGGTGAGTTTTCAACTATGTTCAGGGGGTCAAATTCCTGTTCAAAGAGCAGAAGAAGAAGAAGAAGAAGAAGAAGAAAGAAAGAATAATAATATTTCCTGCAAAAACAATATAGTCGCTTTCGCGACAACATCATATTATACATTTTTGGAAAGCTTTCGACTTCCCCCACGCACCCGTGGGGCTCGGAGGTGGATGACGAGCGCTTCGCGCTCGTCATCCACCTCCGTATGACAGTTGGCCATATACCCCCATTGATTTTCATGCAATTATAAGTATAAGGGCCCACACCAGACGTGTGGGCAGTCACTGTTTTACACGGTGAGTTTACGGTTGACATGGGGACAGCGCTTCGCGCTGTTTTCGTGCGCTCCGCGCACCTCGGTTCAGTGCGCTGCGCGCACTGCGTTGCGATTACAATAGGCCCTTGCTACGGCAGGCCGCTCGGGCCTAATTAAAGCCGCAAGCGGCATCGAGAGGCCCTCGCGGGTCTCGTGGGCCGGTTGACGCCGGTTGACGCACGCCGCCGCAATAACCGGGAGGCGCTGCCGCGCCCTACGTGGTTATAATGTCGCTGCCACCCTAGGTCGAGTTTATAAAAGAGCAAAGGCGAGAAATGGCGCCTTCGGCGCCGATTACTCGATTTTTCCCAAAATGGCCGACCACCTGTTGGTCGCCTAGCAGCCATGTAATGGAGGCCTCCCTTAGTGCCTCCATTGCCGCGCCATAACCCTACCGAGGGCGCCAACGTGGCCACACTACATTTTATTGCCCTGATGTGACATTAATCTTTGTGAGTGAACATCAAAACGAGATTTTTCGCATCTCCATGTGAATGATGGCTCCAACCTGCAGAGGGCGCTAGCGCGCCCCAAGACTTTTTTATTTCACAAGCAGCATCGGACGGCCTTGACGGGCCGTACTTCAATGACTACTGTCCACAAGCTCCTGACAGAGGGCGCTAACGAGCTGTAATTGTGTATAATGTGTGATATGCGGGTCAGTCCCATTGGAATAACATGGCAAGCCTCGGTCGTCTCCATGGCAACACCGTACAAAATACGGTATGGGTCTCATTGGCTTTTTGGATCGGGATGCCATCAGCTATTATTGTGCCGAATTTTATTCATTTCCGAGAAACTAATTTTTTTCCCATAATGCATTTTTTGTTCTCGGCCTAGAGGGGGCGCTATCGCGCCAAATCTCACTTTTTCACATTTGTTGTGTCCGGGGGTGAAAGGTCAATAAAATGTATATTTCCGATTTTTAATCGGAGTTCGTTTGTGCAAATGGGAGCATTTTGTTGTTTTCGGTAAGTCGCAAAATTCTTCGTAAAGATTGCGGCTTCGCCGCAAACAAACCGTAAAACTTAGCCAAAAAATTTGGATAACTTTTGATGCCCCACATCTCGAGATGAACTGGAGCGATTTTGGGCTCATTTGGTGAAACGCCCTAGGAGGAGTTCGTTAAAATGCGACGTCAGCGAAAACGCTGACTCAGCATTTTCCCGACTTCCTGTCAAAATGGCGGACTTCCGGTTTATCTGGGGGCGTGGCCACAATAATATATTTTGTTTGTCCTCACAGGACGAATGTCTGTACCGAATCCCGTCGCTCTGCGACAAAGTTTATGTTGGCCCCCTCCCCATAGGCGCAATGTATTTTCACTTTTGTAGGTGGCGCTGTCGCGCCATTTTTTATTTCCCCAAAACGAAACACACATTTTAATAAATTTTTCACCGGATCTGAATTTTGGGCAAAGTTTGGTGAGTTTTCAACTATGTTCAGGGGGTCAAATTCCTGTTCAAAGAGCAGAAGAAGAAGAAGAAGAAGAAGAAGAAAGAAAGAATAATAATATTTCCTGCAAAAACAATATAGTCGCTTTCGCGACAACATCATATTATACATTTTTGGAAAGCTTTCGACTTCCCCCACGCACCCGTGGGGCTCGGAGGTGGATGACGAGCGCTTCGCGCTCGTCATCCACCTCCGTATGACAGTTGGCCATATACCCCCATTGATTTTCATGCAATTATAAGTATAAGGGCCCACACCAGACGTGTGGGCAGTCACTGTTTTACACGGTGAGTTTACGGTTGACATGGGGACAGCGCTTCGCGCTGTTTTCGTGCGCTCCGCGCACCTCGGTTCAGTGCGCTGCGCGCACTGCGTTGCGATTACAATAGGCCCTTGCTACGGCAGGCCGCTCGGGCCTAATTAAAGCCGCAAGCGGCATCGAGAGGCCCTCGCGGGGGTTCGTTGGCCGGTTGACGCCGGTTCCCGCACGCCGCCGCAATAACCGGGAGGCGCTGCCGCGCCCTACGTGGTTATAATGTTGCTGCCACCCTCGGTGGGGTTTATAAAAGAGCAAAGGAAATGGCGCCTTCGGCGCTGATTACTCTATTTTTCCCAAAATGGCCGACCTCCTGTCGGTTGCCTAGAAACCATGTAATGTACTTTTTTGTTGGGACAGTCCTGACGCACGCGTGTACCAATTTTATTTATTTATTGCCCTGATGTGCCATTAATCTTTGTGAGTAAACATCAAAACGAGATTTTTAGCGTCTCCATGTGAATGATGGCTGCAACCTGCAGAGGGCGCTAGCGCGCCCCAAATCTTTTTAAATTTAACAAGCAGCATCGGACGGCCTTGACGGGCCGTACATCAATCACTACTGTCCACAAGCTCCTTACAGGGGGCGCTAACGCGCTGTAATTGTGTATAATGTGAGATTTGTGTGTCAGTCCCATTAGATTAACATGGTGGGCCTCGGGCGTCACCATGGCAACACCGTACAAAATACGGTATGGGTCTCATTGGCTTTTTGGATCGGGATGCCATCAGCTATTTTTGTGCCGAATTTTATCTATTTCCGATAAACTAATTTTTTTCCCATAATGCATTTTTTCTTCTCGGCCTAGAGGGGGCGCTATCGCGCCAAATCTCACTTTTTCACATTTGTTGTGTCCGGGGGTGAAAGGTCAATAAAATGTATATTTCCGATTTTTTATCGGACTTCGTTTGTGCGAATGGGAGCATTTTGTTGTTTTTGATAAGTCGCAAAATTGTTCGTAAAGATTGCGGCTTCGCCGCAAACAAACCGTAAAACTTAGCCAAAAAATTTGGATAACTTTTGATGCCCCATATCTCGAGATGAGCTGGAGCGATTTGGAGCTCATTTGGTGAAACGCCCTAGGAGGAGTTCGTTAAAATGCGACGTCAGCGAAAACGCTGACTCACCATTTTCCCGACTTCCTGTCAAAATGGCGGACTTCCGGTTTGTCTGGGGGCGTGGCCACAATAATATATTTTGTTTGTCCTCATAGGACGAAGGTCTGTACCGAATCCCGTCGCTCTGCGACAAAGTTTATGTTGGCCCCCTCCCCATAGGCGCAATGTATTTTCACTTTTGTAGGTGGCGCTGTCGCGCCATTTTTTATTTCCCCAAAACGAAACACACATTTTAATAAATTTTTCGCCGGATCTGAATTTTGGGCAAAGTTTGGTGAGTTTTTGACTACGTTCAGGGGGTCAAATTCCTGCTCAAAGAGCAGAAGAAGAAAGAAGAAGAAGAAGAAGAATAAAGAAGAATAATAATATTTCTTGCAAAAACAATATAGTCGCTTTCGCGACTACAACATATTATGCATTTTTTTAAAGCTTTCGACTTCCCCGACGCACCGGTGGGGCTCGGAGGTGAATGACGAGCGCTTCGCGCTCGTCATCCACCTCCGTATGACAGTTGGCCATATACCCCCATTCATTTTGCTGCAATTATAAGTATAAGGGCCCACACCAGAGGTGTGGGCAGTCACTGTTTTACACGGTGAGTTTACGTTTGACATGGGGACAGCGCTTCGCGCTGTTTTCGTGCGCGCACTGCGTTGCGATTACAATAGGCCCTTGCTACGGCAGGCCGCTCGGGCCTAATAATATTTCCTGCAAAAACAATATAGTCGCTTTCGCGACTACATCATATTATACATTTTTGGAAAGCTTTTGACTTCCCCCACGCACCCGTGGGGCTCGGAGGTGGATGACGAGCGCTTCGTCATCCACCTCCGTATGACAGTTGGCCATATACCCCCATTCATTTTGCTGCAATTACAAGTATAAGGGCCCACACCAGACGTGTGGGCAGTCACTGTTTTACACGGTGAGTTTACGGTTGACATGGGGACAGCGCTTCGCGCTGTTTTCGTGCGCTCCGCGCACCTCGGTACAGTGCGCTGCGCGCACTGCGTTGCGATTACAATAGGCCCTTGCTACGGCAGGCCGCTCGGGCCTAATAAACTACCGATGCCCTGTTTATTCAGAAATACGTTGAAATTAATGGAAAGTAAAGTACTAATGTATTACTGCTAAAACTTGTTAAGCCTCCGCTTATAATCTGATAAAGAGGCTGTTGGCTGTCGGGTGCTCTCCTTATTGAGCTACACAGGAACGTCCCGCCGTCTCCACCACGCCTACATTTAAGGGACTGACCTGCGAGAAGAGAGAAGAAGCTTTTGTATTTAATCATTTTGTAATGAGAGCAAAGTTGCGTGCCTAAAGATTCCTGTGGGTCCTTGAGCGTGAGGAAGATTTGTTTTACTTTTGGAGTTTTCTTTGTGATTAGTTTTGGATTTGCGTTTTCTCAGTCTATGGTTCTGCTATTTGTGTGACCCTCTGACTGCCTGTTGCGCACAGCACCTTTTGAGACATATGCTAATTGATCCTCACATGCGCTTCGAAGTCGGCATTCACCAACCTCAGAACACAAGTGCAAAGTATGTTCCTACTTAAAAACGTGTTGTAAATCTGTCACAGTTTTCTGACTCTGTCTTCGTAAGTATTGATTTGAAGAAGTTTTAGATACTTAAGATGTTCATGAATGAGGCCTATTTTGGTCCTTTTAGATCCTGACTTGATCCTGACATATTTGAATTGAAAGGCTAAGTATTCTATGAGGTTTGACAACCAATGGTCTCAAATGTAAAAAAGGGAGATTTTTTCAGTTCATAGTTTTAAACAGAGAGCCTTAACATTTGAGAGAAACCTGCTCTGGGTAAACTAACCCAGAGCAGGTTTGCGTTGCTCTGAAACATAGGTTTATACATAGTAAGAGTAAGACCTCATGGAGACACAGGGGCATGTAATCTCGTTGGCTTTAGATGATGTTTAGAGCACAATGCGGTCAAGAACGCTTCTCCATTCCCCCAGTTTTAACGATAGCATCTCCGTTTGATAACAAAGCTGTGCTCTCCTCAGCCTGTCACAGTCCATAAGTCAAACAGACCATGACGCATTCAAAACACCGAGGAATGCATCATACTGCGCTCTGGAATTCTGGTTTCTTAAACACATCCCAGCCCCGAGTACATTGAATTCCCTCACACCCCGAACACACCACCATCTCATTAGGGAAATCTTCTGCAAACACCAAAGACTCCATACAGCACCAGGTGGAGGATTACAGGCAAGACAAGGCCTCTATTCAGTTCTATCTCATTCTGTTAAATTTACAGGAAATGTAGCAATTATGGTTTTTCATACTTTGCATGAGACCAAACATTGGACCAAGGAAGGTGGAAGGGCGTTTTATTCTCTGATGAGAAAAAAAGTTACCTTGATGGTCCTCATGGATTCCAACATTACTGGCATAACAAGCAGATCCACCTGAGATGTTTTCTGTGCACCACAAAGAGGGGGCGCCATAATGATCTGGGGCTTTTGCCTTCAGTGGAACTGTAGGAACCACTGGTTATTGGGCTGCAGTGGGCTCCAGTACCGGCCTTCATTTGGGTCGAGGATCCTCCAGCCAGTTGGATGCTCCAGCTCAGTGCCGGTGACATTTTTTTTGAAGGTTGGATTTGCACTTGACTTTTTTGTTCCATAACCCTCAGGATCTTTTAAGAAATTCAAAATGACTGTCTTACTTTGTCCCACCTCAGCAGCGATGGTGCACAACAATCTGACCACGTTCAAAACCAGAATGTTTTTTTCACCAGAACGTCATTTTTTTGCACAGATTTTGATTTTTAAAAGCCTGTGGTCCTAAACTTTTGATCAGCTGCAAAAACAGCCTATTTCAGTTTCTTTGTTGTTTTCAATACAAACTTGACTCAAATTAGTTGTACTTGGTGCCCCAGGGTTCGATTTTAGGCCCAGTGCTTTTTAACCTGCACCGCATGCACCTGTTTGTCTGTTTGTTATCTGTAAAGCACTTTGTGATACCTTTTGGTATGAAAAGCGCTTTATAAATAAAGTTTGATTTGGAACCCTGTTAAGATCCAACCATGCAAAATCTTTGCATGGTTGGATCTTTTTAAATTAATTAATTCATTAATTTTATTTTTCAACTGGTTCTTAAACTTTTTAAGACAAGTTTAAGAGCACGGAACACACAAAGGCAGAGCAGGATTCGCCAAGTCCTAAGTAACCATGAAAACCACCATAAACAGCTTGAAAGATCACACAACTCCATTTTGCATGTGTCCCCTTTATGCCTTCGTTTTAGCATTATACTAGAACTGTTTAGGCCTCTTTAAGTCTTGGTTTTGTTGCTCCTTCTCGACTCTTGTGATGCCTCCACTGTGCTGCAGGTGTGAGGGCTTAAACCTGATCAAATCTGGCTTTGGAACTGGTTCGTATTTGGTTTAGTCCTGATCCAGTTTGTGCTTACCAGCCTACGTATTTTTCGAAGTTATATATCTCCACTTCCTATTCCAAGCTAAGTGTTCAATCTGACCGGGCTGGAGGTACAGGAGGGACATTCTTGTGCAGAAGGCCTCACAATAAAGTGTGAGGTCAGAAAGAAACCAGAGCCATAAATGTGCACCTGTGTTTAACAAGGTTTTAAAGAGTTTTCCCTTTTCCATTCACTGAACAGACCAACACAATGGACAGAAGTGCCCCCTTCAACCCAAAAACATTATAAGCAGTCTGGTTAGTGCCTGGATGGGACAGTGTGAGGGGGACATGGTAGCCTGGGCGAGTGGTTGGTGCAGATGTGTTCAGCTGTACTTATGTCAGTCTATATACCATTTTAGAGCATGCTATGTTACGGCATTCAGGTTTGGTTTGGTTTGGACGAGTCGATATGACCTTAACCTTAACCCCCTCTATGACAAGCCTCTGGTCACAGAGGCTCAGATCATTGACCCATGAGTTAAACGCTGAGTTGGAGAGGCTTCCTCGTTGGTTCATGTTGCAAACTGTTCTGGAATAAGAATGTGTATGAGCATTTCACTATTTTATTATTCTTATCATTTCTGATTGTCATTGAGTCTTTGTCTTGATTATTATGGTGTTGAGTGGGTGTACTGTGTGCCTAAGACAAATCTCTCCATTGAGGCATACCCCTGAGTAGGGCCGACTGATGTGGATTTTGGGTCCGATACCGATATGAAGCGTTGGCCGATAGCCAATATACAGTAGGCCGATATTTTAAGTAATTTGTTGTTATTTTTTCAAAATCTCTCAAATAGGCTATAGTTAAACATTTATTATTATAGTAAAGGTTTCAATCATATAAATATACAGAAATATACCTAATAGAGGTTGACGATATGGGTTTTTCTAAGACAAATGCTGACATGCCAACAATATTTTTGGCACATTTTTTAAAAATGTCTTGTCTATAATCCTATGTATAAAGCTTCTAAACGTGTCAATGTTGAACTGTGACTGCAAGGGGCGCTGTATAAGGTGCATAGGGCTGATTTATTCAGGATATTCATGTTTGTTTGTAGGACAAAAATCAGCAGATTCCAAAACAAAACAAAAACATTCTCTATCTCTTATGGTTCCGAATTGCAACATAACATATATAAAATAGATACAAACCAATTTTCACCGCAATGGTTCTTCGCCTGCTGAGGCCAAGGAAGTTGTGGAAGGCTCATTTTAAAGCTCTGACTGAGCTCTTTCCAATGCCAAAAAAAACACACAAGAAAACAGGAAGGAATCACTTTCAGTTGTGGAGATATCGGCCAATAGCCGATATTGTCTGTCCTATCGGCAAACATTGTTCATGTGTATATGAACAAGAGTTTCACCTCAGGGACAATACAGTCTAAAGTCCATTGAACCTCTGACCATCTTGCTTCAGATACAGCAGAGTAGACCACATTATGGTGATCGTCACTGATATTCTATTTCTGAGTTTCACAGACTGCCATATGCCGCCTCCGCTCCACTGTTTGGGGAAAGAGAGATCTTGGAAGTCTCCTCGCTGGCCTCACAGGAACACTCATTTTTTGACGTATAGATCCAGAAGACTGTCAGAACAGCCCCACAGTCCCTGTCTGCAATACAAGCAGCCATTGTCCACTCAGAGCTGACTGAAGGAGCGTCACCACAGGACACGGGGCTGAACACAACAATGCACCTATTCACAAGGATCGGTTTTCATCGATATAAGAAATATGTCAAAGTGGAGTCACATTTCCAATGTAAATGTGTTACTCCATGAAGAGATAAAGACACTACAAGACAAAAAGACTCTTTAAATCATACATTTCAAAACCTGTGAAAACTAGCCCCAACAGTGGCTCAGTGGTCATAAAGGTCCGTCCCAACTGGGTCATACTGTAGTAGTGTTCACCCACACTGCCAATTTGAGTGAGAGGGGAGTATGTCTTCCATCAGTCTGCCATAAGGCAGCTGTGGCTACAATAGTAGCTTATCACCACTGAGTGTGGAAAGATGAATCCTAGCATGTCGTGGTTTGAGAGGTTTGTCAAGTGCAAGACAAGGGTGAGCTATTAGGATTTTACACAGAAAAGGAAGTGCAAATCTGAATCATCCTGCAATAATGTGTCTGGAGTCTAAAGCTGTGGTTCGGGAGCCAAATGCAGGAACGTCAATTTGACTATTTTGCATTAATGGATTGTACAGACAATACAGAGCAATATTAAATGTGCTGTATGTACACAGAGATGAAGATGGATAGTTTTGTTAGTTTGGAATAGTTAGCCTAATGGTCTAAAACACAACTCTACTTTGATAATAAGCTCTAACACGGGGCCAAACGTGAAAATGTTTCGTATTATATGCTGAAAGTACAGTTTTTATTTTTGGTCACTGGTTGTTGGCAGGTTCCAAAGCTGCCTCTGCTGAAAACCACAGTTTGACTTCCTCCATGTGTGGGATACATGGGATGACAGACTGGGATGGAGTCGTTTGGGCTGAAGGCGGACTAACAAACGCAGGGTGAACCAGAGAAAAAGTTACTAATGTTTCCATTTACAAACATTATCCAATCAGAAACCCCACACTTATAAGAGTGGACAGATTCTCTGGCTCAAACCAGTTTATGAATAAATATAAATATAGGCCAGAATATGAAGTTTGATATATTAAGACGTGAAAATATGATAATATTGAAGACAGTTAAAAATGACAGTAAGCGTAGTTTGAAAAGTACTTAAAATATCCCACTATAAACATGAAATACAATGAAATACAACCTATTTAGGGTAAAAAATAGGGCTGGGTACTGTTCTTTTTTTTTTTCAATACCAGTTCAATACCACCTTTAACGATACAGATACCTGAACAATACTCTTACCAATACTAAAATATTTGTCATCTAGAACCAGAAAACAGAACAATTATGTGTAAACCAATTGGAAAAACTGGGGAAAAGCAACAATTTTAGAAAAAATATGGTAAAGAAAATTCTCAAAATTAGGCGGATTAGTGAGGGGAAAAAATCATTTACAGTATTTGAGCTGAAACAACAAATTCACTTCCTTTAATTCTGTTCCTGGACCAACAGCATCAACACTTGTATCTAAAGATAGAAGCTTTTTCGGAACCTGCTTTCGATACTTTTATTCTTTTGATACCAAACAAAACAAAAATGCGAATAGATGCACTGACCATAAATACTGATCCTAAAAATGTATTGTTCATCTGCCATTTATTGAACGATGAGTCAATAGTGTCATTCTCGTGACAGTCCCATATAAATAACGTTTACACACTTTACAAACTATGTGGTCCAAACGTGTTGAGTCGTAACAAACTTAAAACGCCAAACTCTGACAGCGTCCTCAGCGGCGGATTTGCGAGCAGCTCCCGACCCGAGGGAGAGGGGTTGCGTAAACAGAATGACCTCAGCTGACCTCTGAGGAAACACCTGCTCTTAACGCCAGTGTGAAAGGGACGGGGTCACAGCTGCAGACGGAAAAGGACTCAGGTATGACTCTGCAATTTGTAAAAAGTCAGTGGAGCGTCGTTATCGGGCGTTGAAAGAGCTGTCAGGTGTTTGCGCCAACTCTCTGGATCTGGTTTCAGGTGTCAAAGGGCTGGACTTTCCCAGAGTAAAGTGCAGCGCCCTGTCAGAAATTAGATCACATTATATGGTATTGCAGTATAAAGAACAAGATTTATCTCGAAATTGGTCTTTGAGATGATTCAGCCAACTGTTTAACGCCTGGTTTGCTTCACAGTGTTCCATGTTTCCATCCGGTTCACAGAAATATCAATTCAGTTTAGTTTCACTGTGTAGAATCAACACAGGGAATGTGAGGAGAGACATGATTTCAGCGGAGTCCTGCACTGGCCCCAAATATTCACAGGGTAACGCCTCCAACATTGTCACATTTAAATTATTAGCAAAATATGACCTAATCATTGAAATGCTCCACTATGAAGAGCCAGAAGTTCTCGTAGTGTAAGCCACGCCAACAGTTTCATTCTGGTTTTCATTTGGTCTGTTCTGCGAGGCCTCCTTCCAATAGGACATGCCTAGAAGACCTCCTGATGGAGGTGACCAGGAGGCATCCGAGACCGATGCCAGAGCCACCTCAGCTGGCTCCTTTCAACGTGAGGGAGGCAGACTTTACTCCGAGCTCCTCCCGGGTAACTGAGCTCCTTGCCCTACGTCGAAGGGTGCGCCCAGCCCCCCTGCGAAGGAAACTCATTTTGACTGCCTGTATCCACGACCTCGTCCTTTCGGTCATTACCCAAATCTCATGACCGTGAGGGTGGGAACGTAGATCAACCAATAAATGGTATGTAAGGCTGAAACGACGCGTCGACGTAGTCGACGTCATCGATTACGTAAATACGTCGACGCAGTTTTTGTGCGTCGACGCGTCGCTTGTTTACATCATGGCAGCGCGCAATGCTGGCGATGCGAGCGAGGGGAAAAAGGCACGCCAAAAGTCATCAAAAGTGTGGGAGTATTTCCAGAAACGGCCAAATAATGTTGTTTATGCACACTGTGTCGAGCAGAAATGGCCTACCACAGCAGCACAACGGCTATGAACGAACATTTAAAACGAAAACACCCGACAGCGTTCATGCCATCAACCAGTCAATCGGCCGCGTGAGTAATTTTCATTACACAAAAACATGAATGTATTATTTGTATCTGCGTTGTAAATTCATAAACTAAAGCACTGTTTCGCTCTGAGAGGCGTCAAAAACGCGCGTGTCTAACGCTACATAACGTTACGTTAGTTGTGTAACTAACTAAACTACCTTTGTACAACATTAACAGTTATGTACAAACGAACAAGTTATGTGGCTCCGAAATGACAACACGGGCACGGCTTCTTTAAAGACGGGCGTTTACTTGGGTATATGCCGTGAAAACTACAGAACATGAAATACAATCTTTAGACATATATTTCAGTCACAGGTAACATAAACGTGCTAAACAAAATAGCTACCTCGTGGCCGCCTGCCACTTCGGAGGTTCTTGGGCAGATAATATTAGTCTTGTGCATACTAAATTAACACACAATAATTAGAATAATATACTTTACAAATACACAAAATAATTCAACACAATATAACAAAAATACCTTGCGCAGCTAGCTAATTGGCCTTGCTGCTGCGGATGGCTCGGTCAGAGTCTTTTTCGTGTCTGGGCGAGTGCAGGTCTCGTAGCCTCTTATGCTACAACTAAACCTCGCGATGATTGCGGAATAACAAAAAATAAATTACCCTTTATAACGAAATAAACATATCTTATTTACAAAATGTAACATGAATTAACAACAAGAGCTATAATAATTTTCAACAAAAAATATTAATACCGTAAAACTAAAATACTAAGTGTAAGTCCTTTCAACGACAGTTACACTCCCACCAAAATCACTCATTGTCTCTCAATGTGATTTTCTAAAAGGTGTCCTGGTTAGAGTCCGTTTTACTGTGTGTGTCGGTCTCAAGTAGAGTCACGACTTTGTGAATAGGTCTTTCTAGGTATATCCGTCTCGTCAGTGGTTTCCCTTTGTCAAAGGTGGTTTCACTGGTCTTTAACTTCACCTTTCGAACTTTGCCGTCCGGGCTTTCCAAAGTCTCAATCACTCGAGCTAGTTTCCATTTACATCTTGGAGCATTGTCATCCTGTATTATCACAATATCATTGACTTGCAGGTTTCTTGAAACTTTCTGCCATTTCTGTCGCTGTTGGAGATTCAACAAATATTCTCGCCTCCATCTTTGCCAAAATTCATTTGCTAGAAATTGCACCTTTCTCCATCTTTTGTTTAAGTACAAATCCTCCTTGCAAAACTGTCCTGGAGGGGGAAGAATAACTGAAGATTTCATTGTTAATATGTGATTGGGAGTTAGCGGTTCTGGACCCGTGGGATCATTGAGATATTCAACACTTAAGGGTCTACTATTGATGATTGCCATTGTCTCGTAAAATAGTGTTCTTAGACTAGTTGTATCGAGTCTGTTTGAGGACTTGTCAAGCATTGCTGTTAGTATGCTTCGCACTGTTCGAATTTGGCGTTCCCAGATGCCTCCCATGTGGCTTGCTGATGGAACGTTCATCACAAATTCGCAACCAATGGCTCTTTGTGGTTCTTGATCCATATCTTTCATTAACTCCGAAAACTCTCTTTTAGCTCCCATAAAGTTTGTTCCTTGGTCGCACCTTAGTTGTCGAACAGGACCTCTTATGGCGATCAGAGTTCGAAGGGCATTCATGAAAGCATCTGTCGATAAGTCGTCGAGTGTTTCAATGTGTACAGCTCGCGAACATAGGCATGTGAACAATAATCCGTATCTTTTAACTTCTTTTCTTCCATCCTTTACTATGAATGGGCCGAAACAGTCCATGCCACAGTAGGTAAAAGCAGGGGCTGTTTCTGTTCTCACTTCTGGCAAATCTGCCATCTGTTGGACATTTGTAGCCTTTCTGTATTTTCTGCACTTGACACAGTGGTAGATGTGTGAAGAAACTATGTTTCCACATCCTAAAATCCATATTCCATTTGCACGCAATTCGTTTGTAGTCATGCCTCTTCCTTGGTGATGTACACGCTCATGATAGTGTTTTACGAGTAAGGCTGACACGTGAGATTCTTTGGGAAGAATTGCAGGGTGTTTGACGTCATGGTGTAGGGCTGATTGGGATAATCTTCCTCCCACCCTGAGAACATCTGACTTGTCCAGGAAAGCGTTCAACTGTTTTAGTCTGTTGTACTTGTGTAGAGAATTTTCCTTTTGAGATCTGATTTTCTGTATTTCGTCAGGGAAAGCTTCTCTTTGCACTAGTTTGATGATGAACACTTCTGCGTCCTTTCTCTCTTCAAGTTCTGTGACTTTGTGCGTTCTTTGTTGGATACCTTTATATTCTTTGATGAACCTTTTGACTCTGGCGATGGCCTTTACTGCTCTTGACCAGTCGGAAAACTTCTTTAAACGCTCCAGCACTGGGTTTGCTTCCTTTGACTGTGTAGTGTGCGTGTGACTTTTACGGAGTTCAGGATCCGTTTCTTCAATCTCTCCCACCATTTCCTCTTTGACTGGAAGATCTTGTTTCCAAAGGAAATCTGGGCCCTTTAACCAGTTTGATTCTTTCAGCTGAGTTGCGCTTAAACCTCTTGAGGCATGATCAGCTGGGTTGTTTTCTGAGCTGACGTGCTGCCATTGTTCAGAACTTGTGCTTTGTCTTATTCGTTGGATTCGATTGGCGACGAATGTGTGAAATCTTTTTGCATCGTTGCATATGTATGCCAATACGACTTGTGAATCTGACCAATAGTATTCCTTGAGATTTTCAATTTCCAGTTCTCGCTTTATTATATCTGCGTTGCGGACTGAAGTCACTGCTGACGATAGTTCGAGTCTTGGGATGGTCGTTTGTTTAGTGGGTGTAACTCTTGCTTTACCCATGACTAATGAACAACTGATTTGTCCTTCTTTACTTATTGCTCTGAGGTATGAACATGCGCCATAACCTTCGAGGCTTGCGTCTGAAAAGTTATGTAACTCGTACTGTACAACATTGTTGTCTTGAGAGTAACTTCGTGGGATCTTCAGAGCTGCCAGTTTGGGCAGGTCTCTCAACCATGCTTCCCATCGTAGTAGAATGTGGTCTGGGAGGTCATCATCCCAATTCACTTTGTCTTTGCACAACGTTTGGAGTATTTGCTTTCCAATCAGTATGAACGGGGCGATAAACCCAAGGGGGTCATAGACTGAAGCAACTGTCGAAAGCACCCCTCTCCTTGTCAACGGGTTGTCTTTGACTTGGACTCTGAATTGGAATTCATCTGCTTCGATACACCATTGTACTCCGAGTGCACGTTCGATGTGGGGTTCTCCAAGAGCCATGTCTTGGTCTTTGGCTTGAGCCTGTTCTTCTTGTGGAATTGCTTTGAGCACTTCTTTATTGTTTGATACAAACTTATGCAAATGAAGTTTGCCTGTCTTGCAAAGTGCCCTTGACTCTTCAACCAACTTAATGGCTTCGGCTGTTGACGTTACACTAGCAAGTCCATCGTCAACGTAAAAACCTCTTTGGATAAACTTGACAGTCTCCTTGCTGAACTTGTCTTTGCCTTGAGATGCGAGATGTTTGAGTCCGAAGTTACAGCATCCGGGAGAGGAAGCTGCCCCGAAAAGGTGCACTTTCATCCTGTACACTGAAGGCTCGGAGTTCAAATCGCCTTTGTCCCACCAGAGGAATCTCAGGTAGTCTTGATGTTCCTTGACAACATGGAATTGATGGAACATTCTTTCGACGTCACACATGAAGGCGATTGGACCCTTTCTGAATCGGCATAACACTCCGACCAGTGCGTTGGTGAGGTCTGGTCCAGTCAAAAGGTGATCGTTGAGAGATGTTTCCTTGAAACGGGCAGAGCAATCAAAAACCACGCGGATCTTTTCGAGCTTATGGGGGTGGTAAACCCCGTGGTGAGGGATGTACCACGCCGTCTTGTTTTCCAGCTCTTGTACTGGGACTCTTTCTGCGTCTCCACGTGTTATGATGTCGTCCATGAACTTGACATAATCCTTGTAGTATTTCTCATCCCTTTTGAGTCTACGTCCCAATGAAGACAATCTGTGTTCAGCGTATTGTTTGTTGTTTGGGAGATTCGGATTGTCTGTTTTGAATGGTAGTGGAAGTTCGTAGTGACCGTCTTCCTTTTGTCTTATGCCTTTGGTCACCTTTGACATGAACAAAATGTCTTCCTGAGAGATTGGATTGTCGTCTGTTGCATGCTCAGAGAAATCAGATTCCAAAGCCTTTATCACATCAATTGGACTGGCTTCCTTTACTTGAGTTCTGCATACAAAACGCACTTCTTGTTTGAGTTCAACTGCTGGTTGTGACACAGGAATTACTTCACGCACAATGATTCTGTGACTTGTGCCGATGGCATCATTGTGATTGTGGACTTGAGACGAACAACCAACTATGCTCCAGCCGAGATCGGTTAGCTGTGCGTAGGGTTGGTTTTCTTTGCCTGCGAGAACTTCTCTTGGTAGAAGGGCTTGTTGACAGTTATAGCCAATAAGCAGACCAACTTCACATTCGAGCATTGGTGGTAACTTATCTGCTATCTTTTCTAGATGAGGCCACTTCGAAGCGGTTTCAGACGTCGGGATATGTGACCTGTTAACTGGGATGAACTCTCTTGTAAAGACTGGTGGTAATACGATTTCCTTTCTACACTTGTATCCTCTGACTTGAAGGTTTACCAGCTTCTCACATGGTATAACTGTTGACTTGGCGGACATTGTTGATAGCCGCAGATTGGCTTTGCTTTTATCTGTGTTGAGATCTTGGGCTACTTCATCCAAGATGAAGGATGTATCGCTCTGTGAGTCGAGAAGCGCATACACTAGAACTTCTTTCTCTGGGTGGTTTGTGGATGAGACCCAGACAGGTAGTATAGAGGATGTCAACGTGCTTGAGGTTTCTTGAGTTACCCTGTTAGATATTGCGTTAGAAGATTTGTCTTCATCCTTTGTGTCTACTTTGTCTTGAGAGTTATCCTCACTCTTTGCAAGTGTTGCCTTTTTACGTTCCATGAACTTGTCGTCATGCAGACATGTAGGATGTCTTCTTTGACATTTTTCACACGTACTCCTTTTATCGCACTTCTTTGAATGATGTCCAGTCTTTAAACATCCAAAACACAGCTTTTCTGTCTGCACAAATTTGATACGATCTTGAACTGTTTTTTCCGTGAACTTGAAACATTTATCCAATGTGTGACCATTCCTTTTGCAAAAGAGACAGGTTACAGTATTTGTGTGACCTGAGCTTGTTGAGTGACTTGAGTTTGTCGTTAGCGTTTTTGCTTGAATGACTTGACTGCGTGAATGTTTGGGTTTACTTGTTTCCAAACCTTTGAGTGCTTGCATTGAGGCTATGGGATCGCACGCTAAGTCAGCTTCCATGGACACAAACTCCACAAACGTGCGGAAGGATGGATACTCTCCATTATTCGTTCGTCTTATTTTCATGGCTGTGCGGTTCCATCTTGAGGTCAACCAATCTGGAAGTTTCAACAAGAGTCTCTGAATTTCCATACAATCATTGAGAACTTCTAATGCCTTTATGTGTGGTATTGCAGCTTCACAACTTGAAGGTGCACATTGTCGTTGTGTCCTTGGGCAAGACACTTCACCCTCCTTGCCTCCAGTGTCTGCGTACCCTGGTGTATGAGTGAGTGGCAGGTGGTGGGCCGATGGCGCAGACTGGCTGCCCCAGGGCAGCTGTGGCTGCAACAGCAGCTCACCACCAAGTATGGAGTGAATGAATAATGACGACAGTGTAGCGCTTTGAGAAACTTGGTAATACAGGCTTGTAAAGCGCAATATAAGTGTAAGGCATTATTATATTATTATTAACTTCCAAGAAAGTCAGCAAATTCCCTTAACTCACTTCCATCTTTGTAGCTTATTTTCGGCCAACCATGAAGCTTGTCTCTGAAACATTTTCCTATGGTGAACAGATCTCCAAATCGCTTTTCCAGCACTTTCCAAGCTGAGTCGTACGCTTCATCTGTGCCTACTAAGAGAAATCCTTCTACTGCTCTTTTTGCAGATCCACCGAGATACTTCCTGAGATAGTAAAGTCTCTCATTCTTGGGAATGTTCTTTCTTTCAATCAAGGTTTCAAACGACAACTGCCAGTCTTTGAACTTTAGTGGGTCTCCAGTGAACAATGCAGGTTCTGGAGTTGGAAGTCGATTTGCACTTATTGCTTCTGCTAGTATGCCAACTAGATCGGAGTTTAGCTGTGACTGGGTTACAACCGTTTGAACTTGTGTGGCTTGAGGGATAAATGGTGGACTTGATGCTTTGAGTGTTTGACTTGTGGCCTTTGCTTGTATGATAGGAGTTTGTTGAATGTGTGGAACAAATGCAGGGCTTGTAGCATGAAAGACTTGGGTTGGGTTTGTAGCTTGAAAGGGAGTGCTTGGTATGATAGGGATTGCTTGGGTTTCACTTGCTGCTTTAATACTGTGTAACAAACTTCGACTTTCAGCAGTATTTTCAACTTCATAAACCTTTACGCGAGCCTTGGCAGCATTCAATTTCTTAACTTCTTCCAAGCGGTCAATCTTTCTACGCTGTTCTTCCATTGCTTGTTGCCTTGCAAAGTTCTCAAGTTCCAATTTTTGTAGTTCAGCTGTTTCCTTTTCCTGCTCGTCCATTACTGTTAGTATTTCTTGAGATGCAGCTGCTTCGGCTTCAGCTTCAATTCTTTTTATTGTTTGTGAGCATGATTGCCATGAACTACCTTTGGACCTTCGTGATTTTGTCCTCGATTTAGAACTTTCAGATCCTAAGCATGATCCAACATCTGGCCACGGTTCTTCGTCATCTTCAATGTCTCCTCCAAGCCATTTCTCAGCTCTGTTGACTATAAATACAGAGAGTGACGTGCATGCATCAACTTTACGCCTTATGTCTGCTTCAGGAGATTGTATTTGACGTATCTGGTCATAAACGATTTGCACATCTTTACAAGTGATGTTTAGGTTATTAATCAACTCTTTTAACTCACTTTCTGAAGCTTCCTTTCTCAGCATTACTCTGCTCAATCTTGCTTCATATCTCCATTTTTCAAAAACGAGTGAATATTTATGTTGGAGGCTCTTTAGTCTCTCCTCTTGAAGCTCTTTACCCTTTTCGGTTAGTGTTCTTACTCTTTCACTTTTACGAACAGTTTGTTGTTCTGTAGCTTGCACATCATCATCATTTTCTACAACTTCGTTAAGTGGTAGGTCTTCTTTATCTTTGTCACTCATCTTTAACAATTGTTTAAATTCCAAAATACTTCTTCAAATTAGCTTAGTTGTAACTTATGAGTTTCTTTTATAAACGCAAAATGCACAAAACTCTTCTTAATTCAACAACAATGCATCACTTTGAGGTGCAGTAGAAATCAAGTAACTTTTGACAAATACGCTTTAGAAACTTATTGTGGACCTTTAAACTTGACTTAAACCACTTGTTTTTCCTTTAGCAATGTCCTTTCTTAATTTCCACTTTACTCATTCTTAATGACTTTATTGATGCGTTGCTTGGTTGCTTGTGTACGATGAGCTTTGGTAATGGCGCCCTCTGGTGTCGCACCACGGTACCGTCACCCACTGCATCTGTCGTCGTCTTTACGAGCTTCTCACCGGCGCTGGGATGGGCGAGTTTTCACTGTGGCTCCGAAATGACAACACTGGCACGGCTTCTTTAAAGACGGGCGTTTACTTGGGGTATATGCCGTGAAAACTCGTGGCCGCCTGCCACTTCGGAGGTTCTTGGGCAGATAATATTAGTCTTGTGCATACCTTGCGCAGCTAGCTAATTGGCCTTGCTGCTGCGGATGGCTCGGTCAGAGTCTTTTTCGTGTCTGGGCGAGTGCAGGTCTCGTAGCCTCTTATGCTACAACTAAACCTCGCGATGATTGCGGAATAACAAAAAATAAATTACCCTTTATAACGAAATAAACATATCTTATTTACAAAATGTAACATGAATTAACAACAAGAGCTATAATAATTTTCAACAAAAAATATTAATACCGTAAAACTAAAATACTAAGTGTAAGTCCTTTCAACGA
The DNA here is from genome assembly GCA_021464625.1 of Proterorhinus semilunaris. NCBI lineage: Eukaryota > Metazoa > Chordata > Actinopteri > Gobiiformes > Gobiidae > Proterorhinus > Proterorhinus semilunaris. The sequence goes on along the minus strand of CM038363.1, from coordinate 1,725,093 downwards.
CAGTTACAACGGCTATGAACGAACATTTAAAACGAAAACACCCGACAGCGTTCATGCCATCAACCAGTCAATCGGCCGCGTGAGTAATTTTCATTACACAAAAACATGAATGTATTATTTGTATCTGCGTTGTAAATTCATAAACTAAAGCACTGTTTCGCTCTGAGAGGCGTCAAAAACGCGCGTGTCTAACGCTACATAACGTTACGTTAGTTGTGTAACTAACTAAACTACCTTTGTACAACATTAACAGTTATGTACAAACGAACAATTAACTTTAATCATACAATCATTTTTTATTTTGCGCATTTTAAAGCAAATAAGCAATACTTTTACTTTTATTCAAATGTTTACAGTGAGTGTTCCAGAATATTTTGATTTGCACATTTTATAGGCTACTGAGTTGCACATTGAGCCATAATTTTATTTGGTTAACCAAAAGCCATGCCATTTGAAAATACTGGCCTACGTCAATGTTTTCCCCTTCATTTTAAATGAAAAAATTATCGGTAAAAGGAAAAATAATCTATAGATTAATCGAAAAAATAATCTATAGATTAATCGATTAATCGAAAAAATAATCTATAGATTAATCGATAGAAAAATAATCGTTAGCTGCAGCCTTAATGGTATGGTATGTTTTTTATTTAAACAGGGATAGTGCACAATTTAACATTGACCAAAACATTGCAAACAACAAAGATGAATAAATGACAAAGTGGACACAAATTGAAAAAGAAAAGGGTAAAAATTGGAAGAAATGTGGGAAAAATGTTTTAAAAATGGGGAAAAAAATTGAAAGTACCCTTTTGTGGTTAAAGGGAGTTGTTTATTGGTTGTTTTACCTCAAAGAAATGATACAAATGTAAAAGAAATTCAATGGACCGAAAAGGAATAAAGAAACAATTTATTATTAATTATGAATCTGTTTTTCATGGTTCATATGACACATATTCTGGTATGGGTACTGGAAAAGTACTCTTCAGGTATTTCGGAAACCAAGTATTATTCAGATTCAGATTCATTTTATTGTTCGTCTCCCGAGGGAGAAATTCAACTTGGAGGAGAGTCAGTTGCAAACATAAATACAAATACAAGAACATGGCAATTACAAAAAGACAGAATGACACCCACGGTGGCCCAGCTTAACACTGTCACATAATATTAGTTGTTTTCATGAAGTATTTTGATGGAGTGTGGCACGAAAGATCCTAAACCTCCCGGACGGCAGCAGCTCGTACTGACAGTTACATGAACGGGATCGGCTAAAATTGTACGAGCCTGAGTCCAAAATGTCCAAAATGTCCTGCAGGGAGGTAGGAGGACTGGACACCCCCATGATTTTAAAGGCCACTTTTACAAGTCTGACTATCTGTGTTTTATATTTCACAGTCAAGTTACCAAACCAGTTTACAATTCCATACCTCAGCACAGTTTCTATACATGCCCTGTAGACCGTGGCGGGCCGTGGGGGGGGGGGTTTCAGTCCGGGCCTTCAATAGAAACCTGGGTTCACGCAGTCAAACACATATAAACTGATCGACAACAGGCGTGTGGATAAAACTGCCTTTTGCGTGGCACTTGTTCACTAAAAGATTTGTCAACAACGCAAACCAAAGCAGCGGTGCCTCCGACTCCAAACAAAAGCAAACACGCGGCTACATTAGCGGTTTTCCCAGGCGAACAAACCGTAGGGGGCGCTGCTGAGCTACTGAAGGCCCTGGGGGCGTACTGTCAATGTATATCGAATTCTGATTGGCTGATAATTCTGTCAATCATGTGTGCGGCCTCCTGCAACACCTGCAGGAGGAGCCATAGGGGCTGGTGCGATGTGATTTGGGCAGCTCCAACGGCTGCCCCCACGACCCGGCAACAGACAACTGAAGAAAATGGATGGATGGAACATTTTGCACACATTGTTGTTACATGTTCATGCCAGCTCATCTTATTGTCCATTTGCACTCCCATGTATTTATTACTTGGGAGTGCAAATGGTAAAAGATAAGCTGGAGATGTGTTCTATGTCTTGATTATGCATCATAGTGTGATCCCCTATTTACTTAGGGTCCACAATCATTTCCTTTGTTTTGTTTACATTAACTTGTGGATAATGTTCATCACACCATTTTATGAAGCCGTCCACTCTGCTGTCAGACAGATAACTTTTTAAAGTTACCTGTATTTTTAAATAATGTAATAATATCCAGCTCTAGTGAGGAGTACTGTTGGATCTGGGAATGATTACTCTGAGCCCAGTCCCATAAATGTACTATTATCATTTTGCAGGACTATTGTGTGTGATTGGTTTAACAGAGAGAAAATTACAGAACACTCCTTTGAACAGGCCACAGTCACAGCAAACACATTCCAGCTGAACACACAGAGGAGGCCAGCCGTAAACACAGAAAGCCCAGGGTCCAGGCCTGTGCAGCAGAGAATCTCCAAACACTGGCCGAGAGAAACTCGATCTGGGATGTGCTCAGAAAAGGGTATGATTTCAGTCCAAGAACACATTTTTGCAGCACAAAAATTGCATTTTTGGTACAGTAAATTATTAGCGACAGAGTGAGTGCTCACTAGGGCTGAACGATTTGGAGAAATAATCTAATTGCGATTTTTTTCCTTCAATATTGCGATTGCGATTAAATATGCGATTATTGTTGCAAGGTCCTCTTCTCATGTATTTTTCACCTAACACACGCAACAAATCAGCCTGTTTCATAATAAACGATATTTGAAATGAAAATTGCAACAAAATTGTTGCTTGACCTATTCAAAATGTGTGTGGACTGCACTTCTTAAACTGTCTGAACTTAACAGTACAGTCTATAAATAAATGCTAAATTATATAGATATGAAAAAAAATAACTCACTGATCCAGTCAGTAACATCACCCAGACTAAAGTGCAGGAAAGTAAGAACAAACGTCTGCTTTAACTAGTTGGAAAAGTTTTAGGAAATCAAACTCCCAATTAATACAAAATAAGCTATTTAATTTATTAAATAGTACTTTATTATTTCGGCCAATCAAATCCCTGTCTGAGCTGCGACTCGTAGTTGCTTCAGATGCGCGTTATTGAAGGACACGGAGAGGCCAGATGGAGCACACGCCAAAACACAGTGGAATTAAGAGCAGCATTTTGGTTTTGGGATGTAACTTTGGACAATATGAAGAAAGAAAAGAACACTTACACAAGGAGACGACATGAGGTGCCAGGCACAGACACGTAATCTTTGACTCGCAGCCATTTAGTGACATTTCAGCTTAAACAGCACATTTCCTCAGCAAAATAAGACATGACACGGACTCCTGCCTCGGATCCTAGTTACCAACCCTTTTCATACTGCAGTTTAGTGTTTATATCTAGCGTCTGTACGACCTACGGAGCGGATATGCGGTAGACGCAAAGGTAAATAAAGGCACTTGGCACATCGCCTCCGCGGATACTTAATGGTCATGAAACGTCATTATGCTTTTGAGAGAAGTTCTTTATCCACAACATTCCCAAACATAAGCCCCCTAAACTGAGCCACAAACGACTCTTTACTTTTTACAATCAGCACAGACTCACCTATATATGTCTGTGGAGGCAGAGGCGTAGAATCCGGAGGTGAGGGAGTTTCTGTGATCGTCAGAGCGTGTAGTAGCGGCGACGGAATGGCGTGATTAGCGCTGCGGCTAACGCAATGCTAACGGAGAAAAGCAATATTCCTTCGCGGTGGCTGCAGGATAAACGCTGATATTTTCACTGTACATCCACAATCTACTGCGCACCTTAACTAGACTGAGACGTAAACAAAAGCACGCGACGGAGCGGACTTTGCTGACATATCTCGTTGCTCCATTTACTTCCCAAATCGCGTGCCCTGCGATTACGAAATCGCGTTGTGTAATATCGCGATAAAATTGCAAATGCAATTAATCGTTCAGCCCTAGTGCTCACACTCAAAGATCTTTGAGTGTGAAGTTGCTTTCACTTTGTCGGACAGCGCAGCGTGTTTTAGAACAGTTTAGCTGAAAGAAAGGGTGTCATGATCTGGATCTGATCTGTCCCTTCAGCTCAGGAGGTAATAAGAGGAGGAAGTGCACCGGCAGTTCCTGAAACTGCGGAAGGCACCCGGGGTCGGATGGTGTCTCCCCCTCCACCCTGAGACACTGCGCGGATCAGCTGGCTCCCGTCTTCACAGACATTTTCAACACCTCCCTGGAGTCATGCCACGTGCCGTCCTGCTTCAAATCGTCCACCATCGTCCCTGTCCCTAAGAAACCACGGATCACAGGACTTAATGACTACAGGCCGGTGGCACTGACGTCTGTGGTCATGAAGACTTTTGAGCGCTTGGTCCTGCCTCACCTCAAGGACATCACCGCCCCCCTCCTGGACCCGCTGCAGTTCGCCTACAGAGCCAACAGGTCTGTGGACGACGCAGTCAATCTGGCCCTCCACTTCACCCTGGAGCATCTGGACTCACCAGGAACCTATGCCAGGATCCTGTTTGTGGACTTCAGCTCTGCCTTCAACACCATCCTCCCTGAACTGCTACGAGACAAGCTCTACCAGCTCAGCGTGCCCGACTCCCTCTGCAGGTGGATCACCGACTTCCTGACGGACCGGAGACAGCACGTGCGGCTGGGGAAGATCGTCTCGGACACTCGGACTTCAAACACTGGAACTCCTCAGGGCTGTGTACTTTCCCCCTGGCTCTTCTCCCTGTACACAAACTGCTGCACCTCCAGTCACCAGAACAGTTTTTTCCCCTCCGCCATCAGACTCATGAACAATAACAAGTCTCTGTAGCTCAGTCACAGACTCATGGATGTTTCTGCACTGTTGCTGTTGGTGTGTCCACACTTAGACCCGCTGCTATCACTCATCACTTTATAACACTTTATATGCTACACATCTGTAAATACAATCCCACACGTCACTTTATTTTATCTTATTTATTTATTTTTTCGCCTATAGCCTTATAGTTTAACGTTCTTAGCTTATTTTTTTTATCTTAATTCTGTGTTATATGTTTTATGTCGCACGTTTGCACCGAGAAAAAATCCTAGTTTGTGAACCTGTTCTCAAACCATTGTGATTCTGATTCTGATAATGTTCTTTCTCTCTTTTATCGCTGCTAAAGTGGAAATTCTGCTCAAAAAACATAAAGTTACAGGTGACGCTGCTGCGGCCAATGCCTACTTGGTACCGAACGGAGCTTTGAAAAACTAAAATTCTTTCGGTGCCAACTTTCGGTTCTTTTTCTCTGTAAACGTCAATATATGACCCGCAGCGAGTCTAAAAAAAAAAAAACATGAACGTGTGCGCAGATAATGAGTCACTTCAGCGCAAATGGAGCAAAACTATAACTTAAAGCTATAACTTATAGCTATAACTTTAAGCTATAGCTTAAAGCTATAACTTAAAGCTATAACTTAAAGCGAAGCAAAGCTATAACTTAAAGAGAAGCAAAGCTATAACCTAAAGAGAAGCAAAGCTATAACTTACTAAACTTATATAATAGAGATGGCCCAGCCGCGGTCTGCGGCTGGACTGAGCCAGGACTAAACCAGGACTTACACCGGTTGTAAAACCCAGAGCCAAACTAAACCAGTTTATTTTATTTATTTAAAGTGACAATGCATATTAATGAACATATACATGTAAATATGCCAGAATTAGCCAATGGCTACTTTCAGTGACAACAAGAAAGACGTCTTTACCTTTAGCGACAGACCCGGAGGCTGAGTTTAGTGCTGTTGTTTACAACTTTACATCGATCTATATCGTTTATATCTTGCTTCTTCGGTATTAATATCTTGAATGTTCATATCCTGATATCGATACGATAACGATATATCTTTCAGCCCTATCACCAGGATGGTAAGTAATCCTTTAACATAAAACACATGAAAGTTTTGTATTCATTGTACGTAAAAAAACTCTATTTACTATCACTTGGTTGCACGTTTTCCTGACTATGTGCCGAGTGTTTCTTGAAATCCACTGTGAAATCAACAACGGCATATCTCATCTCTATACGGTACTCTTTCTTCACACAAATGGCTTCTTTCACACCTCTCTTAAACCATCTAATCTCCACATTACAAAAGTCGCCGCCCGGTTTCAATACATTTCTCTTTGACAGCAGTGTAGCTACATACAGTATACCTACAATTCAAGTCCTATGGATCTAGTCGAAGAAGACCCTGACGTACCTTCAGCCAGGTTGTCAGTCACTAACTCTTGAACACACAGAGTTTGCACACACTCATAACAATCCTCCCTGAACTGCAGTATGGGCTAACACTAGAAAACCCAGGGATTTCGACACCCCCTCCAAATGACCCTTAGGTCGACTGATGGCTTAAATTTGCATCTATTCATTTGTAAATAGGGCCATCACCTGAGAAATCAGCGGCGGAGGGGGAGGGGGGAACCTGACTCTTCAGGAGAGAATAACGGATCTATCACATTGTTGTAATGATCAGATCACTTTGAGTTATTTATGTGTGACTATAGCCTGTCATATACCAAGGATATTAGTGTAGAAAGGTACAGTGATTCATGTGTAATGTTTTTTCCATTAGTTTATTAATAGATAACTGATCTGCAACATCATTAAACAAGAAAAGAGAAGACTTTATTGATCATAAAATGGAGAATACGGGACCATTCACTTATTTACTCAGAGAAAATCTCTTGTTATCGGTTAATATCGGCAGATGCTCGTCCCCCAGTATTGGTTTTGGTATCAGTATCGGAAGCAAAAAAGCTGGATCGGCGCCTCTCTACATGAAACTGTGGTATATATTTCCTGACAGCAGTCGACCAATCTCAAAAATACTACATTGCAGTTAAGATCTTCTCATACTCACTGGGACATCAGTTCGACTGGTGCAAGTTTCACTTCCACAATCTAATAAAGTTACAGATATATCGAAAAAGAACATGACTCAAAAAACAAAGAAAGAGTAAGAATATACAGTTTTATTACCAACAAGTGCATTTCATATTGTAAGAGGAACCAGACTTTTTGCCCCAACAATAGAAAGCCTGGCCGTTCTCCCAGATATGCTCTGTGCCAATGGCATCTTCTTCCCATACTATGGAGGGGGGCGGAGGGCGGGGGGCTCCCGGGAATGGGGGGGGGACCCAAATAACTGAAGTGACAGGTTGCCATATATAGCGGTATATTTTTGCCCTATACTCAAAGAAATGAGTTAAAACGGGCGGAAAGTACCTCAATATTTCATAAAATACTTAATCTCCCGCCATAATTCAGCAGGTTTCGACCCATCTTGCCTTCCAGCAAGGGAATGTGAGCAAACCACATCCAAATTGCAATATGCATTAATCTAAGGAGTGTACTAGGGATGGGACGATACACTTAAACTCACGATACGATGCACCTCGATATGTCAGAGTCACGATACGATACGTCACGATACGATATCAAAAAAGAAAAAAATATTACTGTATAATAACAACTTGTTTATTTTTGTTTCAGTCGAACACAGGGAAACATGAGGCCTAACAGGCCAAACACAAAAAGAACACCCCCTTAGTGCTGCTCTAACCCTCGGTTAATGTATCTCAGGACTGGTTCTTCTTCAAAAAAAATAACATATCATTCCTGTGACTTGACATGACGACGCACTGCACCATTCCCCGGATATATATATATTTTTAATTTAATAATAATAATAATAATAATACATCGAACTTGTATAGCGCTTTTTGGACACTCAAAGACGCTTTACACCAGGGGTGGCCAACTAGTCGGAGACCAAGAGCCGAAATGTTCAACCTTGATCCTGTGAAGAGCCACAAAGGCACCGATCATTCGCGAGATCCAGGGGCGGTAGTTTATTGTGATTAAATATAATATGACCGTTATATGTAATCACAATAAAGTATAACTTTATGCCTGGCCTTTTTCTTTTGTTTTAATAATTGTATTAGATGTAATAGTTTTACTCCTCACCAAGATTGAAATAAATGTATATTAAATAAACTGACATTTTGTGCTGTTCTGCTCTGACTGGGATAGAATTATATTTTTTTATTTTTAATGCTGGAGTGTGTTAGTGTGAGGGGCCCTGCCCACTGAGCCCCCTTCTCTGGTTCGCCCCTGGCCTGTGCGCTCAGTGCCCGCAGCTTGGTCCTGACTGGACTGCGCAGAGAACGAACTTTAGGCTGCACAAAGTTCATAAACTTTAATCAGGAGCCTCTGGAGGACGTCTGAGATTCTGTTTTATGTTGCATTTGTTACAGTTGCAGCACATGTGACAGAAACGTCAATGACTTTGCGTATTTCCGCGTTACGATGTCGCGCTTCGCTTCATATGCTTCATTAGAGCTCCGCTTTTTTCCATTTACTAATTATGATCTTTTTCTGTGAATATGAGGCCAACTTTCATCAAATAAAGAGTAGGCTAATCAGAAACTTGAAAAGCACAGAAGCTGATCCCACGATCTGCCTGACTGTTGTTTACCTACATCCCGCTTTGAGTGAGGCTGCTGCACGGGCGCCTTTTGCACGCCGCCTCGAAAAGGAGGGAGATACGGACATTCATGCGTGTAGAGATGGGATCACATAAACTATGGTTGGATTTGTGGTCAAGATTCTTAAAGACTATTACAGTTTATGGGGAATGTGTAGGCTACCATGCGGCTCGAGAGCCGCGTGTTGGCCACCCCTGCTTTACATAAAAAAAATAAAAAAAATTTTTTTTTTTTTTTTCACGATCCATTTTTTTTTAACTCGATGCATTTCGTCACGTTTTGTATCGCGATATTTCGTCAAACGATATTTCGTCCCATCCCTAGAGTGTACCCACTATATTCTTGTTTACAGACACTGAAGTTGAAAGTGTTAGTGGTCCAAACACATTTTTAACATGGTACATGGTAAATGGTCTCAACTTACATAGCGCTTTTCCACCTACATTAGGCACTCAAAGCACTTTACAGCAAGGAACCTCTCACCCATTCATACACCAATATACGCAGACACTGGAGGCAAGGTGGGTGGAGTGTCTTGCCCAAGGACACAACGACAGCGTGCACCTTCAGGAGGCGGGATTTGAACCCCCGACCTTCCGATCATGAGACGTGCACCATCTGCGCCACCGTCGCCCCATCAACATCCCAATGTATTACAGAGATGAGTTTATGAGAATGTTTCACAACTTTCAAGGTGCAGATTGGAGCTTTACTGCTAACGCTAACGACAGCTAAGCCTGCTGAATCAAAATTGAGATACCTTACAATGCTTTATTCTGAAGGCACAGTCTTTCTCCTGCAAGGGTAGGCAACATTGGGCCCGGGGTAAAAGTGTGGCACTCTAGCATAAAACGTCTGGCCTACAAGATGATTTTGAAAAAGGTTATTGCACACATCAAAGATCACGTACAAGGACATGCTGCCAATTCCTTTCAGATGTCCCATTTAGGTAAATCATGATGAACAACATCGGTATTCTGAGAAAGTTGAACTGAAATTCCTGTCCTCTGGCCCAGTGCAGATATAAAGGTCACATGACACCGCTGTGGGTTTTCTAGTGCTAAGGGACCACACCCACATTATGTAGACAGACGTGTGGAGCAACACTGGAAAAGCCGTCTAGACCAGGACCATTCCAATCTATGATTCAACGCCTCTGACTATGAGGTCATGATAGGGCTGGGCGATATGGACCAAAAGTCATATCCCGATATATTTAGGTTGAATATCGATATACGATATATATCCCGATATTTTTTCCACAAAGTGAGAGCTGTGAAATGAAATGTTAAGTCAAAGTCACTGCCAAATAGGAGTGTTTTAATATTTAATATTGCAATTTTTATTTTATTTATTTATTTTTCTTCTACCCCATTTGCTGTTAATAACTTTATGTTGCATATAACTAAACTAAAGCCTAAAGTGAGACAATGAAATATGACTTATTAAAGTATTACTTACTTTTTAGTCCTTAATAATCATGAAATATAATAAATAAATAACCCAAATAATTTCTTGATATTTGCTCTTGATTTAACTGTGTTTTAGTGGTTTTGAGATAAGTTCTTATCTTTATCCAAAGCATTCCCAAACATAAGCTCCTAAACTGAGCCACAAACGACTCTTTACTCTTTACAAGCAGCACAGGCTCACCATCTCTGTCATCATCAGAGCTCAGCGAGGGACTGGAGTGATTAGCGTTGCGGCTAACGCAATGCTAACGGGGAAAAAATTAATAAATAGTCCTTCGCAGTGGCAGCATTACAAACGCTGATATTTTCACAGTACATCCACGATCTACCGCAAACCTTAACTAGACTGAGAAGTAAACACAAGCACATGGCGCAGCGCACGTAAACAAAAGCACATGGCGCAGCGCACGGTGCCGCCATATCTCGCCGCTACATTCACTTCTATCCAAGCCATCTCCAAATGATTGAGCCACTGGTTTTTGTTTTACAAACCAAGGGGCTCTCCTCCGCACGCTTCACAGACATTGTTGCTTTCTTCATGTTTGTTGAAGAGTGCCGGCTGCCCCCCCCCTCTCCCCTCGACGTGGGGCGGGGCCGGGGCGCTGGGAGCAGTGCAGAGCTCCGTTCAGCGGGTTGCCTAGAGCAAGTATTACAGCGCAAATTTGGACTATATCGATATATACGATATGGTCTAATTCCATATCTCTTTTTGAAATATATCGATATATCTTAAATATCGATATATCGCCCAGCCCTAGGTCATGATGAGCAGCAGCCTGGGCCTCATTCAGTACACCGTCTACTGCATTAGCACCACAAACCCAATAAGCTAAGGTCATCTGTATAAAATATCTGTCATGTAGAACCATAACACAGAACAATAATGTGTGGAAGATATGCACATTTACAATATCGGGTTCATCTCCAGTGTCAAGAAATGTGTAAAACATGGGGAATCATTTAGAGAAAATGGGGGAGAATTGTAAAAAATGGTGGCATAAATAAGGAAAATTGTGTAAAAATTAATTGAAAATTAGGGGAAAAACTGTGGAAAACAAGAAAGAATTGGGGCAAAAATAAGAGGAAAAAATTGCAAAAATTGGGAAAAAAATCATTTATTTGAGATGAGGCAACCAAGTCACTTCCTTTAATGCTGTCAAATTAGCCAATTTGATAGGAAATCATCTTTCAGCACTTTATTGTGAAAGCTGACTGTCACATAGTGTCATCACATGATGGTGTGTGCAGTGTGCACGGATGGGAAGCCCCAATATAAAGACCCCCTAATGCAAAGTCTGGGTAAGTCTGGAGAGATGGAGAAAGGCTTCTGGTTTACAGTACGGTCTCCGCAAGAAATCAAAACTCCTTCAAATCACTTCTGTAGGCTCACAAGGAAGTGCTTTAGCTGGACATTTGGATCAGTCTGATTTACATACAAATGTACTGTTTACATGTTCTTATAAAATATTGTGAGAAACCCCAAAAACTCATGGCCTTGTTAGGGCTCCACACCACATACAAAACAGACACATAACTACTGCATGTGAGTCAATCCGTGCCCAAGCCGTTCAGTCGTCAAAACAAAATCCAGGAAATACAGACGGAAGAAGAAACGTTCAAAGTAAACTTATGCCTGAAATGAATACTTTATGTATTAAAAAGTGTCTCTTTGCTTGCACAGAGAAGAGTGAAGTCAACACAATAAAAAATTACAGATGAAAAAAATTAAAATTAAAAAAATAAATAACCTGACCACGTTTTGGTCGCGTGATCTGGCAACCCAATCGAAGGACATAAGCTAATGCTGCGCTAACCTGTTGCACAATGGCCTCAGGCTCGACAGGAGCTGACCCAGGGGAACGTTTGGTATCAGAGGAGCAGCATGGCAGTAGTGTGGAATTATTTTGACTTTAAAGAAGATGTTGGTCAAAGTCAGGTATTGTGCCGAGCATGTCTATGTCAAATCTATACGAACACTTGAAAAAAACACCACAAAGCCTTGCATGACTAGAATGCCAACAACTTCAGGTACACAACGTACCAGCCGACAGGGATCACTGACCGACCTGTGTGAAAGTGTTACTCCGTATGAACAGAATTCAAAATGGCAGACGGATTTAACTCTGGCAGTAACGGAGTTCATAGCGAAAGACATGACGTCCATTAGTACAGTGACCGGGCCTGGGTTTACGGCTATGGTAAACAAACTACCCTCACACACATACTTTAGACAGGTTGCTATACCTGAGCTGTACAGAAAGTGCAGACAGAGAGGGGCAGCGGAGCTGATCTGTGGTCAAGCCGTACAACGGAGCCATATCAGAGTCCAACTCTGCATTATATTCACAAAGACTTCAATCTTAAAGCGCGCTACCCTCAAGCGTACCACTTCCCCAACGACCACGATCTTTGAATAAGTGGATCCTGACAAATATGTCAAGAAATGGGTTCTTCTTAGACGGAGGACTTAATAGATTATAGAAACAAATCAAATGAGTGGATCTGGCAAAAGCAGAATGTGTTCATTTAGTAAATCACATTGTTAACACCTGCTAAAGTATATCTAAACATAATTCAAGGTATTAAAAAATATTGGAAAATAAAATAATTACAGTATCAAATACCTTGTATTGTACAGTATGAATACTATATACTGTTTAGAACCCATGACTACATGTCAGTACATAAGTACATAAACAAATATAAAATGTAGCACGTATCCTATTGCTTGTTAAAGGACCTGTATCATGCTATTTTAGCCATTCCAAAGTAAAGTATAGGCCTTTATATGATATATTGTACCTCTACCACTACGGAGCACTCATTTTTGTGATAAATATTAGTATTTTCTGGAGGTATTTTTCCAACCCGGAAGACAAAACGCTTGGATTCAGTTAACTCCGCCCCCTCTCGCCGCTCATACAACTTTAGCAGTAGTAGAAATATATATATCACAGCAAAAAGTGAAGTTATTTCATGATGCTGTTATAAGGAGTTAACATGTGCAACACAGCTTCATGGCTAAATGGCTAGCACACACACGCTAACACACACGCTAACATGCATTTTGATCGACTCACCACTCTGATGTTTCCAGTATGGGACTTGCGCTGGTTATAAAAGTGAATCCACTTTGATTCTGGCCAAGGTTCATTAGCATCCATCAGCGACGGGCACAGACAAACACTATTCTGGCTGATAGTCGCTGAATCCCGGAGGGAAATGCCAACTTCTATGGCCTCTTCTTTGGGAAGGTTGAATAAAGTCCAGTCCTCGCAGCCAAACGCGGTTTTCTCCGTGACATTATCGTGAGGTAAGAAAAAAGAACAGGTGTCCAGACTCCAGAGTAGGTTAGAAAAAGCTCCCTCTTCACAACTTTCGGTGCAACATGACATGACATCTGTTCAGACCGTTCGGACGCTCAGGAGGAGCGTTTGTTTTCGGTACAGGGGCAGCGCAGCGTCAGGCACTTCCTCTTTTCTTTTTTTTTTTTATTTATTTTTTTTTTATTTATTTTTTCTTACGACAGAAATAATGAAAAAAACTGTTTTACAAATAAAAATCATGCCGTAAGGCATTAGATTACAGACGTCGAGCACTTCCGTTCCGCTGTGACGACACAACTGAACATGCCAGTCGTTTACCAGGAGAGGGCGGATCAGCTGCTCAGAGCGCAGGATTCAGGAGGATTACTGAGAACTGCGTGAATGAATCCAAAAACCACTCTGGGGGTGTTTTTGATAAGGAAATAGCATAACAACATGGTTAAAAGCTCCAAAAAGTCGATTTTGCATGATATAGGACCTTTAAAGGTTGGAGTTCCCCCACCTCCCAAATCCCACTTTAACCACAGTTTAAGACAAATGATTCAGTGAAGTTTGTTGGTTTTACTCAGACACCTGAGCAGCTGCTATAACAGGCTTTAGAAAGTGAAACTAAAAACTGAACATCCTCCTCGTGTTGTAAAGACGAACTCTGCTGTGCTTCTAAAGACGTGCTCTCGTCTTTGTTCACAGATACACAAACAAAGAGAGTTTTAGGAGAAGTCGATTTCTCCACAAAATGGTTCAAACGGCGCTCCCATGTGCACGAGGCGGTCTGGACCCACTGGATACAGCGGAGTGACAACGAGGAGGAAACAGGCTGTGGTTTCATATTTTTCAGCACTACGTTTACATTTAGTCCCACAGCATAGCCAAACCCAACCAACAGCCTGTGAATAAAAACACACTTAGGAGACTCAGTCCTACGTATACTGGATACTTAGGGCTGGATAATATGGCAAAAAAGAAAAATAAATAAAATCCACATTTTTATTTCTCATATTGATCGATCTCGATTTTTGATTTGATTTTATAATTTTATAATAAGAATAAATATATATGTAGCGGATGCATTCACTTTATTAAAACCTCGGCCAAAACAACAACAAATGTTTTCCTCCAGTTTCATTGAACACCATTGTCTCGTCCAAACTCTCAAAGAAACGTCTGGAAACCTGACCATTATGAAGTATTTTAAATGCAGAATCCTATATTACTCCTTTTTCATCCACAGACACCATAGCAACCCACTATTTAGTTACGTTATGTTCAGATTTCCTGTCACTGATGCAGTCCTGGCACATGAGTGTGAGTCACAGCACTGTGACAACTCTTCCACCAGAGGGACGTCCCGTCAGCCATTAGGTTTATTCAATGCACTGCCGGGACAAAAGGTTTGTGTTTAAATGGTCGTCTGACCTGAGGACAGTTTTACACTTGTTTTTAATGACCTTTGTTGCTTTGGAAGTCAAGAAGAAGACTGAGGGATTAAACAGATTCTTTTCTTTTCAGCCTCAGGACTTTGCTGTCAATAACGTTCGCACTGACACTATGAGGCCAGCAGTTCTCATCAAATCAAACAAAGTGAATACTGTATAATCTTTCAATTGAACATTATTTTAAAAATGTATTTTCTACACTTAAGCATCATTTCAATACATACCATTTATAAAGATAAACTGGGGACATGTGTGTGGCCAAATCCAGGGAACAGACTACTTTCATAAAAGCAACGATGGACCTAAGGGCTAACGGGAGCTCTGATTTAAACCATTGTATTTGACACAACTGTGGCTTGAATGGCTGTATTTAGCATTGCTGCAAAGGCTAAGGTTAAGTTTAAGGTGTGCTTTACTTGAGCAAAGCCCATAGTCAGGGTTTGTTACCTTTTATCTTTTTTATACCAGTGCTTTAACAATACCGATACCTGAGCGATACTTTTGTCGATACCTGTACTCAAATCTTTGTTATTTAGAACCAGAAAACAGAACAATAATGTTTGCAAGATCTGTAATTTTATAATATCAGGTTAATCTCCGATGTCAAGAAATGTGTGAAAAATGGGGAATAATTTTTGGGGGAAAATGGGGGGAAATTGTGGCAATTAATGAAAACATTTGTACCAAAAGAAATGGGCAAAAAAAATGTATTGGAAAAAATAGGAAGGGGGGTTTGTATTGGGGAAAAATGGGAAAAATTAAGCTGAAACAACCAAGTCACTTCCTTTAAAGGGATATTTCAGGATTTCTGACATAGGGCCTCATTTCCTAGTTATCCAGAGTGTTGTTGATTCTGGAGATATTTTTTTTTATACAGTGCCTTGCGAAAGTATTCGGCCCCCTTGAACTTTTCGACCTTTTGCCACATTTCAGGCTTCAAACATAAAGATCTAAAACTGTAATTGTTTGTGATGAACAAACAACAAGTGGGACACAATCATGAAGTGAAATGAAATTTATTGGATATTTCAAAAAATTTTAACAAATAAACAACTGAAAAATTGGGCGTGCAAAATTATTCGGCCCCCTTAAGTTAATACTTTGTAGCGCCACCTTTTGCTGCGATTACTGCTGTAAGTCGCTTGGGGTTTGTCTCTATCAGTTTTACACATTGAGAGACTGAAATATTTGCCCATTCCTCCTGTAAAACAGCTGGAGCTCAGTGAAGTTGGATGGACAGCGTTTGTGAACAGCAGTTTTCAGTTCTTTCCACAGATTCTCGATTGGATTCAGGTCTGGACTTTGACTTGGCCATTCTAACACCTGGATATGTTTATTTGTGAACCACTCTGTTGTAGATTTTGCTTTATGTTTTGGATCATTGTCTTGTTGGAAGACAAATCTCCGTCCCAGTCTCAGGTCTTTTGCAGACTCCATCAGGTTTTCTTCCAGAATGGTCCTGTATTTGGCTCCATCCATCTTCCCATCAATTTGAACCATCTTCCCTGTCCCTGCTGAAGAAAAGCCCAAACCATGATGCTGCCACCACCATGTTTGACAGTGGGGATGGTGTGTTCAGGGTGATGAGCTGTGTTGCTTTTACGCAAAAACATAACGTTTTGCATTGTTGCCAAAAAGTTCGATTTTGGTTTCATCTGACCAGAGCACCTTCTTCCACATGTTTGGTGTGTCTCCCAGGTGGCTTGTGGCAAACTTTAAACAACACTTTTTATGGATATCTTTAAGAAATGGCTTTCTTCTTGCCACTCTTCCATAAAGGCCAGAGTTGTGCAGTATACGAAGCTTGTGAAATCTTTTTGTATCCAAATCCGGCTTTAAACTTCTCCACAACAGTATCTCGGACCTGCCTGGTGTGTTCCTTGTTCTTCATGATGCTCTCTGCGCTTTAAACTGACCTCTGAGACCATCACAGAGCAGGTGCATTTATACGGAGACTTGTTTACACACAGGTGGATTCTTTTTATCATCATTAGTCATTTAGGTCAACATTGGATCATTCAGAGATCCTCACTGAACTTCTGGAGAGAGTTTGCTGCACTGAAAGTAAAGGGGCTGAATCATTTTGCACGCCCAATTTTTCAGTTGTTTATTTGTTAAAAATGTTTGAAATATCCAATAAATTTCGTTTCACTTCATGATTGTGTCCCATTTGTTGTTGGTTCTTCACAAAAAATTACTGTTTTATATATTTATGTTTGAAGCCTGAAATGTGGCAAAAGGTCAAAGTTCAAGGGGGCCGAATACTTTCACAAGGCACTGTATATGGACTGCATGAATTTAAAAATATCTCCAGAAATCAACAACACTCTGGATAACTAGGAAATGAAGCCTGAAATATCCCTTTAATGTAGAAAAAATGCTGAGAGGTGAGTGCTTGAAATGGCACGTGAGTGATCAAGAAAAATGTAGGCAAACACAGGTGCTCTCAAGGACTAGGCCAAAAAGTATAACATGGGAAAAAGTTTGCTGAAACCATACCATGACTGTACCTTTTCTCAGTAGTGTTTGTTGCAGTTAGTAATGTTTGTATTACTGACGTGCATTTAGACGTAAACAATACAACCCTTAGTTGTAGTGGATATACATGTATTCACCTGTACATTCTCTACACTGTTTGTGTATATATGTAAATATTTGTTTGTCACGTGACATGTATCACATGACTTGCCTAGCCTTTTTTAAATGTTGACACCTGGTGCTCATTCACTGCCCTGATGACGCGTTGGCGTGGTCCAACTTAATAAAGGACTTTGAGTCCACTTGTTTTTGTACAGTGGCCTCGGTTCTCAGGCTTTCCTGCCGTCCACAGTCATGGTATGGTTTCAGCAAACCTTTTTCCATGTTAGCTCACTTCCTTTAAAACTTGGATCTAAAGATGTTTTCGACACCAGTAATACCTACACGTTTGTTATCGTTTAATGGTACCCAGCCCTAGTCAGGAGTAATTCTCCTCAAATGTGCAAAAACACGTAGGGCTGCAAGATACAGTACAAAATGTGCAATATTCAGGTACTGCCTTGAATACTGTGAACACGACAATTTTACAAAAAACCCGATATTTTAACACTGTATAGGTAATAGATTTTACATGATACTGTGGCTCCTCACGGTATGATTATCACGTAATACCGGGATAATGACAATATGGCAATACAGCCCTTTTTGTGGTTTTCCTCCCACAAACGGAAACTGTTCATTGTGAATATAACACTATAAGAAGTCGGTCTAGTAATAGTGAAAAGCCCAGGGTTAAAAGAGGAAGTGGCAGCAGTGAGTAAAGGTGAATTCCACAGTCAGTCATTCGACCAATGGACGAACACTGAGCTGCTCCACTGTCTCTGTATGATGTGTCCTCTAGAGACACATTCAGAGAACTGTCCTCTCGGCCTGCACCTAAACCGGGACTAACCCAGGAGTAAACAGCTGTCATGGACAACAGTAAACTAACCCATTCAGAAGTGCATCACGGCACACTTAAACTCAGATCTGTTTAAAAGCACTTCCCATTGTGATAAAACCCTTTTACACAATCACAGTACTGCGAAGGGAAAGGATGAAATACCACAACTTCCCCTCAGTCAGCGCCCCTTCTTTCAGCTTCTTCAGCGCTCATTCAGGACCAACTTTACAGACCATCCCAATGTTTCACTTTTTAAAGCCACACCACGTAGAATCTTACCCAATACATTGAAACATTGAAATCCAATCATCATAAACGTACACACAAACATGAGCCTCTGCTGTGAGCGGCTCAGCTCTCCTCAGACATGACTGTAACTTTACCAGGAGTGGGTACGTCTCCAGCTCGTCTCCATGGCGATGTGACTAAAGTCCGCAGAATGTGAGATTTAAACAGGTTCAGTCCTCATTGATTCTTTGATTACCCACTCCCTCTAACAGCTTCTCAACCAATGACCACGACACTGGAGGCGGCCATTGCTCCGCCATTACTGTAGTACCTCCATATAGCCGCTAGTCTCCCATTGAAAAGCATTGGACTTTAGACACGTTAAAACAACTTTAACGCCTGGTTTCAAAATTTTAAACACTTTCTACGGCTACATTTTCCTCCAGAGATAACGCTGGGTGTTACAATGAAAGAAACCAGGCTGGTTTTCATAAAAAAACATTTTAGAAATCTCGTACTTAATGAGGGTCGGACTGTTAGCATTGGAGCTGCGCAAGCTAGGCAAGGCAAGGCAACTTTATTTATACCGCGCATTTCGTACACAAGGCAACTCAATGCTTGCTACACGTCACGCAAGGGCGGAGTCTACAGCGAAGACCCCGCCCTTATGCCCTTATTAGGAACATGCTTCGTCAGAGCTGCTCGAACGTGGTCATTGTGGTAAACGGGGAGGAGTCTATGCTCTCAACCAATCCATAAACCAAACAGCTACAGAGCTTTCTCGATGCCCAGACCTTTTGTGAACTTAATGGCCTGAATAAAACGCGACACTCAGATCCTCCAGTTTGAGAAGGTTTGTGATTTCAGCCAAACAAATGCACCACGGAAAGAACATTAAAGAGCAGGTATATGTCCAATGTCTGTAAGAACTGTCGCAACAAAGACCAGCTAAAGTCCTGGTGAACTCGGCACAGACATGTTAGTGTTATGCACTGTTCAAAAGCCAGTGTTTAGCAAAATGATAAACACATAATTGCATTTTTGTCCAGAAAGATTTGACCAGCCTAATATTGTCCTTAAAAAATATGATTGTGACCGGCCTAGGGTCTCCTCTGTGGCCAGGCTGAACTATGAAGTGCGGGACAATGGACCTAACAGCATGTAGTGCTCTACCCCCTTCCTTCTTTAACCGGTCCACCCCAGCAGCAGGACCATCAGCCTCTCCAGCCTCGAAACTTTCCCTGACAATTGTGTAATTCTTGGTACATGACTCAACTGTAAATGTGTGACAGATGGTACAATGCTAACTTTGGTAAACTGCTTGTGGGACACTTAGCATTGTGGTTTTATGTTTTATAACTTTGGAAAATGGTCAAAGTAATTTAGCCAAAAAGGCGACAAGCAGTCACGCATGTGTGGCAGGGGAAATAATATACGCAAGAGATATTATTCCAAAATGAAAATTAGCTTTAACATCAAATGCTTTCCTCTGCAGCACCCCTGAACACTGAATAGTTTCTATTGTAGTGTTCAAACTTCAAACAATACGCCGTTACGGCCACAGGGGGCGCTGGAGCCGAGGACTGAGAAGGACATACAGCCTTATCTCCGGCACGCCAAGCATGAATGACACATACATGTTTTGGCGAGGACACGGCAGCTGGGTAAAAGTCAGGTCAGCAAAATATGGGCCAGCCCAGGATAAGGATAAGGAACTCTTTCTTCTTTAAGCTCACTATCTAGTCTCCATCAGAGGAAACCGCTCTGGGACGTCCAAAGTCACCTTCTGTATGATCTCAGGCACGAGGGCAACTGCCACAACCAGCGAAAAGGAAATGGGAATTTAACAAGCTGACAAGCACACAAAAGGTCATTTAGCAGCTTACACCTATTCACCTTATTCCCGAGGCCATGATTTATGCCCGCCCCTTTTCTCCTATCAGTTAACATGGGACTGGAGAAAATAACAGATAAAACCAGTTACTAAACGAAAACAAAGCCGATTTTCGGCCGTGCAGAGAAACAGTGCAGTGTTGACTTGTTGGTGCAAATGAACATTTTACACAAATGGACTAAACATCAGATTTGAGCGGAGAACGTTTTTCGTCGTTCTCAGTTTAAATGAACGGGCTTCGCGCTCGACCGGAAGTGTCAGGACAACGGAAGTGCCGAGACAGAGCAAACAGAGGAAAAAGTGGTAAATGTGCTGCTTTCAAACAGTGCTTTAAAGGTCCTGAGCAGGGCCCAGACTCATTATTGGTGGTTCTCATGCTTCTTGTGGAATTGGCGCACGTTACCAGAGATGATACTTTTTAAGTTTCACAATTATACAGGATTATAACCTCAACAACCAACCTTATTGTAATAATTATAGTTTCAAGCCTACATAAAATGGGGTAAATTGATCACTGATACACTTTCCCTCGAGGACTAACAGTGTGGGCGCCCCTGTTCGAAATCATGCTTTTAAAAAGACTTTAGACACATCTATTCCTCCATCTTCTGGGCTGGATGTGGGCGGCAGCAGTCTGAGCAGAGATTACATGATCCAAGTCTAGTTACACAAAACTAAAACATGTCTGTTTTCTAAGTGGTTAAAAAGAGGGACTATATATGTAATAATAATAATAATACCTGGAGCAAACAGACGCTCCTCAGCCATTTTTTGGACGTGAGTATTGTACAACATGAGCAGCAGAACGACCATCTATAAAAGCCACAGATAAACCGTTTGTAAAAGGCTTCAATCCCCGAGTGCAAATATTGCCCTGTAATCAAAAAGTCCCCAAATGGCTGATCAAGCGTGAGGCCCGTGGACACGCCGGGACATGCCAGATGCACCTATCAGAAACTCCAGACTAGAGCCACCATTTGGGATTAAATACCGGATACTCGATCAGATCATCAGAAACTCAACCTGCATGTCTTCATTACAAGATGTTGCTGCTATCACAACGTCTCCAGCTGTGCCGACTCACTAGTGTGCAGACTACAGTGTGGCGGCGTCCCTGCCCGGACACGACTTTGTTTTTTGTTTGGTTTTTCTTACAAACCACATGCATTCAAAGCGTTTGTTAAACTTCCTCCTCTGTTCTGCTTTTTCCGGATGTTTTTCAACTTCTTCTGGATTCCCTGGTCTTACTATTTTTGTCGTACAACTTAAAATAATGTCGGCTGTGTTAGGGCAGGGGGGAAAATCGATTTGAATTCAAAGTCAAATCGATTCAGAAAGATTCAGAAAATCTTTAGTGTTAATGATTTGGATGTTTAAAAATCTTTGACTAAAACAATAAGGAGGTGATTTGAACACGTACAAACATGGTAGAGTGTACTAAAGTGCACTTGATATTTGGGTTTCTGAAAAAACGGCAAAGGCCTCAGAGCAAGCTACTTAGCACATGGGTCCTCGTGAATATGCAAAGGAACATTTTAGGCGGGGAAAATGCAAATGATTGCGTTCAGTGATCGCCGTTGTATTTATCTCAAGTATGTGAAGTAAAACTGCACAAGAAATGAGTAACATTGGAGAAGGAGGAGCAGAACAATATAATGCATCTGGCTCATTTACAAAGATAAAATAATAATTGGGTTGTTTTAATGGTGTGCGGGATTACAAAGACAGTACAAGAAAAAAAAAGAAGACAAAAAAAAAGGATAAAGAAAATACAATACAGATAAAGATCAGGGGCAGAATGGTGGAGAACAGATGTATAAGAAATATGTGTATGAGCCTAAGGCCACGCTCAGCTGCTCCATTCTGCCAGACCGGAATGGCTGCATACAATGTGGGAAACATGCAATTAGAAAACAGCGAGCTAACTTTTTTCTGACAGAAGTAAAGACAAGCTCCACACCTCCCCCGCCTCACAGTGCACCCCAAACACACTCCATGTAAACACATACACGAGCTAGCGGCTAGCACAGTCAGAGTTTAGCATTTTGACAGACGTTTACTAAAGATCCTGAACTGACAAACGTCTGAGCGACCTGCTCTGATGCAGCTGAAAATGTGTGTGTTTAAGAATCCAATATCTACAGGGAGAATCATGTCTTTTTACTCATAATGATTACAGCTGCACCGGCAGGCTGTGAGGCGTTCAAGGGTTGTGGGGGAAAAAACTCTGCACTGTAAATTTAGTGCTACATGAAACATTAATGTTCTAAATGCCAAAAAACACAACAGACTTACATGAAAGTTGCAATTTGGCAAATAAATATAAGTCTACAAAATACTGATACGTGTGTGATGCACACAAGATTAATGAGAATTTCGTATCTCATTGAATCCATCATCAGCGCCGTGTGCACAGGAGGAGTGGGGAGCTTTTTATCCGCTTGGAAAATCCGCGTTTAGTTTTGTGTAACTATACTTGAATTGTGTAACTACTCACATAACCGTATTTAAATAGGGGACATGTGGAAGAGCTTGGTCTCTTCTAACTTCACCCCGTTTGGCCCAGTTGAGGAGAGGAGGAGAGGCTAAATGTGCCCAAAGTGTGGCCTGTGGACCCACTTTGGGCACACTGCTCTGTCCCGACCAAATAAACCAATGAATAAAAGCGCATAAGGCCAGACACAAAGTTTTGTGAGCTGGATGCAAAAATCACATTGGTTTTGCTCAATAATGTCCTTTTTTTTATCCTTGGCCAAATGTTACCAAAGGGGTTCGTCCGTCCCGTCGTCGTCCTGGTGCCTCTGACCACAGCTCAGGGAACATTATTTGAATTTGTGCAAATTTTATAGATATGACGTCCAGGCTGACTGCCTGGACGTCGCCAACAGTGGCTGCATGTTGTGGCTCTTTGCAGGATCAAGGCTGAACATTTTGGCTCCTGGTGTCCCGGGTCAGTCACTCCTGCACTACACCGAGCTCCAAAAGCACTATTCTGCGTCCCACACGGTGATGTCACACCACTTCTCCATAAATGTCAAATATTTAGACTAGACACAAGCTGGATACACAACTGTCCCATATGCTCTGACCTGGGAGAGGGGGAGAGCGGGGGAGAGGGGAGCGAGAGGGGGAGAGGGCCCACCTGAGAATGTGAGAGGAATGCGAGAGGAATGAGGAAGTGTGGCTGAGGCGGGACAAGCCACCGCTGCTGGGGCGGACGGGTTAACTAGGGTTACTCTTTGCTCCGCTGTGAGCACTTGCCTTTCTTCATCCAGGAGCTTTCACACAGCGATGTATGAACATTAAACTAAGGCTTCCACAGCAGACATTGGCCACTTTGGGTTTGTGAAGTTGCCAAGAGAGGCAGAAGTACAACTCTCAAATAGACCTAAACACATTCCAAAAAGCAACACAATAGCTGCAGTTATGCGTTATCTTTTTTCCTGTTTGGAAATGCATTTAGCACAGTGTCTGAATGATGTCAGCGCTGATATCACACACCTCAAAAGTCCCACACTGGTCACAGGTAGTTTCCCACGCATTATACCATAACAGTCCCACGGGCAGGATTCTTCTCACAGGTCACCTTCAAAAGGTTTCTCTCACTTATGATTGATTGTCCAAAACATCGGCCGCAGCTTCACATCACATTACCATGGATACGACATTTCTAACTACGCTAATCTTAACCTCACACTTTAACCCAGCGCATTTCCTCCAGTTCGGCTTGACCCAAATCTAAAAGCGTCTCGATGCCTACGGGCCAGAGCTAAGACCAGCAGAACTGATCCTAACTTTTTTGTCACCGCGTTTCTATCCCATTTTTCCCATTTCCGTCTCTTTATGTCACTTTTTTGTTGGGTTTGTCGTCACCTCTTTAGTCACTCTCTTGTGGCTTTTATGTTACTTTTCTTCCCTCTTTAGTCATGTTTTTGTTGCTTTTTTCCATTGTGAAACTGTTGCTTTCTGGGCACATTTATGTCGCTCTTATGCAGCTTTTTTGTTGCATTTTCATCCTTACTTTTGTCTCTGTTTGGACACTTTTTTCCAAGAAGCGTTTAGATCTGGGTCAGGGCGAACTAGAGAAATAAACACTGCATGTGCAGACAAAGTGACTTTAGGGCTGTTTTCTTTCTTTCCCAATTTCCCCTATTCACAGTACATTTGAGTGCGATTATGCAGCCCTAGATCGACTTAAACACACAGTTATGCACTCAGTCATGTGAGGTCACATGACTGACTATAGTCATGGATATGCACTTTAATGATTGCTTTCCAATAACTACACAATAGTATTAGTCGTCTAGAACAATAACGTTTGGGAGATCTGCAAATGTACAATATCAGGTTCTTCTGCAATGTCAAGAAATGGGTGAAAAATGGGGAATCATTTAGGGGAAAATATATTAGAAAACCAATATTAGTAATAAAAATCAGCCAACATTTTGGGGAAAAAACATCAGAAAAATGAGGAAAAAATTGGGGCACAAATCAAGTCAAAGCATTGGGCAATTTTGTTTTTAAAAATTTGAAAAAATATTGAAAAAAATAAATAAATAAATAGGATATAAAATAGAATGCTTTATTTGTCATTATACACAAGCATAATAACACTCTCAAAGCCTCAATAATAAATAATAATATTTATATAAATTGGACAAACTCTTGTCCCTGGACCAACAGCATCAAACCTTAGATATAAAGATAGAAGATATTTTTCGGTACCTGCTTTGGACACTTTCATCTTTCGCTACCGCTAGTACTGAAACAATTGTGCAATACCAGACTAATATAGTTTAGGGCTTTCTGAATTCAACAGTCCTGTGCTAATGTGCAGCAGATCTACGTCCACCAAACTATCAACAACACAGGAACATTAGGAATAGGTCAGAACTCTATAGGAGAATTTACCTTTCAATTAATGTTTATGGTTCATAAACTACAGAGACGATCAATGAGGTCCCTCTGCACACGTGAGGGGGGCCATACCTGGAATCATACTAGTTCTAACCATCCATCCATTTTCTTCCACTTGTCCGTTGCCGGGTCGTGGGGGCAGCTGTTGGAGCTGCTCCAGCCCCTATGGCGCCCCCTGCAGGTGGTGGGTCCACAGAAGGACGGCCTCATGGTTCTAACCGGGCCTGTTGGTCTCTCATAAGGGGCTTCTGAACCGCTCTTTGTCTGACCCGTCACCTAGGACCTGTTTGCCATGGGAGACCCTACCAGGGGCACGAAGCCCCCGACAACAGAGCTCCAGGATCATTCGGGCGCTCAAACCCCTCCACCACATTAAGGTGGCGGTTCCAGGAGGGGCATAGCTAGTACTACAAAGTGATTATGAGGAATGACCACAATAACATTCAAAAGCATTTCCTCTTTCATTATTTGCAGAAGGAAACGATCATTGAAGCCTAGAAGTAGAAGTAAAGGCTTGTGGTGTTAAAACTCCTCTTGAGAAGAAGGATTCAGGAGAACAGGATTCCTACTTAAGCATAGACATATCATTAATAGACCGCCATTACTCACTCCTGCCCGTTTACCACAATGACCTCGTTCGAGGGGGAAATCATGGCGGGTTTACAGACTCCTCCTCCCCAGCTCTGACGAAGCATGTTCCTAATAAGGACATAAGGGTGGGGTCTTCACTGTAGACTCCGCCCTTGCGTGACGTGTAGCTCGCACAGCTCCAATGCTAACAGTCTGACCCTCATTAAGTACGAGATTTCTAAAATGTTTCCTACGATAACCGGTGCCTCTGACTGTGTCTGACCAGCGTGATCACAGGAGCAATATCCAGCTGTAGAAAGTCCCAAAAATGAGGCACCGGGCGTTGAAGCTGTTTTTAACGTGTCTAAAGTGTAATGACTCCTAATGGGAGACTAGCGGCTATATGGCGGTACCACAGCAATGGCGGCCTCCAGTGTCGTCATCGCAGAGCAGCCATTGTACTCAAGTCACTTTCCTGCCCTTCATCTGAGAGATACACATAGAAAGAGACGCACATGTCCACCAAACTTTCTCTGCATTAAAGTCCGATTCAGTGTTCATTTTGTCGACTAAAATATTGAGTCATAATTTTAGTCAAAGTAATATTTTTGTCCGACTAAAATGGGACTAAATCAAAATGAAAAGAAGAGACGAAAATCATCCAAACTTCCAATGAGTTTGAACGAGCCTCACATCATTTACGTTCACTCCCAAAGCAACAGCTCTGAGCTTCTTCATGTGGGAGAAGCTCCACAAAGCAGACGGGTTAAATGTTTGAAAATGTTGTAAGTATGTATTTCCCCCCCCCCCCCCCCCCTACATGTTCCAGCCATGTCCTAATGTGTAGAATGAGCCCAGACCTGTTTACCACAACTCGAAAATCCTGCAGTCACTCAGAAAGGTGTTCATTCAGGTCCGAAGTGCCGTCATGCACGAGCTTAATATAGAAGCTGCAGTTACATGTTAGACCTGAGGTGGCAGTAGTGAGTATAAAATGACCAACTTGCATCTAGTCCCTTTAAATTGGCATGCAATTTAAGTCGACTAAAACTAGACTAAAATTTAAGAGAATGATTTGACTAAATCGCGACTAAAATTAAAAAACACTTTTGTCAAAAAGACTAAAACTAAATTAAAATGTCGTCAAAATGAAACTGGTCTGATTCATGTGACGTCTGTACAAACCATGTCTCCGAAGAATACGCCATCGAAATAGATACAAAGAAATACAACACAAAGTTTATTGAAACTGATTACTTTCTGTGTCATGAAGCATGTGACACTTCCACATGTAGAGGAGCCCCTCGGCCGGAGGTCTGAGCCACACGTTTCATAGTTACTAACCCACAGAGACCGTGTGGACAAACAAGGATCTACTGCTTTTAGTGCACATTTGAGTTCCTCTGCCCATCATAAGGGAAAAGGGGATGTGGGTAACAAGGGACAAAATGAAAGTGTGATGCAAGCAAAAAAGTGCAAAATGTAAATGCAAATGAAATGTAACACTTCAATAAAATAATTGATCAAACAAAAGAAAGAATGATCTACGTTTCATTCATTAAAGGGGTCACCGTTGTTTCATGAAGGCATTAAATCATTTCTTCATCTAGATACACTTTATTCTGGATTACAATATATCATGACCCTTTTCTATCACTGCAAAAAGTATTCTTGAAATAAATGTATTTGTCGTTGATTTGAGACTCATTTCAAACAATCTGTTGAAATCTGTCCATCTGTCCATTAAGATAAAACAACTACAACCGTTTGATTTCAAGTAAATTAACATTTGTTTGATCTAGTTTTGATTTCTTTAAATTCATCTCTTAACTCTCGCCTGAACCGATCACATTTTCCCCAGTTCAGCTTTACCCAAATCTAAGACAAAAATAAGATGAAAACGCAACAAAAAAGTTTAAAAAGTTTAGGTTTGTTTAGATCTTTCAAATGAGGCGTCACTCCGGCCTATAGGCTGTGAGCTCCAGGCAAGCTTTTAGATTTGGGTAAAGCCGCCAAACTGGAGTCAATGCGCTCGGTTAAGGCGGGGGTACATATGTGGCCCCATGACAGATGTATTGAAAGTATTCTCTCAAAGCCAAAACAAAAGTACTTTTCACAGGTTACTGGCAGAACGTGTTTCTCTCTCATCTTACCTCCAGGACCTGCACGTAGCTGGAGGGGAACCAGCCCCGGGCCCCGTCCTTCTCTCCCTCCCACCAGCCCCCGGGCAGCGCCTGCACCACTCGGATCACGTCCCCCGCGTCGAAGTTCAGTCCGTGCGAGTGCTGCTCTCCGCTGAACGGGTACAAACTTTGACAGTAGGACCCAGACATGTCCGGTCCGGGACGGGGAACCTCCTGCTCCTCTGCGCGAAAGAACAACCCCAAAGTCCAGTCTCTGCGGTCAGATCCAGAGGTGTGGTCTGCGTCCGTCCACGGTCTACGGGCTATGGTCTCCAGCCTCAGCTCAGCGCTGTGAGGCTGAGCTGGAGGCGAGGCACACGCGCACACACATGCACACGCGCACACACGCACAGAGGGAGAGCGCAGGAAACGGGACAGAGCCCCTTCAAAATAAAACCCTACTGGCACCGCTTTAAGGGGAAACTGTGGAAACGTTTGTTGAAGGTTTGGGGCCAGTTTGCTCTCGTTACAAAGAAAGTTTAAAAAACAAAACATAAACACAGACCACTCCCTGATCTTCACCATAAGGTTGTGCATTATATTTTAATAATTGCACTGACACAGATTCAATGTTTCTCCTGGATTTATGGGGAATAAGGAATCCTCCGCCCCGCACACTAAAGGCACTATACCTGATGTGTTCTAACTGTTCTATGACAGTGACCCTGAAAAGTGATAACTTTTCCCTGTGAAGAATTGGGAGGCTACAGATATATGTTAAAAAAGAAGTTAGGAATGAGTCCAAACCACAGATAACATTTAGTGTCTCATTTAGTGTGAAAAACAAAAAAACAAAAACAAGAACAAGACAGATAGACCCATAGGGCCTTTAAGCTTCAGACTAAAGTCTGTTCAATTGCCATATATATATATATATATATATATATATATATATATATATATATATATATATATATATATAATCTTTTGTGGACCCACCATCTGCAGGAGGAGACATAGGGGGCTGGTGCAATGTGATTTGGGCAGCTCCAACGACCCGGCAACGGAAAAGTGGAAGAAAATGCAGATATATATATATATTCCACTGCTTAGTTTATGATGTTCCACGGAACATTGGCGCCCTCTGTGGATGTATAAGTGCATTACAGGCAGAGCACTAAATGGCGCTGGTGTGCAGACATGCGCATGCGCACAGGTAGGATATCTAAACCTGTCAGGATTGTTTTGGTCTGAACTGTCAGGCTGTCCCCAGCTCTGACATAACAAACAGAACATTTCGTGGTGCACCTTTACGACACACTTTACGGTACATGGAGATACGCACAGGAACGGTGTCCTGTTGTTGTAGCCACGTGCACGCATTTCAGATGAAACATGAAGTGACTTTGTTGACCTCACAATGGAGAAATCCACTTGTTACATCAGCTGAAAGAAACACTCAGGGGTTTGCAACAGCAGACAGGGGTAGCTTAAGTACAAGGAAAAAAAACTTTAAAGGGTCAAGAAAAATATATAAATTATAATAAAGTGACATTATTTCATTATTACATCAAATTTACACTAAACTACAAATAGTCAAAGAACCATTTCACTTCTGGGCCTCACCTAGTGCCCCGGCATTTCTAGCAAACTTTCATCTGGTTTAGAAAAGTAAATCATGTGATTACTGGTTTGGACAAAGTAAAGCGCTAGATTACTTGTTACTGAAAAAGAAGTCCGATTAGAGTAACATGTTATTTGCATCAATGGCTACCTTTACAAACATCTGATCATGACCTGGTTACTGGAGTGCTCAGTTTAGTGTTAACAGCATAATGTAATACTGATATAATCGGATTCCTTTCTGATCGTTCATACTTATACATATGTATAAACTATTCAGAAAAATAAATAAAAAGGCCAAACTAATAAAAGACATAATGAAATAATAAAAAAAAAATTTTTTATTAAAAATGAAAAAATCACTAAATCACTTACATCTCTACTTTGTTTTGTAGAGGCGGCTGCACATCATCATTGAGTTTTGTGTTGTCCCTGCTCTGATTTGTAAGTGAACGGTCTCTCCTTGTGCTTCACCCTGAAATTCTTAATAGACGTTAAAGCACAGTTTGTGCTTTTTGTATTTGACCTTCCTGAGATCTCTAATGTACATTTGACAGGATTGTAATTCATAAAGTTCTCACTTCTTTTTTCCAGTGCATGTTCTAATGTTCTGTTCTATGGGTAATGGTAAATGGTCTCAACTTACATAGCGCTTTTCCACCTACATTAGGCACTCAAAGCGCTTTTGTAGCAAGGATCCACTCACCCAGTCATACGCCAGTTTACGCAGACACTGGAGGCAAGGTGGGTGAAGTGTCTTGCTCAAGGACACAACAACAGTGCGCACCTTCAGGAGGCAGGATTCGAACCCACAACCTTCCGATCATGAGACGACCCGCTCTACCATCTGCGCCACCATCGCCCGAGTCAGTGATACAGGAGTCTATCTCATGCACCTGCAGTAGATTGCATTTTACCCAATTTTTGATCAAATATTTAATCAGTAATACTTTAGTATAGTTCACCAAATGCATGTCCAAAATTCACAGAGATGATTTGGTGAGCATCTAATATGAGCATTTACTTTCCCCACCTATTTCTTTTAGCCATCTGCTGTGCATACCTTGTGTTGCACATTTTGGCTCACACACATCACCAGCCCTTACCTTTCATACAGAAGTTATTGTTTGCCTTTTTTTCAAATCAATATTGTCAAGTAGTGCATTGATTATCCGCTGATCATTTGACACCACAGTTGGAAGGTGTGACACAAGTGCTTTATGTATCTCACCCTGGGATCCATTTCACCCGGGTACATTGTGGTGGGCTTGTAACTAACTTGTAATTATGTTACAATTGAGTAACCTAATTGTCTCCATCATGGGAATGGTGGTACATGGGTTCGGCATGATTGAATTCATTCTGCTATGTCCTCGAGCCTGTGGAACTAATACATTTTATGTTGTGACGTTGAATATACAACTTCTCATCATTTTGATATAGGCTACCCACTTGTTACAACAATGACACACAAAACATGCTCTTGTTTTGTTCTTGGTAGCCTATAAATCCAGCCAATAGATGTTTTTGATTGATTGATTTTACTACTCAATTTGTATGACCCTTAAAGGAACAGGCCACTGTTCTTCCATACCGAGATCTGTTCTTACCTGAGCTTAGACGAGTAGACGCGTACCTGTCTGGTCTTTGTGGTGCGCTCAGTCACGCAAATGTTGTTAGCATTTAGCCTCTCTCAGCATAGGTGTAGCTCCAAACTGGGGTGAAGTTAGAAGCTACCAAGCTCTTCCACGTTTTCTCTCTTTAAATACAGTGATGTGAACCTTTACACGATCCAAGTCTAGTTACACAAAATCAAACATGTCGATTTTCTAAGCGGATAAAAAGGAGCACTATATTGTAAGGCGTAATAAAGGTGCGTTCACGCCCCATCCGCCTCTAGTTGGACGCGTTTGCTGGTGCGTGAAGTTTTGCAAGGGTCATAATTAGGAGGTAAACATGGCGGATCTTGACGACATACGTTGTACATACTGTGGAGAGGCGATCAGCTGCGCCATCGCGGCCGTAGACGTATATGGGTCCACCCGATCCTCCAGCGGCGCTCTCAGTTTGGAGAGTACCACCACTTGGTCCAGGAGCTACGGCTGGATGACAGCGCCTTTCAGCGGCACTTCCGTCTGTCCCGGGCCCAGTTGGATGACCTGCTGTCACTCATTGGGGCACAGATCACTCTCCAGGCGCTCCATCCCTGCTTGAGAGCGCCTGTGCATCTGTCTTTGGTCAGTGAGTATTTCATCACAGTGTGGGTCTCGATCAAACACACCAGTCCTGTCAAATGAATTGCTGCCATAGCAGACAACTTCAAATCAAGTGTATTAATATACTGCAATAGTTTTGAATACACGTGTGCCAAGGAGGGATCGCTCATATAGGGCTGGAAAGCGGAAGTACGAGAATTTGCGAGATTTCCGTCCACGGATACAAACAAACGACACACGCTGGTTGTCCTGTACCGATATCGCAGACTTCATACACTCTGATGGCTTTTTCGGTGTTATTTTGGACACATTTCGTCACTGGGAGGAAAAAACTTTGTATACGGCCGTGCTAGTCGCTGAGTGGATCAGCACATGCCCCGCTCAGGTTTGTGGCATGGTCCCATTTAGTGATAATATTCGAGTAAGTTATACTCGTAGTGAAATGCGCCTTTTTATATCTGTAGACGCCTTGGTCAAGGAGGGTCGACACGCACGCCTGCCTTTCCCTCTGCCTTTGATTGGCTTTTTTTGTTATTTGTTTTGTTATTCCCCTGTCACTGGACATGTGGAGCTCCGTGTGTGAGAGCAACACCTCTACTGACGGACTGTGGTCATTTACGGTGACTGAAGCCTCTAAGGACTCAACAGAACTGTGAAACAAACGAACTAAATATGGTCATAACCTCTTAACCCCCACTTTAAACAAGTACATTTTCCCTTTTTTTGTCGCTTTTTTATCATGTTTTTATAACTTTTTTTGTCACGTTTTTGTTGTGTGTTATGCTTGTTGCTGAACTGGTGAAAATGTGCTCGGTTAAGGTGGGGGTTAAGAGGTTTTGTGTTTAGCTGCTAAAGCATTTTGCACCATTCAATTCAGCCGCCTCCTCGAACAGCTGGTTGTTTGTTTGTATCCGAGCGAAGAACCGGAAGTGCTTCTGGTACGAGATTTTCCAGCCCTATAGGTCCCTCAGTTTTCAGACTTATGTCCTGTAGGCTATATACTACAGGTTCATGTTAGTTCATATGTATGTGGCCTACATGTGGGCCTACATAAAGTTCATACCAATATTATAATATATACTTGAGTAAAGAAACTAGTCATTTGTCTGTAATTCGTGACACATTACTTTTTGTAATTCATGTTCATGGCATTACCTTTGGAAATATTAGGTTACATTGCATTGTTTTTAGTAAGTGATACTGATAATTCAAAATAAATGTGACCCGATCGCTTAAACAGTTACTACTCAAGTAGGATCTTCAAGAAATTGTTCAGTCTTGGGTTACTATATTTACTTTCACTTTCACTTTTAAAATCATGTAACTCCCACGTAAATAATGGCTGAGTTACCCATCTCTGTTATTTACATGGCTAGCGTGCAATAAAGTAATAAACAACGTGTATATGAAATTAAAGCCGCAAGCGGTGATAAAGGGCCTCGCGCCTGGCGCAGTCCCCCCCCTGCGACCGCCCCTGCTCGCTCTCGCCCAAACCTGCTCTTGCCTCGGCCTCACACCCAACATGGTTTCTTTTTTTCTTTTTCTTTTTTTTTTTTTTTTTTTTTTTTTTTTAATATTTTTATTTACATAATAAAATAAGACAAAACTTTAATCCCCCCCACCCAACCCCAGCCACTCCTCCTTGCATTCATACCACAATCACAACCACAATCATCCACACATTCATAGTATTTTGACAGGAACACAGACTATAAACAGAAAGGAAGCACAAAGCAAACACAAATAAAATCATGCAAAAAAAATATATATATATATATATATAAAATAAATAAAATAAAAGAATAAGATGAAATCACTAATACCAATCAAAAAACAAAATGCCATATAATTGGCAAAACATTTATGACATAACAAATGGCATAGCAAGTACAACCAATTTTTATATCTCTAATTCAAATAAGCAGACATTCCATTTCTTTTCATGTTCAATTATTCTGTTGTTATTTGTTGCTATAATTGTTTCCAACATATACTGATGATAAACTCTATTCTTAAAGTGTTTTATACATAAATTTGATAACGTTTTAGCTTTAAAAATAAACATTTTACCCATCAGAATAATCATATTCAAAAGGCATGTGCATTTACCCTCAAAAACAAAAAGCACAATATTCTGAGGTGTAATTTGCAAAACAATATCCATAGACCTTAACCATAATTGTACACTGACCCAAAACTTAGCCACATATGGACAAAAATAAAACAAATGCATCAGGTCCTCCTCCTCCTCCCCACAGAATCTACAACAGGGATCCTTTTCTATCTTCCATTTGAACAGAGATTTTTTTGTTGCAATAATTTTATAACAGGTTTTAAGTTGAAATATCCTGGAATATGAATCTATTGTAGTTCTATAAATTGTTCTAAAGTAATCTTTCCACAAAATTGGATCATTAAATTCATCTTCCCAAAACTGGCAGATTCTGTGTGGAAAAAGTGCGGTGCCTGTGATATTTACATTCCACATATATATTATTTTGTTTATCTTTGCACCAGACAGCCATTTTGGGCATCTTATTTGTGGGAGACAAACCATTAACTTATTCTTCCCACAATTTAGCAATTTTCTTTTCCAAGTTTTAGGAATTGCAGAAATCAGCTGGTTGTATTGTAACTCATCGAGAGAAATGTTAAAAGATCTTTTCAAGTTTTCATAAGAAATCAAATCTCCGGATAAATCTAAAAGGTCATTGACAAAAATTAACCCATTTTTAACACATTCCTCCCACAGCAATGGTTTGTCTCCAACAGTAATGTTTGAATTCATCCATAGCAACTGTGTCTGAATACCTTGAGCTGTATCTGGAGGGTGGTACTGGAAATTCAACCAAGCTTTCAATGCATCCTTGAAAAATGGTGATAACTCTTTTAAACTATTTTGAAATAGTTTATCAATATGTATTATTTTTATTTGGTAAAAAGGAAATATATTGTTCGAGAAGAAGGAAAAGGCAGAATATAATCTCTGGCTCGTGATCCATTGTTTGTTATGATAAATTTTAGCAACCCAGGAGGCTTT
Organism: Proterorhinus semilunaris; assembly: GCA_021464625.1. Taxonomy (NCBI): domain Eukaryota; kingdom Metazoa; phylum Chordata; class Actinopteri; order Gobiiformes; family Gobiidae; genus Proterorhinus; species Proterorhinus semilunaris. Next base: position 1,690,329 of record CM038363.1, on the reverse strand, counting down.
CAAGGAACAGTCCATCATTTGAAGATTTTTTAAATTCAGTCCGCCATTATCATAAGAATTATATAGATACTGCCTTTTAATTTTATCTGGTTTATTGTTCCATATGAATTTAAACATTTTCTGTTCAAAGTGTTTGAAGAACTTGGTGCTAGGTGAAGGAAGAAGCATTAGTAGGTGAACAAATTGTGGAATTACTAATGTATTAATCAACGTTACTTTCCCTTGAATTGTCAGAAGGTTCCCCCTCCAACATGGTTTCTTGCGCCAGTTAACTCCGGCCCACTCTCGCCTGAGGCTTCGTCACACCCCGGTCTCGATCTTTCCCCAGGTAGCTCTGGTGACGGCCCACTCTCGCGTCAGCCTCAAGGCTCCGGCCTCACGCTCGCCTCAGCTGTGCTTTTCACTCGTTCTATAGTTGAAAAACTTTCTAAGGCCAGTAAACTGCAATACTCGGGAGAAGCCACCAGGCAAAACTGCATCTGGACAGATGTGCCAAATTCCATGGAAGTCCCTTCCACGTACTTCTATTTGTACGCACCAAACCCGTGGGTGCTGCAGGCTGGAGCACCCACTCAAATCTTTGGGCACCCAGGCGAATTTGCCTTGATTACAAAATGATTCAATGAATATCGCCAAATCTGTAAAGCCGCTACTCGGTGTTCAGCAAATACACGAGCAGGCGGCAGTACCTAATATACATGTACGTGTACTTCGCACCACCCATTTAGCTACATAGGTAGAGTGTCGGGCTCCCCCAGTTCATAAGTGATTACATTTCCAACTCAATCTGACAAGGTACGTGAGAATTATAAAGGATATTATGAAGTCTCCGGGACATTTAGCCTTGCCACGCCCACGTCTTAGAAAATATCATACACATGTACTATATTTTTGTGTTTGTTTTAATGTATAGAATATACCTGCAACGTTTCATATAAATCGTACAAACTGCAATTTTCAAAGTATAGATCATGGACTAGTTCGTTAAAAGTCCAGAGGGTTTCTGGATTTCAATCCAAAATGGCCGACTTCCTGTGCGTTGGGGCGTGGCGCTCTAATTCAGTTTTTGGTTTGTCTTGATGTCCACTTTCACTGTACTGAACAGTTTTGGCCTATGCCCAAAAACGCATCTCCCGATTTCAATAGGGGTAAACTTTGAGGGGGCGCTGTCGAGCCATTTTGTTTTGGGCGTGGCCAATTCGTCCATTTCCATAAATTTTCACGCCATCCGAATGACTCCGCCAAATCCGGTGAGTTTTCGTCCAAGCACGTCCAGACGACCCGCCTGCGGTCTGGAACCCGCCTGCAGAGGTCTGGAACCCGCCTGCAGACGACCCGCCTGCGGTCTGGAACCCGCCTGCAGAGGTCTGGAACCCGCCTGCAGACGACCCGCCTGCGGTCTGGAACCCGCCTGCAGAGGTCTGGAACCCGCCTGCAGACGACCCGCCTGCGGTCTGGAACCCGCCTGCAGACGACCCGCCTGCGGTCTGGAACCCGCCTGCAGACGACCCGCCTGCGGTCTGGAACCCGCCTGCAGACGACGCGCCTGCGGTCTGGAACCCGCCTGCGGTCTGGAACCCACCTGCAGACGACGCGCCTGCGGTCTGGAACCCGCCTGCAGACGATCCGCCTGCGGTCTGGAACCCGCCTGCAGACGACCCGCCTGCGGTCTGGAACCCGCCTGCAGACGACCCGCCTGCGGTCTGGAACCCGCCTATGGTCTGGAACCCGCCTGCAGACGACGCGCCTGCGGTCTGGAACCCGCCTGCAGACGACGCGCCTGCGGTCTGGAACCCGCCTGCAGAGGTCTGGAACCCGCCTGCAGACGACCCGCCTGCGGTCTGGAACCCGCCTGCAGAGGTCTGGAACCCGCCTGCAGACGACCCGCCTGCGGTCTGGAACCCGCCTGCAGACGACCCGCCTGCGGTCTGGAACCCGCCTGCAGACGACCCGCCTGCGGTCTGGAACCCGCCTGCAGACGACCCGCCTGCGGTCTGGAACCCGCCTATGGTCTGGAACCCGCCTGCAGACGACGCGCCTGCGGTCTGGAACCCGCCTGCAGACGACGCGCCTGCGGTCTGGAACCCGCCTGCAGACGACCCGCCTGCGGTCTGGAACCCGCCTGCAGACGACCCGCCTGCGGTCTGGAACCCGCCTGCAGACGAGCCACCTGCGGTCACATCAGCGGGTCGAGGCAGAGGCGGAGGCTACACCTGCAGCACACCGCCGTGTCTCTGCTCTGCATCTCTCTCCTACACTAAATTAGTTTGGAGCGTTGTGTTTGTTTTTTACCCAGACGGTGTTGTTTTGAGAATGAGACTATAATGTACTGTATAATAAGGAACGTGCAGATATCAGCCGCCTGGCAACATCATGTGAACCGTCAATGTGACAACGTGAGCTAGCATCTTGTAAATGAGTTTCTGGCTAAATTTGTTTGTTTAGAAATTGTAATTTGATTGAACAAATAATACATGGATTTTAAACACCTATGATATACACAGTAAATAATACCTTTTGGATAGCTGATGGAAGTAGCCAGTAGGCTTTCTCCTGTGTAACTGTTTTGCTGTTTCTCATTTTCACTGCAGCTTCAATGGGAGATCAAATGGCAGAAACATGGGAACGCACCTCACCCAATCCTGCCATGCATGTACAATGTCCACAAATCACGCTGCCGCTCTTCTCTGCTATCAACCAGGGCACCAGAAAGGGGTCTGTGGTACGTTGAGAATGGCGCACTCGGGCTGTCAAAACACACCGTTCTCCGATGGCAGCATGCTTTATATCTTGTACCCCTCCACTTACAAAATAATTGTATGCTTCCAGTGACTTTCTTTCTCTTCATTCATCAAAAGTGTACGCACTAACGGTGTGGATGAGATACTTACTGAGATACTTCCTGAATATCAGGGTACGCCTCAGGATTACACGACCAGTCCTCTTTCGACATTGTGTATGGATCCTTTCCTTCGATATAATGCAATTGTTCATCGTATCTTGCCTTGCAAACATTGTCTAATGTGTCCCTGTAAATGACCTTCACCTTGTTGCCATGTTTGGAGGCAGTTGTCATCATTATCTCAACACAAAACAGTCAAAAATACTGAACAGCTGGTAAACATGAACATGACAGCATGACACACAACATGGCGGAGCGGCGCAGAGGATCATGGGTAATTCGTGAAACGGAAAACCATGTCTAGGCGTGTATATTGTATTTGCAGTATTAGTGTGTAGTGTTCTGTATTGTTGTTTAGATGGGGAGGAAGTTTATTGTAGTGGGTTGCCAGAGTCAGAGGCAACAAGTCATTTAAATAAAATGGGCCCCGGGCTAAAGTTTTTTCAGGGCCCTCCATATACTGTATCTCTGTCTGATTTCTCTCTCTCTCTACAATGAAAGTATAAATAAATGATTTTTTTACATTTGAACATGCCAAGGCCACCGACACCAATCGTGGCACCGAGACGGCGTCGTCTGGAGGTAAATGTGCAAATAGTTCTATATATTTTAGCGATATAGATTTGCCTAGCTTTGATTTTAGTTTGTTGCAGCAGGGTACAATGGTCCATGGTTTGCTTCTGCATCATGGTCATTTCGGTCTCTATGGCCAGAATCTGTAAAAAAAAAAAAATCTTAATGTTCAAAAAATATCCTCGTGTTGAAGGAACTACACCTGCTATTGCTCTCATGTCCCGCTGTATGTATTGTGTTATTGGCAGTGATGCCAGTAACTAATTACTTAGTAATGGATTACTGTAATTGGATTACTTTTTTCAGTATCTAGTAATCTAATGCGTTACTATGTCCAAACAAGTAATAAGATTTAAGTTACTTTTCCAAATCACTGAGTTATTATTTTGTCATTTTCCTTTAAAAAAAAGACATTTATTTTTGCATCTCGATGAGTGACATAACATAACGTCACCATTTCAGCCTAAAAACACTCACACTGGTCGGGGAGAGAGATGGAAATACCTCACTTTTCTGAGTCTGCGTCAACTTTGTTGATGTTACTGTTAAAACACACTTCCAATAAAGTGAGTGTTGGTAAAAGGATTTGTCATTGGTGTGTTGAGGAGGTGGAGATGTAGTTGGCCGTAGCTGAATGTAACTAATAAAGTAACTTGTAATGTAATTTAGTTACTTTTAAAATTAAATAATCAGTAAAGTAACTAAGTTACTTTTCAAAGGAGTAATCAGTGATCAGTAATATACTTTTTAAAGTAATCTGTGGCAACACTGGTTATTGGGGACGTGTAATGTTTTAGATTGCAAAGGCTGTAGCAGTACAAATTGACATGACTCATCTAAAGTATATGTTATAATAGTCAAACTTTGTCAATCGAATACTTTCCTACAGCAGATTTATGCATTATGATCGATTGTTACTGTGTTGTCAGCCAAAAGCAACTCGAGAGATTGGCTGTCAGACTGATCCAGTCCTCAGCCGAGGACTAATCCAGTCCAAGGGTGTCCAGGCCAACATGAAGCCAAAGGAAATTGCTAAAGTGACATTTAAATTATTTTAGGACAGTCGGCAAAATATGGTAGTTACACTATGATGGATCTCAAACGTAACAAAGTGATTGATATCCAGCTAGTAGTGTTCATTCTTTCCAGTAAAAAGACTGAGGCCTCATTGCTCTTCAATCACAGACTGAGAAGTGATGAAGGAAGTCATGGAGTTTCTGCCTTAGACAGAACTTCAGACTTCTGCTGGATATAAGAGTCATATCATATTTTGAAACTCAAATATAAAAAACATAAAAACATGTACAATAGGCCCAGGGACTGCAGGTGGAAATTAGCACAAGTGCTATAACCTGGTACAATGCATCTCTCCTTTCTGAGGCTAATGTATATTGTACACTGTCCCTGTTCAAATAAATAAATAAATAATAAATAATAATTAGAAAAAACATAACATATATGGAAAATTATTATTACAATTACAAAAAGTAAAACATGTGAAAATACTGTATATGATTAAAATATTAGTTTGTTATGAATTACTCTTACTATAAAACAAACCAATATAATTTGTATCTGCTGTAGAGTCATGTTTGTCCCAGTTCCTCTTAGTGAGGTGGGTCATGGTGGACCATAACAGATGTGGACAGGACTGTGGTAGATCTACTTTTACCATCCATCCATCCATCCATTTTCTTCCACTTGTCCGTTGCCGGGTCGTGGGGGCAGCTGTTGGAGCTGCACCAGCCCTTATGGCTCCTCCTGCAGGTGGTGGGTCCACAGAAGGACGGCCTCGTGGTTCTAACCGGGCCTGTTGGTCTCTCATGAGGGGCTTCTGAACCGCTCTTTGTCTGACCCGTCACCTAGGACTTGTTTGCCATGGGAGACCCTACCAGGGGCATGAAGGCCCCGACAACAGAGCTCCAGGATCATTCGGGCGCTCACACTCCTCCACCACGTTATGGTGGCGGTTCCAGGAGGGGACCGATAAAACTGCTGCTCTGAAAAGTCTCCTGCAGATGGCCCACTGTAATAGCACAACACCACGGTGTAGTTGCAAAGGATATGGATATGGTAAATCTAGTGCAGATCAAAGGTATTTTTCAAAAATAAATAAGAGATTTGTAATCAATGTGTAATTGTAATAATTTCACTATAATGTGAATATGCTAATTGCTAATATACAGAGAGGTTAAAACCCTTCAAGGTCTACCATGTCAGGGTCACTCGCCTCGCAGACTTTATCAAATATCTCCGCGATTAAATGTCGTGGAGACTTGTCTTTTATTTTGTTGGGAAGACCAGGGTTGGGGCTTTAAAATGAGCTCATCCATGTCCCTCTAAGCCTCTGGGAAACGTCCACCATCTTCTATTTCACAATTATGCAATCATGTCACTACAATTTGAACAAGCCTATTGGATTCCTAGATACCCCAAACATGGGGTTAGACACCAAAATGACGCCATCTTGAAAATGTGACCTTTCCAGTGGTCAGATTTTGGTAGACTTTTAGTATGTTAATAAGCACACCTGATACTACAGAAAACTGTTGAAAAACCTTTTGTAGCTATTTTTTGGGGGTCAAATCATATTTTCAGCTGACTGTAACACGCCTATCGCGTTCAGTTAGAAATGCACCTGACAAGTTGAGGAAGCACCGAACTCGGCAGGCCGAGCGGCCATGAACGCAGCTGCGCTTAGACTGTGTGCTCAGACGTGGCTCTGGTGCGTGTGACGCTCATGGATCTATGGTGACGCTGAGTGCAGTGGCGCAGTGACCCGTCTGAGGCAGAGAGGGCGAACTTCACTCACTGCACTGCAGCCTGAACGCTGCTGTCGGAATCCACCACAACAATGGCGACTCCCTGTCCCGACAGCGGCAACACGGGCAACAACGGCGGTGGTGTCATGGGCTCCGCGTCGCACCAGTTCCAGCAGCACAGCCAGAGCAGCAGCATGCAAGGTGAGCCCACTGCCAATGCCTTCACACAGAAGAGGAAAGGGAAGGATAGCAAGTAGCTTTCACACAGGCTAAAGCGGAGTCAAAACAGGCAGCAATAGCCAACACTTCCTCGGTGACTCTTCAAATTAAAGTTCGAGGCAAGGTTTGGGTCGAATCAAGGTCCTGGGCCCCATTGTGCTTACAACACAATCTAATCGCAGTCAGACTTGATTTGAATGTATAGTGATAAGTAAAGACAGTGTACAACAGTCACATAATCACAGACAAGAATAACCACTGATTCAGATTTACACATTATTTACACACGGTCTAAAACACAAACGGCGAGCAAAAATATACCTCAAAATGTACAAAAGTAAATCCTGAATATGAAATAGTTTTATGAAGTGTGTTAAGTAATAATAACGCCATGGGTCAAGAGTCAAGAGTCAAGAGATAAAGCTTTTATTGTGAAGGAGGAAGCGGATTGCCTTTACGCAGCGGAAAGTGCAGGTTAGCAGGTTAGCATGATCAGGTTAGCATGGTCGCTAACTCTTCTTCCCGGCCTTATTACTCCACTCCAAGCTGTGTGAACTCCCCAAATCTGTTCAGTGGGATACGTGATAAGCAAGAATGTCCCAGAGAAGCCTCGAATAAAACACCTTCTGTGAATGAAAGGTTATGGGTTATACTTTGATGTAAGCTCACGTTAGCTGTTAGCAGGCCCTGTGGCTCAGGCACAGATATCTACAGTCAAATGACTGAGAGCAAAACAGCACAGAAAATCACTTCTTTGGCCCAGGCTCTTGGCTTTGTCCTCCATTCCTTATCTATTCCTGTTTCATGTTCTATATTTAGTTACACTAGGTCTACATTAGCCTACTAGTTTATAATGCTTATGTTCATGTTTACAGTCGCCAAACTGATATTGTTTCAATCCAAGTTATGTCACATCATTGTGAGCAGCTGTTTTATGTCAAAGTGGGAAGCTGTCGTCATGTTTAATCTTTAGTGGTTTAGTAGGTTGGGTTCATGTCGAATTGTCATGTGTAAAATGTCAGATATGTGGGGGTGTTTTGAAGTTTTTAAAAGTTATCCACACAATGTTAATCCTGGTCAGTGGTGTGTTAACATTTGTGTCTTATTGATAATGACAATGATGATGCCTTTATGAACATTATGATATATCGTTACCATGCAAACACCTTAGTTTATAATGGAAATTATCCTAAACTGTAGTTTTTGTGTGTTTTGTTGTGAAATTAGAGATATTAATCACAACACGGCAAAACACAATGAACAAATTCTTAGCCCGCTGCTTTACAGTTAGCAACTGCAAGGCCCGTAGCCAAATTAGGTATTATATCGTCATCAGCCAACAGAAACGTATTTAAAGTCCCACTCAGAGACTTTTGTAATTGAGGCTTGTCTGTGAATGTGTCCAGAATCAATTGTTGTATCTAAACCTTACAGAACCCAACAGCTGCTGGAGATGTCAGAGTGAAACAGGTATTTGTCTTCTTAATATCTCTGTGCGGGATCACTGTTTATGTAAAGGACATTTGACAGTGGACACAGGTCTACTTTAAATGGATCTTATTCCATTTTTTTTTTCTCATGTCCTCCCCTGGTTATTTCCCTACTGCATGACATTGATTTATATATATTTTAAAATCTATACAACACCAGCGTTACTGAACTCAAACCCCAAAGCTGTACAACATAACATACCCTTGTGTTTGCACTGCTCTGACAAGAGTCCGTGTTGACCCAAGCGTCCCCGGTCTCGGGACATCCAAATCACACCGTACTAAGTCCATCGTGGCCAGCTTGTGCAGTAACGTGTTCTGTCTGCTGCAGGGTTTCAGATAAGCCTGTCTGGAGCGCCCCCAAGTAAGCATCAGTCCTGCACCCCTGTCCTCCTGATGTGGGGTCCTCAGCGGTGCCTGTTCTGGGGCCCCTGATAGGGCCTTTCCACCAAGGTGCTGGTTCAGAGCTGGTGCTGGTGCCGGGTTGGTTCCGTATTGACTTGGTTTTCCACCAAATTGAGAGCTGGTATTCTGCCTATTGCCATAGCAACACTTTGGGAAGTCAACTGTCACATAAAACATGTATAGTAACATACATGTTTTACTACAGCCATTTCTGGTTATAAAATACCACAAAATTAAGTTTATGTTCCTGTCACAGCAGCCGTTAACATTTTGATTTCTTCTTTCTAACTGCTTCCTCTTGTTTTAGCTGGAGCTAAAGATCATAAAGCAAAACAACAGTTAGTTTACACCACAGAGACTGTTTTGGCTTCTCCAGGAAGTTCTAAGCACTAACTAACTAATATTGGTTGTTTGTCAGAAGAGAAAGCCACGCCCCCAGCCGCTGTCATCACTGGTGCTCGTTTTTTTGGTCCAGCTTTTAACTGGTTCCCAACCGGCACCAGTTTTTGGACCCAAGAGCCTGCATGTTTTCAGTGGAAAACGAAAGAACCGGTTCTGAAACGGGAACCGGCCCGGAACCAGCACCGGCACCAGCTTGGTGGAAAAGGGCTATGAGTGGAGCCCATGAGGGTACCTTGTGAAGCCACATTCAGTAATAAAACAGCATTGTGTAATAATGATTCAAAATATTCAGTGTAATGTGTAATAAAACAGCATTTTGTAAATTTTGTCTCAACGCAAAAGTGCGTGAAAGAAGGCGATCCGCAGCGCTCTGGCTTTATCCTAAAAGTCCTTTCTTTTACAAATGCAACATAGCCAATGTGTTTCCACTGCAATGTGGTTTTCGTCTCAACGCATTTTGAAATATATTTGGTAACTACACATTTTTAAGTAGTTTGTAATGTAAGTTCTTCCTTCATCTTTGATTCAGCCATCATTGATGAAAATTACATTGGGTTCAGCAAAATACTGGTGATGGTCCAAAACTAATTTGTTGAAAATCTAAATTTGCCTTTGAATATAAACATTTTCCCTCATCTGTTTGATGAAGTGTTTTTATGCACACATTGTGTTTGTGGCTTTAAAAATATATTTCTTGGACATTAAAACAGCATTTATAACCATTGTTAATCAAGCACCTAAATGGTTACTTAACTGTGGTTATTACTTAGTAGGGCTGGGTACTGGGAACAAAAATCTTCAGGTTCAAGTTTTGATGCTGTTGGTACAGGCCAGGGACAGGATTAAAGGAAGTGACATAGTCATTTCAGCCCAAATAAAAAAAATTATCCCACTTCTTTTGGCAATTTTTTCCCAATATTGTTTTCTTTTTTTGCCCAGTTTTTTTTCTCTCATTGTAACTTTTTTTCCCCCCTAATATTTTCCCTATTTTTCCCCATTTTCCCTAGCCTGGCCTTAGCCATCCATAAACTCCGGTCAATTATATTTTTTCCTACATGTACGTTTTCAAATATCTCAGTAATTTATACAAAATTAGTTTTTATTACACAATGTAGTAAAAGTGTTTTTGTCATTTTGAATGTTATTACACAGTGCGGTGTTATTCCAGACACACGTGGCGTGGGGCCCTCAGTAGTCTAACGCTGTTTCCTTTCACTCTCTCTGTCTCTGTGTGGAGCCTGTCGGGGGCCTCTCTTCTGTGTTTTGCTCTTGGACGGGCTGGTGAAAGGAAGCCCCTGTACACTACTGAGACACTGTGTGGTGCTCTGGTCTGGGAGTCTGTCCACTGTCTGCTGCAGGAGCACATGGGTCTAAGGCTGTTCTGGCATGGCCACGGGCCCAGACAACCCAACACTCCACACAGCACTTAAATATGTCGCTTGGGTCAAGTGCTGTCCAGGTGTTGGTCTCCACAGGCTCAGGTGTATATATTAGCAGATATATTAGCACTTGTAGCACAGTGGTTCTCTGCTCGTGCGGCTTCGGAGCCCACCTTCAATGTACACAGCAAACAAACAAGAGCTTAATGGGTCAAACATATTCAAATTAAGAATATCAAATAACATTTTTAGAATTATATTAAAAAAAAATCTGCCAGTGAACAAGTAAAACTAATCAACCTTCTTTTTCTTAATTTCAAATTCTAGTCTGCAAGATTCCGAAATGAGGAGGGAGAGAGCCCCCCCCCTCCTCTCCTTAATAATACAGGCCCAGGCCCAAGATGACTCTCAATTTATCAAGTCAATTTGCAAATCCCCTGACCCACTGAATGGTCCTGTGAAGACCAACTGGTGGGCCCCATCCCACCAGTTGAGAACCACTGTGCTGTGTGCTACTGCATCATCTGGAGGTGTGTTTACAGGTGGGCGCTTTGGGAGCCGTCTGTGTCAGGGCACTGTGCTTGTGCAGTCTACTCTCTGGAGGACAAACTCAGTTAGGATCTAAAACCATGTTGACTTCACAGGGTTTACATTTACAGTCATCTGAAAATAATATTTTTTTCTCTACCAGAAATTCTAAAATCTATTGATGATCCGGGAGCATAATAGATGCTGAAAGATCAAATACGCATACACAAAAATAATTTTTTCTCCTATAAAAAGTCTATTGTCAAAAAGCAGAAGACAAATGTCCCTATGGGCATCATAAAGAAGTTTACCTTTCTTTTTCTCCAATAAAGTACACATCCAATACAATGTTTCGAGCATGTTGCCAGAGACTGTCAGTCAGGAACTCACTGTTAAAGCAAGGCTCCTCTCCTGTTGTCCGATGCCCATCCTCACACAACGTGACGTTCCATTTTTACATGACTGTTTGGAGATTGGACTGAATGTGCACAGAGCAGGATGTTTGTCCCGGCTGCTTCCATCAGTGCATCATAAGGGGAATGACCTGTATGAATTGTGCCCGTTGATCTGGGGCTCATGGAGCGCTCTCCTCTCAGCTTAGTCCATCTCAGCTCACAGATAAGTGAATGAAATAGTGGTTTAGTAAAGATGGATGCAGATGGCCTGGTTAAACAGCCCGCAGTGCGCTCCACGAGTCCCATCTGGGATAGCTGCTTGTGTGCTGCATGCTGGAGACTGGATGTTTGTTGGTTTTCCAGGTAAACGGAAGGCTCTGAAGCTGAACTTCGCCAACCCCCCCGTGAAACCCACCTCCAGGCTGCCCCTGCACCCCACAGTGCCCAGCTTCCAGAACCCCCACATGTGAGTGACGCCCTACACTCGCACACAGTGACTGTTTGACTGTTTCATTATGTTCACCCACCAAATGCTCTGGTTTTGTGTTCCTTGGGCGAGGCACTAAACCTGCAGAATTAAATGCATTTGAATCGAAATTGCAAATTGAATGGATGCAAATATCTTAATTAGTGTTGTCCAAAATATCACGTTATTAACACGTTAACGCAAATACATTTTAACGGCGTAAATTAATTTGTCTCAATTTGCCGTCCTCATGCTTACTGGGCTCATCTTACCACTGGCTGCCAGGACAATAACAAATACAAATGCTGCTCATGGACTTATCAGGAGAAGGGGAGACACTTTTTACCACGTCATGGACAACTCTTTTTGTCAAACAAAACAAAGTTAAGAACTTAAGTGGAGTAGCCTTTACCTGACGCTGCTCTCCTCAGCCAGGTCAGAACGAATTCTGTCGCCTCGTTATGTTCGCTCTGTCTTCCTTCGTGCTGCTGCATTATTTTCATCACATGAGCCTGTCACATACAGTGCCTCTCGTAAGTACTAATACACTTTGAACTTTTGCACATTTTTACACCATAAAGATTTTTAGAATTTTTGACTGAAAGTTCACACACAAGTAACAGACAACTGTGAAGTGAAAGCAAAATGATACATGATTATGTTATTTTTCAAAACATAGAAAAATAAAAGTGGGGCGTGCATAAGTATTCATACAGCATTTTCTGAGTGCATTAAATTGCCTTTATAACATTCCTAATGACTGCAGAATGTCCACACCTTGCCCTAACCATTAAATAGAGGCCACCTGTGTGTAATCTACTCTCAGTATAATTCCAGCTGTTCTGTGAGGGCCTCAGAGCTATGGTCAGAGTGTATTGGTCACTAAACAACATCATGAAGGCCAAGGAGCTCACCAGAGAGGTCAGGGATAAAGCTGTGGAGAAGTTTAAAGCAGTGTTAAGTTATACAAAGATTTCCCAAGATTTGAACATCTCACGGAGCACTGTTCAATCCATCATTCGGAAATGGAAAGAGTATAGCACCACTGTGAACTTACCAAGACACGGGCGTCCACCTAAACTAAGAGACCGAACAAGGAGAGCACTGGTCAGAAATGCAACCAAGTGCCCCAAGATAACTCTGGAGGAGCTGCGACGTCCTGCCGCTGAGCTGGGGGAATCTGTACATGGGACAACTATAAGTCGTACTCTACACAAATCTGGCCTTCATGGACGAGTGGCAAGAAGAAAGCCATTATTGAAAGGAGGCCATAAGAAATCCCGTTTGAAGTTTGCTAGAAGTCATATGGAGGACACAGCTCCCATGTGGAAGAAGGTGCTTTGGTCAGATGAGACAAAAATTGAACTTTTTGGCCCAAATGCAAAAGGTTATGTATGGAGCAAACCTAACAACACTGCTCATCGTCCTGAGTGCACCATCCCCAGTGTCAAATATGGTGGGGGGGCATCATGCTATGGGGCTGCTTTTCCTCAGCGGGGACTGGGAAGACTAGTTGGGAAGATGGATGGAGCCAAATACAGAGACATTTTGGAGGAAAACCTGCTGGAGTCAGCAAGAGAATTGCGGCTGGGGCGGAGATTCACCTTCCAGCAGGACAATGACCCTAAACACAAACATCTACAATGGAACGGTTTAAAAACAAACATATTAATGTGTTAGAATGGCCCAGTCAAAGTCCTGACCTAAATCCTATTGAAAATCTGTGGAAAGACCTGAGAACTGCTGTTCACAAACGCTCTCCTTCTAATGTGACAGAGCTTGAATTGTTTTGTAAAGAGGAATGGGCTAAAATGTCAGTCTCTACATGTGCAAACCTTGTAGAGTCAAACCCCAGAAGACTTGCTGCTGTTATTGCAGCAAAAGGGGGTTCCACAAAGTATTCATTAATGCTGTATGAATACTTATGCACGCCCAACTTTTCGGTTTTCTATTTTTTGAAAAATAACAGAATCATGTATCATTTTGCTTTCACTTCACAGTTGTCTGTTACTTGTGTGTGAACTTTCAATAAAACATTCAAAATAAAATATTTATGTCTATGGTTGTAAACATGACAAAATGTGCAAAGGTTTATTAGTAATTTCGAGAGTGTTTGGACACTGCTGTTGTCGTGCCGCATTTGAAGCAGAAGAGTTTAAGTCTTTTCTCTAAACTCGAGAAAACAAAACATGTTAATGATAAGTTTACCCCATGAAACTGGACACTCAACAAAACATCGCCTACTCTATATGGATAATTTATGTTGTGAGACAACAATGTAAGGAAAAAATAAAATTAGTGCTTGTCACCCTCTCCACTGCAGCACCGTTGATTGTTAGAGGAGCATGCTGGACGCGTACTCTTCGAAGGTCCACAACAATCTCTTTTGTCTTCTCCACATTTAGAGAGAGGTTGTTCTGTGTGCACCACATGGCCAGACTGCTCAGGCACTCTAAAGACTTCATTGGCAGTCAATGAGTTAATGATGACCTCGTAGCTACTGACTCTGGTCACAATGTCATCCTGGTCCTGCTGGAACCATCTACAGCTTTTGACACTATAGACCACCACATCCTCCTGTGGCGGCTGGAAAACTGTCGGCATTCGAGGTAGCGCGTAGCGAGTGGTTCAAGTTGAATCTTACTGATAGAGTTTTGTGTCCGTGTTGGGACTCTGCATCTGCATTTCAAAAGTTTGGCATTGACGTTCACCTCTATGCAGACGACACACAAATTTACATGCCTCTAAAGAGAGACAATGCCTACAGTGCATGTCAGCTTTTAGATTGTATTAAGGAAATTAAGAAATGTATGTCTTTAAACTTCCTTCTCTTAAATGATAAAAAGACAGAGGTCATTGTGTTTGGGCCGAGTCGAGCTCCCGGTGCCCATGGTGATGTGGGGGGGCTGTCTCAGTATCTGAAGCCTGTTGTAACTGATCTTGGTGTGTGTTTCGACTGTGATCTTATATTTGACGCCCAGGTGAACTCGGTTGTAAAAACTAGTTTCTTCCAGATTCGGCAACTGTCTGAAGTGAAACCTGTTTCCACTTTGAGATTTTAACCCACACCTTTATCACCGGTCGCCTGGACTATTGTAATGCATTGTACATTGGGCTAAACCGAACGTCCCTAGCCCGACTTCAACTGGTCCAAATGCTGCTGCACGCCTTCTATCTGGCACTAAAAAGCGTGAGCACGTAATGCCTGTTTTAAAGTCCTTACATTGGCTCCCTGTCTGTAGCCAGATTGACTTAAAATTCTCTTTATTTGTTTTTAAATGCCTTCACGGCCTTGCACCCTCATATATTTGTCTGACCTCCTTCAGCCTTATACTCAGGTCAGGAGACCACTCTTTGTTAGTCGTCCCAACGACTCAAAGGAAACTGAGAGGCGATCGTGCTTTTTCAGTTGCAGGCCCAACTTTGTGGAATGCACTGCCCTTGCACCTTAGACAGGCTGAGTCCCTTTCTGTTTTTAAGTCGGCTCTTAAAACGTATCAGTTTACTGTAACTTTTAATTGAGTTAAGAATCTTTTGTGGTTTTATCTTGTTTGCCTGTTTGTATTCCTTCCTTGTATTCTTTTTACCTGTGTGCTCCTAATTTTTACTGTGACGTTTTGCTGTTGTGTTCTGCACTTTGGTCAACTGTGTTTTTTATAAAGTGCATTATAAATAAAGTTGGAATGGATTGGAAAAACACATACTGGATGGAGGCTCTGCCATGTTTTTCTACTTGTCATCTCTGGCTCGCCGTGGAGCATAGAGGAGTAAAACTCAGTCTAAGGTCAGTAAATTATGGATAACAGACACAACACTGGTGCTGTGATGTCATCGTTTTAGGAAAAGTTGCAGAAATGAGATGCGTGAGATCTTTCCAGTCTGTGACCTCCTTTGGAAAATGTTCGTTTACAGACCCCCAAAACGCCGCTTTCGTGTGGATGATATGCTGGATTGGTAAAATATGTTTGCGTTTAGTCCTGAGCTTGACTTTGTGTGGACAGAGCCTCAGTCTGTTCTTTGTCACTACTTTTCTAATTGATAAACAGCATAAAATTGATTGATCAATAAACTGCTAGCCCTGATGCCGTATTGTGTTTGGTTTGTACTCTATGCACTAACACCCTGCTCCTCTCCGCCTCCGTCCTGCAGAGAGCGTTTGCGCACACACAGCATGGAGTCGTCGGGGAAGCTGAAGATCTCCCCGGAACAGCACTGTGACTTCACGGCAGAGGACCTCCGAGACCTGGGCGAGATCGGCCGAGGAGCCTACGGTTCAGTCAACAAGATGGTGCACAAGCCCACTGGACAGATCATGGCGGTCAAGGTACGCGGGATGGCTCCCTTCAAGCGTTGTGGCTTCAAGGACCATTTTGGGAAAATTACCCTTGAAGTTTCAATTTCCCACATAAATATATGTGGAAATGTTGAATCGGTGTTATGATTAACAACATATTCTGAACATTAAGAAATGTATTTGTTTTCAGGTGAAACTTTATATGTCACCTTGCCTAAAACTTGAACATTAAAAACTTTAGTTTTGCCTGTAGTGTCTCCCCTTAAAGCAATTTATTTAATATTTGTAATCCCTAACGTGAGTACTGGTCATGTTTTTTGTTTGTTTTAGGGCTGAACGATTAATTGCATTTGCAATTTTATCGCGATATTACACAACGCGATTTCGTAATCGCAGGGCACGCGATTTGGGAAGTAAATAGAGCAACTAGATATGGCAGCAAAGTCCGCTCCGTCGCGTGCTTTTGTTTACGTCTCAGTCTAGTTAAGGTGCGCGGTAGATTGTGGATGTACAGTGAAAATATCAGCTTTTATCATGCAGCCACCGCGAAGGAATATTGCTTTTCTCCGTTAGCATTGCGTTAGCCACAGCGCTAATCACGCCATTCCGTCGCCGCTACGACACGCTCTGGTGATCACAGAAACTCCCTCACCTCCGGATTCACACGTCTCTGCCTCCACAGACATATATAGGTGAGTCTGTGCTGATTGTAAAAAGTAAAGAGTCGTTTGTGGCTCAGTTTAGGGGGCTTATGTTTGGGAATGTTGTGGACAAAGAACTTATCTCAAAAGCATAATGACGTTTCATGACCATTAAGTATCCGCGGAGGCGATGTGCCATGTGCCTTTATTTACCTTTGCATCTACCGCATATCCGCTCCGTAGGTCGTACAGACGCTAGATATAAACACTAAACTGCTGTATGAAAAGGGTTGGTAACTAGGATCCGAGGCAGGAGTCCGTGTCATGTCTTATTTTGCTGAGGAAATGTGCTGTTTAAGCTGAAATGGCTGCGAGTCAAAGATACGTGTCTGTGTTTGGCACCTCATGTCGTCTCCTTGTGTCAGTGTTCTTTTCTTTCTTCATATTGTCCAAAGTTACATCCCAAAACCAAAATGCTGCTCTTAATTCCACTGTGATTTGGCGTGTGCTCCATCTGGCCTCTCCGTGTCCTTCAATAACGCGCATCTGAAGCAACTCAGACAGGGATTTGATTGGCCGAAATAATAAAGTACTATTTAATAAATTAAATAGCTTATTTTGTATTAATTGGGAGTTTGATTTCCTAAAACTTTTCCAACTAGTTAAAGCAGACGTTTGTTCTTACTTTCCTGCACTTTAGTCTGGGTGATGTTACTGACTGGATCAGTGAGTTATTTTTTTTTCATATCTATATAATTTAGCATTTATTTATAGACTGTACTGTTAAGTTCAGACAGTTTAAGAAGTGCAGTCCACACACATTTTGAATAGGTCAAGCAACAATTTTGTTGCAATTTTCACTTCAAATATTGTTTATTATGAAACAGGCTGATTTATTGCTTGTGTTAGGTGAAAAATACATGAGAAGAGGACCTTGCAACAATAATCGCATATTTAATCGCAATCGCAATATTGAAGAAAAAAAATCGCAATTAGATTATTTCTCAAAATCGTTCAGCCCTAGTTTGTTTGTTTTTTTTTTTATAGAAAGAAGGCTGCATGATATACAGTATCATGCTTTATTTATTATTTGTTTTATGTTGAAGATCAGATGCAAAAACATTCGTAGTCATCATTATCAGAATGGGTTTTATTGCCTTTGTCAGTGAGTCACAAGGATTTTTTTTTATTGTGCAACGTGAAACAAAGTAGCATCAATCTAGACGGGTATGCTAAATAAGATCAAATAAAATATCAAGATATAGTAAAAGAAGCATAACTCTGCCAAGATACACAATATACACCGCAGATCCTATTCTTTTTTAAATAGTGATGGCACATGTACCACCCTGAAAGCTGTTCTCACAGTGAACTACTCTGTGTTTGGTAAAAATGGAATCAGCCTTGTTTCATATTGGAAGACGGGAACATCTAGTGGTAACAAAGTGTTACAACAGTTCCACACATTACTAAACTATACCTGCAAATACAACAGACTAACCCATGGTTGTTTACAAGTCTGCAGTCACTTGCTTACGCCTGTAGTGTGTGTGGTTGGCACTGAGCCTTGGTTCCGTCATTCAGCCGTAGGGCAGCTGTGGCTACAGAAGTGCTGAGTGAAGTGTGTATATGTGTGTGCAGAGGATCCGCTCCACGGTGGATGAGAAGGAGCAGAAGCAGCTGCTCATGGACCTGGACGTGGTGATGAGGAGCAGTGACTGCCCCTACATCGTGCAGTTCTACGGCGCCCTCTTCAGAGAGGTATAGAAACTTATCACTAGGGATGTTCCCCTTAAATACTTCCAATGGGAAATTAAGCTTGGAAATTATGGGAATTTGAAAAAAACTAAAAACTGTCAAAGCGCTGAAAGAAAATAATGATATTTTGGCATTTTGTGTTAAACAATTAGAATTAATTATGTTTTTGAACCATAAAACATGCATTTGAATGATGTTACACCCCAGACCTGTACAGGAAGTGTGAGGATGATATTGTCAGGTCAAAACTTTCCTAAAGCTACAGCTCTGTTTAATACGTTTTCTAATGAGTGCTGGAACAAACAGCAAAGTCTTGTATCATGATGGACACAATCATGGAACGAGTCTATTATTCCATTTACAAAATCCACAACCCTAAACACTGTTCTGTTCAATCCCTGGCACTCAGGCATCGAGAAAACAATTTCTTTGAGACTTTTCATCTCTGCTGTGATGGATATTTCACTGTAAAACTATCAATTTATGTTTATATCTGCCTGTAAAGAAGCGACCTTCAGTTCATTTCCTGTATATTCCAATGAATTCTCATACATTTCCATGTAACATTTCCCATGTTGAAAAGTCCCAGAATTTTGTTTTCATTTTCACTTTCTCAGCTAATCATTTCTACTCGTACGGTCCTAAATTGGCCTTTCTTACAGTGGGAGGAAAAAGTATGTGAACTCTTTGGAGTTTCTGTTATGAATGTTTACATGTTATGGCCAATAAAAATATGACAACATTTAATTGTTAAGGTGGTATTAGTTCAAGCAGACATTGTTTACTCATTCTTGTGATTTAAATAAAGATCAGACCACTTTTTATGACCACTTTATGCAGAAATGTGAGAAATTCCAAAGGGTTCACATACTTTTTCCTCCCACTGTACATTTTATTTCACATTTATAACTTACAATCATGGATATGTATGAGAACGTGTACAATACAAAAGAGCTGTCGTTACAAACTGTCCTCTCTTGATTTCAGGGCGACTGTTGGATCTGTATGGAACTTATGGCTACCTCATTAGACAAATTCTACAAATATGTATATTGTTCATTAGATGATGTCATTCCAGAGGAAATATTAGGCAGAATAACATTAGCGGTGAGATGATTCTGCACATTTATTGATTTGTTATCCATGAACTGTCATTGTGAACATGCGTCTTTGTCCTCCGCAGACGGTTAAAGCACTGAACCACTTAAAAGAAAACTTGAAAATAATCCACAGAGGTGAGTGAGCGAACACTTAGCCGTGTCCTTGATGGGCACCCGTCATTGTTCTTGTTGATATCTAGACAACTGATGCGCTCGCCCTTATCCGCTTTTTATTGTTTTATCGTCTTCAAAGACTTTCTCCATAGTTCTAACCATGTAATGCTTTTACCCGGTTCTGCAGACATCAAGCCTTCCAACATCCTCATGGACCGGCGAGGCAACATCAAGCTGTGTGACTTTGGCATCAGCGGTCAGCTGGTGGACTCCATCGCAAAGACCAGGGACGCGGGCTGCCGGCCGTACATGGCGGTGAGGACTAGGGTACCATTAAACAATACCAGTATGTTATCAAAAAAAAGGTTTTGATGCTGATAATCTAGGAACCACATAAAAGGAAGTGACTTGGTTTCAAATAGAATATTTTTTTCCCTCAATGTTTGCCCAATTTTCCCATTTTTTTTTACCTTGTTTTTCCTAATTCATGCCCATTTTTTATTACTAATATTTTCCCTATTTTCTCAATTTCTTCTCCAATTTCCCTCATTGTTTTAAAATGAATGTGAATGACTGTTACCATGGAACTTCTACTCGCCAAAATGACTCAAAGTTTGAAGTGCAAGTTATAATAAGCTTCAACTCATATCCTTTTGGGGATCATCATTTTTGACAATATGACCTCTATGATCTGAAGGCTATAAAATAGTGTCACTTCATCACAATTGTCAGCTAGTGACCGCTTGTCATCAAGTTTAAAATCCCCCTCCCCTTAATGTTTTGGTAGTGTTAGGAAAGGAAGGATGTTATTATACAGGGTCATTCACAGGCATGATCACAAAGCGCTTTTCATGGGACCACTTACATTCACTCCATATTATGTGGTGGTTAGTGACATAAGCAGCCCCACGGAAGGAAGGCAGCCAATCTGCACCATCAGCCCTCCGACCACTCACGCTCACATAATGTACATTTTTATTGGTGGTGGGGAAACCTACGCAGACACGTGGAGAACATGGAAACACTGTAAGGCCCCGTCCGGCCGGACCTTCAAGCCGTGAGGCACAAGCGCTAACTACTGTGGCACCGTGACACATAACATGTATATTATAGTAAAATTTTGTTGAAGAGGTTATTCTCAAACTGTTAAATGTTCATTAGGATGATAATAACCATCCATCCATCCATCCATTTTCTTCCACTTGTCCGTTGCCGGGTCGTGGGGGCAGCTGTTGGAGCTGCCCAAGTCACATTGCACCAGCCCCCTATGGCTCCTCCTGCAGGTGGTGGGTCCACAGAAGGAATGATAATAACAATTCTGATAATAAACTCCCTCTTGTGCACTTTGTAGAAATCTTTTAGGTCTCTGGGCTTTCCTGAAAGTAGCACCTGATCTAACATACTTTACATTCATAAGATGGATCCTTCAAAAGTCTCCCAATACAGCATTACAGTGGCGAGAAAAATAAAAACCTAATAAAATGTAAATGGGTGGTATTAGTTCAGGCAGTCACTGTTTAATCATGCCTGTGATTTTTTCCAGATGGTGTACTTACTTTTTCTCACCACTGTATCGGAAACTTTTTCTGTGTATTACATAGGAAGCAAACTACAGAGACCATGATCCTTTGCTTGCTTTTGATTATGTAAAAGGATTAGTTTTATCCTTCAGTGTATTGTAAAAATCCTACATTTGTTTGATAATTGTTATTGATTGATTGAACTTGCTACCTTGTTATTGTTAGCATTACCAGGACAGCAAATGTCGGCTTTGCTCTTTAATAGTTGTGATATCTCAATTAAAATTGAGGAATTTAGAAATGTGTTTGGAAAGTTAGGAATGAGTCTGGACCACAGTTAGCAATTTAAAATGTCAGCGCTTGATACAGTATTGCTGTCAGATCTGAGTATTGTTACATTCCTACCTCTATGGCTGCAACATGATCACAATAAGCAAACACATGCAATACAGAAAGTATGACATTCTAACAAAGACTGCAATCATTTATATTCAAAGGAAATGTCTTCTGCAGATAACATATTTGTAAACTGAAATCTGTTTTTAAAACTGTATTTCAGCCTGAGAGGATAGACCCCAGTGCTTCCAGGCAGGGCTATGACGTGCGCTCGGACGTGTGGAGTCTGGGCATCACCCTCGTGAGTGACTGCTAACCTAAATTGCACGTAAAACAAAAGAAAGGAGCGTTCTAACTGCTGTTATGTGTGTGTTGCCAGTACGAGTTAGCCACTGGCCGGTTCCCCTACCCCAAATGGAACAGTGTGTTTGACCAACTCACACAGGTGGTGAAGGGAGAACCTCCGCAGCTCAGCAACTCAGAAGAGCGCCAGTTCTCCCCCAAGTTCATCAACTTCGTCAATCTATGGTGAGAATATGAATATCACATGTCTTTGTTGGCAACCAAAAACATAAATGTGCAGAAGATTAATTTTTAATGAACTTCCTAATTAGCTTTGTATTTTGTCCTTAATTGTTTTCACACACTTAAAAATGATCTCCATTAGCTGCAACTAGTACAGCTACTCTTCCTGGAGTCAATCCATAATGCTGCTCACAAAACAATATTTACACCAGTTTTCATTGCACCATAATCCTCCACGTCCTTGCTCATCTGTGGTCAACTGCATTAAACTGTATTTTAATGACAGCCTTTTCCTCTCTGCAGCCTTACCAAGGATGAATCCAAAAGGCCAAAGTATAAGGAACTTCTGGTATGTATTTATAAAAAGAAGCAAGTCTTGAATAGACCTAGTAAGAAGGCCACACTTGCCTTCGTTCCTCTGTCTAGGAACATTTCCATTTCAATTCCATTCCAATTTAAGCAGGAGTGGTGACCACTTCCTCCCCTGTTGTATTCCCGTAGAGGATTGGTAGAAACGATGACATACATTTAGATTTAAACCGAACACGTCAGTGATGATCTTCTGTTGAGATCATCACTG
The DNA here is from genome assembly GCA_021464625.1 of Proterorhinus semilunaris. Taxonomy (NCBI): domain Eukaryota; kingdom Metazoa; phylum Chordata; class Actinopteri; order Gobiiformes; family Gobiidae; genus Proterorhinus; species Proterorhinus semilunaris. The sequence continues at coordinate 1,667,940 of CM038363.1, read as the reverse complement.
ATGTGTTCAAACTTTACAGAGGGTGGAGGATACGTCTTTAGCTTCTAAACAACTTTTATAAACACTGACGTCCACTTTAAGTGTTAACAGCTCAGACTGTTATCTGTCTGACTGACGGCCTGTCGTCCGCCTGACTGACGGCCTGTCGTCCGCCTGACTGGCGGCCTGTCGTCCGCCTGACTGGCGGCCTGTCGTCCGCCTGACTGACCGTCTGTCGTCCGCCTGACTGGCCGCCTGTCGTCCGCCTGACTGGCCGCCTGTCGTCCGCCTGACTGGCCGCCTGACTGACGGCCTGTCGTCCGCCTGACTGGCGGCCTGTCGTCCGCCTGACTGGCGGCCTGTCGTCCGCCTGACTGACCGTCTGTCGTCCGCCCGACTGGCCGCCTGTCGTCCGCCCGACTGGCCGCCTGTCGTCCGCCCGACTGACCGTCTGTCGTCCGCCCGACTGACCGTCTGTCGTCCGCCCGACTGACCGTCTGTCGTCCGCCCGACTGACGGCCTGTCGTCCGCCCGACTGGCCGCCTGTCGTCCGCCAGACTGACGGCCTGTCGTCCGCCTGACTGACGGCCTGTCGTCCGCCTGACTGACGGCCTGTCGTCCGCCTGACTGGCCGCCTGTCGTCCGCCAGACTGACGGCCTGTCGTCCGCCCGACTGACGGCCTGTCGTCCGCCCGACTGACCGTCTGTCGTCCGCCCGACTGACGGCCTGTCGTCCGCCCGACTGGCCGCCTGTCATCCGCCCGACTGGCCGCCTGTCGTCCGCCAGACTGACGGCCTGTCGTCCGCCAGACTGACGGCCTGTCGTCCGCCTGACTGACGGCCTGTCGTCCGCCTGACTGACGGCCTGTCGTCCGCCTGACTGACCGCCTGTCGTCCGCCTGACTGGCCGCCTGTCGTCCGCCTGACTGGCCGCCTGTCGTCCGCCTGACTGGCCGCCTGTCGTCCGCCTGACTGACGGCCTGTCGTCCGCCTGACTGACGGCCTGTCGTCCGCCTGACTGACCGTCTGTCGTCCGCCTGACTGACGGCCTGTCGTCCGCCTGACTGACGGCCTGTCGTCCGCCTGACTGACCGTCTGCCGTCCGCCTGACGGCCTGTCGTCCGCCTGACTGACCGTCTGTCGTCCGCCTGACTGACCGTCTGTCGTCCGCCTGACGGCCTGTCGTCCGCCTGACGGCCTGTCGTTCGCCTGACTGACCGTCTGTCGTCCGCCTGACTGACGGCCTGTCGTCCATCAGACTGACGGCCTGTCGTCCGCCTGACTGACGGCATGTCGTCCGCCTGACTGACCGCCTGTCGTCCGCCTGACTGACCGCCTGTTTTGTTCTCTGCAGAAACACCCGTTCATCCTGATGTACGAGGAGCGCCCGGTGGATGTTGCTGGTTACGTGTGCCGCATCCTGGACCAGATCCCCACGTCCCCCATCTCCCCCATGTACGTGGACTGACCCACTCTCCAGCCACCCATAACTCCGCTGTCCCCACTCTGACCACTTCACTTGTCCCAAAGAGCCACAGAACTGCGATTGCCTGGTGCAATTCTACCGTAGATACTAAGCGTCACGTGGATTCACTTTAGCCCTTCATCCGTGAAAGAAAAAAAACTTGAAGGAATAAAACCATGGTCTTAGGAAAAACTCATCTTTTAAAATCCACGATAGAAATGAGCTTGTACCAAAAAAGAGCATATTGGAGTGTGCTTCGTGGCCTGTGTGTATGTATCCGTGTGCTCACATGAATATGACATACGCCCCCTGCTGTGGGAGAGACTCGTGTGCGTGGCTTTACTTTTGGTTTTGAATATGCATTTGTGAGTTTGCCTTGGAAAATGACTGGGATTATGTACCATGTGACCGCAGAGCCAGTTTACTCGCCTGAGGCAAATAGAGTTGACACACATCGGTCTCATAGTTTTTCTCATACTATCTGTTTTTACAAAATACTTTTTAAGATGGTCTACTTACTGCAGTACAAATATAAAGTTAGGTACAGGAGCCTTAATGCCGTTACGTACAAGTATGTCCTTTATTCGGCAGTGGAAACACTTGAGCTGCTCTCTGACCTTCACCAACCTCACTCGCCTTACACGCCCTGCATATACCTGCGTGATGAGATTCAACGGCCTGATCATTTCATCAGCTAATATTTTTTACAGAAACAATATAGGCGTTTTCCCGCCCACCACACATACATTTTGGGAACGATCTGACCGAGGCCTATGCGTTTGTTGGGGTCATTGGTCATTGTCGTAGCTGTTGTGCATGTGATTAGCCGCAGAAGTGCACCTCAATAGGCCCTTCCGCCATGTATGGCGCTCGGGCCTAATAAGATTAGACTTGAGGTAAATCAAAAGTGCTTAATGATGACTAAAACCATGACTGCAACTTCCAGATATAAACAAACTTGAAATGAAAAGAAGGGACTAACGACTTAAGACTAAGGCAGCAATCCAAAACATGCCCCCAATGACCCTCTCGACACTGAAAATGCTTCAAGTTAGGAGTGGGATTTGGATGAGGACCTACTGTATTTAAATCTCTTATTAATTGACTAAATCCTTTAGTCGATATCAAAGTTGGTCAGGTCTGAGCTGCTCACAGCTTGTCGTCAACGACATCAATATCTGTAATAAGATCAATGCTTGTACTTGACTTTATTTATTGGGTGAAATGTTGCACGGTGATGCTTTAACAATCCGGTGCCGATGATAACGTTTGTCTATAAAAGCCCTGTACAAATGAGGGCATACATGAATAAATGAACATGAGCATTTCTGGAGGATTAACTCTGTGACCTTACAGCTCAATCAGTCTGTTGTAAACTGTCCTCCCGCATGTGTCTATCCGCTGTCATGGATATAAAGCTGGGTAGGGGTGAGTGCATCAGTGGGTCCAGATATTGTTCAAATCAATCAGCTGCTCTTCGAGGACAAAACCCGTGAAAACATGGTGGAAGAATACAACTCTGAGGGCTTCATCAGAAACACAAATGTGTTCTACTAAGTGCCCACCAATCACTAGCCTGGATCAAGACCGTGATCGATCAGGTTTCAATACTGTTTGATCACTGACATCAAGAGGTCAAACTTTATTATTGTGAAGTCTCTCCAACACGACAGAAGCACCAGCACGATCAATTCGATGTGTGCAATAGTAGTTTCAAACAGGCATGTGGTGGTCTGATTATTTGCACAAACCTAATGTTGATGGTTGAATCAGTCCCAGGCTGAAAAGGTCTAGGTGCTACTTGTGTGGAGATATTGTCGCACCAAAAAAACAGAGAAACTTTGAATTGGTGAATAATTAAATATTTTATTATTGTTTTGCCTGTAGTGTCTCCCCTTAAGTGGGAAAATGGGGGAATAAAGCACATTCAGAAAACATCTGTGGTTTAGCGCCTCTCCGCTCAGAACCCCTCTGAGCCACCCTGGTGCGGCGAGTGAACTGGCTCTGCGTTCTGCCTGTTAGGAGTTACTCTGGGACTCTTGTAAATGTGTAAATAGCCCGATGTAAACGATGTTCTGGAAGGGGGAGGGGGTCCGCCGGGTTTGCTCCTGAGCCCATGACCAGTCACAGCAGGTCACTGATGGTGTGTGTGATCCTAACGCTCAGTTTCTGCTCTCCTTGACCAAAGCATTTACCTGAATTTCAAGCTGCAGGGACTGAGTGTGGCGCTGGCCTGGGAGAACTCTGTCCAGATGGTGGCGCTGTGTGTGTTTGGAGTCCTGGTTCTGCTTCTGACCCCACTCCCCGGTCCCTCAGACCGTGCTGAGCTTCACGCTCCAGGGTACATGATGTAAAAAATGCAATACTAGAATGTTCATATTAGAATGGAAGAGAATATAAAGGGAAGTGAATTCTATTGTATCTTTATTGAGGGTTACAAATAAAGTTCCCATGGACAAAACACTCTTTGTTTCTTCTTTTCTTTCAACACCTTGAAAACGTAATCTGATTACTGATTATTCCTTTCAAATGTGACTTAGTTACTTTAGTATATCTTCAATGAAGGTACTTGATTCATCTTCTGTACTCGGTAGTTGAAGTCTTCGAACGTTTCGCCTCTCATCCAAAAGGCTTCGTCAGCGACAGAGGTCACAATCTGCACGCAGCTGAATATATAGACCAACAGGGAGGAGTTAGGGTAGGCCAGTCTCCTCCCCTCTAATAACAGCTACTCTCACCTGTGGGTAAACACCTTTGAAGTAGAGCGTCTCTAACGATCTGCTCACCTCAGTATCGGTGAGTCATGTCCTATTCATTGCTAATCAAAACCCAGTATCTGTCCCATTCTCTCTGCTGCCACCTCCTGGTGGGACTTTCACTGTGCTGTGGACGTAGTGTTTTTGAAGCTGTAACACTTTGTCAGTGTATAACGAACTATGATGTCATCTTTATCTGACAAAAAACAGTGACTGTTTCCAGTGAGAAAACACGTCCTCCTGTTTATGGTCCTCAGGCTGAAAACATGTTTACGTCACTCTCCAAGAAGAAGCAAATATATCTTTTTACACCGGAAAACAACAACATAGTAACACACTGTGACTTGGATAAGAAATTGTAATCTGATTACTGGTCTGGGAACAGTAATGTGTTGGATTCTTCACATGCAGACTGTCTTCTCTTGAGCTCCAACCACTGACCATAAAATACACAATCCTAAAATGAGACATTTGCTGAATCCAAAAATGATAAAAGCCGTATAGCCCGCGAGCCTCCGCGATGTCGAACGCACAAACTGCAAGGAGTCGTTTTGCTGTGACACGATTTATTTCTTCTGTATACAAGCGATGCATTAGTGTCTCGCACGACGGCAAGACTGTGGCCAAGCTTCAGGAGCTCCTGTCAGCGGTGACTTGATCCATGTGAAGCGTGTTACAGAGGCACTCGGCGGCTCTGTGACCGTCCATAAGAAAACCAGCAAGTATTTGGTCAAACAACACTCAGTATTTAAGTGAAAGCCCCATTATTCACAGTTCAAATGTATTACAGTTCACAATCTCAGGTGCTAGTGCAGGGCGGGTCGGCGTGGGCTCCAAGGAGGACATGTTATGCTAATGATCAACAGAAAAGGACACATGATGATCCAATTGTTCTATTGATCCAATCTATTGTTACAAATATTGAGATTGTGACTAATTTGAAATGGGATGATTAAATCAACAATACAGCTCACACGTGTCCCTCTGATTGTTTTGATCTATGGTCAATTTTTGACTGATTTTGTTTCGTGGTACACCTGCACTTTCTAAGTATACGTATATCCTGCATTATAGTCAGACTATACTAAGAGCTCTGCCATCACGTTGAGATGGTGAAGAGTGGTTATTAAGCTGTTTTGTAAAGAGTCTCGAGTAGGGCTGCGTACTGTTAAACGATTCCAGTATGGTATTGGAAATGTTTACTGTTATCAAAAGCAGGTACCAAAGAAATGTAACTGTAGAGACCAGGTTTGGCCTGTTGGTCCAGGGACAGCGTGAAAGGAAATGACTTTGTTTCAGCTCAAATAAATGAAATGAACTATAGAGCCCACTGATCTGGATGTGTGGGTCTGATACTATATGGGGCGGCCGATAGCCAATATATAGGCCAATATTTTAAATAATTTAATTTGATGTAATTTATTATTTTTAATCTCTAAAATAGCCTATAGTTAAACTTATATTATTATAGTAAAGGTATCAGTCATAGAAATATATCTGAAACAGTTTTTCTGAGGTCGATGCCGATATGCACCAATGATATTTTCGCCAATTTGTTAAATTGTCTGGTCCATAATTCTGTGTTTGATGCTTCTGAATGTGTCAGTGTTGAACTGTGACAGCAGGGGGCGCTGCAGGAGGAACATAAGGCTGATTGATCCAGGACTTTCATGTGTAGTAGGTTCTTCAGAGGGAGCAGATTCCTAAATAAAAAACGGTAAGTCTCTATCTCCTATGGTTCAAAATAATACGCAAAAGTCTGCAACATAAAATATATCAAATATACATTTTGGACCGCAATGTTTCTCAGCTCCTGAGGCCTCGGGGGTTTAGACGGAGCTCTTTCCAAAGCAGGAACCGGGACGTCTCTATCACTTTCGGTTCTGGAGATATCCGGCTTTTTATCAGCCGGTAAGCCGATATTGAAAATACGTAAATATCGGTCGGGCCCTAAACATTGTACCGTTTTGTGGTTCTACAAATATTCTAATATCGATATCCAGAAAAGTATTGTTCAAGTATCGGTATTGTGACCCAAGTATCGTTAAAGTATGGGTATCTGACTGTAACGTCCTGGTTCAGCGTAACACGTCCCCCTTGAAGTGGAAATGGCCTCAGACGGTGGCATAAGGAATGTCAGTATAAATATAATGATAATAAATAAGAATGTGGTTAAATGGATACAATTTGTAATGTTTAAAAGTCATCATAAAAATAGAGATGTTTAAAAAAATCATTTTTGTGGTTCAACAATAACTTACACGGCAAGAAAGGAATATCTACACGAGTCCAAACATCCGACTGCGAATACTGAGTGTTACTTTTAAAACATTTGAAACATTCAAACATATATGTATATAAAACAAGCAGATCTAGTAAACAATCAAAATGATTTAGTTAAAATAGAATTGGGTGGAAAATATATTTAATTAATGTGAACATATTTCAACTTTATTCTTTTGTATGTTTTTTTATAAAGTATTTTATCCTTTTCCATTGAATTGTTGATTAAAAGTAATATTTTTCCCCACAATATTTTTGTAATAATTCAATAAACACAAGACAATGAAGCGGTGGCCGTTTAAGTGAAGTCCACATGTAGATATTCCTTTTTTTCAAGTGTGTGTTGAATTATTTCTATTTGCATAAATCTAAGGCACATTTTCAGCAATAAGACACATTTCCCATAATGCAACTCTGTGGATAAACAAGCCTGAAAGGTGAGTATAAAAATACATTCTTTTTAGCAATCTGTGACAAATGTGAAAAAGGTGCAACATGAGTCCATTTGAAATATTTACAAAAAAAACACAAACTGCTTCAGCGACGCGCGATCCCACAGGCCCGCACGGTTCGCCTTGTCCTCCTGCACTTTTCCAGTCATAAAGCTCCAAACGGTCTGCAGACGGGACGGGGGTCTTCAGGTCCAGGAGGAACACGCAAAGATCCGCCATGAGGCTTTGTTCCACCTCAGCCGTGATATTTCAGGGTCTGGAACTCTGTGGACATTATATCTGTCACTTAAATCAATGTGTGCAGAATAGACTGAGCGCCCTCCTCTGGCAACGAGCAACGTTAAACCACATTCAAGCCACCATTGTTAGCAGATGGCATGCTAACAAGTCAAAGACGCACTTTTGAAAGAGGTAGAGTAACTCAGCCCTCAGTTCTGTGCACACATCTGGAACAGGGCGACAGCTGTTGGCCATCAGCAAGGTCAGTTTGGAAATTAGAGCAATGTATTAACTTTAAATACAGTTGAGAGAGAGGGCAGTACCTCATGACATCATCAGGTGGACTTGCTATGGAGAACGAATGAATGCGGTCACATGTGCTGTGAAGTTGCCCGAAACTAAAATATTGAGGAAAGTGTAGATTCAAAATATATTCAATTTATTATTATTTAAGATTTCTATGTGGCAACGTTTGTGTGACTTTTGTGACAAAAAAAATGCTTCTTTTGCAAATTTTCTTTAGCAAACTTTTACATGGAGAGTCTATACTTTTATGGGTGTCGCCAAATTTGATTCTAATGGGGAAACTGTAAAATGGCATAACTTTGTTTTAATTGTGTACAAAAACCTGGAGTATTGTTTCCTCACTCTGATTGGTTTGAGTCATATTTAAGCTGCACCACTCTCACTCACTCCAAATACTCCAAATACTCCAAATACTCTCTGTTTCCATAAGCTGATTTACTTTCTCTAGTTTCCAACACTTCCTTTTAGCTTCAGCCTGTGAAATATCCGTGCTAAGGTGGACCTTTAGCCTTTGTCTCCAATCAAAATGTATTTGTGTGCACCTTTGTCCAACAAAGACACCTTGTCTTCTCAGTGTGAGGGCTGCATTTAGCCCCGTGGAGTTATCTGGACCGTTGGTGCTCCACAGTTCCCACTTTGTACCACAAAAAAGGGGGGAAAAATGGTCGTAATGGTCCAGATGAAGTTTCCTGTTCCTCTATGGAGTGGCGCCCTATTTATTTATTTATTTTTTTTACCTCTAACCGTGGTAAGCCCTGGCCAAACCCCAGTTTAAGTTTAGGGTTAAGATCAGGCCAAGACAGAAGGTCGGGTAAAGGCAGAAAGTTAGCCAGAAATACCATAGGAACATGGTCCAATGAGAAAAGTCGAGGGTGTGGTTCTGCCTCCATGGGGTCTGTGGTCACGGTAAAGGTCCATGGCCCTCACCAGTGGTCCAGATGAAGGTCTGTGGCCCTCACCAGTGGTCCAGGTGAAGGTCTATGGCCCTCACCAGTGGTCCAGGTGAAGGTCCGTGGTCCTCACCAGTGGTCCAGATGAAGGTCTGTGGCCCTCACCAGTGGTCCAGGTGAAGGTCTATGGCCCTCACCAGTGGTCCGGATGAAGGTCCATGGCCCTCACCAGTGGTCCGGATAAAGGTCCATAGCCCTCACCAGTGGTCCAGATGGAGGTCTGTGGCCCTCATCATTGGTCCAGGTGGAGGTCCATGGCCCTCACCAGTGGTCCGGATGAAGGTCCATAGCCCTCACCAGTGGTCCGGATGAAGGTCCATAGCCCTCACCAGTGGTCCAGGTGGAGGTCCATGGCCCTCACCAGTGGTCCGGATGAAGGTCCATAGCCCTCACCAGTGGTCCAGGTGAAGGTCCATGGCCGAGCTAAGGTTCATGTCCGTGGTATCCAGGAACTCGCTGGTATAGATCCCCGGGGCAGATGGGGGCATGGTGCTGCAGGTGTTGGCAGATGTCGGGGGGGTCAGGTCGAGCCACTCCATACTGTCCCAGGCTGCGTCGGTGAAGGCCATGCTGAAGGCCACCCCCTGCAGCTCGCTCCCAGACAGGAGCAGCTTGTCCGGGATGTGGTGCGTGGGCCGAGAGTGACCACCGTATGCCTCCACCTCCCCTTCCACTCCCCGGCCAATGGGCGCACCTAGCAGCGTCTCCAGGTGGGACTCCGGCAGGTGATTGGCTGAGTGGTCGTAAGGCAGGTGGGTGGGGGGCGCGTGGTCGTAATGACGATGAAATCTGGGCACCAGCAGACCTGGGCAGCCTGGAGATACAGGAAGGAGACAGTTACACAGGGGTCTATGTGAGGATACAAGCAGAATCAACCAACGTTTGTTTAAGAAAGGTCACTTTGACCTGGTTCCTGGTTTTATTGTACTTATAGCACAACGACAGTAGAGTGTCATGAACATGAACACAGCACCATGAACAATGGACATAAAATATAGTAAATGGCATAAAAAGACAAAAAAAAGTACAGTTTTGATAAAATGTATATTATCACACAACAGTATGGGTAGCTTTAGATTTGATAATATGCACCCCCAAAAGAAGAGATTACTGCAATATCGTTTATTTTAAATTTTTGGGTTTCAGTGGCATGAAACAGTCTTTAATAATTTTGTCCTTTGCAACATATTCCTGCCCAATAAACCCATCCATTTTCTTCCATGGTAGCCGGGCCCGGGTTGCGGAGGCAGCAGTCTGAGCAGAGAGGCCCAGACAGTGTAACCCACATTAAAATTGCAGTTTAATATAAAATATCTTAATTCTCCGACTTCTCCTTGCTCGTGAATGGAAGTGGCAGAAACGTAATCCAGCTTCCACTGAACATTTAAACTACATTCTGTTCCTGTAGTGGGACAAACAGGAACTGCGCCGGACCCACACTGTCCTGAGAAGAAGAAGAAGGAGCAAATTGTTCACTGTGCCGACCAGCAGACCCATGCAGGGCCAACCACAAAGCTGCCTCATATGGGCTTGTTGGATCAAGGTGCACAGCAGAAGTGGTAATATAAGCAATGATAACAAATAAATAAATAAGAGAAAATTATAAAACTAAGTAAATACACTCAGAAATCACAAACTGTTCTATTTTGTATTGTATTGTATTGTATTGTATTTTGAAATTGGGGTAGGCACTTATAAGCTTTCTTTCTTCGGCCTACTCCTTTTGAGTTATTTATTTTTATTTTAGTTTTGTTTTTTGTGATAATGTAAATGTAATGATGTAAATAATAACGCACTGTAAAATAATAACTCAAATAAATAAAAATAAAATAAAAAACTTGCCGGGCATACGTACCAATGCCTCCTCGACACCACCGAACCTGTATCTTTCTACAATAGACATTTACACGAGCAACCGATTGAGCCACTCCATCTTCTACAAGTTGAAGGCGCTGGTGGTCAAACAGTCCCTGACCTTGGCTATGTTGACTTTGTTGGCGATGAGTATGAAATGTCCACACTGGCTTCAGTGGTTCTAGACGCACACCCCGATGTTCCTGCCACCGTTCTTATTGGCATGAACACTTTGGTACCCCTGAATCAGCAGTCCCTTGGTAAACATCCATCAGTCCAACCCAGGGTCCACGGGTACAGAGCTGTGTTGAAAACATTACAGCCGTCGTACCAGCAGGACAGTGGCAATGTGGGAGTTGTGAGGCAAAGCTCCAGTGTGTGTTCCAGCTGGCCGCACTGTCATCATTGAGGGCTCAGCAAAAGTTGCCACCTCATCATCCTGTCAGAGTGTCCTCCTACAACATCCTGCCTCCACCCTGCCCGGTGGCCTGTGCGTAAGTGGTTGCCTCATCACTCTTCCAGCTCTTCCTCCGAATCTGAGCAAGACACATTCATCCCACCCTACAGTGTCATTGCAGATCTCGAGACATACCAGGGCATCCTGTCTGAACATCATGTGACTCATCTTCCAGCTGAGAAAATACCTTCCAGCCAAAGACCGCCTCCGTTACACCCCTTGGCTTCTGGGAGTTTAACCATATGCCCCAAGGAGTTACCAACGCGCCAAGTGCATTTCAGGGTTTGATGGAGCGGTGTATGAAGGACCTCCACCTGAAGGAAGTGCTGGGGTTCCACAACGATTTAATAATTTTCTCTGACACTTTGGAGGAACATGAAAGAAGACTGCTGAGAGTCCTCAACCGGTTGAGAGAATACGGGCTGAAGCTGTCACCAGAGAAACGCAGATTCTTCCAAATATCTGTCCGCTACTTGGGCCATATTGTCTCAGAGGAAGGAGTTCTAACAGACCCAGAAAAGATAGAAACCTTCAAAACCTGGCCAGTTCCACAAACACCGAAACAGCTGAGATCTTTTCTGGGCTTCGCAGGGTATTACCGCCACTTCATAAAGGACTACTCCATCATAGCCAAACCACTGAATGATCTGACTCGCGGATACTTACCAGCTCAGAAGTCAAAGAACTTGAAATCTCACAAAAAAACTACCTACAGTCCAAACCAGCCATTTGGTGAGAAATTGGAGTCCAAGCTGCCAGCGTGCATTTGAGACGCTGATTGGAAAACTCACGACAGCCCCAGTCCTTGGGTTTGCCAACCCATCTCGCCCATACATCCTTCACACGGATGCCAGCCTGACCAGGAGCTTCCTTGTACCAGGATCAAGAAGGGAAACTGAGAGTCGTAGCCTACGCCAGCTGCGGACTATTGCAGGGTGAGAGCCGCTACCCAGCCCATAAACTGGAATTCCTCACCCTCAAATGGAGTGTTACCGAAAAGTTCCAGGATTATTTATATGGAGCGGACTTCACGGTGGTTACTGACAGCAATCCGCTGACGTACATCCTGATGACAGCTAAACCTGGATGCTACAGGACATCGCTGGTAAGCTGCCTTACCCACCTACTCGTTTAAGCTTCTTTATCAGGCTGGCAAGCAGAACTGTGATGCTGATGCTCTGTCGCAACGTCCTCACCCGTGCTCCACTGAAGAGACTCTTCACGACTATGAACTTATCCATCAGTTCATTTCCCATCACACTTTGAACCCCAAAAAAAAGGCTGAATTTTAGTTTTTACAGATTTTTTTCACTTATAATTAGTTAATTGAAAAACTAAACAATATATCCAAAATCCCCTCTGAAAAAATTTTAATCTTAGTAATATGTCAATAAAATGAAAAAATACATTTTAATCTGGCTCAATCCATTATTTTAATTTCGTTGCCCAAAATATTCTGGCCATTTTGGTCATTTTCATGTACAAAATGTCTTATTTTTATATGCGAACATAAAATGACAGATCTGTTCTGGATTCCAGTAGTGAGGAATCGGCGCCTTACGGTCACATCACTACGCACGCACGCAATACATTTGTTCTCATATTTATATCAGTAATGTTCAGCAAAAGTTTCAAATTGATCTCTACGTTTATTTTTTTTTCCTTATTCACCTGCATTGTCTCGCCTTAACATCAAAGAAATGCAGCGTCTTGATCCCTGCATCCGATAACTCGTCCACCAGCTCAAGACAGAGGGAAAGATTCCGCCAACTGCCTGGGCCGAGCTCCTTGAACTTCCACTCCTGCTCAGGGAATGGTCCAGATTGGAGCTTGTGGACGGAGTTTTGTATCGGCGGAGAAAGGACAATGAGGCCCTTTCATATCAGCTTGTTTCTTCCAGAAGAACTGCGTCCCCTGGTCTTAAGAAGCCTCTATGATGGGCCACAAGGGGATCGAGCATACCCTCGACCTGGTCCGTACGAAATTCTTCTGGCCCAAAATCGCAATGGATGTTGAGCAGAAGATTAAGACCTGTGGCCGCTGTGTGCGCCGGAAAGCTTTGCCAGAGAAAGCTGCACCACTTGTCAGTATTGAAACATCACGCCCGCTTGCGCTTCTGTGTATGGATTTCCTTCGCTTCGAACCCGATTCCAGCAACACTCGAGAAATCTTAGTCCTATCCGACCCCTTCACAAAATTCGCCGTTGCCATCCCAACACCTAATCAGATGGCAAAAACTGTGGCGAAGTGTCTGTGGGAAAACTACATCATCCACTATGGCATTCTGGAGCGAATTCATACAGACCAAGGACAAGATGAGTCGAAGCTCATCAAGGAATTGTGAGAGGTCTGCAAGTCTGGCATTCAGAAGAGTCGTACAACTCCATACCCTCCGAGGGGAAATCTGGTGGAGCGGTTCAATCGGACGGTGCTGGGAACCTTGGAGCAGAAAGATGGAAAGAGCATGTACAGCTGTTGGTTCACCAGGAATGAGGTCACAGGGTTCACCCCGTATTAACTCATGTTCGGCAGGTCACCTCGTTTACCTGTGGACCTTGCATTTCCCTGTGCGTGAACCAATGGCCGCTGACTGCTCTGCTTTTTGACTACGACACTGGAGGCGGCCATTGCTCCACCTTTGCTGTAGTTCCTCCATATGACCGCTATCCCCCATTGGAATGCATTGGACTTTAGACGCGTTAAAAACAACTTTAATGCCCGGTGCCTAATGGTTTAGAAGTGGTTAGAGCTAGATATTCCTCCTGTGATTACGCTGGGTTAAAAACAATATGGGACACCAGGGTTTTTATTGTAGATACAAATTTTAGAAATCTTGCATAATTAATGAGAGCCTGACTTTGATTGACAGGCCGTTTACGCCGCTGCCTGGCCATGGGCGCGATTACAACAGAAATACACGCCCATTACACGCCCCGCGAGGGCCAAGCAGGGCCGGGTCTACAGTCAACATCCCTCCCTTATGCCCTTTTTAGGAACATGCTTCGTCAGAGCTGGAGAGGAGGAGCCTGTAAATCCGCCATGATTTCCCCCACGAACGTGGTCATTGTGGTAAACGGGGAGGAGTGAGGAGGAGCTGTCTATTCTTTATACAGTCTATGGCGTGAACCCAAGCAGAAGAGCCACTCTCAGTAAATCAAATCTCTCAAATCAAGGCTAGAAGAAAGTTTCAAAATTGTGTAGAGCAATGCCACCAAATCTGCTGGCCGGAACAAGATCCGGTTTGAGTGAGACCATCAGCATTGGAACCAGGGGATCGTGTGCTAGTGAGAAATGTCCGCCTCTGTGGGAAACATAAACTGTCTGACAAGTGGGAGGACGAAGTTTATGTCGTGATCAATCGAACTGGAGATATTCCAGTTTATAAAGTGAAACTTGAAAGCCGTGACGGACCACTGCGGACCCTATACCGTGACCTCCTCCTTTCATCCGGGTTCCTCATGGACAACAACGAGATCTTGCCCTCTCCGGAGCACTCGCCTATCCTCAGTCAACAGAGCCAGAATCCAGATCTTTACCTGGACCCTCCTGCTGAGGATGACGATTTGGAGAGTTTGGTCTCTTTTGACCTGGGACCACCTACTTTGCATTTTCCAGTGGAAAAGCAACATCATGCTGCAATCCAAGATCCATCCACTGGAAGTGAGAACCAGAGTGCTATAGTTGAGATTGAAGACCAAAGAGATCAAAGATTGTCTCTGTCCATTACCCTACCTCCAGTTCTGGATTCCAGCAGTGAGGAATCGGCGCATTACGGTTACATCACTACGCACGCACGCATGCTAGGCCGCTCAGCCAATCGCGTCTTTGTAGCGCTTTATACAACCTCTCTCAGCTGCTCCCACGGCAGAAAGGGGAGATGGGCTACAAGGACGGCTGCAGCAGAAGTCTGAAACCACCGCTGTGTGTGTGGGATTAAAGTGGAATTAGGCGAGGTGTGCCCTGTTGGGTGCGTCAACACACTGATGTCGAGCTGAGACAACAACCTACCTCTGCGGTCTGGTAGGGGCTGTACAGCCAATCCTCTACCCTCTCATTTACTCACATTTGGACTCTGTTGAGTGCTTATGGACATTTAACCATATACATGGGCAGTTAACAAAAAGGACAAATTATATTTATTTTCATTGTGAGTGAGAACTGTTAAAACCTCTGCCAATGAGGCAGTCCCCTCGGGCAGTTGTTGGACTGTGGTACTTTTATTGTTGCTGTGTGTGTTTTTGGAAGAACTTTCTATTGTAACTGAAGCTATACTGGACATTGTTAAAGGGTGTAAAAATAAAACCTCGACAGATTACCATGACATGGACATGAAAACTTGAAAAACTGTTATTGAAAGTATCTCTAAGCCGTTAACTTACATCTGTAACTAATCGTTGCAAACTGGACAATTTCCTGATGGTATGAAAGTAGCAAAAGTGATTCCTCTGTTCAAGGCAGGAGATAAACATCTCTTTACAAACTACAGGCCTGTTTCCCTTTTACCGCAATTCTCTAAAATCTTAGAAAAGGTTTTTAACTCTAGACTCGACGGCTTTAGTGAAAAGTGTAATTTACTCTCGGACAATCAGTTTGGTTTTAGGAACAATCACTCAACCTCACACGCGCTCTTTGATATAACTGAAGAAATAACTAATGCTGTAGATAACAAGAAATATGCAATAGGGTTATTTATAGACCTGAGTAAAGCGTTTGATACAATAAACTATGATATACTAATTAATAAACTAGAACATTATGGGATTAGGGGGGTAGCTCTACAGTGGGTCACCAGTTACTTAAAAAATAGAAAACAATGTGTGAAAATCGGTGATTATCAGTCGAGTTGTCGACAAATTGTCTGTGGTTTACCTCAAGGTTCCATTGAGTTGCCTTGTGTACGAAATGCGCGGTATAAATAAAGTTGCCTTGCCTTGCCTTCTGGGCCCAAAATTGTTTAATATGTATATTAATGATATTTGTAAAACATCTGAAGTACTTAAATGTATCTTGTTTGCTGACGATACAAATATTTTTGCATCAGGAGACGACTTACAGCAGCTGTGTCGGATTGTTAACTTGGAACTCAAAAGTGTCAATAAGTGATTCACACAAAATAAATTATCTTTAAATCTGAGTAAAAGCAAAATGATGATATTTGGCGGCTGTAATTCCAATGCTCAGGAAGCGATTCAGATAGAGGGCGCTGTTATCGAGCGAGTCCATGAAATCAAATTTCTCGGTGTGATTATTGATGACAGAATTACTTGGAAATCTCATATTAAATATATATCTACGAACATTTCTAGAAGCATTTCAGTAATAGCAAAAGCAAAGCACATTTTAAACATCAAAGCTCTACATACCTTATACTGTTCTCTGATTTTGCCCTACTTATATTATTGTACTGTGGTTTGGGGTAGTACTTATAAAAACACAGTTAAACCAATAGTATTGTTGCAAAAAAGAGCTATCCGAGTAATTCATAAAGTTGGGTTTTTGGACCACACAAACTCATTATTTTTAAAATCAAAGATCATGAAGTTTTGTGACATTGTTGAGTTCCAAACTGTACAAATGTTATTCAAAGCAAGGTATAAACTGTTACCAAGCCAAATACAAAGAAGGTTCCAAGAACGTACTGGTTGTTATGATTTACGTGATGAATTAAACTTTAGGATTCAGAAACATAGCACAACTTTGAAAAGTTTTAGCCCAACCGTTAATGGTGAACAATTGTGGAATAAACTGGAGATGGAATTGAACCGATGTCCAAACATCAACCTGTTCAAATATAAATACAAACAAAAGACTTTTGAAATATACAGACAAGAAGAAATGCGTTGCCACTAGGGGGAGCAGTGGGATCAATTATGTGTATTGTTTCCTCTATAATCTGGAAGAGTGTTGCTGCTTGAAACAGTTGTCATTCTATCGCTCAAATTCACAAATGGAGAATTAGGGTTGGCAGGTTATGGATCTGTTGAGAGGAATCCTCCCAACGGGCTCAAAACTTTGTCCTTTAATGCACCACTCAGCATAGGAACACCATCTACAAAATCAGCTGTTGGGGCAGCTGTGTGGGGGTTTGTTGATGGGGAGTTACTGCTCTCTTCAAATGGCCCGCTCTACACTCTGGCTTTTTAATGCACCACACTATGCAAGGCTACAGCATACTTCACATATAACTCAATGAAATAAATATATAATAATAATAATAATAATGATAATGATGATGATAATTAAACGCAAATTAAAATTATACTGAGGATGGTAATGACAACTGGGAAGTATCAAATCTCGGAGTATAATATCTATTAATGTACCTTCATAACATAAAAGTAACTCTCGGTTATCACGGGTAAAAATCTGAAAGAAATATATTAATGATCACATTTTTTTACTTGCTTTGTGCTAGACATCGTACATGAAACCAGATCGTTGTTGTAGTTGTGCTTTGTTTCTATTAATTATATAAACAGTTCATATATTGTTTTGTAAGTTTGTAAGTTGGTCTGATTCTGTTTGGATGAGGTCTCTTTGATGTTTTGTTCCTTCGGTACCATTGTGTGAAATGTTCTTTTTTATTTTATTGCACTTGGGGGGGGGGGGCTCATAAGCTTTTTGCTTCAGCCCACTCCTTTTGAGCACAATGTGTACTGCTCAAATAAACTAAACTAAAACTAAACTAATTCAACTGAAGTGCACTTCTTTCTAAATGTTAACATATCAAGCTTGAACAAAACTAAACCTGCAGATTGTACATGTTTTAGGTTAAGGTCACTGTAAATAATAAGGCACCACTAAATAACCTAATAACCTTTGCTCTATCTTCTGCTTTCACCGCGCACAGAAAGTCCCAGACCATAGCCTCATTTTGACACCCAGATAACCCATGCAGACCATACACAGAAAACATACAATTTATTAGTTAATTTCCTATCCAATATTTTACCGTCAGGACTTGTAACCACTGGTTTTAAAATGCATTGATTTTGAGTGAGAAGGCTCCAGTGTTCTGTCCTGACATGACAAGGCGCTATGCTCTTCAGCAGAGATGTTGGATGGGAGACTGTTTGCTAACACCAGGATGCCTGGGGTGAATGTGGTGAGTGAGTGAGTGAGTGGTGGTGGTCGGAGGGGCCGATGGCACAGACTGGTTGCCTCACTTCCATCAGTCTACCCCAGGGCAGCTGTGGCTACAACAGTAGCTTACCACCACCGTGTCCGGAGTGAATGAATAATGACGACAGTGTAGCGCTTTGAGAAACTTGTTAATACAGGCTTGTAAAGCGCAATACAAGTTCAGGGGATTATTATTATTATTATTATTAGATGTTGATTCTGCACAGTATGCAACACTACGGGACTAACGTATGTGAATGAAAAAGCATACCTCCATTTTCTATGAGCACATCCAAGAGTTCATCCATCTGCTGACTCCTGTTCATTAGCTGGAAGAGAAAGAGCTGGTTCACATTCTCAGCCGTCGCTACATCCCATTCTCACATTCATCCAAACTTTGTGTTATCCGCAAAGCCGTGAATAGAGTAGGTGGAAAATGTGGAAGTGCAACGGTGAGGAGGAAGTGGTCACCTTAGGCATGTGCTCGCTCTTCACAGACGCTCCATGGCTGTTCCCACAGTCTGAAGGGTACAGTGCCGGGACAGCCCTGTGCTCAGAGGGGTAGGAGCAGTTCATCAGCTGACCATCGCTCTTCTGCTGCATCTGAGAAGACAAAACATAGGCTACACACAACTAGAACGAACAGATTTTTAAAGAAAGCAGCACTTGTGTTTGGGAAACATTGGCTTAGCACATTTAGCAGGTTGCTCTTGACTTTCCAGTCAAGAAGTCAAGATTTTCCAGTTCCATGGCAATGGAAAAAGGATGGGAAAAGCATGCCAACTTGAACGTTATCAAGGTGCAGTTAGTCAGAAACTAAAAGAGCCTTGAAAGTTCAAGTAGACACAATGAACATTACTAAACTTTACTTTACCATAAAATCCTTTAGGTTTATCTTGTTTCCATGTAAACAGGAACCATGGTATTTCCTCCCACAGCCCAGAACGGCCAGAAAATAAATTGATTATTTTATTGATTCATATACATTTTATTGATTCAGCAACAAGATGTGCATCCGGCTTAAAACATTATGTCAGCTCCTGATAGAGGCAGAAGTGGCAGGGCATACTGGGCATCTGTCCCATGTGAATGTGGTGTGAGTTGCCTGGTCTATTCAAAAGTCCACTGTCCCGGTCCCTGCTTGCAGCGAATCAGTGGTGGAAATACAAATACAGTGCTTATTGTAAAGCATAGGTTTTCCTTAAATATGCCATATCATTCACAGCCAACTCGAGAAATACGGAGTGTTCTCCACTCTGCGGAGTTGTTTTTCCTTTCTTCATAAGCCTTTTCTTGTGTAAGCCTTCATGACTATGCATTTCTCTGATTGGTTAAGCTGCCTATCAATGATGACTAACAAAACTTATGGAGATAATGTTTGCAGTATGGCTGGACATCGGCCTAGGGCAGCTGTGGCCTCAGAAAGCCATTGAAAATGGCAACACAAACTGAATGGGCCAACACGTGCTACTAACTGGTCAGTCATTAGACTCGTCCAACACAGTTGCAGGGAATTGTGTCTCGTAGTGTGGAGGGTCCAGGACTCGACTCGCATTCGAATTATGTCGTGTTTGAAATGAATTCTAAGGCCAATTTCTGTCACACATGAGGAGCGTGGGTGAGTCGTCAGCTGTGTCCGCTCTCAGAGTCTCAGCCGTGGAGTGTGGGCCCCTCATTCTTCACTAAATATCTTAAGACAGGGGACAGCCTGGCTCTTACCTGCATGGGACAGAGCCTGGTGCCTCCTGGGGGGTGCCCATAATCGTCCCTGCCCAGAGGCGGTGTGAGCAGGTACGGGGCGTGAGGAGAAGGAGGCTGTGGGCTGCTGGAGCTCTTCCCTCCTGGGGAGTCATGTGGAGAACACTGCGGACTGAGGAAGGCAGACATGTTGGCGGGGCTGCCGGAGTGAGGAGCCCCATCCATGAGCTGTGTGCCCCCGGGGCCTGCACTGCCCAGGCCCATCTCCGCCATGTGTGCCACCCCTGGACTCTTCAGCTGTTTGGGGGAGGACAGGGGGCAGCTGGAGGACAGGGGTTCCTGTTTGACAGTCACCCCAAAGAAGTGCTGTCCCATCAGAGAGGGGCTGTGCTGGGACAGGGGTGGCTGGGGGGCCCCTGGGCCCTGGGAAGGAGCGTAACAGCGTTTCCTTTTGTGCAGCTGCATCTTCAGCTCCTCAACCTGACAGACAGACAAAGGCAAACGCATGTGAACATGTCAGCATATTCTTTACAGAAAATATCCATATGCACATTCACACATGTTGGAGCGCCTTGTGGGTCGAGCCGAGTTCAACTGCATTTACTCCAAAGTAAGTTCAGTCTGTGTTCACATTCGCCGCACCAAACGTCGCACCATCATCCACGAAACAACGATCAGCTGTTCAATGAAGGTATTCCCATGACAACGGCATCGACCTGTCAATGTGCCGACACGCAACACTAACCCTAACCTCATGAATAAACACAGTGAGGCTGATGTATGTGAAGAGAGGGGAAATGACCTTCATTGGCTTATGGAGAGGAAAGCTTGACCGCGCAGCAGGAAGGGAAAGAGGGGCAGAACGTACCTGGGGATATAAAGTGAATCCATTTTGGCTCCACAGAGCAGTAATCCAAACGCCCTGTCCTGCAGCGCATTCTTTCTTCACGCAGAAAAAAGGTGTGAAAGGGAGAGTAGTTCGGCCTCAGATCGCCGTCTCTACACCATAACCGCTCCGACCCACTGCAGCGGAAACAGGTGGTCCCGTGTTGCGGTTTGATTCACACTGACCCAAATGTCGGGTTGAGAGCTGTTTTAGGTCGACCTAACTCGAGCCTGTGTGACAACGCCCTCTACTGATCAATTTTGCTTTTCTGCACAGACTGTTACAGTATGTAACCATGGTTCTCTGAGTGAAGACTATGTAACATTGGGGTACTGGTACCATTGGGGTACTGGTACCATTAGGGTACTGGTACCATTGGGGTACTGGTACCATTGGGGTACTGGTACCATTGGTACTTGCAGTGTGAATGAACGAGAGCCGTTTCTCACCTGTCTCTGTTCCTGGTGAAGCTTCCACGTTAGCTCATCAATCACCTTCTGCTTCTCCACCAGCATCTTGTCTTTCTCCGCCTCCAGCCCCAGCCCCAGCCCCTCCTCCAGGCTCCCCGGGGAGGGCTGGAGGGTCAGGTGCGAGGGCGGGGACAGGGGCATGTCGCTGAAGCTGTCCGGCAGTGACCCGCTCAGGGACAGCTCCGAGGAGGCGGGGGACACGGGCGGGCTGGATGACGAGGACACACTGGGGTACGGGTAGAAGCCCTGGGACATGTTGCTGGAGGTCAGGGAGCCGCTGGGAGTGACAGGGAAGGTGACGGTGGTGATGTCCGAGGGAGGGGAGCCGCAGCAGGGGTCAGTGAAGGGCCGCAGACGCTCAATTAGAGCCGTCTTTGTCCCAGAGACAGGAAGGCCACGCAGACGCAGGTGCTGCCTCAGCTCAGACACCTGCACACAGGACACACGAGTGCTGCTGTATACAGGTGTGGATGTGCACATTATAGAATGGTTCAGGCTCTGTAAGATATCAAAACTCATTCACTACAGGTGAATAGGAAGTGAAATACATTTAGTGACATCAATTGGAAACGTCTGCTGTAGATTACTGACATAAATATGAGAGAAACATTTATTGGACGTTGTCTGTAATTTGATGTTTTGATATAAAAATAAGACATTACTTTACATACTGTACCTTCAGGTCATCCAGGTTGGTGGGCAGGGGTCCAGGCTTGACCGGGGAGATGCTGCTCTGGTTGAGGAAAGAGTTTTTGACCGGAGAAGACAAGTTATTGTGGACGGAGCTGGAAGGGCCGCTGGGACTGCAGGACAGCTGCTCACTGGGGCCTCTGGACGGGGCGAGAGGACAGGGCAGTCAGAGAGAGGGAACGACAGTCACATCCGCTCCACTGAGGAACATGAGCTTTAAAGACATCATAGTCTCACATCAGCCTGGAAAACAACACATCTGACCATCTGCTGTCCTGGTCCTGTCAGGAGGGACAGGAATCAGTTCTGAAAGTCCTGCCCATCAGGAGGGCCACATGCATTCAAATCACTTTACAAATGATATACTGTATATTTATGTCACAGAGTATCACTGAGACACTCATCGTTGCCCCAGACAGTGTCATCCCTGGTATTAAGCGACACCTGGGAGACCTAGTTTGAGAAACCTTGGAGTTATCTTTGATGAAGACACGTCTCGAGTGCAGCATTCGAGGAAGTTATTAAAGAACAGTTTCTTTCATTTGCGTAGTATTGCCAAGCTGATACTCCCAAAAAGAGCTGGAGACTATTCATGCTTTTCTGTCGTCGCGGTTGGACTATTGCAACAGCCTGTTCAATAGAGCGGCCTCTATGAATGCATATGTTTACAGTTTTTTATTATTTGTTGTCCACTGTAAAGCACTTTGTGACCTCTGTCTGTGGTAAGCGCTATATAAATAAAGATTACTTACTTACTTATTCAGTAATCATTAAAACTGTCTTTGTTTAGTTCCCCCTTGGTTGTGTCTTGTGTTTCCTGGTTTATTTTGACATCTGTCCCGTCTGCTTCTGCTTTGCTTCCCCTGTGTTGATTGCCTGCCCCACCTGTGTCCCGTCTCCTTGTGTATTTGTGCCCCTGTGTTCTCCCCTGTCGGGGTTGGTGCAATGTTTCTGTTTGTGCTCAGTGTGTGTCTTGTTCAGCGTTCCCGGTCTGGCCTGTGAGGTTTGTTACTGTTTTGTCTGTTCTTGGACTTGTCCATTACATTTATTTTCACCTTGTTTTTGTCTGTTTGCGCTTGGGTCTCATCTCCACCTCAACCGTAACATGAAATATCCCTGGGGTCATTCGCCATGGGACGCTCCCCGAGGTCAGGATTAAACAGCGCGTGAGAGAGGGGCTCTCGACATGTATGGCCACCAGAGCCGGTGCTGGCCTTCCTGGGGCCCAAAGCAAAACTCCACAAGGGGGCCCTACAGTGAAGAATGAACCCATTTAAGGTCAAAAACAGCTCTGTGCAGTAGAGCAGGGCAGAAGTGGAACACAATTACCTCAATTCAGGCCCCGGCCCTCTGTGTGAGAACCACTAAGCCACTGTCAGACTGGGATTCAGGACGACACTAGTCTATTTTCCCCACTGTTTAAAATGGTCACATTCTCTCATCTCTGGTCCCCGCCCCACAGCTTGGGAACCGCAGATTTAACTCTAACTGAAACCTGCACCTGACGGTTATTTCTGTCTCACCACCGAGAATAAGCCTGACAGTAATTCGTTTTAGACCAAGCACATTCAGAGAACTAGAGTTACTGAAAGTAACTGTGGACAACGGCTTTACTCTCGTCTATTCACCAAACGACTGTCCTGATATTCTGCTAGAGACAATAAGAAGAGAGTTTAAATGACGTCCACCTTTAAGTGCAGAGAAAACATTAGGCGAGCAGCGCCGGGAGACGGGCATGAGGTGAACACCGGGAGACACACGCTTGGGGCTGCAGGGGCACTACACAATGTGTGTAATCTGCGTACTGGAACGCCCACTTTGGTGTACCTTTTGGAGGGTTTTGTCATTTTGTGCTGATTGTGATCATAAATATGAGTTTCATTGGTTGAGGTGAAGGTAACAGGGATTAGGTTAAAGTTTCATAAAAACTGTTATGACAGAACATTTGTGTGATGGGCAGATTTATATAGCTAATATTAATATTAGCGATGGAGCTCCTGAGCTTGTATTGCTGCCGTAGAACGGGACTCAGGCAAAGAAATGCCCGGTTTTGGGACGGTCCCTGAGGGTTCCTTACTTGTGGGCGTGGGCGGAGAGGTGTGGCTGGTAGCTGAAGGCTGGTTGCCTGGCTGGGCCCTGGCTCTGGCCGCTCTGGGCTGGGCTGTGTTGGTGGTGCGTGTGCTTCTGCTGACTGAGGATCTGGAGCTGGAGAAAGAGCTGCTGCTGCTGCAGTAGCCGGGCGTAGGCCGAGTCCATGGGCGGAGGAGACTTCTCCCCCTTCTGGTCTGGAGGAATGTACTGGTGGTACTTCAGCTTCTTCACTTTGGGCTTCACATCTTTGGGTTTCTTATGGCGGTTCTTATCTGAAGACTTGGACTGTTGAAACATGTGGGACAGTTGGTTAGAGGGGGGGGGGGGGGGGGGCATAAAGTGGAAGAGAAGGCATTTTCAGACACAAGTCACCAACATGTTTTCACAAAGGTTTAATTTATTCCATACTTGGTGTTCTTATGAACTGTAGCCGTATGAATTTAGGCTTCACCTATTTGTCTCTTTCAACCAGCACCAGCCTCTTGATGATATGATTCTGTCAAATGTGTGTAGCTTGAATATTTCTGTTATTAAGAAAACAATAATGTAGCATGCAACTAGCTGAAAGTTGAGCTCAGAGAGTCCCATCGCCTTTCTAGTTCTGTTTAAGTTTATACATTTATCCAGCTAGATGATAAAACCGTATGCAGCACGAAGAATAAAGCCACATTTATTGAGTACAATAACACAAGCTCTCCTTCTGACATCCTTGACATAGAGAAATGAGAAGCAATGAATTCTATCTATATCTCTGTCTGTATGTTGTGTGTGGTGTACATTGTACCGACCTTGACAATTGCAGGCACGGGGATGGGGGGAGTGGTCTGGCTGCTGAGGCCATCGTCCAGGCTCTGCTCTGGGTGCTCCCTGGTTCCTATCTGCTCAAAAACACCGCAAGAGCAAAGACGTGTGGTCAGTGAAGGTTTCAGGTAAATGGACTCAACTTGTATAACGCTTTTCTACCTTCATCAGGCCCGAAGCGTTTTACAGTAAGGAGCTAGTCACCATTCATACACCGATGTACGCAGACACTGGTTGATAACCCTCTGCCCTCAACGCCATTTTATTTAAAGTAGTCAATAAAGGAGTGGTCCTCGCTGATGAAATAGCACGAGACCCCCTCTAGTGCTATTTCACTAGCACACCAGCTCATGGGCTAATGCACAAACTCAAAAAAATCACAGTAGAAAAACAGAATGTTCTCCAAATAAACTCCATTATACATTTCAAATAAAAGCACATAATGCAGTTAAATAACAGGTCATAAAATCCACCTGTCCAGGGACTGCGGGTGGAAATGAGCATTATTGCTGTAACCTGGCACATGACATCTCCTTTTTGTGCATTGTCCCTGATCAAATAAAAATGTTATTCAAACCAAAGTGTCTTTATTTTCCAATTTGATGTATGAATTTAAAAAATAAGGCATTTCATGCTTAAAAACGCCCACAATTTCCCATAATTTCTGTGACCAAATCTGAATAATGGATGGAGCCAAATCATTTATTCGAGCTGAAACGACCACGAAACATCCTTTAATGCTGTTCTTGGACCAACAGCATCAAAACTGTATTTTCTTTTTTTTCCGTTCCCGCTTTCAAGCCACCTTTTTATTTTTTCAATACCAGTACTACCTACACATTTGTTCAGTACCGTCCCAGTATGGTTTACATGGACCCAGCCCTAGTCTTGCTTGCCTGCTGCACTAAATCATAAAGTATGTTAAAAAAAACTCCTGTGACTCTTCCTTATGAGGACAGTGTTTACTGACGTAATCTTGGCGTCAGAAAAATATGAACATGTTTATGGAAGACAGAGGTGAGGACTGTAAAGTCGGTTTGAGCCGAGTGTTTTCAGAGCCTTTGAAGCCGACTGAGGACTGTTGACTCTGTGGGACGTTTTAAATGCCTGATTTTAACAATTCTAAACAGACCTGGAGCTGTAGCGGCAGAACCCGTGGACTGAGCTCAGCGCCAGAGAATGTGACACCTGCATCAGTCAACAATGGAAAATACAATAGTATAAACTTTCAAATATCCTCTAATGTACTGGACTCCGCACATATTTCACATTAGTTCAGTCTCAGTTCACTTTAGCTTTAACCTCTTAGCCCTGTTTTAACTGACCACATTAACTCCAGTTCAGCTTTACCCGAATTTAAAAGCTTCGCGCCTATGGGCCAGTGTAACGCCTCATTTAAAAGCTACAAAGTTGACCTAAACAGATATTTTTCCTCATGTTGTTACCGTCACTTTTATGTTGTGTTTTTGTCACTTTCTTGCCGTTCTTTTGTTGCTTTTTTGTTGGTCTTTTGATTGCACTTTTTCATTGTTTTCATTCCCGCCTTGTTCTGAGGCTTTCTTGCCGGTGTCCTTGTCCTCAGCTGAGCCCGGTCACTCAGTGAGTCAGAACAACCGTTGGTTCTCAGTGTCTGGGCTCCACGCGACCTGTGCGGGGCAGACCGGGGCTGGTTGTCACACAGGTTGGTTGTCACGCTGCTTTTTATAACCACACTAGGGGGCGCTGTGACTTCAACTTTAACCTCCTGATTCTCCTGCTGTGTTTTCATTCACTCAAACACTGAAATGAAGAGATGTTTTGTCTTTTGTGGAGTGTTGAAAACCTGCAGGTGATTAGATTAGATTCTGAAAAATTTTATCTTTAGCACTGGGTTGGTGTCACAAAGATGTTTTTGTGTCTCTTTGTTTTTGATCGTATTCATTTAACCTTGTCTTTTAATGCACCACTCAGCATAGGAACATATTCTACAAAATCAGCTGTTAGGGCAGCTGTGTGGGGGTTTGTTGACGGGGAGTTACTGCTCTCTTCATCTGGCCCGCTCTACACTCTGGCTTTTTAATGCACCACACTATGCAGGGCTTGCATCATACTTCACATATAACTCAATTAAATAAATATATAATAATAATGATTATGGAAATTACACCCAAATTAAAATTATACTGAGAATGGTAATGACAACTGGGAAGTATCAAGATCTCGGAGTATAATACCTATTAATGTACCTTCATAACATAAAAGTAACTCTCGGTTATCAAGGGTAAAAATCTGAAAGAAATATATTAAGGATCACATTTTTTTTTTGACTGCTTTTTGCTAGACATCGTACATGAAAAAAGATTGTTGTTGTAGCTGTGCGTTGCTTCAATTAATTGTATAAACAGTTCATATATTTTTTTGTAAGTTTGTAAGTTGGTCTGTACGAATGTAGCTGCTTGAAATGTTTTGTAATGTTCTTTTTTAATTTATTTTATTGCACTTGGGGGTGGGCACTCATAAGCTTTTGCTTCAGCCCACTCCTTTTGAGCACTATGTGTACTGCTCAAATAAACTAAACTAAAAACTAATCATTTTGAAATGATAAGCTAAAGTCTGCAACATAAGATTGATGAAATATGATCTGAGCTGTACAATCTTGTGACTGATGTTTCTCTGAGGCTCATCTTTAATCGGGAAGTCTCTGTTACTTTTGGTTCTGAAAATATCGGCGTTAGATCGGCCGATAGCCGATATTATAAAATACCCAAATATCGGCCCGATATGTTGATGGACCTCTAGTGTACCTCTAGTACAGTACCTCTGAAAGCTGATGGTTACAGACTAACTGCAGCCGGAGGCCCTGAGGGTAACTCTGTGGATGGACACTCAGGCCGTGCTTAGATCAGTTTAAGCTCGTTTAATACTTGCGGTGCCCCGGCCAGCAGGGGCACATTGAGTGTGTTACCTGTGTTGGGTTGGCGAGCGTGTTGGCCTCAGTGGAAGCGCAGGCTGAGCTCTGGGACTCCGGCTCACTCAGCTGCTGCTCTGGAGACAGGCTGCCGCTGCTGCTGTCCTCCTCAAAGGCGTACGAGTCCTCCTGCTTCGGAAACTTACCATGGTTCACTGCAACACACAGACAAACACATGGATGGCTCCACGTCAGGGAACACAGTTCTTACAGAGGGGTGACCAGATGTCACTGAGCTCCGTAACACGGGCAGAGCCATGAAGACACTTGTTTCTCCGACTACAGCGCAGGGATCATGTGTGCACAAACACTGGGCAGAGGCTGTTTAGCAGGTTATAAGAACACACAGCATACTCCGAGCCCTATACAGCTGTCATTTATAGTCACATACAACTTACATTTTTACATTTACGGGAAAATATAACTTGACCTGTTAAGATGTTTTTGATTGGAATTGTGGTAATGCTTTATATTACGGGTATGTGAATTCATGTGAGGTCATGATGATTCATGATGAAATACTCATGAATTCACATTGTTAATTCAAGCAATGATAATGTCTAATGATAATGATTAATTCATCATGATCATGATAATTTTTTTGTTTGCGAAAAAACCAACTCAAGAAGGACCAAAAGATTTCCTGATGTTTGAGGGCAGCCTGTAGTTTTCTCTGTCGATACATCTGCGTCTTTGGGTTACAAATAATTTTCCCACTATTGATCATCGATCACCAACTTGATTCTGATACCTGGACGGGGCCTTTCTGTGTGGAGTTTGCATGTTCTCCCCGTGTCTGCGTAGGTTTCCTCCGGGTTTCCCCTACCACTAAAAAACATGTACAATAGGCCCAGGGACTGCAGGTGGAAATTGGCACAAGTGCTATAACTTAGTACAATGCATCTCTCCTTTCTGAGGCTAATGTAGATTGTACACTGTCCCTGTTCAAATAAAAAATAAATACATAAACGCAGCGCTTGGTCCTGCAGCCGCCCCTGTCCTGGGAGAGAACACTGAATGAACACTAAATGATGGGGACTGTAGGGCGGGACATGGGTAACAGGCTGACCCGCTGACCCGAGTGTATTTATTTATTGGTCTGTCCGTTGTGTGTCTCGCACCGCTCTGCTCGAGCCTTTCTTCAGTGATGTTCCCGATGTGAACTGTCGTTAAACAGCAGCAGTTTGCAGAGAAGGTTTAGCTTCGAGTCTCCCACTGTCCGGGACGACCAGTTGAACGGGCTGGAGAGTTGATCCTCCTGCGCTGGGCCATTTATGACCATACACAAGTATTTGACCAATCTTCACCAAATAAACCATTTAAAGCACACGAGTAGCAGCGCAGCCCTGTGGGATCTCTGAACAGTTACATGTGCACTGACACTCACGTGCACTTTCACAAAGCGGAGGATTGTTGTTGATATTCAGCACGTTTTCACTGAAGAAACTCAAGCGGCTCATCAGGGAGTAAAGTCTTCAAGTGACGCCTTCATTTATTCGGCTTCACGCGGTCTACACTGCACCGTGACCCCCCAGGTGTTTTGAGGTCAGCACAGCAGTGGTCCTACACCTTGAAGCCCCTCCTGTGTGTAACGGGTGGTACCTCGGGGTGGTGCTGCTGTCCCTCAGGCCAATGACTGGTTAAATGGGAAGTGGCCTGATTGCCACCAGGTGCTAGTGTCTGTGGGATTCCAGGGCGATTGCTGGGCTCACGCTGTGCTCACCCACGCCAAGCGGGAGGGTTACATCTGTGTTGGTGAGTGTTTCGGAATGTCCATATGCTGTTATTGTCATGTACGGTAGCAACAATGTTTGTTTAGTTTTAATTGTGTGTTTTAATGGTAGGGCCGTACGAGGCTACGACGGCGACAGTTGAAACCTATTCAACGGCGTGGGGGTTGTTGAGCAGACTGTGTACGGGGTGTTCACGGCGCACAGGTAGAACTGTTGGATGTTTTTAACAATAATAAAGTTGCTACAGTAGGTTTTGTTTTTTATGATCAATTTTGTCTTTTTACAGTGTTGCTACCTGCTGTCCTTTTTAGCCTATGTCTATGTTAGGTTTTTTGTTGTTAGTCCGTCTTTGGTAACAACTTGGTGGTCTGCATATGTAAAGGCGGGCTAACCCTTTTCTTTCTTTGTAAATTTATGTTTGTCTATTGGTCACTTTCCGCTCCACTCCCATTCATTGGAATGAAGTTTTTTAAAGAATAAATAATGTTAAACTTATCAGAGACTCTGCCTTTCTAAACTTCTTGGCACTACAACATGTGCATGCTATAATCAGGCCACACACCCAAACCAAAAGACCGTGGTTGCCACAAATATTAAAAGATAGAAATTATAAAATTATTGCCACTAAGTATTTGCTTCATATGTATGTTCAAAAATGTGTGTTTTCTGCACATATACTTCTTTTGAGGTCCTATTTTATGATTTTTAACCATTTAATTTGTTCAAATAATATTGCTTATGACCTGACCATGTGGGCCCCCTTTATGTCGGGGACCAATGGATTTGTGACACAAAATGGATCGTCCTCCCAGTACACACTGTGAACTTACTTCTTGATATTGTGATGAACATGGAGTTGGATCTGTAACTCATGAAATGCTTGATTATGGTTATTACTTTAATGCGATGTCATTTGGGATGTTTGCAAATTAATTTTGAGTTTGGACCTATTGAGCATTTCCTGGATCTTATATTCGAAACAAGTGTGAAATATGACTTTCAGACAATGAACAAAAAAAAGAAAAAAAAAGAAAAAGGAAATTAAAGCCGCAAGCGGCATCGAGAGGCCCTCGCGGGGGTTCGTGGGCCGGTTGACGCCGGTTCCCGCACGCCGCCGCAATAACCGGGAGGCGCTGCCGCGCCCTACGTGGTTATAATGTCGCTGCCACCCTCGGTGCAGTTTATAAAAGAGCAAAGGCGAGAAATGGCGCCTTCGGCGCTGATTACTAGTTTTTTTCCAAAATGGCCGACCACCTGTTGGTCGCCTAGCAACCATGTAATGGAGGCCTCCCTTAGTGCCTCCATTGCCGCGCCATAACCCTACCGAGGGCGCCAACGTGGCCACACTAAATTTGATTGCCCTGATAAGCCATTAATCTTTGTGAGTAAACATCAAAACGAGATTTTTAGCGTCTCCATGTGAATGATGGCTCCAACCTGCAGAGGGCGCTAGCGCGCCCCAAATCTTTTTTATTTCACAAGCAGCATCGGACGGCCTTGACGGGCCGTACTTCAATTACCACTGTTCACAAGCTCCTCACAGAGGGCGCTAACGAGCTGTAATCGTGTATAATGTGAGATTTGTGTGTCAGTCCTATGGGATTAACATGGGGAGCCTTGGTCGTCTCCATGGCAACACCGTACAAAATACGGTATGGGTCTCATTGGCTTTTTGGATCGGGATGCCATCAGCTATTATTGTGCCGAATTTTATCAATTTCCGAGAAACTAATTTTTTTCCCATAATGCATTTTTTGTTCTCGGCCTAGAGGGGGCGCTATCGCGCCAAATCTCACTTTTTCACATTTGTTGTGTCCGGGGGTGAAAGGTCAATAAAATGTATATTTCCGATTTTTAATCGGAGTTCGTTTGTGCAAATGGGAGCATTTTGTTGTTTTCGGAAAGTCGCAAAAATCTTCGTAAAGATTGCGGCTTCGCCGCAAACAAACCGTAAAACTTAGCCAAAAAATTTGGATAACTTTTGATGCCCCACATCTCGAGATGAAGTGGAGCGATTTTGGGCTCATTTGGTGAAACGCCCTAGGAGGAGTTCGTTAAAATGCGACGTCAGCGAAAACGCTGACTCAGCATTTTCCCGACTTCCTGTCAAAATGGCGGACTTCCGGTTTGTCTGGGGGCGTGGCCACAATAATATATTTTGTTTGTCCTCACAGGACGAATGTCTGTACCGAATCCCGTCGCTCTGCGACAAAGTTTATGTTGGCCCCCTCCCCATAGGCGCAATGTATTTTCACTTTTGTAGGTGGCGCTGTCGCGCCATTTTTTATTTCCCCAAAACGAAACACATATTTTAATTAATTTTTCGCCGGATCTGAATTTTGGGCAAAGTTTGGTGAGTTTTCGACTATGTTCAGGGGGTCAAATTCCTGCTCAAAGAGCAGAAGAAGAAAGAAAGAAAGAAAGAAAGAAAGAAAGAATAATAATATTTCCTGCAAAAACAATATAGTCGCTTTCGCGACTACAACATATTATACATTTTTTGAAAGCTTTCGACTTCCCCCACGCACCGGTGGGGCTCGGAGGTGAATGACGAGCGCTTCGCGCTCGTCATCCACCTCCGTATGACAGTTGGCCATATACCTCCATTCATTTTGCTGCAATTATAAGTATAAGGGCCCACACCAGAGGTGTGGGCAGTCATTGTTTTACACGGTGAGTTTACGGTTGACATGGGGACAGCGCTTCGCGCTGTTTTCGTGCGCTCCGCGCACCTAGGTTCAGTGCGCTGCGCGCACTGCGTTGCGATTACAATAGGCCCTTGCTACGGCAGGCCGCTCGGGCCTAATTAGGAGAATTCAGAAGCCCCTTATGAGAGACCAACAGGCCCGGTTAGAACCATGAGGCCGTCCTTCTGTGGACCCACCACCTGCAGGGGGCGCTATAGGGGCTGGTGCAGCTCCAACAGCTGCCCCCACGACCCGGCAACGGACAAGTGGAAGAAAACCGACCGAAATTAGGAGATCTCATATGCCAACAAACAATTGTGTAAGGGAATATTAATTGCAGGCTTTGTGACATTGTAATTGTTAAATTGTTAAAACTGCAACTTCATTCTGTTGAGACAATTGTTGCTGCCCTAAACACCTGAAGCTTTTAACCGTCGACCGGACAGTTTGTTGAATTGATGATTTTTCGTTCTATTTGCAGAAGCTCCTCAGCTCTTGTGTTCAGAAAATGTAACAAGTAAAAAACTAGACATGGCTCCAAGAACACTCAGGTCTTAAAAAGAAGCAAAACATCCTCGAGTCAACCAAGTCAGGCGTTTCAGAGCTTCACTAAATGAATAGTTCCTGGGCGACTGAGAGCCTCTGCAAACATACTTACTAAAGCATTGTTACATATTTGTTTTGTGTAATCATAAATGAATCATAAAGTCTTGAAGTGGATTGAAGCTCTCTTGTGTAAATGCTCTCCTAAAACAGGTTCTGTATCTATGAAGTTATTAAAGCTGCAAGAGAAACATTCATAATGAACTCATGATGAACTAACCATGAGATCATTTTTAGTTCCTTAGTCCTTCTTGGGTTGGTTTCTTCGCAAACAAAACATTCATCATGATCATGATGAATTAGTCATTATCGTTAGTGAGTTCATTGCCTGAATTAACGGTGTGAATTCATGAGTATTTCATTGTGAATCATCATGGCCTCACATGAATTGATTAATTCATGAAGTCATGATGAATTCATGTACCCCTATTATAAAGCGTTACCAAAATTACTTTTGATTTAAGTAAATATGACCTAATGCTGCAAATTCAACAAATGACCATTTTCAGTTCTTTACAACCTATATATTGTATTGAAACGCTTTAAGTTGTTTATTATCACATTCAAATGAACAGTTAAAGATGAAAACAATTATGAGAAATCTGAGACAAATATCATTTGCATAATAATTGTAAATGAGGTGTAGAGCTTGGTGATAATATGACACAATCTTCAGAACAGTTTTCTAAAGCTTTCGATCAAGCAGAACTATGTGGATATGTTTACATGGAGTCATTACTGAGCAAACAGCACATTTAAATCTTCATTGTTTAAGGAGCTGTCACCGGATCCAAAGCACATTCATTCATGTGAGAACGGATTTTCATCAGTCATAGAAAAAAACATAAAGGGAGGGCACCACTTATGACATCAGTAGGTGGATCAGACTGTAATGTCAAGTAGACAGAGAAACAGTCCATGTTTTTATGTATGTATTTTCATTACACGCTGAGCCCTATACTTTTGAGTTCCCTTAGTGCCATGTTATTTGCTCAAACATCACATATAAACCCTAGTAAATGTGGCGAGGCAAGTGGTGCTGGTCTGTAAGTGAGCATAATTTAAATAAATTAACAAAAAGTACAACCCCACCGGAGAGAAGACTCCGGACCCCCAGAGGCACACAGGTTCACTCACTGAAAGAGGACATAAGAGGTTCCAAAATTATATTTGCTTCATTTAAATTCGTGTTCACATTTCCATATATTATTAAAAGTCTGCAGTCCGTAGACAAGGTTGTTCTCTCCATAGTTAAATAAAAGTCCATATTCCAATCCATGGGAACGTCAGTAAATACAAAGCAGCAGGAGACAGGCTAAATAAAAGTTAGACTATAAACAAATAAAGGTTTAAAAGAACAGGCGAGGACCCCAGACCCACCGAGCACAGAGCCTGGGGCGCCATGTACGGGTGCTCTGTGAAGCTCTTATTAGTGGCCATGAAAGCAAGAGAAGTTGGTAAATATGGACGATCTCTACCTGACAGGAGATGTAGCACGCCCTGGGCTATGGGGAAAACCGAGGCCAAATGAATGAAAGCAAAGTTTATACCATAAAGAATAGTATTTGTAATAATTAGGCTAAATCCGGGTACTGGACCCTGAACAGGGTTGAAGTGTGCGACGTACAAAAGTGTCTAATGGAGTCTGAGAGGCAAACCGGACTGTTACCATGGAAACCCACCATGTTTGTGGGTACTAGCAAACATTTTTCATTTAGAGTTTAGATGTTTTAATGTAAACAACAGAGGTGGGAGTACGTCACTAAATGCAAGTCTTGAGTCAAGTCCAAGTCAATCGGTCCTGGGGTCGAGTCGAGTCGAGCCATAGCTTTTGTCAAGTCAAGTCTCGCTCTAGCCGGCGAGTCTCCTCGCAAACGTCAGCGTTGGACTCTTCACTCTTCTTTTCAAAATGTGTCTAATCTACTTGAAAATATCTGCTTTCTCAAGATTTAGCCATTTAGAACATTTAGGCTAAAATCAAACTTTTCAGAAAAAATGGAACAGAGGGGGGGGCACACCAGGCCAGCTCGGAGACATAGTCCCACCAGCGTGTCCTGGGCCTTCCACGAGGCCCCCTCCCAATAGGACATGCCTGGAGCACCTCCCGAGGGAGGCGACCAGGAGGCATCCGGAACAGATGCCCTAGCCACCTCAGCTGGCTCCTTTCGACGTGAAGGAGCAGCGACTCTACTCCGAGCTCCTCCCGGGTAACTGAGCTCCTCACCCGATCTCGAAGGGTGCGCCCAGCCACCCTGCGAAACTCAACAATTTCACTCATATCAACAATAAATATAATGTTACAGCAAGTCATGGAGAGTCTTTGGCCTCAAGGCCAAGTTAAGTCTCAGGTCACAGGTCAAGTCTTGTTGGAGCTTTGGTCAAGTGTCGAGTATGACTCGGGTCAAGTCATTTGAGTCTCCCACCTGTGGTAAACAATCTCTCCAGTACTTTACCTTTTACAATGTCCATTAGTTCATTATGTAAACATCCCATGATGCTTAGTGATATGACGTCATAATCCTGAACTCTGTGATTTGTAATAGTATTATTAAAATGTGAGTTGCCTCTAAATGCTTAATGTTCAGTGTGTAGTAGTAGTAGTAGTAGTATTCGTTGTACTTTAGTCACTTATATATTTAGTGTTTCCAGTTCTATTTCTGCAGCCGCGTTGAACTGGTCGCCGTGTTTTCAGTCATTGACACCTTGTCCTGGCTCGGAGCAGAGGTGTCCTGTTATGTGGACGGGACACCAGCCCCACGCTCCTAACCCACCTCCGCCCTGATTGGCCGCTCTGATACAGCGCAGGGCTGTGATTGGATGAACTCCAGCAGTTATCTGTAAGTGCTGAGTTTGTGTGATGGTTTCAATCACAACAGCAGCTCCCTGACCCCCCCATACATTCAGTGTCCCAGAGCAATGTGTTTCAGAACCCTGAGTACTCACTTACATTTACAGTTACATAATCAAGTATCTGTACTCTCATTTCAGTAAATATACTTTTTCCACTATGAGTAAATATTTAAGTGTGATCGTCTCGTGCTCTTTGTTCTTATTTTGTTTTTCAGTATTTTCTTGGAATTTTCTTGGAGTTTCACATTATTTTATGTTATGTTTCACACCATTTCTGAAGTAATTGAAAACTTTTTTTTGTGTGCTAAAAAACAGTTACTCACAGTACTCAAGTAACATTTTCTCCACATAGTTTTTTACTTTTACTTGAGTAATTGTTTGGGTCACCACTTTTGTTGTGTAATTGAGTAAAATTATTTGGGAGAACTCACTGTACAAGGGCAATGATTGGTGAAAACATTTTATTTCTTTAAAAAATGTGGGTCTGGAACTAGACCATGGTTTGAGGTGGTGGAACGTGCTGCAAAACATTGCACTTAAAGGCCCGACCAACACGGGTCATCGGTGCTGTTCTCAAATAAAAGAAGAACTCGCTGTAAGGTGTGCAGCTCAGATATGACTGAAAAAGCGGCTCTTGTGGTGATTTGATTTTGTGCCGTTTGGCATGTCTGTGCTGACTCTCATTCGTCCAGGAGGTATTCATCCTAGTGCTTAAATCGTCGACTAGACTGGATTGATTGAGTTGAGGACATTTCGCTTCTATTTGCAGAAGACCCAACAACCCTCACCTGCTGAAGTTGTTTGGCGTGTCTGTGAGGCTGATGCTGATCTGTTGGTGGCCGCTGGTCTTCGTATGTCCACATTGAGGCACCACTAAGCCTGGAGTTCTCTGTCATACTAATGAGGCTGAGACAAACCCCAGGGCAGATGAACAGTGACCAGGTGAGAGTAGGGTCATGATGTGTTCATCAATATGATGAGAGTAGCCTTTAAATAAGGAGGAAGTTCATTTATACAAGGGCCCACATGGGCGGTGCCAACAATTACTCAAACTTAATTCTGTTCAACTTTATGCTATTGTAACTACATTATATGATGTATTTTGAAGTATCATTATCACCGCGCTCTGAAACAGGGACAAACCCAGGAGTTCCTGCACCGTTTCAGAGGAGTCTGAAGACAGTGCTCTAAAAACATGCTGCTCAGATTGGCCCACTATGGCGGCACGCTCAGTTGCAGCGGCTCGGGACCAACCCGACACGGTGCCAAAGCGGTTAGCGCTCGTGCTAAGAAGGTCCCAGGTTCCATCCCCAGCCGGAGGGGCCTTTTGTGGAGTTTGCATGTTCTCCCCATTTCTGCATAGGTTTCCTCCGGTTTCCTCTACCACTAAAAACATGTTCAAGAGGCCAGGACGAATGTAGTGAGTGAGTGGTTGGTGGTGGTCGGAGGGGCCGATGGCACAGACTAGTAGCCTCGCTTCCGTCAGTCTACCCCAGGGCAGCTGTGACTACAGTAGCTTACCACCACCAAGTACAAGAGTGAATGAATAATGACGACAGTGTAGCACTTTGAGAAACTCGGTAACACAGGCTTGTAAAGCGCAATACAAGTGTAAACCACATTATTATTATTAACCCAACATCTGATCTACACAATATCAGCCATATCAGCTCTAAACCAGGACTACATACAACATGTGCAGTTCTCTGATGACTCAGGGGAACGACCTGGAGAACCCGTCGGTCATCATGGACTTTGTGGACTGATGTTAGCTCAGCCACATGTGCTTGGACACCACCGCACTCACTGGAGGAGGACACCAGCGGACGCCCCAGGAAGCCGCGCGGAGTTCTGGACTAACGGTTAGCGATAACAGTCAACACATTCTGCTCACAACATGGGTATTCATCTTTTGGACAGAACAAATAGTATGACCAGGGCCGGGTGACACTCCCGCACATGTTACAGCTCATAGCTCACATTCTCAGTCTTTAACCCGAGTGTGTGTCATCTGCAGATTGAGGCGATCCAATGACAGGAAACGTGTGAACGGTCACTTCCTCTGCTCAAGTGGATGCTTCGCACATAGTTTCCAGAACACGTGTCGGAGTCACCACCAGGAGCACAGGCACAAGACAAGTGTCAACTCAATGGCCCATATGCTAAATCTATATATTTTCATTCATGCAGGAAGGAAAACTCAAGCATGAATTATACCTCATGCTGAACACAGATATATTAGGCCATGAGCTAGCTCTCTAGTTCCAGGAAAGGGGAAATACTTTTGATTTAGATTTTTATTAAGTACAATAGTTCAACTTCCACAAAAAGTTCCACAAGTGGGCTCCCTGCAGTTAGTGAGTAACCATCTTCTAAGGTCGGGAAAATGATTAGCCTCTGATAGCACGTTTGACTGAATTTGTCTACCTGCATATAAAAAGGCCACAGACTTCAAATGTAACATGAATACAGACATTAATCAAGATATTCAATATGTGGAATATTACGTGGGTAGGAGTGTTAGTTGTGAAGAAATGCTATTTAAAAAAGGCATTAAAAAGTGTCCTATTGAAACAAGCCTAAGGGGACCACATGTTTCCACATATAACTTTTTCAGATTCGATTCTATGAACAACCTGATTTCTTTTCTGGAGTCTTGGCGTTGAACCTCTGTCTTTGACTTTGAAGCATTCGAGGAGAGTTTCCGGTTCATCGTGCTCACTGTCCAGTGATATCCACTCCTTTCCATCGTCTTGAATGTGTCCCACGCTGTTTGAGATGTCACAGGTGTTCTCACTGCAGTTATCTAAAATGTGCCATCCACCCTGTCACTTGCTAAAGGAAGTCGCCATCTTTGTTTACTTCCTGACCGGTTTATGACGACATCATTGTGCTGCGCTGACTTTTCCTATTTCATACTCAAATCGCCCCAAAACTGCAGGAACTTTATGTGAGCGGTTTTATATAGTTTCAGAATATGTGAAGAGAGTGTAATACCCATTTGTTGGAACGATAGAACAACTAGCTTATGGCCTACATCCCTTAAACAGGATATGGGACCTTTAATATCTCCCCTTTTCCATTTTAGTCGATGTGACTCCATCCTCCTCACCCTGATGGTGATATCATCATCACACCTCCACAGTTAGAACAACAGGCTAAGCAGCAGGTGTTTTCAGAGAAGATCTTCCATCATTCCTCTGCTAATCCCGCTTAGACAGCGGACCGGAGCTGACCCGCCTCACACGCCGGAGAGCGTTTATCAGCAAACATGTGGAAAGGCTGAAGTGTGAAGATAAGCTCCACGTTGGAGAGCTACAGATTAGATGAAGCTCGGAGATAGAGCAGGCATGTTGAACCTTCAGAGATGGAGATGCAGATCTGCAGGAGCTGGAGACGAGGGCAAGAGGGGAAGAGAGATCTGAGGACAGCCTTCTTTCACTCTTTCACTTCATCAACTCTTCTCAAAGTTCCTATATCATATCAAAGTTCTCATCTTTTTGAAGGATTTTTCAATAGCCTAATGTTGAAAAAAAAAAAAAAATTGTATTATTGTAGTTTTTTTTTTTTTTTTTTTTATTACAAGTGCATATTTACAAAAAGGTATAAAGATAAGACATAGAAAGACATAACAATACAACACACATGAGGTGCAACATTGGGGAAAAAGCAAAAACAAAAAACTGTACACCAAACAGTCAAAATCAACAACAAATACGAGAGGGGGAAAGCAACAACAAACAACTACCACTCGCACCACTAGCACCGCCGCCTCCGCAACCACCACCACAACCACCACCACCACCAGCACCACCATCCGTACCACAACCACCAGCAGCACCACCATCCACACCAGCACCAGCACCCCCATCCACACCACCACCACGAATAACAAATAACTAAACAAAAAAAAAAAATATTTGACAAGAGACCCAGAACAAAGTGAATCCACAGAACAGAAAACGAACAAAGAAAAACAAATGGGCTTAATTAATTAAATTAATCCCCGCGCCTGCGACACATCCCCGGCCAGCACCCCAGGCCGCACACCGCTAGCACCCCACCAATCCTAATTTTTGTTTTGTCCCTTTAATTCCCAGTATGGCCCTAAGTAGGATGAAGTGCTTTAAAAATGAG
The DNA here is from genome assembly GCA_021464625.1 of Proterorhinus semilunaris. Taxonomy (NCBI): domain Eukaryota; kingdom Metazoa; phylum Chordata; class Actinopteri; order Gobiiformes; family Gobiidae; genus Proterorhinus; species Proterorhinus semilunaris. The sequence continues at coordinate 1,628,504 of CM038363.1, read as the reverse complement.
TATCAAACTCGCCCTATTCTTTGTGATTTGTCCCTTAACAGTATTTCCCAATTTGTCCCTAAGTAAAATGAGATGCATTAAAAGAAGCATTGAGCTTGCCCTATTTTTATATATATATATATATATATATATATATATATATATATTTTTTTTTTCCCCTTCTTTGTGAGCCTAACCTTATATGATGCATTAAAAACAGTGGCAGGGTGTCTAGACGGGCTACCCCATAGAGCCAGCCGGGGAAGAGGCACAACAGCAGGGGCTGGAGGCATCTCAACACCCATCATAAAAGTAAAGCAGGCCATAGATAATCAGAATCATGGTTGGGAGAAATAAATAAATAAATAAATATAAATAAAAAAAAAATCTAAATGGTGAGAGAGAGAAAGAGCTAAGAACTCTGTTGGTGGTTGCAACGGAGGCAAGCTGAATCTTTAACACGATGGGAGTGATATAAACATATAACTAAAATAGAGTAATAAAATCATAGATAGGGTACTTACGATGACAACAACAATAATAAGGATGACAATAATAACAACTAGAATAATACTAACAGTGATAAACGTAATAATACATAAAGCAATACATAAAGCAATTGATACTATTGGGAGCAAGACTGATAAATATGAACTGTGGTATGGATTGAGAGATGAAAGGATTTTGTCTGGGTGTATATTTTATGTGTTGTGTGTGGCTTTGAAAGTTATAAATAAAAATGGTTTAAAAATTATTGTAGTTTTTGATTGAACTTGAAGAGCAGACCTTGTGTTTCTAAATGCAAGCACATTTTCTTCAGTTCAGCTTTACCCAAATCTAAAAGCTTCTCGACTGGAGTTTACAGCCTAGGCCAAAGTGACGCCTCATTTGAAAGCTAAGACCTACAAAACTGATCGGAATGTTTTCGTTGTCGCTGCGTTTCTGTCACATTTTGGAAGTGTTTTTTTGTGTTCTCGTCTTTTTTCTCATCTTTGTCGTCACTTTTTCATCTCATTTTTGTCACTCTTTTGTTGCTGCTTTATTGGTTTTGGTGCTTTTTAGAATTGGGTAAAAAATTCCCCAAATTCCCCAAACTGGGGAAAGTGTGCTCGGTTCAGGTGGGGGTTAAGAGGTTAAACAATTATACCAGGATTACAAGACGTAGGCGATGGCGTGAAATGTTTGCCTGGAGCCCTGCATTATGTCTGATCTGGCGTTTAATCTTCTCCACTGTTTGTCACGACACGTTTTACAGCCTCTGATACCTCATATTGTAAATATCATGTCCCGACTTTCCTCCTGGTGCCATAAATGCACTCCCTTTCCCCTCGCTCCAAGCCAAGGCCACCCAGACTGTAACATGCCTGTGTTTACTCTGCCCCCCTGTCCCCTGTCAGTGAGTGTCCAGATGTACGCCTGCCCCGCGCTGCGTTTACATACATGTCCCAGCACTGAGTCCCAATAATGTGTTCAAACAAAGGGCGCCCTCGTGGACCTGAACAGTGCCTGACGGACGCTGCTCTGATGTCCTGACGGAGTCGCCACGGAGCAGTACGGGACCGAGCCGTTTCCCAGATCCCACATCCTCCGACTCAGCTCCACGCCGAATGAGTCAGTGCCCACTACCTCCGCTCCGAGTCTTTGGGATCCGTTCATGTCAAGACTGGCTCTTTTTAATATCACATTTTAATAACGCCAGATAACTCACAATATCTAAGACGCCATCATCTAAAATGACAATGGGACTGATATTTACGCTTTTGTGAATAAAAAGAAGCTACAGCTGTGCATTCAGCGTTCACTAGTGTGGCCTGCTCCAGTGCTGGGCTGATTCTTGTGTTCGTTCGGGCGGGTTCTGGGTTCGAACCGTTCACCTTAAAGAGCCGTTCCAAAGAGCTGCTTGCTCATGAACGTCACTCCTCTCCGCACAACGAGGAGCTCGGACTGAGCACACACAAAGCAATGAGTTGGTGAAATAAAACTCCAAATGAAATCAGAAATAACTATTTAGGAGATCCATTTCTTTCACTATCACATGTTTTTTTCCCTCCTGCGTTCGAGGAGCAGAGGCAGAGGAAAGTAATGAGAATGAGAACGATAAAAGCTTGATCCAGTTGTGTTGTTACAACCCTTACAGAGTGGAAATATCCAGTCTTATATTGTGTAAAATAGTGCACAGTCCGTGCACAAGGTATTTATGTTCTCTTTCCTGTGTGGTCAATCTGAACTGCCTAAGAGCAGAAATATACATGCATTTATAATATTGTCCAAGACAAATTTCTCTGCAAGGAGACAAACAATATTCTATCTGTATCTGTATAACAACGTGCTTCAAATGTATGGAACACAAAGCTATGTTTGTGGCGTTTGTGCTCGCTTCGAGAGTAAACACTTTTAGTTTGTAAAGCATCTATAAAGCTCCGAGTTAAACTCGGAGCTTGATAGAGAATTGATAGAGAAAAAGGAACCACGATTAATGTGATTAATCCGATTTAAAAAATGTATCGATTGAAAGCACGAGAAACATGACTGTTTTGAAGAATGACATTCTTCAATTCACTTCGCAGTAAAAATCAAAAAACTTCATTCATATAGCACTTTTCAAAATGTGCAAAAGTAAAAAAGAAGAAATCGCAACTAAAGCTGGTCTGACCTTCATCTGCTTTAAAAAGAATCAGCCTCACACAGCGACAGACCAACATCCACAATTCCTCAATTTAGGACTAAAGCGAGACTAAACCAGGACTAAACCAGGACTAAACCAGGACTAAACCAGGACTAAACCAGGACTAAACCAGGACTGGCCCGTCCAGATCTGCAGCAGCTGCAGCAGGTCTAAGAGGTCTAAGTTCAGGACACAGTCACTATTATGCACTTGTATTTAAATGATGGCTGTGCTGCCCTAACACACTATACTGGGGAGCCGTGGTAACATATTTTGGTTAGGGGGTGCTGAGTGACCATATTGTATTTATTTATTTATAGGGATAAGGGTGAACTATTAACAAGTAACACACACACATCATTTATAGCTGAGGCTAATTTGAATGTCTGTCCCGAGAAAGGCTTTTACAATAATAATACAGTTTGAAAATACATAGGGGTGTGCTTTTGTTTGGGACACGTTAAACACAATTATGGACGGACCTGCATCACAGCAGGACCGGCTGTACAACACTTTCCCTCGGGACACACACACGGACAGTGTTTAACTCACAGTGGGATAAAGAACTCACAGTGTTTGACCTGATAGAGCTTATAAAAGCCTATAAGAAGAACACAAGGCAGTGAGATGTAAATGAGGGAAAATGTGAGGCTGCCAAAGGAGGGCAGCCACGCCTCAGTCGACCTCTTTCTAATAAGCCACGCCCTTTTACCAGTGGCGCAGGCACATAGCGCAACAGCTGCACACATGCAAGATTACCATCGCGTTTGGAGCGGCGCTGTCCTCGCGCCAGGCGGAGGATCTGGTCCTTTGTCTCTTTTTAAAACGCGCTTCAGTTCATTTTAAAAGCCCCCAGATCTAAGTCCTGTTACAGCTCAGGGGACGAGGAGCTCCACAGTTTAGCTCCTGGACCGTAAAGGCTGACTGTCCCACGGTCTTTAAGGGGCACGTTCACATTTCAGTAACACTTTATTTTACACCAGCCTTGATACACTGTACCTACCACATTTAGTACCATCTAATGTGCTGTATGTGTAATAACTTTGACCTATGGGTTACATACATGTAGTTTGGAGGGAAACTATGTAATAAGACATAAGACCCTAACTCTAACCTTAGGCCCTAACGTTCTTATTACATAATGCACTAATATTAATACACAGTAATACTTTTCCCAAACAGTCTCCCATCCAAGTCCTGCCAGGCCCTTCCCTGCTTAGCTTCCCCGGTCTGACGGGATCGGGCACAGGCCACAGTATTCCATTGTGTATGTACTACATGTACACGTTATTACAGATTGTTACAAAGCCGATTACACTGTACTAAATTTAGTTTGGTACAATATAAGGTCGTCAAATAAATTGTAACCAAATTATCAAAGTTAGGAAAATTGAACCTATGGAAGATTGCCCTAAAAATGCCTTTTCTGTTCTTATTTCCTATTTATTCATAATCTCTGCAATGCGCAAACCATCCAGGGGGAGCTCCAGCACCCGTAGCACCCTGGGTTCCCTCGGGTGTGCTTGAACCTAGTTTTCATAAAGGAACTATTCACTTTTGGCCCAAAGTTCTCTTCTGGGTTTGAAAGGAGGGTAAGAAAGTTCTCCTGGGTCTGGATTACGAGGAGGAATCAGAAGCGTGGCTCTGGGTGCACTGACCCAGGGCGTTTTGGTGGAGGCGCTGGAGGACTTTGAAGGGTTTGGGCTATGGGGCTATGGGGCCAAGGGAAGGACGCTTGACTCCTACTTTTCCACTATTTGTGTATGTTTTTAATGCTATCTGTAAGTGCGAGGGGTTGTGTTTTCTTGTAGCTGATACTGTTTAAAAGACTTCCAAATAAACGCTGTTCCTCCGTCAGTGGCTTGCTCTCGTCCCCCCCCCCCTCTTTCCTGGACAGTCCTGTCCTGAAGTCGCAGTCGTGCCGTATGGAGTGCAGTAAACAGCCTGTTACAGACCTCACAGTTTGTTGCTGAGTGCTTTTTGGACCTGCGCCCCTCAGTGTACACACATACCTCAGCGTGACCGGCCGAGGGAGGGGGTGACGTCAGCATCACTCTGAGGGCCAGGTACGCTCCACTGCCAGGAGTTTGTCTAACACCGAAAGCTAGATCAACATTCACCGTCTTGTCCTTGCGGGACCACAGATGGCGGTTTCGTGGGTTTGAATGTTCTGTACTGATGCGAGTTTCAGAGCAGAAGTGTCCCCCACAGAAAAGGCTCTACAGAAGAACTACCAGACCTTCACACGACGTCACACAAGAGGCAACTTCACGGGGGCCTCCATTCTCACTGAGCAAATAAACGATGCACGTGAAGCGAGGGCCTCACAGCACGGGGAACACGCCAGCAGGCTCTGGATCGCTGGAGGAACATTTGGTGCTGCCCAAAGCGGGACCGCCATCAACGGGAACAGGACGAGAGACGGCTTGAGTGGCGGCACGAGTGGCGTACAAACGGGACGAGTGCAATATTCATGGGACGAGTGCAATATTCAGGTTACAGTCACAATCCGGGCTTCTGAAACATTTGGAATAACCCGTTTACGAGTGTGAGCAGAGTTACTCCTGTTACATCCGACTGCAGCAGCCAAAGCGCTTTTTCTGCTCAACAATCGGCTCACACACACAGAGAAGGACATTATGACCGTGTAAAAACTGACCGGAAATGACAATGGACATTTTGGCCAGATTTAGTTTTAAGCTGTGCTCTTAAACGTTTGGTCAGGGGTTGAACGGCACATTTTAGTTCCATCCTCTTTCTGGATTTTGAAGCTCAACTTAGAACCGTTTTAAGATCCAACCATGCAATTAAAGACGATATACTTCGCACATCTCTTGTATAGAACAGGTGTGTAGGAGAATGCATAAAAGCCAAACGTAGAACGGGAAAAACCTCTCGCACACTGTATACTTGCAACACCAGTGTTCCTTTATTGAATGCAACGTTTCGGTCCAAGATCCAACCATGCAACATGTCTCATTCAAGATTTAAGGCATTTTCTCAGCCGGTGTTACAATACAGCAAATATAGATCACACAGCGGGACAAACGTTTGGTGAACATGGCCCTGCCGACCGTAGTGGGGCTGTCATCTCCTATCCTAATCCTGCAAGGCACAGTGTGCATCATCACCAGCAGCATCATCATCATTCTACCTGTATTAACTGCACTTGCTCCAAAGGACACCTCCATCATGCAGCTCTCCCTGACACTGGACGGCGTTCTCCCCCAGCTGTGTTCCCGTCTGTGCGGCGCTGTTTGCTCATGTTTGAGTCACCACCACCGTTTCCCAGAAGAATGTGGCCTGGCACGGTCCCAGATCAACGTCGTTTCAGCAGAAAAATGAGTACGTGTACGCACAGACTTCCCTAAACAGCAGGCGGGTCGAGATCCTGCAGGAGTCTCATGTAACCGTGCTTTGAAACAAATACAGGGGGCGCTCTAAGCAAAAGCAAGCGCCAGTGGAAAAAAAGTTTAGGCACTAAAAAGTGGAAAAGTTTAAAAGAATTTGAAAAAGGGTCAAATAGGGGGAAATTAGGAACAATTTGAATATAAATGTGAATGATAAATGCAATGGAAGGAAAAGGAATGAATGAACATTATTAATCTGTTTTATGGCTCTATATGAATCTATATGGCCTTCAATACGAGCTAGCTGAGTGTATCTTGTTATCAATTACTGGTATTTTATTTCTATGACCTGCTATTACTGTGAAGCACTTTCGTCAACCGCAGTTGTTTTAAATGTGCTATACAAGGGTTAGGGTTGGGGTGGGGTTAGGGTTAGGGGTGGGGTCAGGGTTAGGGTTGGGGTGGGGTCAGGGTTTGGGGTGGGGTCAGGGTTAGGGTTGGGGTAGGGTTAGGGTTGGGGTTGGGGTGGGGTCAGGGTTAGGGTTGGGGTTGAGGTTAGGGTTAGGATTAGGGTGAGTGGGGTTACTCACGTGGCATGCTGCTCCCCTCGGCCTGCGTCTCTCTGATTAGGGTTGGGGTGGGGTCAGGGTTAGGGTAGGGTCAGGGTTAGGGGTGGGGTCAGGGTTAAGGTTGGGGTGGGGTCAGGGTTAGGGTGGGGTTAGGGGTGGGGTCAGGGTTAAGGTTGGGGTTGAGGTTAGGGTTAGGATTACGGTGAGTGGGGTTACTCACGTGGCATGCTGCTCCCCTCGGCCTGCGTCTCTCTGATTAGGGTTAGGGTTGGGGTGGGCTGGGGTCAGAGTTAGGGTTGGGGTAGGGTCAGGGTTAGGGTTGGGGTGGGGTCAGGGTCAGGGTTGGGGTTGGGGTTGGGGTTAGGATTAGGGTGAGTGGGGTGACTCACGTGGCATGCTGCTCCCCTCGGCCTGCGTCTCTCTGATTAGGGTTAGGGTTGGGGTGGGGTGGGGTCAGGGTTAGGGTTGGGGTAGGGTCAGGGTTAGGGTTGGGGTGGGGTCAGGGTCAGGGTTGGGGTTAGGATTAGGATTAGGGTGAGTGGGGTGACTCACGTGGCATGCTGCTCCCCTCGGCCTGCGTCTCTCTGATTAGGGTTAGGGTTGGGGTGGGATGGGGTCAGGGTCAGGGTTAGGGTAGGGTCAGGGTTAGGGTTGGGGTGGGGTCAGGGTCAGGGTTGGGGTTAGGATTAGGATTAGGGTGAGTGGGGTGACTCACGTGGCATGCTGCTCCCCTCAGCCTGCGTCTCTCTGGTCCTCTTCTGCTGAAGTCTGAACTGGAGCACTGAACAGGAAGACGGGGACCCACGGAGAGCCGGGACATAAGAGACAAAATGAGTCAAAAATAAAACGCACACATTTTTTAATATTTTATGTCCAGACTCTGAAACTGACACTTCAGAGAATGTTGAACTCGGTGAATGAGAGCAAACAGTGCCCAAGTCACTCATTTGACTAATAAAGTATAACTTTTTAAGTTTATCATCGTTCTTTTCCCTCTAGAGGATACGCACATTTACAGTGCTAAACAACTCTCAGAGTGTTGAGGAAATAAAAAAAAAGCTTTTGTTTTTAAATGATAAAAACTGAGGTCATGGTATTTGGGCTGAGTGAAGCAACAGCCCCTGGTCATCTGGGCGCCTTGGCCCATTATGTAAAGCCTGTGTTTCACTTTATAGTAATTACACCTTATTTAGCCTTAATAAATGATCAATTAACACTTAATTCATCATGAACATTTCATTGGTTAAGTGTGACTAACACTTAATAACTACTTACTACTACAATTAATGCCTAACTCATAACGGATAGTTATTAAGTGTTAGTCACACTTTTATTGTCATGGTCAGTGAACAGGTTCACAAACTAGAACTTGTCTTTGGTGTAATCGTGCAACATGAAAAAAAAAAAACACACATAAAACTTGGTAGCAATAAATAATAAACTATCAAAACTTTAAAACACATCTAACGGATGGAAAATGACACATTGCCTCTTTCTTTTAGTACCGGGGCTTTGATAAAATCACAATGTGGTCAGTTTCTATTATGGTATGGTTCTGGCACGTCCCACTGTGAGGAGGCCATGGGGAAGACCTGCGCCTATAACGCTTTGGGATGGGCATCTCTGCTTAGACTGCTGCCTCCGCCGCCCAAGCCCGGATAAAGTGGAAGAAGAAGGTGGCAGGTTCTTTCACACGGGCTGGTAACAGCTTTCTTTTTTTAGGAATACCGTAAATGTTTCCACATCATCGTAACAAATATGGGATAATACGGACAAAAATGTATAACTCAATAGTCAATATTTTCTCAATAATGATAATGATGATGATAATGTTCCACATTATTTTTCCCTATTTTTCCCCAATTAGTTCATTCCCTCCATATTTTGCCAATGATCTCCCATTTTCCCCCTAATTCCCTAATATGCATATCTTCCAAACAGCAATTTCGATATAATCTTGTAGACGATATTTTACCCTCCTCTGTGTATAAATAGTTTCAACATCATTATCATTTCTGATCCTTCTCGTCTCCACAGACCTACCGCTGACTCCGTTGTTCCCGTAATAAGACGCTGATATGATATTTGTGTATATTTGTGTATTATGTCAGAGCAGCTCCTCTGCCCTCAGGATCTGCCCTGCTGCTCCAGGATGTGGCTGTGATAAACATGCTGCGTTTAAAACAGTGTGTGGTCCGTGCGTGTGTGTGTGTGTGTGTGTGTGTGTGTGTGTGTGTGTGTGTGCACGTGTATGTGTGTGTGTGTGGGGGGGGGGGATGTTGTAAACAGCCGCTCCCCCGTGTCTGCTCCTCTGTTTCCCTCTTATCTGCGTCTGCTGCCGCATACAGTGTTCCTGCTCCGGCTCCTCAGGTGGTTCATATTCACTGCTTGGCTTCTCCCATTTCTCCTCTTTCTCCCCCTGCTTCGCTCCCTCCTTTCTCTCTCAACTCTCTCCTCCTCGCTCTCCCCTTTCTTCCTTCTCTGACCTCTCTCTCCTTTCTCATTTTGTGCTCCCTCACCTTTTCTTCTCCTCCTCCTCCTCTCCTCTTCTTTCATCCTCCTCCAATCTCTTTGTCCTTTCTCCTTTTCCTCTCCCTCTCCACCTCCTCTCTCTTCTTTTCCTCTCCATCTCCTCCAGACGAGGAAAGACAATACAAAAAATATATAAACAGATAAACTTCATTAAAGCGTATTATGGCTCTGAAGGACCACACCACTCCAAGGGATCTGTCCTCCTCTCTCTCGCCTTTCCCTCTCTCTCTTCTCACTCTCGCTGTCCTCCCACTCTTTCTTTCCTCTCTCCCCTCTCCTTTTTACTCCCCCCTCTCTTTCTCTCTGTCCCTCTTCCCTCCCTTTCTCCGTCTCACTCTCCTCCTTCTAACTCTCTAGCCCTTCTCCTTTCTTTCTCCCCTCTCTCTCTTCCCTCTCTCTCTGTTCTTCCTCTCTCTCTCTTTGTCTCCCTCCCTCCTCCCCTCCTCCCCTCTCTCTGTCCCGCGGCGGCCTTCCTTCCTTTGAAGTGGTGCATTAACAGCTCGTGCAGTTCGCGTCAGCGCCCGCCTCCATTATGTAAGTGCGAGCGGACTCAGCTGACATGTGGTGGAGTTTACTGGGGTCATGACCTCTGCCCGCACCCTCACCTCGGCGCACGCACCCCTCAGCCGCACACTCGGACTCACACACACACAACGTACAACCTTATATTTTACCACGTTGCTTTTTACAGCCACACTAGGGGGCGCTGTGACTAAAGACAAGTCAATTCTTTTCTGTCAGCTCATACTATATGTGAATGCCACAAACGCAGATAAAAGTTGAGCAGATGGTTATTAAGATTGGCAAACATCTATCAAACAGTGGAACGAGAATTGGATAAAAAAAAAGAGGTCAATTTCAGCCCAAACTGCAGCTGAACATGTTTTAGAGCATAGTTTTGGTATTTTCGATGAACTTATACAGTAAAGAATTGTTGAGCAGTGTCATAATGTTGCAATAAATATAGACTTAATGCCAGTTTGAATCTAATGTAATGCTTTTTAATGAGATTTAAGGCCTTAATTTTGCAGAATTCATGTATTAACCTTCAAATGCCCCACGGAAACCCTGAGAAATCCGCTCTTTAAATGTAGCTGATGCCACGGTCAGTAGACTCAACTGCTGGGACAGTCTGGTTGCCAGAGGGCTGACCAACATTTCAGCGTTTTAAAAGCCTGTGGTGATAAGTTTCAGTCATGGGCCAGTGCTTTAACTTGAGCTGATCGTGGAGCTCGCAGCTAGCGCCATGTGTGAGTACTCTCTCATTCACACACACAGGCAGGTGTGTTATACTCAAGGACACCACAGTCTGACCCGTGTGTTTGTCACTGTCAGCAGGAAGTGTCGGACATCCACATAGATGCAGGAGCTATTCAGTCACCGACTTCGGTTAACAGATTGTTGCTGACAAAGCTTCATTCCTTCCCTCATTTCTGCAGTTGGTATTCTTCCTGGCCACACAGCACATACTCACACTCTTTGAAATGTGTAGTGCAAACACACACCTAATGTTCACCTGGAGGGGATTATCAGTAAGAAAGTGGTGATTTAGTGACCCCCCACAGCGATACAACAATAACACTCTCCGCTCTGAGCCAAAGCTTCGCCCGTCTGTCTCCCCTGGGCGACGGGAGCAGAGCGTATGCAGCCAATGTCCCAGTGTCAGGTTATGTTTGGTGTCTAAAGGAATCTCACCTTCTCAGTGTAAATGTGAAGTGACTCTTCAGAGTTGACTTCACACCATGACCGTAACATGAGTCATGAGTTATAGTCAGTAACAAAAAGCCTGAGACTCATTGCTCTTCAGTCACAGACCGACAGGTGAAGAAGGAAGTCATGGAGATTCTGCTTTAGACACAACGTTTAGTTTAGTTTAGTTTATTTATTTGTTTGAGCAGTTAACCTGTTCAGAGGGAGCTTTTTTAAAATGTACCAGGTTATTGCAAAGTTTGATGTTTTGATCTAGATTTTTCCATATTTCAACACCACGTCTCGTGGGACACATGCTTTTCAAGGTTGTTCTGGAGTTCCGCAAACGAGAAGTCAAATACAACTTGAGATATGAGTTTCGATAAACAGAACATATTTTGTATATTTTCAGGAAGTGACTTTTGTGAGGCTTTGAACATGATTTGAGCATCTTAAATTGAGTAAGGTCCTCAAATTTCATTGTTTTTGATTTGAAGAATAATGGATTAGTGTGTTCACGGTATCCAGCTAAATGGATTATTCTTATTGCCTTTTCTGAACTTTAAACAATGGGTCAAGATTACTTTTATACGTATTTCCCCAGATCTCTACACAATATGTTAAATGAGGAAGGATAAGTGAACAGTATAGAGTATATAGAGCTTTGTTGTCAATGATATATTTGGATGTATTCATTATGGCTGAAATCTTTGCAACTTTATTTTTATTTTTTATGATGTGAGGTTTCCAGCTGATTTTATGATCGAGTGTTACACCAAGAAATGTATGTTCATAAACTCTTTCAATGGTTTCGTTGCCAATTTTAACTGGTAATTGTACATTCGTTACACGATTTCCAAAGAACATTGCTTTGGTTTTCGTAATGTTTAGAGAAATTTGTTTACGCAGAACCAATCTTTCAATTTATCCATTTCTTCCGTAATCTCGATCACCATTTGCTGTAAGTCTGCACCTGAGAGTAAGATTGTTGTGTCATCAGCAAAAAGAACCAGTTTAAGCTTCTTGGAAACCAAGTAAAAATCATTGATCTATAATAAAAATAGTTTAGGTCCCAACACCGATCCCTGGGGGACACCACACACTAAGGTATCACACATGGATCTGCACTGCCCCATTTGAACATACTGTTTACGGTTTGTTAAATAGGATTCAATCCAGTTGAAAGCAACACCTCTTATCCCATATTTTCGTAGTTTGTTCAGGAGTATAGTGTGATCCATAGTGTCGAAAGCCTTCTTAAGGTCAAGGAAAATACCTATTGAATACTTTTCTAAATAATAATAATGCAACAGTTATATATAGCGCTTTTCTGGACACTCAAAGACGCTTTACATTGCACTATTCATTCACTCCATACTTGGTGGTGGTAAGCTGCTATTGTAGCCACAGCTGCCCTGGGGTAGACTGACGGAAGCGAGGCAGCCAATCTGCACCATCAGCCCCCCCGACCACCAACCACTCACATCATTCATCCCGGCCTATTGTACATGTTTTTAGTGGTAGGGGAAACCGGAGTACCCGGAGGAAACCTACGCAGACACGGGGAGAACATGCAAACTCCACACAGAAAGGCCCCGTCCAGCTGGGAATCGAACCCGGGACCTTCTAGCTGTGAAGCACGAGCACCAACCGCTGTGCTACCGTGCTGCCCTTTCTTTTCGATATTATTTGTGATTTCCTCTATGAGTTCCATTAACGTGAGAGCGGGAGATCTGCTTTTGCGAAAGCCATGTTGACTGTCATTTAAAATATTGTATTATCTATAAATGCGTCTAGTTGAGCTGTATAGAGCTTTTCTAATATTTTAGAGAATTGAGGTAGTATTGAGATAGGTCTGTAATTAGAGAATTGAATTTTGTCACAATTTTTATAAATGGGAATAACTTTAGCCATTTTCATTGAATCTGGAAATTTACCAGTTTTGAAAGACCAATCAAAAATATGGGATAGCGGTGACGATGTGATACCTGTAATACTCATATCTACCTCAGCACAGTCCAAGGATTTCTTATTTATGAAATTTCTAACTATATCAGTTATTTCTTGTCCTGTTCCTGGCGTAAGCAACATTGTATTTGGGTTTTCCTGGACACAGTCATAATTATAATTTGTGCATGGTGGAGTTATTGGTGGAGTAAGAATTATACTGAAACTGAATGTGTTTATTCATATCAAGTAATGGAGGGAAATGAAACAACCATAAATTACACAAATCTAAAATATATATACAAAGGAAAGGCAACATCTTCTATCCACTGTAGGTGATGTGTGTCCCAGTTCCTCTGAGTCATGGTGGACCATGACAGATGTGGACAGGACTGTGGAGGATCTACTTTGACTTTGGAGAAAACAGTTACAATAGTTAAACTGGTGTTGAAACTGGTGTTTGCACAAAAAGCTAAAAATACATGAGTTCTATGATTTTATGAATATAAAGGCCTTATGAACATGATAGCATACCTTTGTAAATGATTGCAACCAGTTTTGCTTCTATCATTGCTTCTTTGAATTTGTTATGTATGTATATTTCTTGTTATTGTTAATGTCTTTTAATGAATAAAAAAACCCTGCTGTGCCACGACTCAGAGGAACAGGGACACACACGACATCAGACACCGTTTACATGTTTTTGTTTTCAACCATTACTCTAACATGCTTGAGTGAAGTTATCATGCTAAAAAGCTCTACAAGGTTGTCTTGCATTATCCTCTGGTTTGTATTATACACAACATGATGACGAGAAGAACTTCTGTGAATAGAAGCGAAACGTCCTCAACCAAACCCAGTCCAGTCGACGAGCCTCACTACCATGAATACTTCACTGTACTTCGGTACGAGTAACTGCACAGCCCCGGTCATGGAGACAGGTGTCAGACTGGTTTCATCTGTCTCAGGTTATCGCTGCTCTGTCTGCACAAAACCATCACTTAGTGTGAAATACATTTGCCAAGGCTACTGGAGCCAAGAGCGTCAGAAGCAGCCAAGCTCTTCTTTCAAAATAATGTTCTGCAAATACAAAAAGTAGTGTGCAGCCTGAAGCAGTGAGTGAAGCCAGTACAGTGCAGACGCACAGAGGAGCACCACCTTGTGACATCACTGGGTGAAGAATCAGGATTACTCGAACTCCAGGTCTGTTTCAAGAGAGAAACTCATTAATGTGGTCCTGATACTACTTGACGAGGAGAGGAGCTGAGCCACTGTATAGTATATGAATCAGAAAAAGTATTGTTCAGGTATCGGTATGGAGAATCAAGTATCGTTACAGTACTGGTATTGAAACAAATGTGTTCTATACGGTCATGTGACTCCGTGCATGTTCAAAACGGCAGTTATGTTCCGCTATCGCAGACACATTAGTTTGGATTATTCTACATTTGACCTTCTCTCATCCAACATCCCCACTCCAACATTTTTGGACGAAAGCGTTCCGGACACATTCCTCCACAGCTCATTAATATTCGATTGGAAGTACAACAATAGGAAATGAGAGTCTGATGAATGATCTGTGCATACTTATGAAGATTCCCCAACTCTCTCCCAAGCCTCACGCCGAACAGCACGTTACCTGGCCAGACAAGTTGGGCCTCTGCCCAGTGGACGGGATCGACTGGTGAATGAACCCCTCAGAGACATGCCTCGTCTATCCAAATAAGCACGACGGCTTCCACGTCCACAAATGTCACAGGAGCATCGACAAAACTTCTGCCAACGCAACAGGCAAAGCACGAGACACTTCCAAACACCACAGGGAGACGACTTTAAGGCGAGACACGGCAGGTGAACACATTTTTGGTGTGTAGCATCTTACTTTTCATGTCAGAGTATGAAACAGACAAAGCTCACCTCGTACGAGGCTTATTTTATGATGTTTTGTCTCTAACCCACAACATCGCTTTGCAAAGCCGGCTTTCCCTCATGCATTCATTCACAAATATTGATTATATTATATTATACATCCATGTGTCCTGAAGGGTCACCGGGGAGATACTAGAATCCAAATATGGTCATTTCCTTTCTGGGAGAACCCCGTGGGCAAAATACTGAAGAAATGTTCTCACGCATGACTTCATTTTCTCCAAATGAGGTTTTTGTTTCACTCATACAATGACCTCACCACTTGAGTCGCTCCGACAGACTCCACGATTTAGAAGTTTTTTCAGAAAGGATTTTTTTATATCTAATTCCTAGCCTGATTTATTGAGCTTTGAACACACACAAAAACAAGGTGAATTTTTGTTTTGTTTTTGTTGTTTTTTTACAGATTTTTTTAACTTATGGTTAGCTTATAAAAACAGATCCAAAATTCCTCTTCGTAACTAATATGATCAAATAAGTAGTGCTGTCCAAAATATCAGGTTATTAACCCGATAACGCAAATCAATTTGAACAGCGTCATTTTTTTATCGCACGAAAAATGATTCTCAATTTGCCGACACCACGAGAGCCGCTCTGCTGCAGCTCCGTGACCTCATCACGCTCCAGTTTATATCAAAGTATGTCAGTCGCTGCTGCTGCTGTGGGAGCAGGTCACGTGACCGCGAGTTTACCACAAGAGAAATAGCACTTGTTTTATTTTGCTAACACCGCTGAGGAAACCTTTGAAATCGCTCATGGACTTATTAGGAACAGAGGAGCGGAGACTCTTTCCCCGACGCAGTGAGAGGTCACCGCGTTATGTTCGCTCTGTCTTTCTTCTTTTCATCCCATGAGCCTGTCACCTACAGTATGTGTTTGGGCACTGTTGTTGTTGTTGTTGTGCTGCATTTGGAGCAGAAGAGCTTAACCCTTTTCTCTAAACTTGAGAAAACAAAACATGTTAATGATACGTTTCCCCCATAAAACTGGACATTCAACTAAACATGCCCTACTCTGTATTTATGGACTTTATGTTGTAAGACAACAACGTAAGGAAACAATAAAATTAGTGCTTTCTAACTTGACACACCTGCACTCCAAGTTTGCTGTATATTTGATGAATAGGAGTATTAGAGTATTAAAATGATCATTTAGAATAGATACAAATTTGTGATTCATTTCGCGAGTTAACTATGACATGTATGTGATTAATCGTAATAAAATATTTTAATTGTTGGTCAGCACTAAATATAACGAATCTAACTTACTTTTATATGAAACCATAAAATGACAGTAAACGTGCGATAAATAATGCATAACTGTATTTCCCCTATCCTCCTGCAGGGTCTCGCCTTAAATGAAACACCAATAATCAATATGTCACACTAATATTCCACTGGACTGCCTTCACCTTTAGTTACGGCGCACATGTGCTGTGGAATTCTTTCAATACGCTGCAGTTTTACAAGATGTATTCCCGTCCAGTGTTACCCGGTGCATGTGTTCATTACTGTGCACTGTCCCCACCCAAATAAATAAGCACAAAGTGGAAACAAACACCAAACTGCCATTTATCTTTTAACATGCAGTTAGCTAAACAATGGTGGCTTGTCTTATGTTTTGAACATGGGTAATTCCGCCTGTCGCCAGTAGAGGGCAGTCCAAGCAAGAATTTCCAAGACAGCAGTGTGAAAACAGGATTGTGAAAGTGTAAAATGTGTGCCCTACAGCAGCCATGTCTTTTTATAAATCATAATAATAATAAAAGCCAAGTTACACTCAAGGACGTGAGCTTGTTATTCCTATCAGCGAGAACATTCTATTCTTTGCAGTGCGCTAAAAGAGACAAATTCATAAGAAAACACACATCCATCATGTTTGACCCTCACAGACTCCTCCGGACGACTGACCTCTGACCCAGAGCTCCAAAAACAACGTCTCACCTTTGACGAACAGCTTTACGTCCATCTGGCACGAGATGGACAGTTCCTCGTCGACTTTAGCCATTCTATTTCCCTCATGTTAGCTTCTGTACCTGTTTTGATACGGACCTATACATGGGTCCGTCTGTCAGTCCCATGCATCTGGAATTGAGGAGAGCCAACGAGAGAAAGACCAGAATATATGGATCACCATTAGAGGGTTGACTGGACGTGAGGTGGGCCTGGTATTCACAGGGTCTTCACAGACACTATGACGGACAGCAGGTTTACGGGGGGACTATCTCCATCTGTGCCATATTAACCAGGGACAGCAGACTCCGAGCGACGCCTGGTACCGTCATGGCTACTGACCCAGACACTGACACACAGAGGCACAGGAGTCAGAAGCTGCAGATCTCCCACGTTAACGGTCTGATATGAGCTGAAGCTAAGCATCCCTATATTTTTATTTCACTTTTACTGGATGGCATTGAACTTTTAGCAGTTGTGGATTAAAACATGGACCATTTACAGTACTGGTATTACTGAAAGCTTTCGTGGAAAATGAAACTCATGGATGGCCAACCGGCTTCTCAGAAACACAACATCCTACAAGTAACTTAAACATAAAAAAGTTACCTTTATTAACCAGGTCAGTCATAGCTTCGAATTCCCGCTTCCACAATTTGCTGAATGTCTCTCTCCCTCTCTCTCGCTCTTCGCCCTGCGCCCTGTTTAATAAAGCTGGCCGACCTAATGAAAATGAAATCTATATTTGCCCCATCAGAATCCAGCGCTCTGCTTTAACCACTGTTTACAGAGAAAACAAAAAGACAGTTTCTTGCAGATAGAGAACATTTTGTGAGCATTAACTCCACTCTGATCTGGTTAGGTCAGATGGTTTTGCATTTCCCAAATACCAAACGGAACTCCAGCAGAAAGTACTGCTCTCCATGAAACCAGTTTGGTATCAGGAAAAAAAGTTTAGGTACTACTGGCATTGGAAACCTAAAAGTAGGAAATCCATGTAAAACCTAATTTCCTACCATCTTTCACTGCATTTCATTGTGGGATATTTGAAGTCCTTTTTGAACTATCGCCCAGCCCTACTCGCTCCACCTTGGCTGATTGTGCCTAAATTCAACACAAATGGAACCTTATTTGAGTCCCTGACCTCCTAATCCGAGTCGCCATGTTCAGCTTAACACTGGTCAAAACACACACCAACTTTATACTTTGGAGCCTTTATAGAAATGTACGGAAGTGGAGAGTATTATATGTATCTTCCTAATGGAGTGGAGTTAAAGTTCTGAACAAAAATACCAAATCAAATCAAGTTGTTTTGTACAGCCCAGTATCACAGGGCTTCACCCAATATCAAAACAGTGGAACAAATAACCAGTGAAAAGTCCAGAATGCTGCACAATTACTACTCAAGTAATGGACAGAGCCTTAAGAACGCTACATACAGTACAGTACTTAAGTAGATTTCATAAATATTCATAAAACTGAAAATGGGAAACTCTAAAATGTAAACAAATCAGACTTTATGCTGTTTAGTGTCAATTTCACCTTTAAATCTGGCGGTTCTTCCCCGCCCTGTGGGGTAAAGTGAGCCACAAGACCAACATCTTTAAAACCATATTTTCCAGACGATTTTCAAAAACTGTCTGTAAATAGTAAAATTGTACAAAAAGGTGTCTCATCTTACCCCACTCTGCCCTTTCACAGATTTGTATATCATTATGGGACACTTGCTGCGCTGCCGGCTTGTCCTTCTGCTTTGATTTGTGGTGTTTTTGATTAGTAATCCAGTCTAGGCCATTGTCAACACTCCTCGTTGCCCCTTCCTCCCTGTCCGGGCCCTGCCCCTCCTCCGTGCCCTCGCTCTGGGGTTGTTTCCCACTCAGCCCAAACATACAGCAGTGGGTCTCAGAGGAAAACCGCTATTTACTCTGCCATCCGTGGAACGCAATTACAGCTCTGTTACTCGAGCTATTCTGTCCCCCAGAGTCCCTTCTCAGCTGTGGACATGTGGACGTGGTCTGCGCTTGTCTGTGCAGAACTTAACTAGGGCTAAACTAGGTCTAAATCAGGACTGAGACAACTGCTCACGCATGTTCTAACATTGTTGAAATCATACCTTGATTCATTCCTGCAGGTATTTCTGAGTTTTTGATGCGCCATATACTGGGAAATTTGAGAAATGTTTAAATGTATAATGATGGGAAAAAGTGACATATACTGTATTTGATCAAACTTTTTTTTTCCCCAGCGTATGGATCACTCCAAAGTTGTGTCTGCACTTCCAAAGTCCATCACTGTGCGCGTTCTGGGCAGCAAGTGGAAATCAGCTAATAAGGTCATTTGTTCAGGAAAGAACTTTATGAAATAAAAATAAGAGGGAATATTATAGATTATCTGTTGGTAATATTTATACCAGTTTGATTCCTTTAGATATGGCTAATAATATATTTTTTGTACATACAATATAAAAGATAACACAGGCTGATGTATGTCAGAAAAGTATGTCTTGTTTCTATTTTGTGAACATTCAGACAGAACTGTTAAGGATTTGAGAAATTCTCGTATTTTCTTCCTTAATTTGTATAATCATGAATAATCATAAAATTGCAGCATAATGATGCCTCAAATATTTAGAATCCTCCCTAGTTCATGAATACCCTCACCTGGCAAAATAAACAAATACAATTGACATATTGTATTGCGCGTCCCCACTGCTGCCATCAGAGGGCGTTCCAAGCAACACCACATATGCTCCTCAAGTGTGTCTTCTACACACACATGTATGTTTTAAAAGGACATGCGTGCCATTGATGCCCAAAGGAATGTTGATAAGCTACAATTATGCAGGATCAGGACGGAGATGGCAGTGTTGTTCTGACTCTCCCCTGTTCCCAGTGCTCCGATCCCCATAAATCCAGCGCCTTTATGTGAGAGCGAGATGGATGTGCGCAAAGTCCTCACAGCTGCTGCACGTTAAGCGGTCCACAACACTGCCCCGCGTGGTCCGAAAGATAACCTAACCTTTCCCCCAGCGGATTGGCCCCCGACTCGTTCTGACAGGCTAATCTTAGCCACTATCGATCCCTGTCCGCAGATAATGACTTTTTTTCCACAAGCAACAAGTGCACTAACCTGCCTCACATTCCCCATCGTCACATGCTGCAGACTTCAAAGAGACCACGTCGAATCCAACGCACTCCCACACTCTGAATCCAACGCACTCTGAAACTCTGAATCCAACGCACCCTGACACTCTGAATCCAATTCACCCTGACACTCTGAATCCAACGCACTCTGAAACTCTGAATCCAGCGCACCCTGACACTCTGAATCCAACGCACCCTGACACTCTGAATCCAACGCACCCTAAAACTCTGAATCCAATTCACCCTGACACTCTGAATCCAATGCACCCTGACACTCTGAATCCAACGCACCCTGACACTCTGAATCCAACGCACCCTAAAACTCTGAATCCAATTCACCCCGACACTCTGAAACCAATGCACCCTGACACTCTGAATCCAACGCACCCTGACACTCTGAATCCAACGCACCCTGACACTCTGAATCCAACGCACCCTGACACTCTGAATCCAACGCACCCTGACACTCTGAATCCAACGCACCCTGACACTGTGTATCCAACGCACCCTGACACTGTGTATCCAATGCACCCTGACACTCTGAATCCAACGCACCCCGACATTCTGAATTCAACACACCCTGACATTCTGAATCCAACACACCAGAGGTAAACCAAGGTTGTCGGAGAGTGTCGGAGGGACGTCGGAGTGACACTCTGAATCCAATGCACCATGAGATTCTGAATCCAACACACCAGAGGTAAACCAAGGTTAAACCAGGACTGAACCTGATGGACACCAGGGTCAAACCAGGGTCCAGTTCATCCAATGAAACATTTTAGTCAAAGTGATTCAGTGACCAAGCGGCTTCATGGGTGGTTAGCTTGACGCTTTTGTTTTTCATTCCGGCGACCTCTAGGATGCTACAGGACCAACAACTGAAAAACTTGTTTTGTATTTTGAGTACTTGTAATGTTTAATGCTGAAGCTGAGCTAAGGTAACACATTTGGAGATGATCCCAAAAAATGTATGTTTTGTCATTCCCATCACAGTTATTTCAATCACAAAAACACAAAGATGGATCAAAACACCAAGAAAAATGCTTTGAATTGTCTCAGATCATTGTGAACATTATCATACAGGATTAAAAGAAAAATAAATCCCATCACGGACAGTCAGGGACAGTCATTTGGCCCATTAAACGTAACCGTGGGCAGGAATCCCTCAGCAGTGAAAACCTACCAGAAACTCTAAAAAACATGTGGTCCTGGAGGCAATTTTTTTTTTTTTCGTAGGACAGTTGGTACACATTGTACATTCATCATCCAGTCAAAGATGTATTAAGATTAAGCACCAGCCTTTAAGGTTAGTGTTTTAGGGTAGGGTCAGGGTTGAGCTGATTGGTTGATATGACGTTTCACTCTCATGACTCGTGATTGGTTGATGTACCAAAAAATGGCATCCTGGAGGCCACCTGGATGGATAGTAAAGACGCCATGTTAAGACCCCATACAGCCGCTAAGTCACTGAAAGGTCAAATACGCACTACCCTGAACTTATTTTCTGTTCTGTAAAAAGTTGCATAATGTATATTTAACCTTGAGAAGTCTAAAAAACAAACAAAAGAACACATAGATGACATTGAAAATGACTATGACAGCCTTTTATATGTTTGTTGGCGCATTGAGTTATAAATATATAAATATAAATATAAATAAAGTTGCTTTGCCTTATTTTTTGAACATGAGCGTTTTCTAAACAGGACCTCATGACAGGTGTCAGAGGAGCAGACAGTGTGACTGTAGTTTTAGTGCACACCTGTCACTGGACCAGGGCACAGAGAGAGCAGAGATCATTGCTGCAGACAGATGAGAGAGACCGAGGAGAGTGACCCTGCAGTGGAACAGATGACAACAACCAATTCTGACAACGCAAGAGTTACCACCACTTCAAACTGCACTGAATACTTCAGCCGCGTGGTTCAGTATCCGGGGATAAAACAGCTGGTCATTTCTCGATACAAACAGCTGACGTTGTGATTAACCAAAGGATGCCGTGTTTGCTGAAGTAGGATTTGGCTAATGTTAAAACCCTGCAGTATACGCCATAGCTATCCAGCTTTGTCATTTAAAAATGACCTATAGATATCTATTTGAACATTTACATTTTGTGACTAAACCAGTTCTGAGCTAAGACTCAGCCAGGTCTAAGACTAAACCAGACTAAACCTGGACTGTGTTTGGGGCGACAGTGTTGGTGGTAGAGCCACTTGTCTTGTGACCGCAGAGTTGGCAGCTCGTATCCCTCAAAGGCACACTGTTCATCCGCCTTGCCTCCAGTGTCAGCATCTTGCCTGGCCTGCCTGTCTAATCCTGTCTAAAGCAGGACTGTCTGGAACTTAGCTCACAGCCAATCAAATCTCCAAAAGTCTTAAATCGATCCAATCACAGATCACAATGTCACGACAGGAACTGAATGAACCACTGGTCAAATCTTTTCTTAATTGTACTTAACAAGAATGTGCCTGCTTCATCTTCTCTAAGAGGATTTTCTCCATGTTGCCGGCTATTGAAAATGCTTTTGTCCCATTCCAAATGTACATTGATTGAAACAGCCGTTACACGTTTGTTTTGAATTCTCAGACTTTTAAAATCTGACCTGAGTTGCCAGTGACTCCTGGTATCCTTCAGTTTTTGTGGCAAAAACAGCATATCGTCCACATTAGTTTCCGCTCTTCGGCCGATGCTTCTTAAAAACACTAGCTTCCTCGTTTACAAAATACACCGCATAGTGCTTGTGTCCTGCTTGTCTCTGATTGGTTAATACATTTGTCAATCACACCCATTAAGAATTCAAAGAAATCAGCCCTGATCCCAGACACACGTCTTTGTAAAGAAGAGGAAAAGTGTGTATTTTTGCAGGACAGGCTAGTCAATACTCTGGTTTGTGGATGAGAGCCTGGAAGGGCGAGTGGTTTTATTTATTTATTATTTATTTATTTGAGCAGTAAGTCTGCTCAAAGGGAGTGGGCTGAAGTGAAAAGCTTGTAAGCGCCCAGCCCTGTCCTTGATGTAAAGTGCTCTGAGACTATTCACCCCTCTCCCCTCAGGTAGGAGGCTACGGTCTATCCAGACCCATACCTCCCGCCACTTGAACAGTTTTTCCCCTCCGCCATCAGACTTATAACAAGACCCAAGAACTCTATATCAGACTCATGAACATAATAACCTGTTCAGCCATTTGCCCTGCTCTATGTCACCATGTGGTAAATTGTTGTCGTCTTATCATATTTTACATTTTATTTTATTTTTATTTATTATTTATATATATTAATATTCATCATGCATGCCCTTATAGTCTTATAGTTTTAAAGTGTGCATAGCTTATTTGTATCTTAATTCTGTGTTATATGTTTTACTGCGAAAATTCCTAGTTTGTGAACCTGTTCTCAAACAATGGCAATAAATACAATTCTGATGTAGCTGGAAAAACACTATATAAATGTGACCATTTACCATTATTTGGTTGGATTAAAGAGTATGCTCTAAAACTTAATATACCCCAGGATTAAAGAAAGAAGGAAGACCTAAACAGGATTTCGAAATATAGAACTCACAGGACCAACTGGGTCTAAGCCAGGACTTAGCCAAGTCTAAGCCAAGACTTGAAAACCTGGACTAAGTTTGAGAGGAGTCATCCCCAAATCAGGACTAAACCAGCGATGGTCCAGGACTGAACCCAGGACTGAACCTGGACTAAATAAGACACCATCCAAAACATCTACATCACCAAAACAACTCTGTTTAAGCACTTTGACAATCACTGAGATCCGATAAGAGATGAGATTTTCTTCTTGACAATAAAATCAATAAATCAGTATATTTTTTTATGAGCAAATGCAATGCAAATGTATCTTGTCATGACTGCTCCAAACAGCCATTTGATAAAAAAAAAAAAAAACATACGTCATGTGCACCAGCAAAACAGCAACTCATGGCCTGCATTAAACGCATCACAGGGCAGAGACGCCTAACCCACTGTATGTGCTTAGCACAGAAGATAAATCAGAAATAGACATTTTAAAAGCACTTTATATGTCTAATGCATGTCAGGTTCAGTCTAAAATGATCCTTCACAATATACTGAAAAAGGACAAAAAATTTAACATATTTCAAGTACAAATTTGAAAAAGAAAATGTAAAATGTGGGCCTTAAATGTGAGGGAAATTGTCAACATTTGACTAGACACTCAAACCGAAATTAAGTTCTTATTATAAACTATGGGGCCAAAAACATGTTTAAGTTTTGAAGATATTTATATAGCTATAGCTCTTTAAAAAGGTTATGATAACCAAACATATTAAAGTAGAGATTTCCTTAAGTTGGGAGGAAATGTGTCTTACCGGATCGGAACTTGCTGCGTATGAGTATGGAGTGCTGAGATCCCAGCAGAGTCATACTGCTACAGTCCCAGAGTCAGCCGTCCCGTAACCAAGCGCGCCCCTCTGCTCCAGCACTGTTCATCCACACTCTGCCCCTCTCTCCTTACTCTCGCCGAGCTCTGAGCGGCCCGGGACCCTGCGCGCATATGCCCCTGTGTGGGCGGGGCCCGGGGTCTCCTCCGGGACCCGCCCCCCTTTCGGCTGATGATGTCGGGGGTTGGGTCGGGCTGCCTCCCCCCAGGAGGATACAGAGGGTAAATATATCGCCCTATCAGCAAAGAGAGGGGGCAGGGAGAGGGGAGATAGGAGGGAACTCTGCTTTAAGACAGAACGCAAGAGACATGGAGACAAGAGCACGATGTTTACTACGAGGGTAAGGGGCAGAAGGCAGCAGCTTTGGGTGATGTCTGTGAGAAGATTGGAAACATTGTCGGCCAGCGTTTTCACAGCTGTTTTGGCCCTTTTAAAACAGGAAAAGTAACAATGGGCCTTGAGGGGAATACAGCAAAAATTGTATTTTAACACAAAGAAACTAATAATTTCACTCGAATAACTGCTGATTGCGCTCAATATGACTAAAACTGGATCACTGTGCATGCGACATGATACACAGGAGTGGTTTTGCCGAGAAATTTACACACACAAGACTTCGGTGAAGCCCCTAGAAACGGCTCTAGGCCATTATTCACCATTTACTGTCCTCACACTGTGGGATACTTCTGTAGCCACAGCTGCCCGCAGGTAACAGACAGAGCCTCTGCCATTCTGTGCCTAAAGCCTCTCTGACCACCGCCTTCTCTCACTCACACACTGTGGAGAGTTTGATGTCATAATGTTCCACAGTGAGTGGCAACATTTGTTTGAGGCAACATAGAGTTATGAAAGTTAGCACTTTATTCTGTCTCTCAGTTTTGAATGATTCTGGTTCTCTTTAGAATTAAAAGTGCATACCCTCTAAATGCCTTCTGTGGCTACATGGAGTACCCAGTCGGAGAAGCATCTAGTACCAAGAAGGGACACCAAGAAGGCCGGGCAATGCCAGAGAAATGGAGTGTCCATCCTCTCCCCAGGAGTTGGGTTCCGGAGCCCACACTGTGTGTGGAGGCGAGCCCGACTATATCTAGTCGGTACCTCTCGACCTCTCATCTCATACAAGGGCGGGCCCACGTTGGCGAAGGCCCAACTACCAGGCGCTCACCTACAAGCCCCAACCCCAGGCCTGCACACGGTCCCTGATATAACTCTGTACAAAATGGTTTTATAAACTGCTCTTAGTTCGAAGACTTCTATGGACAGTAATAGATCAAGGACCGTGACGTCGCCCGGTATGGCGCAACCTGGGCCCCACCGTGGAGCCAGGCCTGGGGTTGGGGCTCGAATGCGAGCGTCTGGTGGTCGGGCCTCTGCCCACGGGGCCCGGCTGGGCACAGCCCAAAAGGACGACGTGGGCGCGCCCTCCTGTGGACCCACCACCCGCAGAGGGATCCGTAGGGGTCGGGTGCAGAGAGGACTGGGTGGCAGTCGAAGGCAGGTGCCTCGACGACCTGGTCCGCGTGCGCAGCTTCTGGCGTTCGGGACATGGAACGTCACCTCGCTGATGGGAAGGAGACTGAGCTTGTGCGGGAGGTTGAGAGGTACCGGCTAGATATAGTCGGGCTCACCTCCACGCATAGCCTGGGTTCCGGATCCCAATTCCTGGAGAGAGGCTGGATGCTCCATTTTTCTGGAGTTGCCCGCGGGGAGAGGCGGCGGGTTGGGGTGGGTTTGCTTATAGCCCCCCAGCTCAGCCATCACGTGTTGGAGTTCACCCCGGTGAACGAGAGGGTGGCGTCCCTACGCCTTCGGGTTGGGGACAGTTATCTCCCTGTTGTCTCGGCCTACGGGCCCAACATCGGTGCAGAGTACCCGGCTTTCTTGGAGTCCCTGGGAGGGGTACTAGATGGTGCTCCGGTTGGGGACTCCATTGTTCTACTGGGGGACTTCAACGCCCACGTGGGTAACGACAGTGAGACCTGGTGAGGGTGATGGGGAAGAACGGCCTCCCCAATCGACCCCGAGTGGTGTTCCCCCGGAACCCGGTGGTGGCGCCCGGAAGTAAGGGATGCCGTCAAGCTGAAGAAGGAGTCCTATCTGGCCATATTGGCTTGTGGGACTCCGGAGGCAGCTGAGAGGTACCGGCAGGCCAAGCGTGCTGCGGCTCGTGCAGTCGCAGAGGCAAAAACCCGGGTCTGGGAGGAGTTCGGAGAAGCCATGGAGGAGGACTATCGGTCGGCCTCGAAGAGATTCTGGCAAACCATCCGGCGCCTCAGGAGGGGGAAGCAGTGCTTCACCAACACTGTTTACAGTGCGGGTGGGGGGTTGCTGACCTCGACTGGGGATGTGGTCGGGCGGTGGAAGGAGTACTACGAGGATCTCCTCAATCCCACCGTTACGTCTTCCGATGAGGAAGCAGAGGCTGGGGACCCGGAGGGGGGCTCGTCCATCACCCAAGCTGAAGACACCGAGGTGGTTAGAATGCTCCTCAGTGGAAGGGCTCCGGGGGTGGATGAGATTCGTACCTTAAGTCTCTGGATGTTGTAGGACTGTCTTGGTTGACAGGGCTGCCCTTTGTCACCGGTTCTGTTCATTATCTATATGGACAGAATTTCTAGGCACAGCCAGGGGCTGAAGGGTGTCCGGTTTGGGAACCTCAGAATCTCATCTCTGCTGTTTGCAGACGATGTTGTTCTGTTGGCTTCATCAAATCAGGACCTTCAGCTGCACTGGGGCAGCCGAGTGTGAAGCGGCCGGGATGAGGATCAGCACCTCCAAATCTGAGGCCATGGTTCTCCACCGGAAAAAGGTGGTTTCCCCGCTTCAGGTCGGTGGGGAGTCCTTGCCTCAAGTGGAGGAGTTCAAGTATCTCGGTGTCCTGTTCACGAGTGAGGGACGGATGGAGCGTGAGATCGATAGACGGATCGGTGCGGCGTCAGCAGTGATGCGGTCGCTGTATCGGACTGTTGTGTTGAAGAGGGAGCTGAGTCTGAGGCAAAGCTCTCGATTTACCGATCGATCTACGTTCCCACCCTCACCTATGGTCATGAGATTTGGGTAATGACCGAAAGGACAGGATCAAAATACAAGCGGCCGAAATGAGTTTCCTTCGCAGGGTGGCTGGGCGCACCCTCCGAGATCGGGTGAGGAGCTAAGTTACCCGGGAGGAGCTCGGACTTGAGTCGCTACTCCTCCACGTCGAAAGGAGCCAGCTGAGGTGGCTAGGGCATCTGTTCCGGATGCCTCCTGGTCGCCTCCCTCGGGAGGTGCTCCAGGCATGTCCTATTGGAAGGAGGCCTCGTGGAAGGCCCAGGACACGCTGGTGGGACTATGTCTCCGAGCTGGCCTGGTGTCGACTCGGGGTCCCCCCAGAACAGCTGGAGGAGGTGGGCGTGGATCGGGAAGTCTGGGCATCTCTGCTGAGACTGCTGCCCCCGCGACCCGGCCCCGGATAAAGCGGAAGAAAATGGATGGATGGATGGGCTCTTAGTTTGGCCCACACAGTAGTTCAGCGGTTAGTGCTCGTGCTTCACAGCTAGAAGGTCCTGGGTTCGATTCCCACCTGGTCGGTGCCTTTCTGTGTGGAGTTTGCATGTTTCCCTGTCTCCGCGTGGGTTTCCTCTGGGTACTCCGGTTTCCCTGACCACTAAAAACATGAACAACAGATTAATCCTCCTGACATTTTAGCCTGCCTGCACATCTGGAGACGGGTCCCTGAGCGCTGGCTGCTCACTGCTCCAACAGGTCGCCCCGGAGGCATCAAGGATGCGTCAAAGACAGAGAACTAATTTCCCTATGGGGATCAATAAAGTATAATTTAACCTTAACCTTGGACCGGTTTGCCATGGGAGACCCTATCAGGGGGCCCCAGACAACATCATTTAAGTACTCAAACAACCAACCCCACCAACATAAGGTGGCAGTTTCAGAGGTTGTTGCACTGTTGACTTGAATTCACTCATGTCTAACAGGATCAATCTCATGCCACATTTTGTATAAGATTTCTCTTATTTTCTTTATGATATATTTATGAGAGAGTAAATAATAATAGGTATTTGTATCGCGCGTTTCGACCTATAGGCCCTCAGAGCGCTTTACATCCAGAACCACTCACCCATTCACACTCTCGTTTACACACCAGTGTACGAAGACATTGCACAGGGACAAAGAGTGCACCTGCCAGAGCCGGGATCCAAATGTTCCAGTCGAACTATGTGGGAGATTGGCCTTTCACGTCCTTAATGTTACGGCCGTCATTAACTGGGTGTTCTTGATTTTGTGTTTAAATGGTGGAAAGGGACCGACTGGCTTTTTGCTCGTGTCCGTCCTGGTTGAATTTAACCCCGTGTCCAGAAGCTGCAGAGTTCCAGTGTGTGACAACATCCATTATAGTTTGGTCACACTATAGTGCTGCTGTAAAAACACTTTTAATGAGCGTCCTAAGGATGTGATTTAAGAGTCTGTTTGCTCTTGTAGCTCTACTGTCCACGTCCTCCTCGCCCCGGGCCGTTTACTAAACACATCCACACCGAGGCTTTGTGGGCGCGCACTGACACTGAACTAATCAGTCACTGAGTCACTCCACCGATATTATCGCAGCTATTCAAGTTTCTACTTTTTAAACAAAATCTGACACCATGGACCCATTTGAAGGGGAGACAATGTTCAAGTTTCGGGCCACTCTAGAAGAAGAACTTTATGTCTATAGCGCCTTTTACAGACATGGTCACAAAGCGCTTTACATGAGACAATTTTACATTCACTATACTCCCTGGTGGTAAGCTTCGTTTGCAGCTTCAGTTTCCCCTGGGGGAGACTGACAGAAGCGCTGTCGCGACTACACACGTCTGCGCGTGAATCATTCATTCACACACACACATCATTCATTTCGGCCTATTGTACCTGTTTTTAGTGGTAGGGGAAACCGAAGCACCCGGAGGAAAACTACGCAGACAAAGGGAGAACATGCAAACTCCACACAGAAAGGCCCCGTCCAGGTGGGAATCGAACACGGGACCTTCTAGCTGTGAAGCACGACTGCTAACAGCAGGTCGCTCTACACATAAACTTTGACCTGAAAACAAACTAATCTTTACATTAAGCCGCTTGTTTATTGCACTGGTGTAACGATTTTCCATAGATTTATATTGGAAATAGTCATTTCAAGGGACATTTTCTTAAAATGCGCAGCTTGCTAATGAAGAAAACCTTGAATGAAATAACACTGTCTTTACTCATATTTAGGTCCATGAGTATAGCGACTTTCAAATGTATATACTGTATCTACAGTGAGAACCATATGTTTACATACACTTCATAAAAATACACATTTGCATTTTTTCCTCATTGTCTGACATGAAAGCAGAATTAACATTTATGTTTTAGGTCAATTAGAATTAAAACTAATATTTCTGTTATCTAAATGTCAGAAGAATGAGAAATAGATTTTTTATAAATATTTGTGTTACTTTTTACGAAGTCAAAAGTTTACATACACTAATTTATATACGATTACTATACCTTTAAACAATTTTGGAAAGCCCAGATGTCATGACCTTGGAAGCACAAGACTTGGCATTTTTAAGACACTTGAAGGTTCAGCTTCATTTATTTATTTATTTATTCATTTGAGCAGTAAGGTTCATTGGTTAAAACAATGATGGAAATGTCCAGTCATCATACAGATCAGAAAGAAGGCGGGTTCTGTGTCCAAGAGATGAACGTGCTGTGTCTGAAATGTGAAGATCAACCCAAGTTCAAATGCAAAAGACCTGGTGAAGATGCTGAACCTGGTCAGAGTTTGTCATTATCCAGAGAGAAACAAGTCCTGTACCGACATGGGCTGAGAGGGAACTCTGCCAGGAAGAAGCTTTTACTCCAAAAGAAACGACAAAAAGACAGTTTGGAGTTAGCAAATGAAAAAAGGATAAAGACGCAATTTTTTGGGGACATTTACTGTGGTCTGACAAAAAAAAAATGGCCATAATGACCATCATTATGGAAAGAGGAAAGAGGGTGAATCTTGCAGCCTGACAACACCATCCCATCCATCCATCCATCTTCTTCCACTTGTTCATTTCCGGGTCGTGGGAGCAACGGTTGGAGCTGCACCAGCCCCTATGGCTCCCCCTGCAGGTGATGGGTCCACAGAAGGACGGCCTCATGGTTCTAACCGGGCCTGTTGGTCTCTCATAAGGGAGCAACTGTGAAATACGGGGGTGGCAGCATCATGCTGTGGGGTT
Organism: Proterorhinus semilunaris; assembly: GCA_021464625.1. Taxonomy (NCBI): domain Eukaryota; kingdom Metazoa; phylum Chordata; class Actinopteri; order Gobiiformes; family Gobiidae; genus Proterorhinus; species Proterorhinus semilunaris. The sequence goes on along the minus strand of CM038363.1, from coordinate 1,598,091 downwards.
GTTTTACTGCGAGAGCGACTGGTGCACTTCATAAAATAGATGACATCATGAAGAAAGAACACGATGTGGAAATATTGGAGCAAGATCTCAAGACATCAGCCAGTAACCAAACTGGTTACAAAGTGACTTAAGGAAAACAAAGCCAATGTTTTCAAGGTGGCCTACAAATGTGTCTCATTTACACCAGTTCTGTTTGGAGGAATGGGCCAAATTAGCCTGGCCTTAGCCGTCCGTAAACTCCGCTCAGTTATCTTTTCCTACATGTACGTCTGGGTCTGATCTCAGTGGCCGTGTTTCATCGGTTGAATTTCTACCAATCAGCGAGCGGGGGAGGCGGGGCTTGTAGGCGACGTTACGCATTTGCTGGTTGTAGTTCGGTAATGGCGGCGGATACGAACGTAAAGGAAGCTTTTCAATACATTCAGGCTCGGCTCCCAAATATCCAGACATTATACTTGAAGCCTTGGAATGTGCAAGGAATGCCCCCAAGAGTTATGATAGAGCTATGATAGAGTTATAATAGAGCTATGATAGAGCTATGATAGAGTTATGATAGAGTTATGATAGAGTTATGATAGAGCTATGATAGAGTTATAATAGAGCTATGATAGAGCTATGATAGAGCTATGATAGAGCTATGATAGAGCTATGATAGAGCTATGATAGAGCTATGATAGAGTTATGATAGAGCTATGATAGAGTTATGATAGAGTTATGATAGAGTTATGATAGAGTTATGATAGAGCTATGATAGAGTTATGATAGAGTTATAATAGAGTTATAATAAAGCTATGATAAAGTTATGATAGAGCTATGATAGAGCTATGATAGAGTTATGATAGAGTTATAATAAAGCTATGATAAAGTTATGATAGAGCTATGATAGAGTTATGATAGAGCTATGATAGAGTTATGATAGTTATGATAGAGCTATGATAGAGTTATGATAGAGTTATGATAGAGCTATGATAGAGTTATGATAGAGTTATGATAGAGCTATGATAGAGTTATGATAGAGTTATGATAGAGCTATGATGGAGTTATGATGTAGTTATGATAGAGTTATGATAGAGCTATGATAGAGTTATGATAGAGCTATGATAGAGTTATGATAGAGTTATGATAGAGTTATGATAGAGCTATGATAGAGCTATGATAGAGTTATGATAGAGCTATGATATAGTTATAATAGAGCTATGATAGAGTTATGATAGAGCTATGATAGAGCTATGATAGAGTTATGATAGAGCTATGATAGAGTTATGATAGAGCTATGATAGAGTTATAATAGAGCTATGATAGAGTTATGATAGAGCTATGATAGAGTTATGATAGAGTTATGATAGAGTTATGATAGAGCTATGATAGAGTTATGATAGAGCTATGATAGAGCTATGATAGAGTTATGATAGAGTTATGATAGAGTTATGATAGAGCTATGATAGGGTTATGATAGAGCTATGATAGAGCTATGATAGAGCTATGATAGAGCTATGATAGAGCTATGATAGAGTTATGATAGAGCTATGATAGAGTTTTAAAGGGTTATGATAGAGCTATGATAGAGTTATGATAGAGTTATGATAGAGCTATGATAGAGCTATGATAGAGCTATGATAGAGCTATGATAGAGCTATGATAGAGTTATGATAGAGTTATGATAGAGCTATGATAGGGTTATGATAGAGCTATGATAGAGCTATGATAGAGCTATGATAGAGTTATGATAGAGCTATGATAGAGCTATTATAGAGCTATGATAGAGCTATGATAGAGCTATGATAGAGTTATGATAGAGCTACGATAGAGTTATGATAGAGCTATGATAGAGCTATGATAGGGTTATGATAGAGCTATGATAGAGTTATGATAGAGTTATGATAGAGCTATGATAGAGCTATGATAGAGTTATGATAGAGTTATGATAGAGTTATAATAAAGCTATGATAAAGTTATGATAGAGCTATGATAGAGTTATGATAGAGTTATGATTGAGCTATGATAGAGTTATGATAGAGTTATGATAGAGCTATGATAGAGTTATGATAGAGTTATGATAGAGCTATGATGGAGTTATGATGTAGTTATGATAGAGTTATGATAGAGCTATGATAGAGTTATGATAGAGTTATGATAGTTATGATAGAGCTATGATAGAGCTATGATAGAGTTATGATAGAGCTATGATGGAGTTATGATATAGTTATGATAGAGCTATGATAGAGCTATGATAGAGTTATGATAGAGTTATGATAGTTATGATAGAGCTATGATAGAGCTATGATAGAGTTATGATAGAGCTATGATATAGTTATAATAGAGCTATGATATAGTTATGATAGAGCTATGATAGAGCTATGATAGAGTTATGATAGAGTTATGATAGAGCTATGATAGAGTTATGATAGAGCTATGATAGAGCTATGATAGAGTTATGATAGAGTTATAATAGAGCTATGATAGAGTTATGATAGAGCTATGATAGAGCTATGATAGAGTTATGATAGAGCTATGATAGAGTTATGATAGAGCTATGATAGAGCTATGATAGAGCTATGATAGAGTTATGATAGAGCTATGATAGAGTTATGATAGAGCTACGATAGAGTTATGATAGAGCTATGATAGAGCTATGATAGAGCTATGATAGAGCTATGATAGAGCTATGATAGAGTTATAATAGAGCTATGATAGAGTTATGATAGAGCTATGATAGAGTTATGATAGAGCTATGATAGAGTTATGATAGAGCTATGATAGAGCTATGATAGAGTTATGATAGAGCTATGATAGAGTTATGATAGAGCTATGATAGAGCTATGATAGAGCTATGATAGAGCTATGATAGAGCTATGATAGAATTATGATAGAGCTATGATAGAGTTATGATAGAGCTATGATAGAGTTATGATAGTGTTATGATAGAGTTATGATAGAGCTATGATAGAGCTATGATAGAGTTATGATAGAGTTATGATAGAGTTATGATGGAGTTATGATAGAGCTATGATAGAGTTATGATAGAGTTATGATAGAGCTATGATAGAGTTATGATAGAGCTACACTGTAAATTCCGATTACGGTCGTAACATGAAATAAAGTGTTATAATTACTAGGAGACCTGATATTTTCAGCATTTACCCTCTATTCCATGTAAGAAGTACATTTTCAAGAAAAACTTGTGATTAATTGCTTTACCATTTCACAGCAACATGTTTCCGTTCCAATTACATGGTTTTGCCAGTACTGACTAACTTTACATGATGCCAGTAATAATTATTTGTAGTCCCGTTGTGCTCACGCTCATTCTAAAGTATCCATTTTAAGATTCTGTCCCATTTACTAGGATTTGCCGGAATTGAATAATATAGGCTTAACATTAGCTTTACTTGCTTTTCTCTTTATCCAGTGCATGGTTTTAGTAACTCTCACTAACCTCCCCAGTGTCCTCTACTGAGCCCCTGTAACGGAAACTTGACTGTCTAGTAACCGTAACAGACAATACTAAGCTATAACTTATGTTGCCTGGGATTGGCTCAGGTCATATGTCACATGTGCAGAATAAGCCAATCAGATTGCTCTGAACTGTTTTGAATTCAAAAGAGAAGTGTTCAACAGCCCTCAGTGTATCATCGAGCAGAAACAGCAGAAAACAGGACCTCTCCTGTTTTATTTCTCATTAATCAACTTAAGGTAAGTGTGTCTTTGTGTGTCTTATTTGAGATTGCTCTGAGAGTTTAATGTATTGTTACTATTTTCATTTTTTTTTATATATATATTTGAAAAGTACAACACTCTTGCTCTACCTTATAACACATTTGTTATTTAATTCGGTGACTGCACAGTGGTCTGTCTAATATTAGTGATACTAATTTAAGTAGTAAACCCCCAGACCTGTATTTAAAGACAGAAAATAAATACTTAAGGGTAATTTACTAAGTGTTTGCTCACATGCAAAAGTGCAGCAGCAGCACAAGATTTGTGATATTTTTTATTCATGCAGCATTTACATATTAGCTTAGGCACTATTACTGTAATACTCTTTATTTGAAATGTTAAATCAGGTGCAGCATGTCCACAAAATAGTATATTATATTTTTCAGTTTGCACTCACCATTTAACAACTCACAGCATTAAATTAATGTATATCTAATACTACTGGTTATGATTCAAGTTTTTCTTTTTTGCAGACAGTGACAGCTGTGAAGATTTAGAGACTGACTCGGCATCAACGCTGAAGGTAAGACTTTTAAACAGTTTATCATTTAGTAAAATAATCTTTTAAATGGTTTGTGTGTGTCCAGTGTCAGACTGAGGAGTCCAGCTGTGGAAAGACCTGATGAGACGGAGCTGAACACTCTGAGGTGAGACGGGACTCAAATGTTTGTGTCAAAAACATTTTACCTGTGGTTTGGACTTTAGTATTAGTACAGAACTGTTTAGTCTAGTTTTAGATGATACAGTTTATTCTACTTGTCATAAAACTCTGAGGACATCCATAGTCTTTGCTTTTCACCTGAGGTCATTAGCTAATGTAATCCTGTGTGGATATGCCTGTCGTGAGCTTACTGATTGTATTTCCTTGTTTTACAGAAATCTGAACTGCTGTAAAAACTTTGAGACCACCTCAGCTTCCAGGCAGTAGGTAAGACAGCATTAATTGTTAATCGTATATTTGGACAAATTGGCCATAAGTGGGATGTGAAATAACATTTGTGAATGGTTTGTGTGTCCAGTGTCAGACTGAAGACTGCAGCGGTGGAAGGATCTGCTGAGGCTGGAGCTGAACACACTGAGGTGAGACAGAGTCAGAGCTGAGATGTTTGGATGAGACAAAGCAACATTTTACCTGAGGTTTTTGGTTTGGTCTTGTCATAGGGACTCACGACTAAAGTATTTTTGTTCTTCATATGTCTTACAGAAATCTGACCACGCTGATGAAGACTTTGAGGAGTGAGCTTTGACAGTGATTTACAAAGATCCCCGTCCTCCTGCTGTGAGTCTGCAGAACCTGCTGCACTTACAGAGTCTGTGGAACCTTCTGAGACACTTCAGCTCCTCGGCTTCATCGGCTCAGTACAGACTAATCCACCTGTTTGGACTGATGTAAACTATAACTGCAGAAATGGCGATGTTCTATCATCAATTGCATCTAAAAATGTTTTACAATGTTCAATGTTAAATAAATTGACTTTATAACTATACTTTCTTTTGCTTTATTCCAACATTTATATCTTGTACTAAATTTGTGAAACTTAACATTAATGGGAATAACAAATAAACCATAAATAGAACAGGAATATTTAAGTAACCATTACTAAGAATAATAGTACAGGTTAAGACCATATTTAAGTAACAAAAGTAATCGGTACTAGGAATTCCCAGTTGCCTGGACTTACGTGTATAGTAATCGGAACTTGTATCAAAAGTAATGAATACTGTGATATCCCTCTTAATCATACTAGCGTTACTAGTAATCATAGCTTAACATTGGGCTTAATAATTATGCATCGGGTTTACAACTTATTCCAAGTAAGCGCAATGAGTTGGAATTTACAGTGTATGATAGAGTTTTATAGGGTTATGATAGAGCTATGATAGAGCTATGATAGAGCTATGATAGGGTTATGATAGAGTTATGATAGAGTTATGATAGAGTTATGATAGAGTTATGATAGAGCTATGATAGGGTTATGATAGAGTTTTGATAGAGTTATGATAGAGCTATGATAGAGCTATGATAGAGCTATGATAGGGTTATGATAGAGCTATGATAGAGCTATGATAGAGCTATGATAGAGTTATGATAGAGCTATGATAGAGCTATGATAGAGCTATGATAGAGTTATGATAGAGTTATGATAGAGCTATGATAGAGTTATGATAGAGTTATGATAGAGTTATGATGGAGTTATGATAGAGCTATGATAGAGCTATGATAGAGCTATGATAGAGTTATGATAGAGTTATGATAGAGTTATGATAGAGCTATGATAGAGCTATGATAGAGCTATGATAGAGTTATGATAGAGTTATGATAGAGCTATGATAGAGCTATGATAGAGTTTTGATAGAGCTATGATAGAGTTATGATAGAGTTATGATAGAGTTATGATAGAGTTATGATGGAGTTATGATAGAGCTATGATAGAGTTATGATAGAGTTATGATAGAGCTATGATAGAGTTATGATAGAGTTATGATGGAGTTATGATAGAGCTATGATAGAGTTATGATAGAGTTATGATAGAGCTATGATAGAGTTATGATAGAGTTATGATGGAGTTATGATAGAGCTATGATAGAGTTATGATGGAGTTATGATAGAGCTATGATAGAGCTATGATAGAGCTATGATAGAGCTATGATAGAGTTATGATAGAGCTATGATAGAGCTATGATAGAGTTATGATAGAGTTATGATGGAGTTATGATAGAGCTATGATAGAGTTATGATAGAGTTATGATAGAGCTATGATAGAGTTATGATAGAGCTAGAGTTTTATAGGGTTATGATAGAGCTATGATAGAGCTATGATAGAGCTATGATAGGGTTATGATAGAGTTATGATAGAGTTATGATAGAGTTATGATAGAGCTATGATAGAGCTATGATAGAGTTATGATAGAGTTATGATAGAGTTATGATAGAGTTATGATAGAGCTATGATAGAGCTATGATAGAGTTATGATAGAGCTATGATAGAGCTATGATAGAGTTATGATAGAGCTATGATAGAGCTATGATAGAGCTATGATAGAGTTATGATAGAGTTATGATAGAGTTATGATAGAGCTTTGATAGAGCTATGATAGAGTTATGATAGAGCTATGATAGAGTTATGATAGAGCTATGATAGAGTTATGATAGAGTTATGATAGAGTTATGATAGAGCTTTGATAGAGCTATGGTAGAGTTATGATAGAGCTATGATAGAGCTATGATAGAGTTATGAAAGAGTTATGATAGAGCTATGATAGAGCTATGATAGAGCTATGATAGAGTTATGATAGAGTTATGATAGAGTTATGATAGAGCTATGATAGAGCTATGATAGAGCTATGATAGAGTTGTATAGGGTTATGATAGAGTTATGATAGAGCTATGATAGAGTTATGATAGAGCTATGATAGAGCTATGATAGAGCTATGATAGAGTTATGATAGAGCTATGATAGAGTTATGATAGAGTTATGATAGAGTTATGATAGAGCTATGATAGAGTTATGATAGAGCTATGATAGAGTTTTATAGGGTTATGATAGAGCTATGATAGAGTTATGATAGAGCTATGATAGAGTTATGATAGAGCTATGATAGAGTTGTATAGGGTTATGATAGAGTTATGATAGAGCTATGATAGAGCTATGATAGAGCTATGATAGAGTTATGATAGAGCTATGATAGAGTTATGATAGAGCTATGATAGAGTTTTATAGGGTTATGATAGAGCTATGATAGAGCTATGATAGGGTTATGATAGAGCTATGATAGAGTTATGATAGAGTTATGATAGAGCTATGATAGAGCTATGATAGAGTTATGATAGAGTTATGATAGAGTTATGATAGAGCTATGATAGAGCTATGATAGAGCTATGATAGAGTTATGATAGAGTTATGATAGAGCTATGATAGAGTTATGATAGAGTTATGATAGAATTATGATAGAGCTATGATAGAGTTATGATAGAGCTATGATAGAGTAATGATAGAGCTATGATAGAGCTATGATAGAGTTATGATAGAGTTATGATAGAGCTATGATAGAGTTATGATAGAGCTATGATAGAGTTATGATAGAGCTATGATAGAGTAATGATAGAGCTATGATAGAGCTATGATAGAGTTATGATAGAGTTATGATAGCGCTATGATAGAGTTATGATAGTGTTATGATAGAGTTATGATAGAGCTATGATAGAGTTATGATAGAGTTATGATAGAGTTATGATAGAGCTATGATATAGTTATGATAGCGCTATGATAGAGCTATGATAGAGCTATGATAGTGTTATGATAGAGTTATGATAGAGCTATGATAGAGTTATGATAGAGTTATGATAGAGTTATGATAGAGCTATGATATAGTTATGATAGCGCTATGATAGAGTTATGATAGCTGCTTCACTCAACACGGGCGCATTACATACGTCACAACCAAACGCTAGCTCAAATTAGATCCAATCGTTTCAAAGGAGTTCAACCCTTCCACCTGTTAACGGAGGCAAGGCAAGGCAAGGCAACTTTATTTATACCGCGCATTTCGTACACAAGGCAACTCAATGCGCTCCATTGTGAAGATCCAGACCCTTGTAGGAAACGAAATGAGTACGAGGGTCTGGTACAACCAGGCTAGGACCAAACTAACTGTCAACTGTTGTGAGAAGCTTGTGGAAGGAAATCCAAAAGTTTGACCCAAGTTATACAGTTTAAATGCAATGTGACCACATAATAATGAAATATATGTAAACTTTTGGTTTTGTAAAAAGTAATACAAAATTGTGTAGAGAATTATATATCTCATTCTTTTGGAATTTGACAGATAGAACAAATAAAAAAAATTGTAATGTCAGACAGTGAAAAATAATTCACCAGCAGTTTCTTGTCCTACTTGTGCAAACAAATCTTGCCTGTATCCCAAATCTTGTCCCTTCAGACATGGACCCAAGCACATGACCTCAGGTGGACAGGTTTGTTACGGACAAACTGAGTAGCCTCATTCCTGAACAGGGCGGGTCTATAGTGAACGTGTCCGCTCCCAGATGGGCGTACACATACCATCACTTGGGCTCAGCTCAGGGAAGTTGATTCCCCCTGTCATGTCCCTCCAGATCATAGTTCTCCAGGTCATTGTCCCCATGGGTCCATCCTCTGCCTGTTCGCTCAGCTCCACTCTGCTCCAGACGCCTCCGAACGGCAGTGACATCAACCTCCGCTCCTCTCCGCCAGGTGCTGCAGCTCCGCAAGGGGCTCGAAGTGAGTATGTGCAAAAGCAACACGCCTTTTTTTTAAGCTAGACCACTTCTCTTTCACTATCCCGTGTTATTTTCCCTCCTGCACGTGAGGGACAGCTTAATCCGGTTGTGTGATTCATTTGTGGCCTAAATCAAATCAATGAAATTAGCAATGTACGTGCTGCAGAGTGCGGGGCGGAGAGGAGCGAGGAGCCACAGCCGGACCAAATACCACTGGGCCTCTGTGGTCACAAATTCACCACTGACTATCCCTTTGGTACACACACACACACACACACACACACACACTGAGGGGGTGGCCGTGGGCTAATTAGCAGGTGAAAGTGCTTAAAGGAAAGTGTCCAGGCTTGACAGCGTACACACAGATTCCTGCAGAGGTCACCCAGCCCTGGGCTAATCCCCCCCTTTAATTGGGCTCGGTGTCAGCAGAGTGACGGTTTCCTCTGAGGGTCTGCAGACGTGCATCAGCTCCACAGAGAACAATGCAGCGCATGTCCATGTAACTTGTGCGCGCTTCGTAACAACAAACTGATGCTATAACTCTCTGATGTTTATTGGCCGCCTGTGCAGACAGCTAGATCACACACTGACTGTGTTTGGTCTGCCTTCGGCCGGAGCAGATGGGATTTTGCTGAAAAAGCCCCAAAATTTCAGTCAAACTTCAGCAAATGTGAACTATTTATGACATGTGAAGATTTACTGTAATGCACTGATCAAAATGATTCATTAGCTATGTTGTATTTCCAATATTTTGAATATTCCCGCGACTACTTGCTCTTATCTACTTCAAAAGTATTAGAGATTTTCAAACTCGTTAACTGAACTGTTCAGAACAAATGAAATAATGAAACTGCAACTAAATGGGACTATGGCACCGATCTGGATGACTAAGAGCTTACCCAAATGTCCTCCTAAAAGGACCACTATTGCAAATATGAAGACACTACAATCTGACTACACCACACGCAGGCGGGGGGCTGACTACACCACACGCAGGGGGGGCTTCAAGAAAAAAAAAAGTTGGAAACCACTGATCTGCAGCATAAAAAAACAGGGGTGGTTTTATCATTAAACCCCAGAATATACTGTATTAGTGTTTACTCTTCCCTGCCCTCCTCGGGCCGTCTCTCTTCCCTCTATACTCTGGTCCTCTACTGTCGGCCTGGGAGTTTGAGGGTTCTGGAACTGCACTTTTCTGGAGTGAAATGTCCACTCTTGGGGTCACTGCTCCAGGTTCGAACGAATGAGCAAATACCAACTACAATGATGAGACACAATGAAACGTATGGCGGCTCAGACCTCGCCCGGCCAAACAAGGTCTGCATGAGGAGCTCAGGAACCAGAGCACCTTGATGGAAAACCACTGGTCAAAGACGGACACACAGGGCTCTACTCCATTAACCCTAGTCAGAGGGGGTTACATGTTTGTTTTTTAGAAGACCACAAATCATGCTAAAATGCTAAATGGATTTTGTTATATTCATTAGTACTCCTGCATATTTATATATTTATATATGCATATTATATATATATATATATATATATTCTCTTCCACACTCCGGTGTAAGTCTCATGGAGCTTCACACAGTCTCAGACCTTGTTCTGATCCCGCCCGGTCACTCTCCCTTTCTTGCACTGATTACCGTACCGCAAAATCTTAAAGTGAGGGGTGTTTTCTATGTCAGATCAAGGCCATGATGTTAGTTGTAAAATCCTGAAGAAAGCAACGTAGAAAAATCGACATTTGTTTCAATTACAATTCTTTTTACGTTAATGTAATGAAAGCAACGTTTGTCTGGGTTTAAAAGCAATCTGATTTGCTGTGAAAAGAGTGGCAATATAAATACAGATTGTGTGTGTTCCAGAGCACAGAAGCCATCATCTTAAAGGATCAGTATCTCTGAGCATGTTTCCGCTCAGAGTCACTGTGGACTTGAACGTGACATGTTTGTGATAGCGCACGCCGCTGTGTAAATCTGCAGCACGGCTCACATACTCGGCGTGTTTGTTTGGAACTTGTTCTTCATCAGAGAACTGCACTGTCCCTTCGACCTGAGGAGGAGGAGAACCACTCTGCTGTCAGAGGGACATCACACGCATACCCTTCACCCACTCTTTCATGGGCAAATCCCTCTGTTTGAGCACAGAAAAGACCTCCATAATGATCCTCAGACAGCGGCCGTTTAGCGTGTGCGCTACACGGGTGAAGGACCTCTGTGAAGTTAGCCCACAATAGTGTCCCATTCACTAGTGCTTTGTCAGTGCACATGTGTACACACAAAATGAGCGGTCACACATTTGTACCTTTGAGCCAAGAGCATATATTTGAAATGTGTGGAGGACATAAATGTGGCTCTTTGAAATGGTCTAAAAAACAGTAACAGCCGATACAACATACATGAAGACTGTTTCTCCATATGTAACACATGGCACAGTGGCACAGTGGTTAGCGCATGTGCTTCACAGTTAGAGTGTCCCGGGTTCGATTCCCACCTGGACAGGGCCCTTCTGTGGCGTTTGCATGTTCTTCCCTGCATAGGTTTCCTCTGGTTTCCCTTCTGCTAAAACATGTACAATAGGCCAGAATGAAACTACAGTGGAGTGAAAGCTGTAAAACACACAAGAATTGTCATGATTTTTGTTCAGAACAGTGTTCCTGCAGGGAACACTGACACTGACTCTCATTCATCCAGGAGGTATGCCTTGTAGTGGAGTTTAAATTGTCAACTGGACTGGACTAATTTCCAAGTGTAATGATAATGAATGTGTGCACAAACCTCACTAACGAAGCACAACCAATGGCACTACTTTGGAGTAACTTCACACAGGTGGTTGAGCTCTGAAGGGTTCCTACAAAGAAACAGTACATACCTAAGCAAACAGGAAGTGGAGTAAACCAATCAGTGAAGGGCGTGTGCCTGCCGTTGATGTGGTGTTATAGTGAGTGGTTTTCGCCCAGGATTATGAATGATGAAACTCACGTACAGTCAGTGTGTTTCTCTCTCGTGCTCCGTTCAGATTGTTATTGAGGGACTTCCACGTCCCGTGAGTGACGCTGCTCGTGAACAACACGTGACGCAAATAAACCAATCTGATTGCACAGGATTGTTTTGATTTTCTGATCCCGCCAATGGGGGTGGGGTTTCCAGACTGATCCCCTCTGTATAAAACAATGCCTTCATTCTGGTCTCACCAGGGTAACCTGTGCCACTGGGAGTACATTTTAAAGTTACAGAAGCTTCATTGTGTTTCGTGCACCTTTTTCTTTCTAAATATATATTTTTTATATATTTTGATGGTATTTCCATTGGAAATATTTGGGTTTTCCCATTGATTGACATTAACAGTGATCGTTTGTAAGTTTAATTGTTTTATAAATGCAATAAATTGCGTATAATTGATGCCTGGGCCTGCAATCTGACAGTACATAAGAATATAAAAAACGTTCTTATAGCGAGGTATGTTTGGTCTGTTTCCATGGATTTATATGACTTCTGTGGTTTCTTTATCATTAACATCTTGTACGATTATGTTTAGTAGGCTCTGGATGTGTATGTGACACTGAACTAAATTAGAGTCAGATTTAGCTCAGGGACACTTTCAGATGCTAATTCGTATGGAACCTCTCTGAAGGTGCCGTACATTCATTAATGATTTCTAACGAGGCTTTGACTTAAATGTTGTCGTCGGATCGACTATAGCTTTGGATTTCTATGGGAGTGGCTTCCAGGTCCAATCAGGAGGGGACTTCACTTCATTGATGTCACTCACAGTACTCAAGTAACATTTTCTCCACCATACCTTAATTTTACTTGAGTGAAAAAGTATCGTAACATTAATCTTGAGTACATATTTTGCTACTACTCTACCCACCTCTGGTCTTCTCTAACAAATACTTCACTGCCCAACATTTCAGAGCAAGCATCTGTACTTTCAGCTCTAGGACTGGGACAAGGCGAATCAGGAATAACACCTAAACTGATTTTTATATTCTGCTCACATGCGCTGTTGTCCCAGGCAGCATTTAAACTCTGCGCTGGTATCACACAGTGGACTATAGGAGCCGATGAAGACAAACATTTGGATATATTGTTTTGGTGAGGACAGGCCTGGTGTCTGTAGCTGTGTAGTCTGAATGTGATAGGCACCAGCTGCTGTCCTGGTGTGGGACGTCCTGAGGAGTGGTGCCCCCAGAACCCCACACCCATATCCTGTGTATGTCCCACTTCAAACACGCTCTTTACAGCTCCATCAAGACTTGTACTCCCAAATCACAACAAAGACAATAGAAACTATTTAGACCGTCACTAAAGCTCTAAGACGAAGCGCAGGGCAGGTCCTCGGTGTAAGTCAGAGCCGGCTAAGGACCAACGTTTAAAACCGCAGATATGAACACAAAACTCAGGCAAAATCAGTGCGGCATTGCAACTCAAACTCACACGGAGCAGGAACATCAATCAGCATTCAGCTTGTGGGTGTTACAACTCATCCTTTGGATTTAGTGGATTTATCATGACACGTACCTACATTTGCTACATAACATTGATTTCATCAGGCATTTACAAAAAAACTAATTGGGGTCGTTCAGTTTCCCTTGTAGTCAATGAGGAGCCGCCACTGATTCCAATAATCTGCAATTTCTGATCACTTAAAGAGGGGGTATTATGCTTTTTTCAATCACATAGCACCAGTCTATAGCTACAATGATGACGTAACCTTCTGTTGGTCTGTATATGCAGTAAATTAAAATAACTGCCTTGAATAAAATTGCTCTCTCAAAATGGCCGTACTGAACGTCTTGAAATAGGCCTCTGTCTCTTTAAGAAGCTTTCCGACACGCCCCCTTCAGCACACTACTGTGGCATTGAAACAACAACACTGTGCGGGGAGGGGGCTCTGCTGAGCTGAGGAGCAGTGGTTGGTGGCTCGGCTGGTGGCGAAAGGTCCAGAGGCGTCTCCAGGAGGTGGGGGCGTTCCTAGGAGGACTGAGGCATAGCTACACCTAAAATGGCTGCCGTCTAAGTTTTTACTGATTACTCAAAAATATGTGAATGAGCCGAGGCAACACTCCAGGCATGTGTTTAATGAGGGAATGATATAAAGCTTGAAAAAGTCGATTTTACAGAATACCCCCCCCTTTAAATCCATTTGACTTGTCTCCAGGGTAAAATCATTCAGACTGAAGCGGTGCTCAGTGAGCTGCTGCTTCTGTCCCGCCGCCTCTCGCTTTGTGCTCCACCCTGTGTCTGAGGCTCATTTCTTTGCTACTGGGTCTGATTCGTCCATAGAGTATTATCTGACATTAAGGTCGCTTCTTTGCGTTCTGTGCGTCCGCGTGAGGGGCTTTCTTTACTGCACAAAGTGAGCAGAAAGCCTGAGGCTGCGTCTAAAGTGTAAAGAAGTAGAGGAAGCTCCTCCTCCTCATCGTCAGCCATGACAAGGAGCATCCAAAAGTGCAGTTATGAGGGAGTGAGGAAAGGAGCTGTGATGCTTCCTTTAATCCCTCCTTCAGCAGAGGGACCTCAGGATGTTCCTCATCAGCCCATAAGGAGCCAAGAACAATCCCACAATCCACTGCACTGCTGAACTCTCCGGTCTCCACATGTGTGAAATCATTGACAGTTTTGCTGCGTGACGTTTCATTCAATAAAAATATGAGCTTTGTCCTAAATATATGAAAGTATAAAGCAGGTCATGCAGCGTTAGAGCCACAGCAGCTTCTGAAAGTTTAGTATAAGAAATCTATGACGTTTTTTTATTTATATTTTACAAGAACGACGCTTAAGGCACATGGATCATTTGAGAAGATCCACTAATGCAGCTGTCAGTGTGAACGAAAGGACAGGATTTGGTGATTATGAGTAATTATTGAGACGTGATGTTTATAAAGAGTTGTTTATTTAACACCTCATTCTGAAATGTGTTGCTCGGATTATGTCGGTAATAACATCAGGACAGCAGGAGGATCTGGAGTGTATAGTGCACGACGTCACTTCCTGGTTGTTCCTCCACTGGGTGAGGAAGGTTCAGATCGTCCTGTCGCAGAAGGAGCTGCTGAAGCACCTGTTCCTCACTGCAAAAGGTTCCTCAAGACGACCTCATGACGTCGCCTCAAAGGTTAAAGAAAAGGAGAAAGGAGTGTAGGAACCGATAACGTAATAACAATTGACCATTATCGGCCTTGCAACGAGAAAATCCTTTGATAATGTAATAACATTATTCAAGTTATTTGATGTATCAACACAATGTGGCTACTTTTTCATGTTTCTTTTGGGTTTGTGCAATATGCATACACTTTTTTCTTTAAAAGCATTTAATTATAACATCATGCAAGAATGAAAAAAAAAGAGACTATATAGAACTGGCCCATTTATGTCAGTGTTATTGAGTGGTTAGGCTTAACAATTTTAAACACACCTCCAGTGAGCAATTGGTGGTTGGAGAGGCCAATGGCGCAGATTGGCAGCCTCGCTTTTGTCAGTCTACCCCAGGGCAGCTGTGGCTACAATAGTAGCTTACCACCACCGAGTATGGAGTGAATGAATAATGCAACTGTAAAGCATCTTTGAGTGTCCAGAAAGCGCTATATAAAACTAATGCATTATTATTATTATCCTACGCTGGTGGTCTCCTCCAAGCTCCTCTACCGTTGGCCCAGGAGCTTGAGGGTTCTGCGCAGTATCTTTGCAGTTCCTAGAACTGCACTTTTCTGGACCGAGATGTCTGATGTATTTCCTGGGATCTCCTGTAGCCAGTCCTCCAGTTTGGGGGTCATTGCCCCGAGTGCCCCAACGACCACGGGCACCACTGATGCCTTCACCCTCCAGTAGGGATGGGACGAATAACCGATTTGTATCAATACATGGATTTGCGCATGAGAGATGTAAGTGCATCGGCAGAGAGGCCACAGATCGAAACACAAGAGCGCGTCATCTGATGGAGCCTTGTCCTTGATGTACTTATGGATCTTGGATGTTTCATCCTGGAGAGTGGCTCTCACGCGCTCTAGTCCTCGGCCTCCTTCCTCACGGCTAGTGTACAGTCTCAGGGAGCTGGATTTGGGGTGGAACCCTCCATGCATGGTTAGGAGCTTTCGTGTCTTAACATCTGTGGTCTGTATCTCATCCTTCGGCCAGCTTATTATTCCTGCAGGGTATCTAATACCACGGCACGGTAGCGCAGTGGTTAGTGCTCTTGCTTCACAGCAAGAAGGTCCCGGGTTCAATTCCCACCTGGACGGGGCCTTTCTGTGTGGTCAAATGTAGTACGTTATTAGCCATTATTACGTTATCGGTTCCTACAAGGAGCTATCTTGCCATGCAGCCCTAGTGTTGCTGACGAAGCCTTTTCCACGAGAGGCAAAACATCCTACACTTCAAGAGTACAGGTGATGACTCAAGAACCTTCATCTAGGACTCAAAATAAGTCGATGATAAAACATAGGCTGATAGTTTCTGTTCCTAAGATTGCAATAATATTGATGCTTTGTACATTTTAATTTAACGTAACGTTGTTTTAATAGCTATATCGCCTATTTTCTGTAGGTTTCCTTTTGTCCTCACTTTTTAGCTCAAGGGCTCAAAACGCAGACTGTAGCGCAACATTTTGCGCTGAGTATGAGCACACTTTGTGATCTTGCCACTCCAGACTTAGCGCATTTAAGTGGGAAGTACTGGGGTGGAGACACATTTTTTCCTCCAACCATATCGCTGTAGCTCCTTATCTGTCTCGAGACATGAACATTGTTTAGAACACAATGGGTTAATACAGTTTTTAGTTTGAGAGAGAACACAAGGCAGTGCGATTTAAACGAGGAAATGAATGCCAATCCTCTCGGGACGCCCTCTCACAGGTGGTGAAGGTGCAAAGCACATATAGTGGGTTGCATAAGTATCGTTCCCCTTTAACCTTTTGCCCTGGATGAACTGCAGAGAGCTGCAGCTCAGGTGGGGGACATCCCACTTTTCAGATTTTTATTAATTCAAAAGCATGTATGAATTTCATTTCACTTCATTTAGTGTGTGTCTTTCACATAAAATTTTAATGAAATATGTTTATGTTTATGGTCCATAGCGTGGCAAAATTAAGGGGGGCCGACACTTTATGAGCAGGATCAACATACACAAAGCACCGGGTCCAGACAACATACCAGGCCATGTACTGAAAGGTTGCGCTGATGAACTCACTGAGGTCTTCACAGACATTTTTAACACATCTCTGCAGCAGGCTGTGGTCCCAACGTGCCTCAAAGCGACCACTATCATTCCGGTGCCAAAGAAGTCACCGCCCTCCTGCTTTAATGACACCGCCCAGTAGCACTCACTCCAATTCTTATGAAGTGCTTCGAGCGGCTCGTCATGGAACATATCAAGTCTGTTCTCCCTCCCACCCTGGACCCATACCAGTTTGCTTATCGGTCCAATCGCTCAACTGAAGATGCCATCTCCACTGCACTTCATTCAGCCCTCACTCACCTTGAAACAAAGGACTCTTACGTTAGAATGCTGTTTTTAGACTTTAGTTCAGCATTCAACACTATAATCCCACAGCAGCTAATACACAAACTGCTCCACCTGGGGATCAACACATCACTGTGCAACTGGCTGCTGGACTTTCTGACGGGGAGATCACAGGCTGTACGTGTCGGCGGAAAGTCCTCCAGAACCATCACACTGAACACGGGAGCTCCCCAAGGCTGTGTCCTGAGCCCCCTCCTGTTCACTCTGCTGACCCATGACTGCGCTCCAAAGTACGACTCAAACCTCTTCATCAAATTTGCAGACAACACAACAGTGGTGGGTCTCATCAACAACAGAGACGAGTCAAACTACAGGAGTGAGGTGAGCAGTCTGGCCATGTGGTGCACACAGAACAACCTCTCTCTAAATGTGGAGAAGACAAAAGAGATTGTTGTGGACTTTCGTAGAGCACGGGTCCAGCATGTTCCTCTAACAATCAATGGTGCTGCAGTGGAGAGGGTGACCAGCACTAAGTTCCTGGGTGTGCACATCACAGAGAACCTTTCCTGGACCATGCACACTACATCTCTGGTCAAGAAAAGTAATCAGCGTCTCTACTTTCTCCGCAAGTTAAGAAGAGCTAGAGTCCCAGCCTCTGTTATGTGCAACTTCTACAGAGGGACTATAGAGAGCATCCTGACCAGCTCCATCACTGTGTGGTTCTTCTACAGAGGGACTATAGAGAGCATCCTGACCAGCTCCATCACTGTGTGGTTCTTCTACAGAGGGACTATAGAGAGCATCCTGACCAGCTCCATCACTGTGTGGCTCTTCTACAGAGGGACTATAGAGAGCATCCTGACCAGCTCCATCACTGTGTGGCACGGCGCCAGCACTGCCTCCTGCCAAAGGAGCCTCCAGTGCATCGTGAGAGCAGCGGAGAAGATCTGTGGAGTTCCTCTCCCCAACATTAAGGACATGTACTCCACCCGTCTCACCCGCAAAGCCGTCAGAATCACCAGGGACCCTACGCACCCATCACACAGTCTCTTCCGAGCAATGCCTTCAGGGAGGAGACTGTGGAATCTACGGGCCAGGTCGAGTCGACTTAAGAACAACTTCGTACACAGGGCCATCAGGAAGCTGAACTCCCTGCCCTCCCTTCCGCCCCACCCCCGCTCCACAATCAAGGATGAGTGAAATATAATTTCAGTCACATGGTTTGACAAATAAAAAAAATCTTGAATCTTGAACTTATGCAACCCACAGTAGCTCCGCCACTCGCAAAATAATTCGCTAGGAGCCTGCGCCCCCCTGATCTGGGCCTATGTGTCCTACTTTTCAGAGCCATAGAACTGGTCACCATAGTAGGATTGCTCATAACATAGAAGCAACTCATCTTCAATGAAGGTACTTGATTCATCTTCTGTACTCAGTAGTTGAAGTCTTCGAACGTTTCGCCTCTCATCCAAAAGGCTTCGTCAGCGACAAAGGTCACAAACTGCACGCAGCTGAATATATAAACCACTGGGGAGGAGTTAGGGTAGGCCAGTCTCCTCCCCTCTAATCACAGCTACTCTCACCTGTGGGTAAACACCTTTGAAGTAGAGCGTCTCTAACAATCTGCTCACCTCAGTATCGGTTAGTCATGTCCTATTCATAGATGATCCCTACCCCGTATCTGTCCTATTCACTGCTAATTATCTGCCTATTGTTCTTTTGTTGGCTGAGATGCTGTCTCATTGGACTGGCCAAGCCTTTTCGGTTTCTCCCGAAGGAGATTGGAGTAAAGTGAAGGAAGATTAAATCTGAGCCCACCATTTCGATTCATGGGGGGATTTTTTTACTTGACAAAAATAGCTTCTTTAACTCCTCTTTCAAACCAACGTTCTTCTTTAGCGAAAATTTTGACTTCCCCGTCCTCGAAGGAGTGGTTGGAGGCTTTGAGGTGGAGGTGCACCGCCGACTGAGGGCCACTTGTGCTTTCTGTTCGGTGTTGATAAAGTCTCTTCTGTAAAATGTGTTTAGTTTCTCCAATATAATGTTGTTTGCATTCTTCTTCTTTGCATTGAATTGAATAAACCACATTGCTTTGTTTGTGGCTCAGAGTTTTGTCTTTGGGATGAACAAATTTTTGTCTCAAAGAGGAAAGAGGAGTTAAAGAAGCTATTTTTGTCAGGAAAGAAAACCCCGCCATGAATCGAAATGGTGGTCTCAGATTGAGACAAACATTTAAAAATAATGAGTTTCTGTGGTCCAAAAACCCAACTTTATGAATTACTCGGATAGCTCTTTTTTGCAACAATACTATTGGTTTAACTGTGTTTTTAAAAGTACTACCCCAAACCACAGTACAATAATATAAATATGGAAAAATCAGAGAACAGTATAAGGTATGTAGAGCTTTGATGTTTAAAATGTGCTTTGCTTTTGCTTTTACTAAAATGCTTCTAGAAATGTTCGTAGATATATATTTAATATGAGATTTCCAAGTAATTCTGTCATCAATAATCACACCAAGGAATTTGATTTCATGCACTCGCTCGATAACAGCGCCCTCTATCTGAATTACTTCCTGAGCATTGGAATTACAGTTGCCAAATATCATCATTTTGCTTTTACTCAGATTTAAAGATAATTTATTTTGTTTGAACCACTTGTTGACACTTTTGAGTTCCAAGTTAACAATCCGACACAGCTGCTGTAAGTCGTCTCCTGATGATTAAACAATTTTGGGCCCAGAATGGAACCTTGAGGTAAACCACACACAATTTGTCGACAACTCGACTGATAATCACCAATTTTCACACATTGTTTTCTATTTTTTAAGTAACTGGTGACCCACTGTAGAGCTACCCCCTAATTCCATAATGTTCTAGTTTATTAATTAGTATATCATAGTTTATTGTATCAAACGCTTTACTCAGGTCAATAAATAACCCTATTGCATATTTCTTGTTATCTACAGCATTAGTTATTTCTTCAGTTATATCAAAGAGCGCGTGTGAGGTTGAGTGATTGTTCCTAAAACCAAACTGATTGTCAGAGAGTAAATTACACCTTTCGATAAAGCTGTCAAGTCTAGAATTAAAAACCTTTTCTTTTTAGAGAATTGCGGTAAAAGGGAAACAGGCCTGTAGTTTGTAAAGAGATGTTTATCTCCTGCCTTGAACAGAGGAATCAAATTTGCTACTTTCATACTATCAGTTAAATTGTCCAGTTTGCAACGATTAGTTACAGATGTAAGTTAACGGCTTAGAGATAGAGTTTTTAAAGTTTTCATATCCATGTCATAGTACTCTGTCGAGGTTTTATTTTTACACCCTTTAACAATTTCCAGTATCTTAGTTATACATTTATTGTAGAGTGAATTTTTTTTCTTGCAAGCATTTAACAATCCCTTAGACATCCATGGGTTTTCTTTGAATTTTCTGTTTTTACTGTATTTTTTCATTGGGCATTTTTTATCATAAAACCTTTTGAAAAGGTTGAAAACCTTTTGAAATGTACAAACTCATCATATGCTTTATTCGTGTCATTCTCTCTGTGTACAATACTCCAATCTTGGGTTAACAGCTCCTTTTTAAATGCATCAATGGTTTTCTCTGTTTTTACCCGTCTAAACCAATACATGTTTTCATCTTCAGTTTGTCTATATTCATTTTTATGTAATAGAAAAACTGGAAGGTGATCACTGATATCATTTATCATTAGTCCGCTGACTGTATTACTTTCTATTTCATTGGAAAAAATATTATCAAAGTAGCACTATGGGTTATAATTCTACTCGGTTTAGTTATTAAAGGAAACAAACCTATACTGAATAGAGTATTTATAAATTCGTCAGTCTTTCTGTGCTTATTTGGGTTTAGCAGATCGATGTTAAAATCTCCCCCCACAAACATGAGCTTCTGAAAAGTGCTCCTCCATCCAATTAGAAAACACCTCTATATTAGACCCAGGTGTTCTATAAATACAACTTACAATAATATTTTTATTTTTAGTATTAGCAATTTCAATTGTAAGACATTCAAGTATGTCATCCACCTCCATAGTCTTATTTTCAATAATTGTATAACTTAAATTTGAGCCTACGAACATAGCTACGCCCCCACCATGCTTATTTCTTTCTATTCTGACTTATAAACTCAAAACCTTCGATCCTAGGGTCCATTTCTCTATCATTATGCATCCATGTTCCTGTTATTAGAATAACACTGAATGGTTTTGAAAACAATTTTAAGTAACTCTTGATGAGGTAAAAATTTGCATAGCGGCTTCGACTATTGAAGTGGGTTACAGAGAATGAATTAACGTTCTTGAATTTACTATTGTAAAGATCCTCAGCATAATATTAACGATCATTAATAGGTCTCACAAAGAAATTATTTTCAGGGTGGATGTGGATCTCAGTGTTCTGTAAATCATATTGTGAGTAAGTAAAATCCAGGTCATTTGTTTCCATGGTTCTCCTTAATGAGAGATCAAAATCAGAATGTCCAATAGAAGATGTATTGCAGGCCATGTGAAAAGATGTGCTTCAACAGACCAGAAACAAGCCGTTTGTCCCGAGGTTTACACTGGTTTTGGTGCTGGTGCGCGGATGTACAACAAGTTTGTCGTAGCGCGAGAAGGCAATGAATGTCACCCCTTTCTCTTGCAGCTTTATATTCTGGCCTCAGATCTCTTCACTTTCTCTTGACACTGTCCGTGTAGTCCTCAGTTATAAAGATTTTAGTTCCTTTGAGACTTTTTGCGCATTGCAAAATAGCTTCTCGGTCCTTCCAGCGCGGTAGTTTGGCGATGATGGGCGTCGGCCGGTTCCTCTCGCCGTCGAGTCTCCCTACGTGGTCGCCCTTTCCACCTCCACCGTGTGCTGCAGCTGGAGCTTCTCCATCAGCAGTTTTGTCACTTTCTCCTCGGCCTCGGCCCAGGTCTCCCCTTCCGATTCCAACACTCCCTCAAAGACCAAGTTGTTTCTGCGGCTCTGCCCCTCCATGGACTCCATTTTGTCTCCGCTATAATGTGCAAACTGTCACATACTTTATAGCAGTCGGTTTGCAGTGTCTTAGTGCACTCAGTGAGTTTTAATTTCTCTTCCTTCAGAGTGTCCACCTCACCTTGCGTGAACTGCAGGCTTGTTTTGAGCTCTTGTATGTCCCTTGTTAATAAATCCATTTGGGTATTTGTAGATTCCATTATGATTGTTATGAATCCTCTAAAGTTCTCCTGTTGTTGATGGAGCAGTTCCTTGAACATGTCCTTTTGCTGATCCAGTAAATCAGTAATTCGACTGAGGCTTACGTACTCCTCTTCCGTCGTCGCCAAATCTCCCTGTAGCTTCGCCTCTGATCTTGTCGGTTTGGGCATTTTTTCTCTCCTCTCTGAACCGGGTACAACAGAAACTTGTGGAATGAAATATCTGTCGTTAATCACCAAAAAGATGATGATTAAAAAAAGGTCAACGATTCACCGCACGCTGCCACACTGCTCACACACTGCTCACAGCCATTGCAATAGATGATCTTTGACGACTTTCATTTTGTTTTCACCTCTACAGCCACTGAGTAAATGAACGCTTCTCTCTGTTTTAACTGCTGCTGATAATGATGAAAACTCGGCTACAATCATGAAGCTGAATCTGGTCTGGAGCCCTGATGTGGCATTAGTTGCTGTGATTGTTAGAGTGTTTTTTGGTTCATGTTAGTATGTTTTTAAATCTGCAGACAGACAGGAATGACCGAATCTTTCTCTTCATCTTATTATGCTCCCTCTGCATCAGTGTTTCAGAGGAGTTGGAGCAGTGTTTTGGTAAGCTATCATTTTTCATTTGGATCTTCGAGCGCGTCTAGAGGGTGATGTTGGGTTAGGGCCTGAAGTTTGCTGCGCTGAGACCCCGCTTGATTCTGTTATCAGCAGCCAATCAGCCTTATCGAGAGTCCGAGCAGTTCTCACGGCTCCAGCGCGGGGCCGGGCAGGAGCCAAGTGCCAGAAGACAGGCCGGGATTGTGAAGGCGAGAGTTGTTATGGAGACATGGACAGCAGCAGACTGGACGTATGGAGCAGAGACGACAGAAGCACAAAACACAGACATTAACAAGCTTTTACTACAAGCTGTGAGGTTCCCCTCTCTCTGTTCTCTCACTCTGACCCCCTTAGATCAAAGTGTCCTTTGTCTCACGTGTCTTCATCATAGTTTAAACTTCATCTTCTTGCGCATGCCCTTAGTCTTATAGTCTTATATTTTTAAGTTTTTATAGTTTATTACTTATCTAAGTTATAAGTTATATGTTTTATGTTTCATGTTGCACGATCGACTGAAAATTCCTAGTTATGAACCTGTTCATAACCATGGTATTAAAAACAATTCTGATTCTGATCTGTCCCACCCATCAGCCTGCAGTGCAGCACCAGAGGACCCCTCTCTATTTTGAACTGGCCTCATGTTTTCAGATACAGACACTGCAGGTGAGTGGGGGAAAACATTAGTATTTAGAGATAACAATGACGATGAAGTTTTGCTTTATAATTCCCCTCCTGAACCGCCACCTTAACCTGGTGGAGGGGTTTGAGCACCCGAATGATCCTGGAGCTCTGTGGTCGGGGGCTTCGTGCCCCTGGTAGGGTCTGCCATGGCAAACAGGTCCTAGGTGACGGGTCAGACAAAGAGCGGTTCAGAAGCCCCTTATGAGAGACCAACAGGCCATGAGGCCGTCCTGCCTGCAGCAGGTGTCATAGGGGCTGGTGCAATGTGATTTGACCCGGCAACGGACAAGTGGAAGAAGATGGCTGGATGCTTTATAATGCTGATAGAAATATGAGGAAACAATGTACTGCAAGTTCTCTATTTCATTTATGTTTTCATATAAAAGTAAAGGATTCAAACATTTCCAAAATTGCCTACACAATCTAAATAATGGATAGAGCCATGTTTAATTTTATTATTTAGTTTTGTTGATATATTAGTGACACAGATTTTTCAAAGGTGATTTTGTTTACTTTTTTAATAAGACAATAATGATACAAATTTGTCAAAAAAACCTCAGTGAATCAATTTTGAACTTCAAAATATTAAGAACAAGACTGGAACGTTTTTCTTGTATATCAGATCATGACCAAAAGCAGCCTTAGGGAAAGGGTGAGGAGCTCGGAGTAGAGCCGCTGCTCCTTCAGGTGGCTCAGGTCTAGGCCTCGTCTGCAAAGGGACTACCATCGGCTCTGGATCTCTCCCTCTGTGGTTCTCCCCGAGGTTTATACAAAATAACGGATTGATTGACACTTTATAAGTCAAAGTGTAGATCTTTTAACAGTGTCAGACTTCAGTATCCTAACATAACAATAGAGGACTTCCTAAAGTCACTGTACCGACTAGTCCTGTGCATATAAAGCCATATGCTGCCACTTGAGGAGGTGAGACTGTATGCCCTCTCACAGCCGCTCATGTGCTCCTGCACACAGACTGTGTGAAGGTCCCCTTCACTCTGCACTAATACGTCTCTGACTGACTGCTGAAGAGACGCACACACTTCAGGTCTGGGAGATACACAGTGGGAACCATATGTTTACATACACTTTATAAAACGATTGCATTGCAGTTTTCCTCAATGTATAACATGAAACCAGAATTAACGCATTTTTTTCTTCTTCAGTCAAGTAGAATTTAAAAATATATTTCTATTTGTTAAATGCCTGAAAAAAGGGAGATAGATTTTTTTTTTATGTTTTTGTTAGTTTTTACGAAGTCAGAAGTTTACATACATACACCTTTCAACAATTTGGGAAAGCCCAGATGACGATGTCATGTCCTTGGAAGCACAAGTCTGGATCATCCTTGAGGGACATTTACAGACACTTGAGGTGCCAGGTCCATTGGTCAAAACAATGATGGAAATGTCCAGTCATCAGACAGATCAGAAAGAAGGCGGGTTCTGTGTCCCAGAGATGAACGTGCTGTGTCTGAAATGTGAAGATCAACCCAAGAACAAATGCAAAAGACCTGGTGAAGATGCTGAACCTGTAAGAGTTTGTCATTATCCTGAGAGAAGCAAGGTATAGTTTTTCATGTGCAATAACCTTTGGACTTTTCACTTAATAAATGCATCCTGTTTTCATCTGGCTAAAACAGTGCATGAGGCCGACTAAGCTTGAGAAATGTACCCCTTGTTGTTTGTTCATAGTTTTTGTGATTTTGTGTTATTGGGATGTGCAGCTCTTCCCTCATGCACAATTCTGCTGTCGCTGTTTTCACTCCTCCACTCTCCCTCTGAAGGATGATTTATCCCACCCTGAGTAAGCTCACGGCAGATGCAGCTACGTAGATGTGTTGTTATGGACAAAACGAACGAAAAATCTCCACATTGACACACAAATAATACATACACACATAACGTGAACGAAAACGCAGAGGAGAAACGCTGAAGTTCGAACGATTTTGCCCTACGTCAGGAAAACGGTCTTACGGATTATAAATCCGACTTGAGTGGACCTGTTTCCGGCGCAGCTTTGACAAATCGCTCTTCTCCTCTAAAAAGGTTGTTTATTTTGGTCATTACCCAAGCTGGCGTTTAACCTCCGATTCCTCCCTTTGGTCATAAATTATGGAAAAAAGTTACATTAATAAAAATGAAGATTAAAAATAAAGATCAAGTGAAAGCAAATGAATGATTTGTAAATGCTATACCATTGAATTAAAACTTATTTTGCGTAATGATGATAAATGAACTTGAACCAGATTAACCTTTTCTTTTTCTTTTCCTGGACATGTTTGTAGTGGCTGAAAATCACCTCTTACAAGCACGTTCAATAATAATAATAATGCCTTACACTTGTATTGCACTTTACAAGCCTGTATTACCAAGTTTCTCAAAGCGCTACACTGTCGTCATTATTCATTCACACCATACTCGGTGGTAGTAAGCTACTGTTGTAGCCACAGCTGCCCTAGGGTAGACTGACGGAAGCGAGGCAACCAGTCCATGCCATCGGCCCCTCCGACCACCACCAACCACCCACTCACCACATTCGCCCCGGGCTTCCTGGTGTTAGCAAACAGTCTCCCATCCAAGAACCGACCAGGCCCTTCCTGCTTAGCTTCCAAGGTCTGACGGGATTGGGCAGAGCAAAGGCGGTATGGTCATGCAGGGGAATGTAAAATGGCACCTGGCCTGGTTCAGATGGCTGTCTCTGCTCTGGCAAATCCACACAGTCTACCGCTCGTTATATCTCCGGGCATACTTGGTTGTGAAAAATAGAGATTTTTCTTCAGTGTATCGGCCCAAGGAACAAGGTCCCATTGCAGGTGTGGGTATAACTGCCTTGTATTTACCTGAGGGAGGAAGCTGTTTCTTAGACATTCCATACATTATTCTGTTTACCACTGAGGACAAAGAAAAATGAGCGGTTTTATTTGTTGACATGAGAACCAGATGTAGGGAGACCCGTTCTATAACACTGAAAACACTCAAAAGAGAGACTCAAAAACTTGTAAAGAATTGGTTATAGGCTTTAAAAAAAATACATTAAATTATCTACAAAGCACCAATATTGTTGCAGTGTAGGAAGAGAACATAATATTAGCCTGAATAAGAACTAATTAATTTAATATGTTCTGATGTACATTTTTTTTAATGATTTTTACAGATAGAAAATGGCAAAGATAAGTGCAGCAGAGAGACAAAGGTTATACAGACAGAGAAGAGATGCAGATCCAGCCCACAGGGAAATTTATCTGAAAAAAAGAAGAGAAAGTTACTCAAGGGACATACAAACAGGCAAAAGGAACAAAATAAATGACTTGACACAAAGGGAAAAGAAAGAGCAGCAGAAGCTGTGGAGAGTCAACCAAGCCAGGCACAGACAAAAACAGCAAGTGGTAGGGGCCATTTTGAGCCCACCTGCAAGCCCAGAGGAAGTTGTTCGGGCATCAAGGTTTGCAGAAATGTTGTAATTTGAGAATATAAGAAATATGTTGCCCAAATATAACAACACATCTTTATTTCTTGGCAGGGAGACTGAGCTGGTTAAGAGACAATGTAAGCGGAAAATTCGAAAATGTCAAATAAAATCCAAAAACTACAAGAAGAGCTTCAAGCAAAGAAAAAAATATGTGAAAAATATAAAAAACTAATTCAAAGAGTGAAGGGTGCGTCAAACGCTGACAATCCTAAAGATAAAACCAAAGCAATCCTGGAGGACCAGGACCGTTTCACTTCGCACTACTCTCAGACATGTTAGAAAGATACAAAGCCACCAAAACACAATCCATCCGTAGATGCTCAACTTTATCCTGGGAAACTCATCAAGAGGTACACATTTAGAATAATGTGTCAACAAGTAGTTGGATTCAGGATGAGACAAAATCAAACAAAGTCAAACAAAACGGAAACCCCAAATCAAATCTGGTCAAAACAGAGCAAGAGTTTTATCTGAGAGATGATGTCGGTCGTGAAGCCACTGGGAAAAGAAACACCATCACTGTGCAGAAAATCAAAAAACAAAAAAGGCTGCTTTGTGACTCCATGTATAATCTGCATAAGAAGTTAAAGGGTAAGCTGTTGTCATGCACGAGTTTCTGCAGATAAAAACCTTCCTGGGTCGTTCCACCCAGTGAAAGGGACCGAGAAACTTGCCTCTGTAAAACACACGAAAATCTGCAGTACATGGCTGAAATGCTGAAAATTCTGGGGCTTTTAGATGGTACAAATCTAGAGGAAACTGTTAAAGCTACAGTTTGTAACAAGGTGAAGGAGTGCTACTATTAGAACTAGAACTTAGAAGACCATCAGATGAGGACACAGCTGTCACTGTCAAGAAGACAACTGTCCTACCAGAAGAGGAACGTGTGTCCCAATTTCAGGACAGACTGTTCAAGTTCAGAAGACACGTATTTAATATTCAGTGGCAGTACAAATCGTACAGGCTTCTCCGTGAACAGCTTACTTCCAGAGACTGTCTCATTCATGTAGATTTCAGTGAAAATTACAAATGAGATACAATCTGTCCATTTTGGAGGGTCCCACAAACATGTGACTCTTCACTCTTCACTCTCCGTCATCAGACTCATGAACAAATACAAGTCCCTGTAGCTCAGTTACAGAGTCATGGATGTATCTGCACTTGCACTGTGCGGTGTGTCCACACTTAGACCCGCTGCTATCACTTTATCACTTTAAACACTTAATACCACTTTAAACCAAAAGCCAAAACATCTATATATACAACCGCTGTTGTTCATTGTCAAATTGTTGTTGTCTTAACATATGTCACTTTATTTTATCTTATTTATTTAATATTTTTTTATTTTATGCATGCCCTTATAGCCTTATAGTTTACCGTTCTTAGCTTATTTTTTATCTTAATTCTGTGTTATATGTTTTATGTCGCACGTTTGCACCAAGTAAAATTCCTAGTTTGTGAACCTTGTTCACAAACCTTGGCAATAAAACAAATTCTGATTCTGATTCTGATTCTGATACAGGTGTCCTGTATGTTCAAGGACTCAACCCAACATGTTTTTGCGCTGTGTCCCCTAGCAGGAAACACGACCCACCTGCAATATGGGCCTACACTAATCCAGTCTTGGAAATGGTCAAAGAGTTTCCATCAGTAGAGAATGTGCACTTCTCCAGTGACAGCCCTGCCACTCGGTACAGGCAGAAGGGTAACTTCCTTCAAGGGGTTTGATAATGTAACATGGAGCTTTTTGAAGCAAGCCACGGGAAAGGAGCCCCTGATGCGGTAGGGGGCTCTCTGAGAAGACTCGCAGACACACTCATCAAGCAAGGAAAGGACATTCAAGATGCAGAGGCATTCTACAGAAGTGTCCAACAATCTGGAACGTCCATTAAGCTCTTTTATGTCACAGAGGATGAGGTAAAAGCACTTAGTGCGAGAATGGAAAATAAACATCTTCCCACTGTTAAAGGTACCATGAACATCTATCAAGAAGTTAGGTTAGATCTGGAGTCATCCAATACAGGGATGTCAGTTGCTTTTGCCAGCTACAAAATGGAAAGTGGGACGGCCCATGTTTTGAGCTCAAGGAGGTCAGCTTTCTGGAGGAAATTCTACAGAAGAAACCACCTCAAGAAATGAATGGTTCTGTGCCCTCTCGACCAGATGTTATTGAGAACCATCATTGTGGCAAATGGTGTATGGTCAGTTATGATGATGAGCTCTATCCTGGAATCATCTTGGATATAGAGGAGCACAAGGTTATGGTGAAATGCACAAGAATGGAATCAACAAGTTTTCCTGGCCTTGCCCAAGAGAAGATATCAATTGGTACAATGACAGCCAAATAGTTTGCTTCATTCCTGAACCTCTCCCTCTGAAATAGAGTCCAATATCTGGAGGTATTTGGAAAATCATCTGTAAACAAAAGCTCAGTGTTGTCAGTGTTTCAGGTTCGCCTAATAGGGCATGTTTCTTTTCTTTTTTTACATCATTTACATTTTTTAAATTGAACTAATGTTCAACATGAATTTTGAACATATTTTTATCACGTTCCGGGGAAAACAATTCTTAGACAGATTAATGTTATGTTAATAATTTGCACGATGAGCTTATTTGAATAACTTTTGGATGCTGCAGTGTTCTTGTTTATATAATTATTTGATTAAATGAATTGTCAAAGAGTTTGTTTTTTGTTGAATAATAAAAATGATTAAACCAAAAACTCTAGTGGTCATAATGCTTAAAGTCATTGGTGTTACACTATGTCACTGGTGATACCGTCACATCTTTGGAGGGGTAGGCATGAATGTAAGCAGTTTTAAAGCCACATTTATGCTCATCTTGATAATATAGTATGGAAGAGCAATCTAGAATTCTGTCACGATACATTCATTCAAATGTATCTATTTTGACACACAATATGATCATTTTTGACAAAGTTGAAATAAGATGACATCAACATATTCTGTTTATATAAACAATATGTATTTACGTTTCATAATTAACTCAAAAATACTCCATATTTATTTAGGTGGGGATATAAAAGCTCTTTGGATCTTATGATTTTTGTGTTTGGAATTATTTAATTGCTTTCAATTTTCATTTTCAATTTAAAATGACAGTAAACAAACTGAAATAAATATAAACATTGTAGTATTTAGGCTGTCCTTTATGTTAAATAAGAAAGCCAAGATTCTTAGGAATACTTTATATAAAAAAGTTTTAACAAAAAGTGACTTAAAAAAAATAAACAAATAAGCCTGAAAATGCCCATATTGTGATAATGACCCAGCTCCGTGTCCTTGGGCAAGACACTTGCACACTGACTGGCAGAAGTGAGGCAGCCAAAACCAATTCTCAGTGTACCTCAGGGCATCAGTGGCTAAAAATGGCATAGTAGTATGGAATGAATAAGTAGTAACTGCAACAACAAGTCATTTTAACATAATTCAAGCTTCACTCTTGGGTTGCCAGATCCTTTGACTAAAACCAGTTTTCACTGATCCTATAGGGAATCTTCTGATGTGTGAATCGAGCCTGTACCCGTGCCCCCTGCAGTCTCCGTGATGTAAAGGTAGCTCTAGTCCTGTTAGCTGAACAAACATCTCCCCGGTGCTCCAGTGCAGAGATGTGCTGGGGTCCTGCAGGACCCTCCATGAACCCTACAAAAACACTCCAGTCTGGCCCACAGCGCAGCGGACTCTCTTGCCACTCATTTGTTGATTCAGCTTTGTGAATGGAGCAGTGAAGAAAGGGGCGCTTGTGTGACGCCATCAGCTATCACAGGAATAATAATAATTAAAGCCGCAAGCGGCATTGGGAGGCCCTCGCGGGCCGCGGTGGCCGATTGACGCCGGTTCCCGCACGCCGCCGCAATAACCGGGAGGCGCTGCCGCGCCCTACCTGCTTATAATGTCGCTGCCACCCTCGGTGGAGTTTATAAAAGAGCTGGCAAAAGAAATGGCGCCTTCGGCGCTGATTTTTCCCAAAATGGCCGACCTCCTGTTGGTCACCTAGCAACCATGTAATGTACTTTTTTGTTCGGACAGTCATGACGCACGCGTGTACCAATTTTGGTTTGGCTGCGGCAAAGTTGACATTGGGTCGTTGCCATGGCAACACGGTGGGAAAAGGGGCGGGGCATCAATATATTTTTTATTCGGGATCACGTGACGGATGTCTGTACCAAATTTCATGCATCTACGACAAAGTTTAATTTTTGGCTCCATTCATTTTTATTTTGTGCTCTGCAGGGGGCGCTATTGCGGCAATTTTCAAAATTCCTATATCAAAACATCCGGGGTCGACGACTCGACCAACGATTCAAGTTTTGTTCAAATCGGCCAAAGTATGTGTGAGTTACGGCTGTTTGAACACGGCGGCGAGCGGCGAAAACGGACGCCAAATTCATGGCGTTGCCACGGCAAAACCAAAAATGCTATTAAAAAGTTTTTAATAACTTTTAATCTCCCACATGTGGAGATGATCTGGAGCGAACGGGGAGTCGCTGCGTTAAAAGCCCTAGGACGAGTTCGTTCAAATGCGTGGGCATGAAATGGCGCCTTCGGCGCCAAGTCCCTCTTCGGGCCAATATGGCCGCCATACTGTTGGTTGCCTAGCAACCGCGTAATGTGTTTTTTTGTTTGGCTTCACGTGACCAATCACTGTGCCGAATTTTTTTCGTCTACGACAAAGTACGTTTTTCAGGTTTTGCGGTATTTTGGGGGTGTTTTACATAGGGCGCAATGTTAACGTGGTTTTTCCAGGGGGCGCTGACGCGCCATTTTTTTGAATTTTTCAATTTTCTAAATGTGAAAGTTCTTAGAATCACGTGCTTGAATTTTGAGCAAAAATTCAGGACTTTTCGTCAGTGGGAAAGTGGATTTAGGGGGGGAGAAGAAAAATAATTAAAGCCGCAAGCGGCGATGAAGGCCCTCGCCCCTGGCACCGCCCCCCCTTGCGACCGCCCCTCCTTTCGACCGCCCCCCCTTGCGAACGCCCCCCCTTGCGAACGCTTGCTCTCGCCCAAACCTGCTCTCGCCTCGGCCTTACACCTTACACGTATAAAACGCCTTGTGGTCATGTAGTGTAGGCTTGGACAATGTGTGGGTAATTCCCCCCTTTTTAATGAGGGTGAGACCATAGGCACCAATTCAGGTTCTTCCCAGTAGGTACCGATAAAAAAAAAAAAAGAAGGTCAAAGGTTGGTATTGAACCAGCAATATAACGGATGGGAACCCTGCACTCTACCAATGGAGCTCCAGAG
Organism: Proterorhinus semilunaris; assembly: GCA_021464625.1. NCBI lineage: Eukaryota > Metazoa > Chordata > Actinopteri > Gobiiformes > Gobiidae > Proterorhinus > Proterorhinus semilunaris. The sequence goes on along the minus strand of CM038363.1, from coordinate 1,565,435 downwards.
GCCTAGATAACAATAGAGTGAATCTTAGATTAATCTTATGAAACACTTCCACTTGCACTCATCAGTTGGGTCTCCCCATGTCTTTCTGTGTAGTTGTGTTACAACTGTTCTTCCTTTGTTTTTAATGAGGGTGGGACCATAGGCGCCGATACATGTTCTTCCCAGTATGTGCCGATTTAAATAAAAAGGCACTGCGTAAAAAAAGAGGAAACAAAAAAAAGTCATGGTGGGGTTTGAACCGGCAATATGACGGTGCTAACCCTGCACTCTACCAATAAAGCTACACAAGCACTGCACATGTAAAACCCGAACTGACAAATGACATATGAAACGCCTTGCGCTCATGTAGTCTAGGCTTGGACAATGCGTGGGTAATTTCCCCCTTTTTAATGAGGGTGGGATCATAGGCGCCGATGTTAGTTGTTCCCAGTAGGTACCGAGTCAAAAAAAAAAGTTCATGGTTGGGATTGAACCGGCATCAAATGAATGGGAAGCCTAGACTCTACCAATTGAGCTACACAGGCTTAGGTAGCATCATTACAAATCTGAGATTAATTTTATGAAACACTTGCACTCAGTTGACAAAAAACGATTTTATAGTTCAGGCAATATTTATTGGAACATTTTGTAAATAGGGCTAATTCCCTGGGCGGCCAAAGATCTGAAAACGTGCAGTCAAAAAAAAATGTAAGTAAAAAAGAGTGAAGGACAGAATCGATCAAGCAATCCCATGGTTGGGAACTCAGCACTTTACTCATGTAGCTACACAAGCACATTTAATTTCCCGCCGAAATGTGCAATGTCTTATGAAACGGCATGTGGTACAACGTGTGGGTCATGTTCCCGTTTTTTAATGAGGGTGAGAGCATAGTCGCCGATTCAGGTTCTTCCCAGTAGGTACTGCGTAAAAAAGAAAGGAAAAAAAAAAGCCATGATGGGGATTGAACCGGCAATTAGAGAGTGCGAACCCTGCACTCTACCACTGAGCTACACAAGCACTGCACATGATACAGCCGAACTGAGAAATATCATATGAAACACCTTGCGCTCATGTAGTGTAGGTTTGGACAAGGTGTGGGTAATTTTCCTGTTTTTAATGAGGGTGGGAGCATAATCGCCGATTAAGGTTCTTCCCAGTAGGTACTGGGTAAAAAAGAAAGAAAAAAAAAAGTCATGGTGGGGATCGAACCGGCAATATAACATTGACAACCCTGCACTCTACCAATGGAGCTACACAGGCTTACACAACAACACAGCGAATTTTTCATAAATCTTATGAAATTGTGCACTTGTGCATTCACAGAGAACGAAATTACAGTTCAGCCAATATTTATTGAAACATTTTTAATTAGGGCTAATTCCCCGGGCGGCCAACGATCTGAAAAGGTGCTCCAGCCCCGCAGAACTCTCGATAGATGAAGGAATACTTTGGTGAGAGCCACATAGTACGAGGAACACGCAGAGACAGACAGGAAACAGCCTAAGTGAACTTCCTGTGACTGTAAAGTCCAAAAAAGCTGAATTTGGAGGCAAACACGTCCAAATTAAAGCTTATTTCTGTCACAAAGGGGTAGTATATCTACGTATGAGTCTAAAAGTGTTGCTTTTGTGAATAAAGGGGGTATTTGGGAAAATTTACGATTTTCATGAGAAACTCTGACAGTGGCAACTCTGACAGAGGCCAACATGCTGCCAGAAGAGGAACTCTGGCTATTTCCACGGAGGATGGGCGGGCCACTTACAAGCCACTTAAAAGCCATCTTAAAGGCCAGCAGGTGGCGCTATGCTGACACTTTGCTCAGGCTGTAGAAGTGGAGTGGTTGTCTTGACCCACACGTGTTATACATTGTCGGAAAGCTCTGACTAAGGCGCACGTGACTGTCAGGGTCATTAGTCACTGCCGAGTAAGCAGTAAACTTTTGCTCCCCACCATGTGTAGATGAGTTGGAAGTGATCAGTAGCTCATTCGGACAAACGCCCTAGGAGGAGTTCGTTCAAATGCGACATGAGCGTAAATGCGCCCTCATTTTTCCACTCCAAATAGGGGACTTCCTGTTTGTCAGGGGGTGGGGCCACCATCAAGTTTTTTGCCGGCCATCACCTGAACAATGGCTGTGCCGAACGGCGTGCCTGTACGGCAAAGTTTGTTGAGGCTCAGACGCATCAAATGATTTTTTGAAATTTTGCAGGGGGCGCTGTTGTGTCATTTTGCATCAGCCAAATTTGAAGCCCATATTTTCATCAATTTTTCACCGGACCGGATTTTTCGGTGATTTTTCCTTGAGTTTTCGTGCATGTTCAGGGGGTCAAAAGCCTGTTTCCGTGGGAGGAAAGCCAGTATAATAATAATAATTTTTACAGAAACAATATAGCCGTTTTTTCCCGCCCCCAAAACCCTCATGTCATGATACATTTTCGGAAAGCTCTGACCGAAACCTATGCGTTTGTCGGGGTCATTGGCCGCTGTCGTGTCTGTTGTGCGCGTGATTTGCCGACGGAGTGCCGCTGAGGTCCATTCTGCGTTGCAGAATCAATAGTCCCTACGCCATGAATGGCGCTCGGGCCTAATAAGGGTAACGCTTGCCCCTACGGCCACGAAATATACATTTTCGGAAAGCTCTGACCAAGGCGCATGTGACTGTCATGTTCGTTGGTCACTTCGGTGTATCCAGTGAGTAAGAGTAAGGGATTAAATGCATATGTATATTATGATGGCGCCAATGGCGTGGGAGACACATTAACCCTTGCCGCGCCCACATCTTTCAAAATAGGGTATGTCTATAATGCAATTTTTTACTCGGTGAAGTCATACGAATGTTCTTATAACGTTTTCCAAAAAGAAAAATGAAACTGCATTCTTCAACGTATTGCTAGGTGGCGCTGTTCTTGGAATTTTGTGTTGCTCCTATGGACTTTTTGGATAGGCAAGACATAAAGAATGTGTCAAATGCACAGGTTTCCATGTCGGTATTGAATTCTTGAAGAATGGGAGGCTCGTGTGCCTCTCCAATGGGAATTACATTGGCCATGTGGGCATCGCCATGACAACACTGTACAAAATAGGGCATAGGTGTCATTGGCTTTTTGAATCAGAATCCCCTAAGCTATGTCTCTGCCAAAGCGCACACAATTTGGAGAAACTAATTTTTTGGCCTCAATGCAAATATATCTTTTCACTCTGGAGGGGGCGCTATAGTGCGCACGACCGAATTTCTTCTATTAATCCATTCAGATGTGAAGGGTCAGTAAGTGTTTCAATTTTGGTTGAATTCGGATTTAGTTTGTGCAAATAGGAGGCATTTTTGATGTCTGAAAATTTGCCCAAATAAAGGTCAAGTTTGGGGCTCCACTAGACGCAAACCGCAAAACGCAGCACAATTCTTTCAATAACTTTTGCTCCCCACCATGTGTAGATGAGTTGGAAGTGATCAGTAGCTCATTCGGACAAACGCCCTAGGAGGAGTTCGTTCAAATGCGACATGAGCGTAAATGCGCCCTCATTTTTCCACTCCAAATAGGGGACTTCCTGTTTGTCAGGGGGTGGGGCCACCATCAAGTTTTTTGCCGGCCATCACCTGAACAATGGCTGTGCCGAACGGCGTGCCTGTACGGCAAAGTTTGTTGAGGCTCAGACGCATCAAATGATTTTTTGAAATTTTGCAGGGGGCGCTGTTGTGTCATTTTGCATCAGCCAAATTTGAAGCCCATATTTTCATCAATTTTTCACCGGACCGGATTTTTCGGTGATTTTTCCTTGAGTTTTCGTGCATGTTCAGGGGGTCAAAAGCCTGTTTCCGTGGGAGGAAAGCCAGTATAATAATAATAATTTTTACAGAAACAATATAGCCGTTTTTTCCCGCCCCCAAAACCCTCATGTCATGATACATTTTCGGAAAGCTCTGACCGAAACCTATGCGTTTGTCGGGGTCATTGGCCGCTGTCGTGTCTGTTGTGCGCGTGATTTGCCGACGGAGTGCCGCTGAGGTCCATTCTGCGTTGCAGAATCAATAGTCCCTACGCCATGAATGGCGCTCGGGCCTAATAAGGGTAACGCTTGCCCCTACGGCCACGAAATATACATTTTCGGAAAGCTCTGACCAAGGCGCATGTGACTGTCATGTTCGTTGGTCACTTCGGTGTATCCAGTGAGTAAGAGTAAGGGATTAAATGCATATGTATATTATGATGGCGCCAATGGCGTGGGAGACACATTAACCCTTGCCGCGCCCACATCTTTCAAAATAGGGTATGTCTATAATGCAATTTTTTACTCGGTGAAGTCATACGAATGTTCTTATAACGTTTTCCAAAAAGAAAAATGAAACTGCATTCTTCAACGTATTGCTAGGTGGCGCTGTTCTTGGAATTTTGTGTTGCTCCTATGGACTTTTTGGATAGGCAAGACATAAAGAATGTGTCAAATGCACAGGTTTCCATGTCGGTATTGAATTCTTGAAGAATGGGAGGCTCGTGTGCCTCTCCAATGGGAATTACATTGGCCATGTGGGCATCGCCATGACAACACTGTACAAAATAGGGCATAGGTGTCATTGGCTTTTTGAATCAGAATCCCCTAAGCTATGTCTCTGCCAAAGCGCACACAATTTGGAGAAACTAATTTTTTGGCCTCAATGCAAATATATCTTTTCACTCTGGAGGGGGCGCTATAGTGCGCACGACCGAATTTCTTCTATTAATCCATTCAGATGTGAAGGGTCAGTAAGTGTTTCAATTTTGGTTGAATTCGGATTTAGTTTGTGCAAATAGGAGGCATTTTTGATGTCTGAAAATTTGCCCAAATAAAGGTCAAGTTTGGGGCTCCACTAGACGCAAACCGCAAAACGCAGCACAATTCTTTCAATAACTTTTGCTCCCCACCATGTGTAGATGAGTTGGAAGTGATCAGTAGCTCATTCGGACAAACGCCCTAGGAGGAGTTCGTTCAAATGCGACATGAGCGTAAATGCGCCCTCATTTTTCCACTCCAAATAGGGGACTTCCTGTTTGTCAGGGGGTGGGGCCACCATCAAGTTTTTTGCCGGCCATCACCTGAACAATGGCTGTGCCGAACGGCGTGCCTGTACGGCAAAGTTTGTTGAGGCTCAGACGCATCAAATGATTTTTTGAAATTTTGCAGGGGGCGCTGTTGTGTCATTTTGCATCAGCCAAATTTGAAGCCCATATTTTCATCAATTTTTCACCGGACCGGATTTTTCGGTGATTTTTCCTTGAGTTTTCGTGCATGTTCAGGGGGTCAAAAGCCTGTTTCCGTGGGAGGAAAGCCAGTATAATAATAATAATTTTTACAGAAACAATATAGCCGTTTTTTCCCGCCCCCAAAACCCTCATGTCATGATACATTTTCGGAAAGCTCTGACCGAAACCTATGCGTTTGTCGGGGTCATTGGCCGCTGTCGTGTCTGTTGTGCGCGTGATTTGCCGACGGAGTGCCGCTGAGGTCCATTCTGCGTTGCAGAATCAATAGTCCCTACGCCATGAATGGCGCTCGGGCCTAATAAGGGTAACGCTTGCCCCTACGGCCACGAAATATACATTTTCGGAAAGCTCTGACCAAGGCGCATGTGACTGTCATGTTCGTTGGTCACTTCGGTGTATCCAGTGAGTAAGAGTAAGGGATTAAATGCATATGTATATTATGATGGCGCCAATGGCGTGGGAGACACATTAACCCTTGCCGCGCCCACATCTTTCAAAATAGGGTATGTCTATAATGCAATTTTTTACTCGGTGAAGTCATACGAATGTTCTTATAACGTTTTCCAAAAAGAAAAATGAAACTGCATTCTTCAACGTATTGCTAGGTGGCGCTGTTCTTGGAATTTTGTGTTGCTCCTATGGACTTTTTGGATAGGCAAGACATAAAGAATGTGTCAAATGCACAGGTTTCCATGTCGGTATTGAATTCTTGAAGAATGGGAGGCTCGTGTGCCTCTCCAATGGGAATTACATTGGCCATGTGGGCATCGCCATGACAACACTGTACAAAATAGGGCATAGGTGTCATTGGCTTTTTGAATCAGAATCCCCTAAGCTATGTCTCTGCCAAAGCGCACACAATTTGGAGAAACTAATTTTTTGGCCTCAATGCAAATATATCTTTTCACTCTGGAGGGGGCGCTATAGTGCGCACGACCGAATTTCTTCTATTAATCCATTCAGATGTGAAGGGTCAGTAAGTGTTTCAATTTTGGTTGAATTCGGATTTAGTTTGTGCAAATAGGAGGCATTTTTGATGTCTGAAAATTTGCCCAAATAAAGGTCAAGTTTGGGGCTCCACTAGACGCAAACCGCAAAACGCAGCACAATTCTTTCAATAACTTTTGCTCCCCACCATGTGTAGATGAGTTGGAAGTGATCAGTAGCTCATTCGGACAAACGCCCTAGGAGGAGTTCGTTCAAATGCGACATGAGCGTAAATGCGCCCTCATTTTTCCACTCCAAATAGGGGACTTCCTGTTTGTCAGGGGGTGGGGCCACCATCAAGTTTTTTGCCGGCCATCACCTGAACAATGGCTGTGCCGAACGGCGTGCCTGTACGGCAAAGTTTGTTGAGGCTCAGACGCATCAAATGATTTTTTGAAATTTTGCAGGGGGCGCTGTTGTGTCATTTTGCATCAGCCAAATTTGAAGCCCATATTTTCATCAATTTTTCACCGGACCGGATTTTTCGGTGATTTTTCCTTGAGTTTTCGTGCATGTTCAGGGGGTCAAAAGCCTGTTTCCGTGGGAGGAAAGCCAGTATAATAATAATAATTTTTACAGAAACAATATAGCCGTTTTTTCCCGCCCCCAAAACCCTCATGTCATGATACATTTTCGGAAAGCTCTGACCGAAACCTATGCGTTTGTCGGGGTCATTGGCCGCTGTCGTGTCTGTTGTGCGCGTGATTTGCCGACGGAGTGCCGCTGAGGTCCATTCTGCGTTGCAGAATCAATAGTCCCTACGCCATGAATGGCGCTCGGGCCTAATAAGGGTAACGCTTGCCCCTACGGCCACGAAATATACATTTTCGGAAAGCTCTGACCAAGGCGCATGTGACTGTCATGTTCGTTGGTCACTTCGGTGTATCCAGTGAGTAAGAGTAAGGGATTAAATGCATATGTATATTATGATGGCGCCAATGGCGTGGGAGACACATTAACCCTTGCCGCGCCCACATCTTTCAAAATAGGGTATGTCTATAATGCAATTTTTTACTCGGTGAAGTCATACGAATGTTCTTATAACGTTTTCCAAAAAGAAAAATGAAACTGCATTCTTCAACGTATTGCTAGGTGGCGCTGTTCTTGGAATTTTGTGTTGCTCCTATGGACTTTTTGGATAGGCAAGACATAAAGAATGTGTCAAATGCACAGGTTTCCATGTCGGTATTGAATTCTTGAAGAATGGGAGGCTCGTGTGCCTCTCCAATGGGAATTACATTGGCCATGTGGGCATCGCCATGACAACACTGTACAAAATAGGGCATAGGTGTCATTGGCTTTTTGAATCAGAATCCCCTAAGCTATGTCTCTGCCAAAGCGCACACAATTTGGAGAAACTAATTTTTTGGCCTCAATGCAAATATATCTTTTCACTCTGGAGGGGGCGCTATAGTGCGCACGACCGAATTTCTTCTATTAATCCATTCAGATGTGAAGGGTCAGTAAGTGTTTCAATTTTGGTTGAATTCGGATTTAGTTTGTGCAAATAGGAGGCATTTTTGATGTCTGAAAATTTGCCCAAATAAAGGTCAAGTTTGGGGCTCCACTAGACGCAAACCGCAAAACGCAGCACAATTCTTTCAATAACTTTTGCTCCCCACCATGTGTAGATGAGTTGGAAGTGATCAGTAGCTCATTCGGACAAACGCCCTAGGAGGAGTTCGTTCAAATGCGACATGAGCGTAAATGCGCCCTCATTTTTCCACTCCAAATAGGGGACTTCCTGTTTGTCAGGGGGTGGGGCCACCATCAAGTTTTTTGCCGGCCATCACCTGAACAATGGCTGTGCCGAACGGCGTGCCTGTACGGCAAAGTTTGTTGAGGCTCAGACGCATCAAATGATTTTTTGAAATTTTGCAGGGGGCGCTGTTGTGTCATTTTGCATCAGCCAAATTTGAAGCCCATATTTTCATCAATTTTTCACCGGACCGGATTTTTCGGTGATTTTTCCTTGAGTTTTCGTGCATGTTCAGGGGGTCAAAAGCCTGTTTCCGTGGGAGGAAAGCCAGTATAATAATAATAATTTTTACAGAAACAATATAGCCGTTTTTTCCCGCCCCCAAAACCCTCATGTCATGATACATTTTCGGAAAGCTCTGACCGAAACCTATGCGTTTGTCGGGGTCATTGGCCGCTGTCGTGTCTGTTGTGCGCGTGATTTGCCGACGGAGTGCCGCTGAGGTCCATTCTGCGTTGCAGAATCAATAGTCCCTACGCCATGAATGGCGCTCGGGCCTAATAAGGGTAACGCTTGCCCCTACGGCCACGAAATATACATTTTCGGAAAGCTCTGACCAAGGCGCATGTGACTGTCATGTTCGTTGGTCACTTCGGTGTATCCAGTGAGTAAGAGTAAGGGATTAAATGCATATGTATATTATGATGGCGCCAATGGCGTGGGAGACACATTAACCCTTGCCGCGCCCACATCTTTCAAAATAGGGTATGTCTATAATGCAATTTTTTACTCGGTGAAGTCATACGAATGTTCTTATAACGTTTTCCAAAAAGAAAAATGAAACTGCATTCTTCAACGTATTGCTAGGTGGCGCTGTTCTTGGAATTTTGTGTTGCTCCTATGGACTTTTTGGATAGGCAAGACATAAAGAATGTGTCAAATGCACAGGTTTCCATGTCGGTATTGAATTCTTGAAGAATGGGAGGCTCGTGTGCCTCTCCAATGGGAATTACATTGGCCATGTGGGCATCGCCATGACAACACTGTACAAAATAGGGCATAGGTGTCATTGGCTTTTTGAATCAGAATCCCCTAAGCTATGTCTCTGCCAAAGCGCACACAATTTGGAGAAACTAATTTTTTGGCCTCAATGCAAATATATCTTTTCACTCTGGAGGGGGCGCTATAGTGCGCACGACCGAATTTCTTCTATTAATCCATTCAGATGTGAAGGGTCAGTAAGTGTTTCAATTTTGGTTGAATTCGGATTTAGTTTGTGCAAATAGGAGGCATTTTTGATGTCTGAAAATTTGCCCAAATAAAGGTCAAGTTTGGGGCTCCACTAGACGCAAACCGCAAAACGCAGCACAATTCTTTCAATAACTTTTGCTCCCCACCATGTGTAGATGAGTTGGAAGTGATCAGTAGCTCATTCGGACAAACGCCCTAGGAGGAGTTCGTTCAAATGCGACATGAGCGTAAATGCGCCCTCATTTTTCCACTCCAAATAGGGGACTTCCTGTTTGTCAGGGGGTGGGGCCACCATCAAGTTTTTTGCCGGCCATCACCTGAACAATGGCTGTGCCGAACGGCGTGCCTGTACGGCAAAGTTTGTTGAGGCTCAGACGCATCAAATGATTTTTTGAAATTTTGCAGGGGGCGCTGTTGTGTCATTTTGCATCAGCCAAATTTGAAGCCCATATTTTCATCAATTTTTCACCGGACCGGATTTTTCGGTGATTTTTCCTTGAGTTTTCGTGCATGTTCAGGGGGTCAAAAGCCTGTTTCCGTGGGAGGAAAGCCAGTATAATAATAATAATTTTTACAGAAACAATATAGCCGTTTTTTCCCGCCCCCAAAACCCTCATGTCATGATACATTTTCGGAAAGCTCTGACCGAAACCTATGCGTTTGTCGGGGTCATTGGCCGCTGTCGTGTCTGTTGTGCGCGTGATTTGCCGACGGAGTGCCGCTGAGGTCCATTCTGCGTTGCAGAATCAATAGTCCCTACGCCATGAATGGCGCTCGGGCCTAATAAGGGTAACGCTTGCCCCTACGGCCACGAAATATACATTTTCGGAAAGCTCTGACCAAGGCGCATGTGACTGTCATGTTCGTTGGTCACTTCGGTGTATCCAGTGAGTAAGAGTAAGGGATTAAATGCATATGTATATTATGATGGCGCCAATGGCGTGGGAGACACATTAACCCTTGCCGCGCCCACATCTTTCAAAATAGGGTATGTCTATAATGCAATTTTTTACTCGGTGAAGTCATACGAATGTTCTTATAACGTTTTCCAAAAAGAAAAATGAAACTGCATTCTTCAACGTATTGCTAGGTGGCGCTGTTCTTGGAATTTTGTGTTGCTCCTATGGACTTTTTGGATAGGCAAGACATAAAGAATGTGTCAAATGCACAGGTTTCCATGTCGGTATTGAATTCTTGAAGAATGGGAGGCTCGTGTGCCTCTCCAATGGGAATTACATTGGCCATGTGGGCATCGCCATGACAACACTGTACAAAATAGGGCATAGGTGTCATTGGCTTTTTGAATCAGAATCCCCTAAGCTATGTCTCTGCCAAAGCGCACACAATTTGGAGAAACTAATTTTTTGGCCTCAATGCAAATATATCTTTTCACTCTGGAGGGGGCGCTATAGTGCGCACGACCGAATTTCTTCTATTAATCCATTCAGATGTGAAGGGTCAGTAAGTGTTTCAATTTTGGTTGAATTCGGATTTAGTTTGTGCAAATAGGAGGCATTTTTGATGTCTGAAAATTTGCCCAAATAAAGGTCAAGTTTGGGGCTCCACTAGACGCAAACCGCAAAACGCAGCACAATTCTTTCAATAACTTTTGCTCCCCACCATGTGTAGATGAGTTGGAAGTGATCAGTAGCTCATTCGGACAAACGCCCTAGGAGGAGTTCGTTCAAATGCGACATGAGCGTAAATGCGCCCTCATTTTTCCACTCCAAATAGGGGACTTCCTGTTTGTCAGGGGGTGGGGCCACCATCAAGTTTTTTGCCGGCCATCACCTGAACAATGGCTGTGCCGAACGGCGTGCCTGTACGGCAAAGTTTGTTGAGGCTCAGACGCATCAAATGATTTTTTGAAATTTTGCAGGGGGCGCTGTTGTGTCATTTTGCATCAGCCAAATTTGAAGCCCATATTTTCATCAATTTTTCACCGGACCGGATTTTTCGGTGATTTTTCCTTGAGTTTTCGTGCATGTTCAGGGGGTCAAAAGCCTGTTTCCGTGGGAGGAAAGCCAGTATAATAATAATAATTTTTACAGAAACAATATAGCCGTTTTTTCCCGCCCCCAAAACCCTCATGTCATGATACATTTTCGGAAAGCTCTGACCGAAACCTATGCGTTTGTCGGGGTCATTGGCCGCTGTCGTGTCTGTTGTGCGCGTGATTTGCCGACGGAGTGCCGCTGAGGTCCATTCTGCGTTGCAGAATCAATAGTCCCTACGCCATGAATGGCGCTCGGGCCTAATAAGGGTAACGCTTGCCCCTACGGCCACGAAATATACATTTTCGGAAAGCTCTGACCAAGGCGCATGTGACTGTCATGTTCGTTGGTCACTTCGGTGTATCCAGTGAGTAAGAGTAAGGGATTAAATGCATATGTATATTATGATGGCGCCAATGGCGTGGGAGACACATTAACCCTTGCCGCGCCCACATCTTTCAAAATAGGGTATGTCTATAATGCAATTTTTTACTCGGTGAAGTCATACGAATGTTCTTATAACGTTTTCCAAAAAGAAAAATGAAACTGCA